>CM053613.1:24724466-24743524 GCA_028646535.1 Procyon lotor | reverse complement strand
AAATATATATATATATATATATATATATATATTAATTCCCCCAAACTCCCAGAGGGATTCATTTGTACTTAAAAATCATGCAGGATCGAATCTTGCATATCCTTTCTTCCATACCAGCTTTCTTTTGGTTTTGCAAGCTTCCCCCCTCCAACACCTCTCCCCCACACAATTTAAGAAAATATACTGTAGTTGCTGATTAGTTGAGCAATAGATTGTTTTTTTATGAGAGGTAATTTATCATTTGTGCCAACCAAGGTGAAACGTGAAATGACAAGAACAGAAGAATTTCTTGATCCATCACAGTGGTTGATAAGCATTCTGTATAAGATCTGACATTACCTCTCTTAGTTTCACATTTCTGCATTTTAATATTTTGGGCAAAAGGAGAATTGCATTGCCCGACTGCTAAAATAAAATCCAGTGACTCATACATCTATTCTAAACAACCAGCTAACAAAGGGTATGTGATGTATAGGTTATTCCATTTTGTGAATGCTAACTAAATCAGCCTGAGGGGCTTATTGAAACATTTCATCTTTTCTGCTGTTTGCCACCATAAACCTCTTGAACTTAAGTCTAGCTAGGAGGCGCTTTATTATAGCCTTTCTGTTTGAAGCCAAAGTTGTTTCACAGCTGTGTTCCATGATGAAAGTTTTCTAAGGCAAAAATACAACTCCTGCAGTTATTTAACAGAAATCTAGTGTTAAATTCTTCATCTTGTTGGGCCATCTGAAACCCTACATCATTTTTATTTACCAAATGTATTAGGATTTCTTTTCAATGGCTTCTATTAAGTTACATAAGTAGCTAAAGAAGTAGAGAAAATGAATAATTGTGTAGCTTATTAAAGGAAACCAATATTGGTTGCCTCTATCTTAATATTATCTATAGTTTAAGGAATAAAACTTGATTATAAATTTATTCAGAACAAGATTTAGAGAACATATAGCAATTACTTTATGATGTAACTTAATAAGACTATATTTTACTTAGGATAATAAAATATAAAGAGTTGTCCAAGTATTTAAATTTTTTAAGCTTTGGGTGCCTGGGTGGCTTAGTGGGTTAAAGCCTCTGCTTTCACCTCAGGTCATGATCTCAGGGTCCTGGGATCGAGGCCCGAATCGAGCTCTCTGCTCAGCAGGGAGCCTGCTTCCCCATCTCTCTCTGCCTGCCTCTCTGCCTACTTGTGATCTCTCTCTCTCTGTCAAATAAATAAATATAATCTTTAAAAAATAAATAAATAAATAAAATTTTTAAGCTTTATACATACCTCAAGGCCCTTCCAACTTATGAGATTCCTGTTGTCAAGTAAGAGCAAAATTTTTGTGGGTTATATGATCACAAAATATTCCATGGTATTTTTTCCCAAAAAGAGTTTGTACTAGCAGGCTGCATTAATTACCCTCTGTCTTGTATCCCCTAGTTAGTGTACTCACTAACCATTACTATCTTACCTTAACCTTTCTGTCATTCTTTAGCTGTATTATGTTGTTCTCTGTCTCCCATATGTTTATACATGAGAAAATCCAGGATTTTCTACTGCTGAAAATGAGGAGGGCATTGTAGAGATCATCCAGTCAAAAAACCTCATCTGGGGCGCCTGGGTGTCTCAGTGGGTTAAAGCCTCTGCCTTCAGCTCAGGTCATGATCTCAGGGTCCTGGGATCGAGGCCCGAATCGGGCTCTCTGCTCAGCAGGGAGCCTGCTTCCCCCTCCCTCTCTGCCTGCCTCTTTGCCTACTTGTGATCTCTCTCTCTGTGTCAAATAAATAAATAAAATCTTAAAAAAAAAACCTCATCTGATAACTAAAGAAACTGAGCCTTAGGGAGGGTCAGTAGTTTCCCTCAGGGTAGACAGTCTAATTAATGGCAAAGCCAGTACTAATCTAGAATTTGGAAGCTCACGAATTTGAGGCATAACTGGGAATTTACCTTTAAGATATTGAGTTAACTTTTTTGTCTCAGGGTTCTAATCTGCAAATTTGGGGTAGTAACACTGTGGCGTTACACAGAAATTACATCAAGATGTAAACAGAAACAGTTTAAGCTTTTTCAGAAAGAGTATGGTGCGAAAAACATATTAGGGCTATGAGAAATGATATAAAAAATGAGAATATTCATATTTGTGTAAACTTCAGTAAATGCCATTAAAAGATTGAGTTCCCCATAATGAGTCTATTTTTATGGCTGAAATCAGCCATTAACAATACAAATTTATTGATGATATAATTCTATGGAAAAAAATGGATTTGCATTTTGTGCTCCTTTATTCAAAAACTATTTTGGGAGAGGGTAAGTGACTGAATAAAGACATAGTATAGTAAACATGGTTCTTCTACTTGTGGTGGAAACCCTCTTATTTACTGTAGTCTGAAGTTATGATTTTGTGAGTAATAGAAAAAGTTGGTACGTGCGGAGAATTATAGAACCTATATATATTTATATATATATATATGGAGATGCTCGAGTCTTAATTGCAGTTCTACAAAGTCCATTCTTACATAAACCACACCTATGGCATACCTTCTATAAACTGATTTTATTTTTATTAAAATGAAGTTAGAGATTAAAGGGACTTACAAAGCAATCTGAACATATATTCTAGATTTTCATAATCTTTCAGTCTTACATAATTACCTCGTGTACATCTAATTTGATTGAATTTTTTTACATGATTCACCTTTACCAAGAGTCTCCAAAGTGTCTACATTAGTTTTCATGAGAACAGCAGATGTCTTTCGTTTTGCATTCATATTTCACCAGTTTGTGTAATATTTGATTAAATTAATTGATGGCAAAATTAAGTACTCTGGGGTGGACTATAAGGGTATAGCTCTTTTGGTGGGAGCAGGACTTATAGGAATGCTCAGAGTAAATACTACCCTGACACCACTGAACGGAGAAAGGGATTAATTTGTCAAATCCCTTAAATAGAAATCTCTTAAGAGAGCAACTCACAGAAGGAATGTGGAGAGCAATAGAGGGCCCAGTATTAGTTTCCTGTGTTAGTTTCCTAGTGCTGCAGTAACAAAATACCATATATTTGATGGCTTAAAATAACAGAAATTTATTCTATTACAGTTCTGGAGGCTGGAAGTCCAAAGTCAAGGTATCAGCAGGGCTCTAGGGGAGAATGCCTCCTTGGCTGTTCCTAGGGTTTGGCAGTTGACAGCAATTCTCTGTGTTCCTTGGCTTGGTATACGTATAGCTAAGTCTCTTCCTCCACTATCACATGGGATTCTCCCTATACATGTTTTTGTGTCCAAATTTTCCTGTTATTATAAGGACATCAGTTGTATTAGATTTAGGGCCCAACCCAATAGAATGTCCTAAACTTGATAATATCTGCAAAGACCCTATTTCCAAATAAAGTTATGTTCATAGGTTCCTAGTAAACACAAACTTTGGGGGACACTATTCAACCTGGTACAGTTCCTAAGCAGTATCTTTATTTAACAAATAAAGGCAGGCTGTAGCATGCTATGATTATATTTAAACATCTTTTCTGGTTCTAGTAAAATCAAACTAAGTATGTTCAAGATTATCAAGCACTCTGAGAGATATGCCACAGTTCCTGACACATGGTAAAACCCACACATTGATGGGAATATAAATCACTTCCTTTACTTACAAAAAGCTAGTAATCCATTAGGACAAAGGAGACCACCACACTTGTAATCACAGTATACTTAGAATTACATAATAATTTAAGTGATTAAGTTGTAATTTGTAAAACCTAAAGCCCTAGTGCCTTTTGGTAGTACAAGTAACTACAGTTCTGGTAATCTTCTGTATCACATGAATACCAGAAGACAGGCTTGATGCTGCAGATTGGAATAGGAAACTTAGAATTACCATGAATTACTTTGTGAATTACCAAATTAGTAACTTATAATTCCGAAAAGAACCTGTGGGACTTCACTATTCATACATACTATTTAGAACTACTAGTCAGAAATTTTAGTATTAATATCTAACATGTGTTAGGTAGGGTTCCCTCCAAAAATAACTCTTAAATAACAAATCACATTTTGTTAAGCCTTGTTTATAATCGTATTAGTACATAACTAAAAAGTTAGATTTATGAAATGTAAAACTTGAAAATGGCCCGAAGGACTAATTTAATGTAAAACCAAACTCTTCATCACTTCTAATAAATAGTCATCTTGCTTTAGCCTTGTCATCTCCTTCTGTCTTACTCCACCTTGTATTTCTGTGAAGAGGAGCACATTTCAGTCTAAAATTGCTAGTTCCATAAATAGAGACCTAAAGTCTTTAGAAAAGATGAATTCCTTAGAATAAAATCCAAATTCCTTTACATGGTTTGCAAAGCTTTTCATGGACCGGCTCTTACTTGTCTTTTCATTTTCATCTTTCTTGCTCTCCATAATAATCTCTGTTCTAACCATAGTAAAGTTCTCTAGTGTAATCTTTCCAGCACACCATAGTCACTCTCACTTACAGTCCCTATGTATTATTATTTTTTAATTTTAATTTTAATTTTTTTCTCTTTGATATACTTTTTTTTCCCCCCAAATACTTTTATTTTTTCAGTGTTACAAGATTAATTGTTCATGCACCACACCTACTTGGGCGAGCCTGGTGTTAGGAATTGAGGAGGACATGTATTGCATGGAGCACTGGGTATGGGCCTGTGTATTATTAACATTCACACCAAAGTGCCCAACCCCTCTCTTTTCCTGTAGCTAATGCCAGCTCATCCTTTGGAGCATAGTTGAAGTGTCACTTCCTCCAGAAAGTTTTTTTTGTAGCTTTACAGAGATTAGTTGAGATGCTCTTCTCCATGCCCCCATAGTACTTACTGCATTTCCCTGTCATAGCACTTTCACTGTTCTATTGCTTGCTTCCTATTTAACTTCTCCCCTAGACCTATACTGTTTAGTATAGTTACCAGTAGCCACATGTGTCTATGGAACTCTTGAAATGTGGCTGCTCCTAATTGAATATCATATATATAAAATATACACCTTAATTTGAAAAAAGAATTTAGTGTATTTCAAAAATGTATATGTTCATTCTGTGTTGAAATGATCATATTTTAGAAATTATTGGGTTACATATGGTATTAGAATGAACTATGCCTGTTTCTTTTTACTTTTTAAAGGTGGCTGTAGAAAATTTTAAGTAATACATGTGGATCGCATTATATTTTTATTGGACAGTCCTGCTCTACATGATAAGCTCTGTGAGGGCATTGTCATGACTCTTATTCATCACTGTGCCCCAAGCGCTTAGCATGGTTTTGGCCCTTACAAGGCATTTGGTAAATACTTTCTCAAGGTTAATATATAAAATAAACAAAATCACATCAATCAGGAAGGCTCTGCTTTTATAAAGTTGATATTCAGTGAAATAACATCAGTGTAACTAAAAAATTGGTGTTCAGTCTTAGAGGTCATACCTTCCCATACCAGTATGTTCTAATAACACTAACATTGACATACTCAAGTAAATTAGAAAAAGCACATTGCCTTCCCCATACTTTATTTATCTTTAGGCTGAAATGGTATTTTTCCTCCCTTATTGTTTAGAGATGCTGTGAAGAAAAAGAAAACTAATAAAAGATTTTTATTAATTAAGGTTTTTAATAATGGGAAATGATACTTATAAAAATCTCTCAAGCTCTTCAGGAAAAAGAAGATTTAAGTACTTAATTTGGTAAAAAGAAAAAAATGGCTGTGGTCTAGATTTTATAGAATTAATATATATGTGAATGCTGTAGTCTTAAAAATGGCATTGTTTCTAGATTTGCCTCTGAATATTTTCTCAAGAGGCTATCTATTTTATTCCGTATTCGATTGCTCTTTCCATCCTCTGGGTACATCAAAGGAAATTTAATTATTAAGTTAAATTTAGTTTAATGAAGAGATTTTACTTCAAGTCTTGGTTCTGCAGCTTGCTTTCTACGTAAACTGGAACAGTTCTAGGCCTTATCTTTCTCGTCTTGAAATGGAAGCAAATATTTATGATAGTGATAATTTGTTCTTTGTTCATAACCTTACTATATTTTGCTTAAGTTAATATTGAAAATCACTCACAGTTACCAGGCTCATGCCAAAATCAAAGTATGCCAGTCACTTTTCAGATCCTTGGGATTTAGATTCAAATTCACAAAAATAGATAAGGCACCGATAATCAAGAAGTGACAGAAAGCTTACAATATCAATTTTTTAATGTGAACAAGGGGCAGGTAAGGTTCTTAGCTATGTTGGTTCTTGTTGATTAAATATATAGACTTATTATTCCCTGACTGAAACTTTTATGTAACCTTTATTCTGACTCATGAACTGGGTACATGGCCAGAGCTTAATGAATGCTTGTTGAACAAATAAATCAATAAAAAGATGTGTACATTCCCAGCCAAAATAAAATGAAAATTCAGGGGGAAAAAAGTATAAGTTGTTAGGTATTACTGAGAATCAATTGTACTCTGCCCTTAACACTGAAGAGGGGGGGAGACCCAAGCATCAAAGTGTTCAGTATAAATTAAAACAGCTTGAGGAATATGTTAAGATTCTCCAGGACATGGATCAAAAATTCTCAAGTTCTTTTCTGGTTCTGCTATTTATTTGCTCTGTGAACTTGAATAAGTCACTTGTCTCCTCTGATCCTCATTTCCTCATCTGGAAAAGAAGAATAACTAATTCTGGCTATGACGAATAAATGAGATGGTATATAAGAAAATTCTGTGAATTTTAAAGTGCAAATCCAACTGTAAACTTTTTCTTCTTCTCTCCATCCAGACATGGGGTAATCCAGGGAGCAAAAAGGTACACTCGTCAGAACCATGACTGTGGTATTATACCAATCATTACCTGTCCACAGCCAAACAGTGTGATCTGTGATAAGCTAATTGCTTCATCCCAAGCTGCTCTTCCCTTAGGGAATTTGTGACTCTTAGAAAAAAGAAGAATCATCTTTTGCTGCATTGGTACATCTAAGGTTTATCTTTCCACAGTAAGCGATAATAGCTTATGCCTCAGTTTGTATCCGAAGTCATCTTTTTCCAGCAAATTTTTGTTAATCTGGAGAGAAACATTCAAAGTACAAAATAAAATAAAGTGCAGCATTCATTAAGAAATAGTCATTGCCATCAAATTTTAGTGGAACTGTTTCCTGATGAAATTAATCAGATTAGCTTGCCATCCCTTTATTGTTTTAATAACCTACATGTCGCTTCCTCCATTTTCCCCCCAAAAGCACTCTGGATACTAACATTACCATGATTAAGAAATAAATGAAGATGTCAGAGAGTTCGATTGTCACTCTAGTGGAAAATGGTATGGTCAAACCTACAATCAAATTTGGATGGCTTGCCAGTGAGTCATAGTTGTCATTGTCACCGCCTATGATAATGCACTTATTCTGTCATTTAAATCTCTCGAGTTCAATCTGTTATACACTGTGTACATTAGTATGGCAACGTCATGCCAACTAAATTATCAAATGACATTTCATAAGTAAACTTATTTCTTATTTTAATAAGTAATCTTTCGAAGAGACATTCTGTACAAGAAGCCCAACTCAGAAGAGAATGAAATGTGGAAGAAAAAAAAAGAAAAAAACCTGAAAATCTTTTCCTTCTAAAAAAAATCTGGCAATTCTTAGTTAGAAGTATCAAGTGGGGAGCAAAGATTGCTCTAATCCCAAGTGACTGTGACCCAAGACTTATTTAATGATGATGATAATGATGATAACAATAAATGCTAGCTAACACTTACTGAGAAAATATGAGACACTGTCCTAAATTATTTTTGTGTATTCACTCAAACCTCACCAATAATCTGTATGGTCTGGGGCACGTGTGTGGCTCAGTCGATAAGTGTCTGTCCTCAGCTCAGGTCATGATCCCTGGGTCCTGGGATCGAGCCTGGCATCCAGCTCCCTTCCCAGCAGGAAGCCTGCTTCTCCCTCTCCCACTCCCCCTGCTTGTGTTCCCTCTCTCACTGTTTCTCTCTCTGTCAAATAAATAAATATTAAAAAAAATAACCCGTAAGGTCTGTACTGTTTTTATCCCTGTTTTACACATAGGTAAACTGAAGCACAAAGAATCTAAATAACTTGTCTCTTGTCAAGTGAAGCTGGAATTAGAAGCTAGTGATCTTACTCTAGACCCTGTGCTCTTACTTAGGACACTACCCTAGATCATTTTCTTATGATTAAGGTACAGTATGAACTGTTGCTGGAGAATGCTGACAACTCAGGTCTTCCAGGATCTCACATAGTCACATGGGAGACAGTCATAAAAGCAGCTCACTCTGTTACCCTGTGATAAATGCTGTATATATTAGAGTCATGAACAAAAAAGGTAGGAGAACATAGAAAAGGGAGAAGTTGATTTCGATGTGACAAGTGGGTTTGAGTTATTGTGGAGAGGGGTTAGGTAGAAGTTACAGAAAGGAGACCTGTGAGTTGAGTCTTTTGGGAGACGTGATGGCTATTTATGGAAAAAAGTCTCTTGCACCCAGTAGATACTCATTAACTGCAGAAGTGAAAAAACGAATGAATAAATAAATGAAGAGGCAGGTAAGATTTCAGAGGACTAAGGGGAGTAGAAGACGGGCAATTCAGGGTCCAATTCCAGGACCCACTAGAATTCCAAATCCCTGGAATTCTTTCCCATTATCTTCGTATCCACTATCCTAATTGTGACCTTGAGTTAGGTCGGGTTTTTAGAACAATAGTTTGGCACAATCAGGCTCTTTAACTGTTACTAATTATGGCTGAATTTCAGACTCTTTCTACGGAACCAGAGAAGGGAAATGCATCCCTTTGCTTCACTGCTCTATGTCCTTGTGAAAATTAAAGTGATCTGCTGGCATTGTATGTTCTGCACAGAGCAGTTTTCACATTGGTATTAATTTTGTAAAGATGTGTATAAATAGCCAGGCCATCTTGTCCTTATCTTTATTGATTAAAAAAGAAGAAAGATTATTTGTTCCTGTAACTAGTTATTCAGAAGTCTTAAGAATTTGGTACTAGATGTTTGCAAGAGCTTTCAATTTAAGAATTAAGATCAGACAGTCTTCTATATTAATTGTACTACCATCTTGTTTTTGAGATTGAATTGTACTACCGTCTTTTGAGATTGACATGTATCGGATCTCGTCTACATGGGAGGTATAGTAACATGTCTTTACTTTATCTTTAAAGTACTGAGAGGATCAACAGTCTGCAGTGCTTTTCCTAAAAGGAGGTTTCAGACATCAGCCATTAAATTTATATGATGGGAACATTTTTTTGAAGATAAGCATCTGCTTTCATTTTCAAAGTTTAAATGTTTAAATCATCTCAGAAGAATGTCAAAGAAAGAGAACCCCAAATGTTAATAGGTTGATAGAGATCAAAGATTATATTTCTAGGGCTGGGGGCAGAAATAGTGAATGAAAGAACAGTTTTGATGTCCTGGCTTTAATCATAACTGAAAACTAACAAAAATACTTCCAAATTCTTTTTTCTTATATCTTTTGTTTTGTGCTAAAGTTGAAAAATTTGGGAATATCTGGAAAAGATATCCCTAGGAATTTAAAAATAAAAGGAATCTATATTAATTTCTCATACCTTTTGTATATGTAACTTTTTTATGTCTTTCCCCATCTTTTTATTTTGGTCAAGGATGTACCAGTTTTCCCATTTCCCAAACATTGTAATTTATTTACCCATTTAGTCTTTATGTGAATGTATATTGCTTCCCATATTTTTAATTACTTGGAATCTCTTCTACCATATTATAAATCAGAGAACATATATTTCCCTTTACATTTACATATAGCACACAGTAAGCAATAGGAAATACTTGACTTCCTACATTCTCGTAATGTATATTTATTCATTTAATGACTTTCTTATCAGCTGGACTACTAACTCTTTGAGAGTAAGGATTAGAGATATATTTTTCATTGTTATATTCTCAAGGCCTGATCATTTAGCTTATGATAGATGTTTAATTACTATTTCTCAAATGAATAAATCAATTTCCAGTTCTTTGTAGTTCTTGTTATGTTTAGAAAGTGGATGAGACCAGAGATAGCTAATAAAGAAAGTCTTACAACCAACTAGTGTCTTCAGCAATAGGCACTTTTTATTGTTCGGTAGACTCAGACCTATAATAATAAGAGAAACTGTCATAATTTTCTTGACATTGTAATTTCTTTCCTGTTCTCTAAAGGGTAAATCAGGTTCAGTATGTCATACACTACTGGGTCAGTCTTCTGAATTTTCAGTTTCCTCATTAACAAAGCATGGACTTTGATCTACCATTGAGATGAGACACATTCATATATATGTTATATATTCATTTAATCATCAAGTATTTATTGTGAGCCCACTTTGTGGTAGGCATAATGAAGTTGCATAAAGGATTAAGACAAAATTTTCATCTTCTAAGAATTAAAAATAAAAAATGATTTTCTCTATTTAGATGGTAGTCTTCATAGTGTTTATTTGGGTATATCAAAATGTTTGCTTTCTTTTTTTCTTAGCATATGATTCCCACTCCTTTCTGGGAGTTTTATTCTTACCCAAGTACATATTTTGATATTTTTAGTGAAGATCTATGAGTGATATATTCTCATACCTTGTCTAAATATATCTTTATTTGGCTCTCACTTTTGAATGATAATTAGTTGACTACAGAGTCAACAGGTTTATGATTATTTTCACTCAGTATTTTGAAGGCAATATTTCATTGTCTCTTGACATTTAGTGTAGTTGATGAAAAGTCTAATTGTCATTATTTTATGGTTGGTCTTTTTCTTTCTCTGGCTACCTTTAAAGATTTTCCTGTCATTGATGTTTAATTGTGATGTGCTCAGTTGTGATTTTGTTTTTATTGGTCATTAATGAAACAGAATGAACTTCTTTAATATTTCTCAATTTTTGGAAATATCAGACATTATTTCCTTCCATATTTATTTCCTCTACTTTCTTGACGCCTGGGCAGCAGTTATTACTCACCATGTCTCTCCTATTTCCTGTGTCTTTGTCTCTCAGTATTACAATCTAGGTAAAATCCTTTCCTGGTTCGCTAAGGCTATCTTAAAGAGATAGCTAATCTGCTCTTTAATGTATTAGTTGAATTTTTAAAGTAGGAAGTAGTCATTCCTACAAGTTCTATTTTTTAAAAATACTGTTGTTATTTTTTCATTATAGTCTCTATCAATTAGTTTATTTTAAATATAGTAAATATATGTAGTTCTTTCATATTTTTGCTCTTTTGTTGTTATCTCCAGTTCTTCCTATGTATTTTGTCTGCTGATTTTCTCACATATATGCATAAATGTATATGATGTGAACATATATCTTCCGTGGGTTTTACATACACACACACATCCCCTTTAGGAATCCTGCTTACTTTATTTGTTGTGGTTTAACACTTGCTTATTCCTTTTTCCCTTCCTCTTTTCCACCTGATCATTTATCTGCTATCCAAAAAGTAAGTTAGGTTATTGAGGTTGTAGAAATCAAAGACACATTTAGGCAGACTTAAATAATAAACAGTTATCGTAAGCTAAATGTGATAATAAGGAATTATTATAAAGCTATTCATGTTAATAAGAAAGACAGTTATCCAAGCTGTACAGTGAGGGTTCTGAAAGACTGGAAGAAAACTCAAATGCTTGTTCAGGATACTACACAATTTTGCAACTAAACTATCATGTTGCAGCCTCAACAGGAAACATCTTTGTCTCTCTGTTCTGGTAAATTACCATTATTTTGGTTTGGCTATTCTCTATGTCTAGTTTCTATGACTAACTTTTTTCTAGGATTACTAATTTCCGCTTACTCAGATCTTTTCTTTCTTATTTTTACTTTCTCATGGCTTCTGCTTATATAATCTTTTACTGTGTGTTTTAGTTTCTACTTCTTTTGCCAGTTGTTTCTCTTTCTACCTCTTTTCTCATTAGCCCATCTTTCTTTCTCTTTGCCTAGGATTCAAGCTCCCTAAAGGATTTAATTAGTGCCATAGTTATCCTTAGCTTTTCCTTATTTGGCAGAGCTTTACACTAGTTCCATCTAAAATGGCTACTGTTGGATTTACATGGTAATAGCACAGTGACCAAAGCCTAAAGAACTACTTAGTATGGTTCCAATCATGTAATAGATTTCTCCTCAGGATTGTAATTACTTAAATAATGCTTCAAAGATGACTAGTGGGGAGGATTTTTCCCTTTAAAATAATGCATCTGCTTATGTAAACAAAATGAGCCATGTAATTTGTGTCTTTTTCAGTAATGTTTTGTTGAAAGAGTTATTGTATGACTGTTGTATAATAATTCTTCTAATATACTACCAGAGCAGGATAAAATTTATGGTTTCTCCAAATCTCCAGTGGCAACCAAACCACTCCACTGTCCAAGGCTAATCATCTTATTTCGAGAGCCTCTCTTTCTATCCTGTCCCCCACCAACCCTACCAAATATAAGGCTTAATTAACACTGAAATGTCTTCTCTTCTTTCTAGAGTGTCACTTTTAGCAGGTTATCTGATAAATAGACAGACAGATATGGCCCTGGCTCAAACCACATTTCCAAAGTCTACTCCCACATTTCCAGTGGTCTGCAGAGTATCTCCCTGAATTTCTTGTTTTTCACCCTAATCTCAAACTGTGTAATTTGGCAAATTCGTAATTTTTTCCACCAAAGCCATCTTCACTTCCTGGGCTTGTTGTGCATATGGTAATACCTGGATACCATTCAATTGCTTCCAGTTGGCTCGCTGACCATGCAAATCTAACTTCTGACTCACACCACCACTGGTGACTAATAAGACTTCTTTTCACTATTTTTGGTTCCCAGCTAACTTGATTTCTTACACATTCTATACTTACCTGAGTATGACTAGCTCTAGTCCTGACCAGCTTCCACTTTATCTCTTATCATGCAGTGCCCAATTCTATTTCTTTTGTCTTCGCTTTACTAACACAGGCATCTTTCACTTTGCATCTTTAACCCTTCCTATGGAATACTGTCTTGCCTCTTTTCTTGGAAATCTTGCAGCACCATTCCTCTCCCATACCCAAGGTCCAGATTTTTATCGCCACTCCTTGGCAAGTCCAGTCTCCCTAAATCTTAATTCCTCTTCTGCTACTAATTGACTGTTACTCAAGACAAGTCACTTATTTTCTCTGGTCCCAGTTTTATTTTGTTATAAAGGGAAGGTATATTAAACCATCCAATCTCTAATGTTTTATGAAATTACAACAGGCATTTTCCTAGTCTCTGGCATGGAAACTTCAGAGATAGCTTTGAATCATTTTCTGATACCCACCAACCCCCAGTTTTACATTGATCAGTTATTAAATTCTTCCCTGATTATGGCTTTTGATCCAGTTCTCTTTTCCATATCTACCACCACCACTGTTTTATTTCTTGTTTAGAGAAATATTTCTTGTTTAGAGTTTACTCTAAACAAGTATTATAGTAGCATCCTTAGAGATTTACCTGCTTTCATTCATTCTCTCCCCTTAAATCCATTTGTTACATATATTTAGGAGTGTGTGCACAGTCTGTACTCTCTTCCCTTAGAATTGCTTAGAATCCTACCAATTCCTGATACCTGATAAAGAAAGAGGTTGGATCTAGGCAGCCGTGTTTATACCAGGTCACCCCAGAAGCAACTGATTAAGTCATATAAAATAGATACTTCTCTCAAAAATATGAGCCACAAAACTCAGCAACCATAATTATATGGTAGTAGGAATGTAGAATTGAGACTAAATTTGCTTTTCTGTCAGTCCAGAGCAAGGTGAAAGTCATAGTTAAGAGAACTGGGAACCAAGAGCAGAGTGAAGGAAATAAATTTGCAGAAAGAACAGGTGTCAAGAAAATGGAGGAGATGTGTACACACACACACACACACACACACACACATGAATGCACACACACACACAGGTGTGGAATGAGTGCTTGTCTGATTGCTTTCCAATTCCCTTAAACTCTAATTGTATTTCCTATAGTTGGCTATTGGTGATCCCTACATTTCCTTAATTTTTTTTTTTTACCTTAAGTTAATTTTGAGTGGGCTTTGCTCTATTCCTTAACATCCAACCTATCCCCTAAGACATTACAGTTTTACTAATCATGAAATTTACTTGTTCAGAAACTTTCATTGGCTCTCCATTGCTGATGTATTTGATCCCAGGCTCCTAAGTTTGATGTATTTAGGTCCATTCTCTGGCCTGAGCCATTGTTTTCACACTTCTCTTTCATCTCTTTCACACTTGTTCTGTCCTTTTCCCCAAATATGATTTGTATTTTCCTTGCTTATATCTTTGATTGTGCTATATCCTCTACCTGGAAAAAACAACAATAAGAAATAAACAAAACAAAACAAAAAAATTCTCCTTCCACCTCCACTGGTTGGAAACATTTCCACTCTTAAGGCCTGGCATAAATGCTGGGAGTGGATAATGTTTCATGACTGCATCCCTGATCTTCTGAGTAGGGTATAGTCTTTGACTTAAGCTATTATAGCATTTTATCCATCTTTTATCTTTCTCATGGCTGTGTGGTAGAGCAGGAAGAATATAATATAGAGGCTTTCAAGTAACACAGAACTGCATTCAAATCCTGGTTTTGCTACTTAATAGTGGTGTGACTTTGGCAAGTTATTTAATCTTTTATATGCCTTAGTGGGAAAAACAATAAGCAAATAATCACTCAAATGAATAGAGAATTATAAATTATATAAATGTTAAGGAAAAATGTACAGGGTAAATGAGAAAGTATAGTAGTGGGATATATCCTGGTTAGGGGTTTATAAGAGAGTCCTCCCTAAGGAAATGGCCTTTAAATAAAAACTTGGAAGAATAAGTAGCCAAGGGACAAATCTAGGAGGAGAACTTTCAATACAAAGAAACTAAGCATAATTAAAGTACTGGGACCCTTCTGGATCTTATTTCATCACTAATATTTTCTCTTTTCTTAACAATTACTTCACTTTATCATTTTTTTTTATTATTTTGTGTTTCATGTCACAATTTGTGCTGTTAGTGAGCTTAATTCTCATTACTCTATTTCTATTATGTGACATTTTATAGCATAATCTTGATGATTGCCAACATCAATCTGTTAAGCTATGCCACTTTTGTAGTTGATTAACCTTTTCTTCTAAGACATTGAAATATGAACAAACCAGGACAAACACTGCTCTTTTAGTTCTAACATCTTTTGTTTCCTTTTGATGACTTCACTTTTTATACTTTCCTTATCTTTCAGTAAATTTTTTAAAGATAGATGATAGATAGATAGATAGATAGATAGATAGATAGATAGATAGATAGATGGATGCGTATCTATGTATGGGTATATATCTTTTAAAAATTTATGTATATTGGGAGCACCTGGATGACTCTTTAGTTAAGCGTCTGCCTTTGGCTCAGATCATGATCCCAGGATCCTGGGATTGAGCCCTGCATTGAGCCTGCTTTTCCCTCTTCCTCTGTCTGCCATTCCCCCTGTTTGTGCTCTCGCTCTGTTGAATAAAATCTTAAAAAATTTTTATGTATATTATATATGTGTATATATCCCTTTTATACATTCACAGGAAGACATCTAAACTCTAGTGGGATATTAGACATCTAAAGAAATAATTCTAAAATGGAAGTGGAATATTTTGCTACTCCCTTTATCTTTTAACCACCCCCTCTTTCCCATTGACTTTATGATGTTGTCTCCCTTATATGTCCCTTCCACTTCTCTGATTGTACTTTTTTAGTATTAATTCCTCTTCCTTGGCTTGTGCCTTAAGTGTTATTATTTACTAGGGCTTCAATCCTTGGTTCTTTTCTTACAGTACATATGATGCTGGGTATCTACATCCACTTCCCCAGATCTGACATCATCTATATTCCCATATGTGACTTAAATCTTTCTACTGAGTTCTAGGCCAATATTTGCCTGACTTTCTGAACATAGCAATCTGTTTATCCTACAAGCATATGAAATTCAGTGTTCCAAATCTCACGTTGCTTACCTCTTTTTCTTCCAATGCACCTAACCACATTTACCCAAAAGCCCAAATCAAAACCTTCAAATCAACTTTGAGTTAAAGTGAAAAGGTTTCTAACTGGAACTTTTGAATTCTGCCTCCTAGATGTCTTTTAAATCCTTATGTTTCCCTCCCCCCACCCCAGGGTTTCCACTGTCATTGTTTTATTGTAAATTTTTATTATCTTTGCCAGAATTACTACCTTAATTACTATCTTAATCCAGTCTTCTAACTGGATTCTATGTTCTGTCTCAAGCTCCCCCAGCCCAAACTCTACAAGAGTAATGGTGATGTGTTAAGGAGGGTACTTGTTGTGATGAGCACTGGGTGTTATATGTAAGTGATGAATCACTTATATACCCTACTAAATTCTAAATTCTTTTTTAAAAAAGATTTTTTTTTTTATTTATTTGAAAGAGAGGAGAGAGATCACAAGTGGGCAGAGAGGCAGGTGGGGACGGGGGGGGGGAAGCGGGCTCTCTGCTCAGCAGGGAGTGCTGAGGGGAGATGTGGGGCTCGATCCCAGGACCCTGAGATCATGACCTGAGCCAAAGGCAGAGGCTTTAACCCACTGAGCCACCCAGGTGCCCCTAAATTCTAAATTCTACTTCTGAAACCAATATCATACTATATATTAACTAGCTAGAATTTAAATAAAAATTGAAAACAAAATAAATGAAATAAAATACACTTAGAATTATGTTTATAAAATAAATTTTGTGGGATACCTGGGTGGCTCATTTGGTTAAATGTCTGCCTTCGGCTCAGGTCATGATCCCAGGGTCATGGGATCGAGTCCCACATTGGGCTCCTTGCTCAGCAGGGAGCCAGCTTCTCCCTCTGCCTACCACTCCCCCTACTTGTGTGCTTTCTCTCTCTCTCTCTAACAAATAAATAAAAATCTTGAAATAAATAAATAAATAAAATAGAAATTTTGTAATAATACACCCCTCCATAAAATTCTTAATAGTTCACTAAAGTCTATAGGACAAAATCTAAACACTTTATCATGAAAACAAAGTTCTTTATAATCTGGCTTCTGCCTGTTGTTTTAGCATAATTTCTCCACTGCCCTCTCCACCACAGCACTGCACACCTGGACCAAACTGCTCACCATTCAGATTCCTAGACTAACTTTCTGCTTTCTCCATTCCATCTTCTTGTATATGATCTTCCTCTGCAGGGTATGTCTTTCTTCATGTCTTGTCTTGCCCCCCACCGATCCCCCAAAATCGTTCTCCTTCTTTTAGGACTAGGCTTATATATCATTACTTTGGATCCTTCCTGAACTTCCTGAATATTCCCTTTTCAGTATATTGTTATATCTGATCTTTACCTGCTATATATGATGAACATTTTCTTCATTACACTTTGTTTCCCTTGTATACTTTGTGAGGTCTTCAAGGATAGAATGACCACGTCTAATTTACCTGAATAGTTTTAGTACACATCTCTTAAAGAATATGTTGAAGAAGTCAGGAAACTGGATTAAAGAAAGCGAGAACTATTGAGTCACAGATATGAGTTGACTGTGTCTTTTACCAGCTTTGCAAATTTGAGCATTTATTACCTTTTCAGAATCTCTTAATCTGAAAAATATGGGTGATGATAACTACCTCACAGCATTCCTGGGTTACTAAATCAGACAGTGTATTTTAAATGCCCAATAGAGATCCATCTCTATCTAGTAGACATCTATTTATTTTTTAACTTTTGTAGAATGAACACATAAAAATGAGTGCCTGAGCGAGTGGATAATTCAGCGAATGAATGCATTTGAATGAACAGAACAAATACTATAAAAATTTTTATAATGGATTCACCAGGAAAGACTTTCTGTACACAAAGTTGTCTCACTCTTTAAAGGGATGGTTAAGATGTCAGCAGGCAGCAATGTAGCAGTCAAGGCACTGGGAACCTGAACCTTGAGAATCTGAGAAAAGGCCAAGACTGGGGAAAGCAGCCTTTTTTTTTTTTTTAATTAAAGACATTATTCTCTGCTGTCACTTTACCCTTCTACCTGTTTTTTCTTCATCACATTAAAGAACTCTAAGGATGGGCTGGCTGCCAACTCATTCAGGGTACATCAGCGTCTCATTAGCTAGGTGACAAGTTAGGCCTCACACAATAGGCTGTATGGATTTTGAAAAGAGAAAGTGGGTTGTTATAATAATAACATAAATTATTATTGTTGAATGGAGCTTTCAGTTGCCTCATTATTATTACTCAATAAACTGCTTTAGACACAGCATACATTGCCGTGATGTTAAAGGCACTACATTTTCTTCCTTAGGAAAAAAAGAATATTAACATTTATGTAAAATCTACTGGAAAGCATTAATTTGGAGTCCTGTGTATTTCAGGTACCTCTCTCAGGAATTGAAGCTGAGAAAGGTAATCTAGCAAAGAGGGTTTTTAAGTTGTTGACTTTATCTCTATACTCTTTAGATAGAAATGGACTTTGATGACAGATTCAAATCATCAAGCCAACATGTATTATTATATTGCTTACCCATTTTTCTTTATTAGACTTTTTTGTTAATGCCTCATCACCTTTGTATTATTAGTCTGGGTTTATGTCACTGTATTCTATTGTGTCCCTGAGTAAATGAAAAAAGAAATCAATTTTGGAATTATACAATAACCAGGATTCTGAGTTCAGCTCTGCTGCTTACCAGCTATGTGAATTTAGACAACTACTATAACCGTTCTAATCTTCTCTACAATAAGGATAATGTTTCCTAACTTATAAGATTGTCATGATGAGGGGCGCCTGGGTGGCTCAGTGGGTTAAAGCCTCTGCCTTCGGCTCAGGTCATGATCTCAGGGTCCTGGGATCAAGCCCCACATCAGGCTCTCTGCTCAGTGGGGAGCCTGCTTCCTCCTCTCTCTCTGCCTGCCTCTCTGCCTACTTGTGATCTCTGTCTGTCAAATAAATAAATAAAATCTTAAAAAAAAAAAAAAAGATTGTCATGATGATTAGAAATTACATGGGCACCTGGGTGGCTCAGTGGGTTAAAGCCTCTGCCTTCGGCTCAGGTCATGA
>CM053613.1:24653796-24724366 GCA_028646535.1 Procyon lotor | reverse complement strand
TTGATAGAACCTTCACACATAATGTAAAAAATATGTAATATTTATGATCATAGAGAAAATACAAGATTTTCTCTGTTATAAAAGCATTGCCATTTGTAAGTCATATATACAACATTGTTAAGAAATTCAAGTGAGAACTTTAAGAGCCTGTAAAGACACTTTACCACTATAACACAATTATAATTTTACATATTTTATCTCTTTATTCTCACATTTTTTTAGTTGAAACGATTGAATATATATAATTGTATTTTTTTTCTTGATATCATGCCACCTTTATGGCACTATAATGTGTGTCAGTAAGAGATAATAAAATTTATTTATTCATATCCTTATTATTAGATATTTGGCATATGTCTTAGGATTATTACTAAAAATCATATAATAAAATTTTGTGCTTATTTAAGGGATTTTAGAGAAGAGAGGGCTACTTCCTTTCTAGTCTAAATCCCCTAATAAAATTAATGACATATATGTGATGTTAATCCTTGAAACATTGTTTTTCAAAATGAATACACATCCTTCTAGAAAATAAAGCCCTCCCTGGACATTATTCAAAACACTGCTCCTAGACCAAGTTAGTGGCATGGAACAGGTGGAAAAATAAAAGATAGGAGAATGTGGTTCAGTATTGAATTTGGATATGGTAGAAAAAAAAGTTATTTTTCATGTGTGACTTTATTAAAATCCCTGTGCTATTGCCCTTGGAGAAATTAATCATTTATTCCTAAATTCAATCAGATAGTCTGTTAGTCTTTCCACAAGCCTATTATGAGAAAAATGATGCTAATACATACTCCCTACTTTTTGAAAGTAATACACAGTCGCTGCCTTCTGGAAGCTTATGTTTCAGTGTAAGTGACAATTATCTTTTAAAGATCATTGTAATACAGTTGAGAAGTGTTCCGTGGCAGGTTAAGTCTGCTACCGGAGGGCAGGAAACTTTCTTTGGAGCCCACAGATGAACTAAGAGTTTGTGCTGACCTTACAAGAAAAAGAAGAGCATAGTTAGATACCTTTTCTTATTACTATCTCCCAACTCTCGGAAATGTACATAGCCCAACTCTGACAGCAGTACTGCACACCCTCTTGACTATTCCTAAAGGTTCACATAAGTATCTTATTATGGATCTTAAGTATGCTAGAACCTTCTGCTTAGACTTCTGCTTTGTGTTCACAGCATTTGGCAAATAGGCCTCAGTCACTCCTTAAAGAGTCAATAATTAAATTTAATGTTGATTACCTAAATAGATAAAAGGAATCATGACTCACTTTGAGATATCCCATCTATACTCAGCATTTTAAGACTTAGATACTATCGAATTGTGGAATTATACTATACTATAGTATATAACATTATGTTGTAGAGTATTATAATGTATTTTACTGAAAAGCAATACATGAAAATTATCAATCCTTTCCTTTATTTCTGAGCCATGTTTCTTATTTCACCTCAGCAGGTAATATTCCTCTTTACCTTTTTTGCTCAAGCCTATAACTTGATTTTTTTCCCTATTGTAGGAGGATTTGTAAGCCTCAGCCACCCATAGTGAGATCATGTTGTCATCAGACTTAACCTGGTAGGAGTTGGGGATTAGATGAGACCCTGGAGAAGTTTAAAAAGAACCTCACTGAGTAAAGCCAATTTTATCCAGAACCATTCAAGTTCACAGATTTTAATTAACAGTTTGAAATTTGTAATATTACTTGAATTTCAAATGGGTGAGAATTTAACACTGTATTATAGGAGCCCAGGCAAAAGGACATGAGTTGCGTCACAGAGACTTATTAAATGTGATGGAAATTCAACAGACAAATGCCGGCAAACAGGTGCAAGAGCTGAATTAATTTTTAAACCCTACCACTCAGGGGGAATTGCAATGCATCACGTTGACAGCCACAGCACGTTGCTAATTTAATTCACAAGCTTAAAAATCTCAATACATTTGAACATGTGAATGTATTAAATTTTCAAAAGTCTAAGTAGCATAAGGGTATCCCAGAACTAAAAATGAAAATTTCTCTCTGAGACTTCAAGTCATTTATCTAGCCAGAAGCATGGTGTTTTTTTATGAATGAAATCTATCTTACCGCTTCCCCTTACAAATTGTGTTCTATTATTGTATGTCGTGCAGACTGTTACTAAGCAAGGTTTCTCTCTTACTTTTAATATGAAATCCCTTGTGAGTCAGCATAAAACAGAGTATTCACTGATAGAGTTTCCAACTTCTGCTGTCACACATGAAGGAGGTTCTCAGTCTCTGCTTCTGATGATGCTAAGTGGTGGTATTCCTGAAGTTAAAAATAAAACAAAATAAAAATAAATGAAGGCAGAGACATTTTTTGGTGATATCATTAAAGGTGGTAAATTATAAGCTGAAAACTCAGAAAAGTCTTTTTTCACCAGGAATTTACCTATTTTGAGGTCCCTGATACAGTTGAGAATTCAATGAAAATCCTAGATTATATCCACATGAAACTGCATATACACACAAAATCTTACAAAGATTTCAGGGTGTTCATGAATCTCCACACTTAGAATACCATTTATGGTACATCTTGATCTTTGGGACTGGAAGAATATCACCTATTAGTGGATTTTTCCCTTTGCCACCTGCTGTGCACCAGGCTTTAGACCTGGGACTGAGGATACGAAGGAAGATAATAAAATATCTTTGGATCTTTTGCAGTCTAGTAGATGTTAATAGATCAATAATGTAGAATGGCTATAGTTGAAATATGTATAAAAGGATCATTGCAAAACTTTCTGGAGAAGATGCCACCTTCATGAGTATTAGGGATGAGTAGACAAAAACTAGAAGAAGAGAGAGAAAGGCATTTTAGACTATGAAGAGAGCAAGGATCACTGCCCTGTCATTGCTAAAATTGTGTGTCTACAAGAAATGCACAGTATCAAATGTATAGAAAATCTTTCAGTATTTCTCAAAAAGCTTTAAAGAAAAAAATAAAAGGAGCTGGGTTTAACTATCCAAGATTTTAGCCATCAGAGCCCTTTTTTCTAATTGTATACAAGCTTGTGCCCTCATTTTGCTTAGCAAGAGAATATTAAGCACTAATTTTTGGAACATAAAAACAACTATAAAGGGCTCCTTTCCTAGCAAGTGAGTCAGGAAAAGCCCAGTGTATACTGCATTGGAAAAGTCTAGATTCTTAATCAAAAACATATAATCAGTAGTTGCCCAAAAGTCTTTTTGATAATGCTAGCAGTAGTAACTTTCTTTTTTAGACGCACTATCAAGAAAGCTGATGAAAAGAAAAGGCAAATTTACAGTCTAATAACCTGAGCTAACAATATGTTATTTTCAATAGAACAAAAAGGACAAAAGCCAAAGGTATTCATTACCATTCCCAGGGTAAGAGACCAGGGCACTTGCCGCCTTCACCAGATGTGGTGTCTTTAGGCCTAACAATGCACATCTCCCCAAGGGAAAAGTGGAGAGAAAGCCAAACTCTTGCAACTTGATGCAAAGTGATTTGGGTTCCATTACAACATGTCTCAGTAAAAGGCTATTCAGGCTTAGAGTAAAGATTCCACCCTCATTTTCTCCCAGAAAATGAGATTGTTATATAAAACACTAGACATGGAATCAGAGCTGCTGGAAATCATTCCGAGCCATGTGATTTCATCTTAACTTCCTTAAATTCTAATCAGGAAAAAGGAGATGAGATGGTTTGGTAAATGTACCATCTTAAAATTCTTGCTTTGTTTTCACCACATGTACAGATAAGAAAACACAAGAACATCCTCAGGAAACTGAAAAATAAATACCTATCTAATAAGTTGAGTTTTTAAAAAAAACAAAAACAAGACAAAACAAACAAAACTAATGCTAATCTTACCTTCCCAGAGTGTGTTTCTCAGATGAACTAGCCAGAAATGTCTTTCTTCTGGAGGAGTTAGATTCATTCTGTATTATAAAAGGAATGGTTGTAGAGGTGGGCCTCACGTTAAAAAGACCAGTTTCCATTTGAATCCTGTGAAATTGGGAAGTGACCTTTAACCCTCAGTTTTTCACCTTTAAATGGAAATGAGAATATCTACCTCTTCCCTCAGAATTATTATAGGGACTTAATGACATAATTAAGATATATGAGGAATGATTAACACCAAACGTATTTTAAGTATTTTCCTGCCCAGAAAACAAATTCTATGGAATGTGTAGTTGTTATTGAAAATTGAAGTTCTTATCAGAAAATTTGGAAGTTTTAATAGTTATATTCAGAGCTTTACCATGTTAATGGACATTGTGGATCTCCAAAAGAAGAGTGTGGCATGCTGCATTTCTCAGACATTACTTGCCAATAGACATATTGGTACTTGGTTGGGGACTGAAGGTGCTGTATAGTTAACAAGGTCACTGTCCCCAGAACAGTAGATTGGAAAATGCTGTCTATACAGGGGTCAAGGTTGCTTTTTTTTTCTTTTTGTTCCCTTAATAGTATGTATACTTCTTGTTTCTAGCCCTCTTCACAATACTTACATATCATTCTCCTTATTGGGTTTGAGTTTCTTGAGGGCAGGGATTATAATGTCTTCATAAACATTGTCATCCTTAATACTTAGTACACTGAATAATAAATATTGTCTGAATGAATGAATGATGGATTATTCAGGATGCAGTTACTGAATTTTACCAAATATTGCTGATGCCAATTTTAAGTGAAACAATTTCTGTTAGCCTCAGACTCTACACTTAATAAATGGACTAAACAAATTTGAGTCTTGGATTTCTGAAAACAAAGGGCATGATTTAAAATGATTCACAAATATAGTTCATCCTTGTGGAAGTATGCTCAAGAAA
Organism: Procyon lotor; assembly: GCA_028646535.1. NCBI lineage: Eukaryota > Metazoa > Chordata > Mammalia > Carnivora > Procyonidae > Procyon > Procyon lotor. The sequence goes on along the minus strand of CM053613.1, from coordinate 24,719,543 downwards.
GAAGATGCCCTATGCAGAAAGATGCTCCATGAAAACTAGAGCAAAGGGAGAAGGAAAGGATGGACACAAAAAGAATATTTTGTGCTCAAGATGCCAGAAGACAAGTTGTATGCTTGGATGGCAAGAGAAATCTAAGTTTAATTATGAGACATAATCTGGCCAGATGAATGTAATGCAACCTGGAAGGTTTAGGTTAGTTAAATTAGGGGTCCTACAGTTTTTAGTATTGATCATTAAATAGTCAAGGTCAAACTTAAAAAGTGAGTTTTAAATAATTTCTCATTTTTTTTTTAAAGATTTTATTTGAGAGACCACCCAGGAGAGGACGGGGCGGGGGGGAGTAGAGGCAGAGAGAGGGAGAAGCAGGCTCCCCACTGAGCAGAGACTCCATCCCAGGACCCTGAAATCATGACCCAAGCTGAAGGCAGACACCTAGCCAACTGAGCCACCCAGGTAGCCCTGATTTCTCATATCTATGCCACGCTGTCTTCATAGTTTTAAGGACTAAATGCCACTTTGTAAACTTAGAAGTGCACCATTAATTTGTACAAAAGGAAAATTTTATACTTCATTTTGGGTACTTAGGTCTTTTAATCTGTTGCCTAAATCCAATGAGCATTACTCAAATTCTTCAGAGGTTTTCAACAGCCCTCTACCCTACCTACTCTCTTATTAGTCCAGGATGAAATAGAATTAGTTTGGTAGAATCTTCAAATTAATATATCAAATCCCCTCCTCACCTACTCCATTGTACAACTGAGAATAGTAAATAAATAAATGGACGAATGGCATTCATAAAGTGACTATACAGAGTATATGCTTCTGAACATTTTCTTTATTTGATCTCTACAATAATCCTGTGAAAAGTATTTTCATCTCATGTTCTAGTGGGAAAACAAACTTAGAAGTTAAGTGTTATTGCCTCATATCAAACAGCTATTAAAAAGTAAAAGATCTGATCATTGAACCTAATTTCTCCTTTCTATAGACCAGTGCCATTTCTATTACACTATGTGGTCTCAATGTAAGTATTGCCATTTCTTATGTTTTTCTATACGGATGTTTAAAGTGCATATGTGTAAGCATAGTACTCACACAAACAGCCTGACCGTAATTTAGATGAAGACAACTATTAAACTTTAACAAAGGATATGTAAAATACTAATGGAAATACTATGTTCTCTAGATGGATTTTATGATAATGTAAATTTTATCCAAATCAGTTTAGAAATTCAGTGCAATTTCAATCAAAATATTTGTTATATACTTCATCGATCATTTCTAAATTTAATTTAGAATAAAAAATGCACGAGAATACCCAAGGAAATTTTTTTCCCCCAAATATGCTCATTTTTTCAGTGTTACAAGATTAATTGTTAATACACCACACCCAGTGCTAAGGAAGGATAACGGTGAGGGTAGGAGAGTTTTTACCACCTCATAGCAAGACATACTGGGGAAAAAAGACAACAATAATTTGGCATTGGCAGAAAAATAGAGAACTATGTCAGTGGAACACAATTGAGAATCCAGAAGATCTATTTGTGTCTAAAACTATATGATCAAAGTGGTACTTCAAGTGAGTCGGGAAATAATGTACACGTTAAAAGGACAGTTGGCTATATAATTTTCAAAAAGATGAAGTTAGATCTCTGCCTCATACCATACTGAAAATAAATTTTCTGTGGATTAAATATTTAAATATAGGAAATAAAACTAGAAACATACCAGAAAAATATAGAGTAGATTAAATCTACATAATGTTGGAGTGGGGAGAGCTTTCCTAAACTTGATAAAATCTAAAAGATATGAAAAAAAATCTGTATACTCTTTTAATTTCTGTATGGCAGAAAAAGTCCACAAAGTAAAAAACAATCACAATCCCTGAAAAATAATTTGTAACTATATATGAGAGAAAATGGTTAATATCCTTATTTTATAAATAGCTCTTCTAAATCAATAAAGAAAAAACAACATCAGAATAAGAACATGGACAAAAGATTTGCTCAGTCAATTCATAGCTGAAATCAAATGGCCATTGTATTTGAAAGGATGCGCCATTCTACTAATTGCCAAAGAAATGCAAATAAATTAAATAACTGTAAATTGTCATTTGTTCACTATATTGGACTAATTAAGGTTAAAAAGAGTGCTAGTTTTAGTACTAGTATAGATGGGAAGAGATGGGCTCTCATGTACTATTGATGGAAATAAATTGGTACAATCTATTGAAAGAGTAAATTTAGAAGTATCGATCCAAATTTAAATGGGCATAAAAAGTCTTTGATCTAAATAATCCTATAGATGACTATCACAGGCTCAAATAGTTACAGATATTTTTCCCACAATGTGGCTGTCTTTTTACTTTGGAGAGTTTTTCTACCATGCAGAAATTTTAAATGTGTAATTCACATGTTTACTGCAGTATTTTTGTGATAGCAAAAATAGAGAACATCCTAAATGTTGCTGTGACAGCAAAAGGAGCTCCACCAGAGTAGAGATCATATCTGTTTTAATTACTGTGCTTGCTCCACACCACAAACCACAAACATTTGTTAATGAATGAACAAAATGAATTATAATGCAACTATACAGCTGAAATTTTTAAGTAGGGTAAATAAACAAAGCAAGTTGCAGGTTATTGTGCACATCCTTCCCTCCTTACAAATATATGCATAGGTACATTTATATACAAAATGTCATATGTATTTATCAAGAAAAAGTTATAAAAAATACCTTTTGTTTGCTTCTTGGGGTGGGATTTAAGGAGTAATAACATTAATGTTTTACTACATATACAACTGATAATATTTCTTCTTTTTGTTTTTTTTAACAATGACTGTGTTTATAACTTTAAAGTACAAATGCAGTAATTCTTTAAATCCACCAACTCTTCTTTATGCAAAGGATTTATGACAGTGAGCAAACAGTTGTTTTCACTGAGCACATCAGCTAGTAGAGGAAGACAGGTGGTAAAAAAGTAAGTATTTGTCCCTGATAAGATATTATGGAAAAAATTAAATAGTGTAAGGGGACTTTGGTGACAAGATGCTACTTTTCATAACTAGTAGTTAAAGACAACCTTTCTAATTCTGTGATGTTTATTTTTTTTTTAAGATTTTATTTATTTATTTATTTGAGAGAGAGCACACAAGCAAGGGGAAAGGTCAGAGAGAAGGGGAGAAGCAGGGAGCCCGATGTGGGGCACCATGTGGAGCTCAATGTGGGGCTCGATCCCAGGACCCTGAGATCATGACCTGAGCCAAAGGCAGAAGCTTAACCGACTGAGCCACCCAGGCACCTCTAATTCTGTGATGTTTAAGAAGAGACATGAATTAAGTAAAGAATAAGCCATCCAGGTATATGAAGGCAGATTTTCAAGGTATAGGTCAAAGAACCTAGGCAGGACCATGCCATCGTTCAGTGAAGAACCATGGTTCCTGATAGAGCTCAAGGTCAGGAAGGTGAGGTTAGAGAAATGGGGGTGGTAGGAAGCAATGGCTGCATATGACATTGAGACATTTGGCCAAGGTAAGAACTTCAGTTTCCATTTCATGTGATAGGAAGACACTAGAAATGTTGAACAGTGTAATCGCATGATCTAATTTTTGTATGAAAAGGATTGGTCGTGGCTGTGAGGAAAAGGTGATGATGGCTTTAATTAGGGTGATAGTAAAATCGGTGAGAAATAGTGGGATTCTCAACACAGTACGGATATGGAGCCATCAAAAATAGCTGATATGAGAGAAAAGAAAGAGTAAGAATATGAGACTGTCAGGAACTTTAAAAATCCTGAAACAACAAACCTGATTTAGAATGTGAGAATGGGGTGACTCTTATGAGGCAAAACTCATAAACAAACTCAAAACAATTTCCTTGAACAGCTAGGGTCAATCTCTATGTCAAGAATTTTCTCAACATTACTGTGAGAGATAAGTACCAAATAATGTAAAATTGAAATTACAACTTGTTACCCCATAGTGGATTTAATGTACAGTTACTTTTAATTATACAGTTTTTAAAGTGTACTTAGTGTACTTAACTTGAAAACACCTTGTTATTAAATGTTTTTAATTCCTTTTTGTAGTCAGTTTTACTGACACAACTTTGCTATTATATAAAGTTTTAGAAGGATAACAAAAAAATTCAAAACATAAAAAAGAAAAAAAAAACCTTATTAGAGGGCACCAGAGTGTCTCAGTTGAGTGTCTGCCTTCAGCTCAGGTCATGATCCCAGGAACCTGGGATGGAGCCCCACATCAAGTTCCCTGCTCAGCAGGGAGTCTGCTTCTCCCTCTCTGTCTGCCCCTCTTCCCTTGTTTGTGCTCTCTTGCTTTCTTCCTCTCAAAATAAATAAATAAAATCTTTAAAAAATATATTAGGAAAACAGTTCTGCTATTTGAAGAATTGAGAAAACTTGTGATTTAGGATTTCATAGGTGTTAAGTGAAATAAAAGTTTACAGAAAATCTTAATATTGTGCACTAATCTTTGTGGAAAAAAATTTGAGCTCAAATCACTAAAGGTCTTGATGACTATTACATTCTCATGTCTTATTTTATTCTGTAAAAGAAATATGCAAAAAAGTTCATTTTGAACATTGGCTTATTTCAGTTAATAAAGGCTTGCAAGTTTGCATTTCTGGAGGTTAAAGTTATTTGCAGGTACTCTGTTGCATGTGCAAATAATTGATTCATTAAGAACATTTTCAGCCAATATCAGATATACGGTATATCAGATATACAGTATCAGTATATCTGATCAGCCAGTATCAAATATCATTAAATAAATTAAATACATGGAAATAGTTATATCAAGATAACAAAATTGCTAGCAAATTTGAGAGTTCATTTACCATATTAAAATCATAATTTGGTACCCACATTCACATTTGGCCAAAAGGTAGGACATTTCATGACAGTATTTGAAAATTCAGTTGATGATGTTTTCTGTGACTAAAAATATGCTCTTCATTTAGCCATTCATTGATGTGACTGAATATTATACTCTTCACATATCCATCTAATGATGTGAATGAAACTGGAAACAGTTCATTCACTTATCTAGTTATTTTTTCCATTCATTATCTATTTATTATCTTTTCAACAAACATTTACTGAGTGTTTACTATAGTACTTAATCTTGGCTGCAATCAAAATCCTTTGTGAAGCTTTTTAAAAGTAGTGATTGCTGTGTAATAAACCCCTGAAACGGATTTCATAGGTCTGGAGTGAGGCCAGGCATCTTTATTTTTTCAAAGGCTCCACACGTCACAAGCTTCTCTTTTAAGTACGAGGGATATGAAGAGTGAACATGAAATAGCTCCTATTCAGAAGTCAAGGTACTGAGACAGACAAACTGGTAATTGCAATAGAGTGTGACAAGTGCACACTTCTTCCCACTTAGAACTCATAAACATTGGCCTGGTGTTGACTAAGTCCATTGGTAGACTAGAAAACACAAAAAGGAGATTTTCTCTAAGCACCAAATCAAATGAGTACCTATTTTCTGTCTTACATACTTGCCTTAATCAACTGAATTAGCCGTACAAGATCTGTGACTAAAATCAGGAAATGGAAGAGTAGAGAGGACCAGTTTCTATCTCTGATAACAGGATATAGGATATGAGAAAGGTGGAAGAAGAAAGAAGAGTTGTGAAACAGTGAGCTCCTCAAGGGCAAGGACCAGGTCTCAATATTTTTCTTCCTTTGGCCTAATTTAAAGTCCAGCAGATACCCCCACATAGTTTCTACTTGCCTAGGAGATCTCTGTCCGTTGTTCTCTGACCAGTGACTTATACAAGCAAATCCATTTTTGCTATCTAGTAGGCACATGACATTTACTGATTGTCTTTAAACATCCTAAAAAAACACCTTGCTTAATCCTTGATGGTAGGATTGGCTTTTCTTGTCTTCTTGTCTATCTGTACCATTGCCAGTTGACTTTTTTTTTTACTCTTTTAATTTTCATTACCATGTGCTATTTAAATTCTTTTTTTTTCTTTTTAATTTCATTTTATAAAATCTGCACTGTCAACATTTCTTCCTATAAATTATGGAAACAAAAGTGCCAGTTTATAAAGGAAGGGTATCCCTGGAAATTGAGCTTATCTAAAATAAGGCAAGTTATGTACTTTTGATTCCCAGAGCAGCACCAAAAAGCTCCACAGAACACATTGCCCATTGCAATCATTTATCATCTTCTGGTCCATGAAGATGTGACTTGCAGAGTTGTTATGACCACATCTGGAAATTCTATCCAGGAAACGCATTGCACTGAGTCCAGTTTAGGATTCCCTAAACATAAAAAAGCCGCAGAACAAAAACATTTCATGATTTGGAGTTAGCCTATTATCTTTAAGACCATTCCTAAATAAAACGGGAAGCTCTTATTTTCTTTCTTCATTATATGACATTGGCAAGGCCTACCTAGACTTTATAAAGAAAAAACATTTATAAAGACAAAACTTTTTTATAAAGAAAAAATTGATCGCAGTAGTGTTAATTTTTCAGCTGCAGATTCATATGCAGCGTGGATATATTTAAAGTAAATATTAATTATATAAACATGAAGTTGCATAATATAAAATATGAATAAATTATCACTTTATGTGAAATACATTGAAATAAAAACAGATCCCTTCAATTAAAAGAACTAGTCAGGAATCTCAGTTTTACAGCTAGCTGGCTGAATGAATTATAAAGTGTAATTCTGCCACAGGAAGGTGCCATTTTAGCTGGTAAAGAGAAATCCCCACCATACTTTGTTATGTCAAATAAACCAATGCTATTGTTTATATTAGGATTTACATGACAATTTCAGATACTATTTTGTTATTTTAATATTTTCTATTTTCATTATTTTTTGAAAATATATTCATTGACAATATCAAACAAATATTATTAAGTTCTCTGCCTTTCTGTTATTTCATCAAATTGGTTAACATATAGTCAGGTATGACTAATTTAGTACTGTTAATAACCACATCCTCAAGTGTATATCTTCGATATGTGATAAAATGCCAAAAATGCTAAGCAATTATCATGTTGACCCATCCATTTAATTTCTACAAAATATATTAGAGATGTTACAAAACAAAATTTTAAAGCATTAAAGCAGAAACATGCTTCATTATTTGTTGCTTCATGTGCTTCATGGATGTTTATGTCCTATTTTTTTAAAGAAAAAATGTAAATTGAAATTTATTTTATAATACATTTTTTCTTTGAGGAAATTACTGTTGAATTATGCAAAGTTTAAATCATGCAAGTCTTTAGGAATACACCCTTCCCGAAGCATCCTCTAAGTCAAAGGTCTAAAATATGAAGAGTTGCGTATTTGTTCAGCTCTTAGGATGCTGCAGAACACATTTCCCAGTAACCAAAGCTCTTTCTGTGGAAAATGGGGAGACTGAATAGCAAATGGAAAAAAATTGACCTCCCTCTTCAGCTTTGACTTTGATATTTTATTTTGGAAGACTTGCTTGTTAGAAGATAAATTCCCTAACATCTAACAGTTTCGAGCCTTTCAGCAAAGTAGTTTTTGTGGATGAAAGAGTGAACCCATACCATGGATTTAGTTAACTTTAGACAGCCAGGTTCTCAGCTTCCTGGTACAAGTAAGATTATTATTTCTTTCATTCTCTAGTCCAGTTTCCCAAGAAGATTAATCAAATGTGTCTTAATGTACTACTGGACCTATACGTTACTAAAATGTGAACTAAGGTATCAGCCTCGTATAATTTACTTTGCTGTAAGAAGCATGCCAATGAGGCTCAAGTGCCAGGATTGCAGCCATAGTCTCTGATCTTCATCCATAGAAAATCTGGACAAGGATTATATTTCTATGGGGTAAAATTTTTTAGGAACAAAAATTTTAAGACATGATTAATCAAATAAAAAAATTAAATAGAAAATTCCTGTTTAAGTTCATTGAACATTATACTTTAATATCATATTTGTATGCCAATGGAGTAAGTCTAAGGAAAATTATATTTATTATTTAAAAATCAACATTTTTTATCCCTATTCTTGAAAACTAGATGAAGTTTGTCTGTTTTGATGTGCATATTTTAAAATGTAAATAGTATCATACATGCATCATTTTGTAATTTTCTTCTTTTACATATTCTAGATCCATTAATCCCTTACCAGATACATGATTTGCAATTTATTCCCCATTCTTTGGTTGTCTTTTCACTTTCTTGATGGTGTCCTTTAAATAACAAATTAATTTTGATGAAGTACAATTTTCTTTTGTTGCTTGTGATTTGGGTGTCATAGATTTTTTTTGCCAAATTCAAAGTAATTAATATTTATCCCTTTGTTTTCTAAGAATTCTTAATTCTATAATTTTATAGTTTTTGTTCTTATATTTACGTCTTTGATCCATTTTGAGTTAATTTTTCTGTGTGATTTAAGGGTCCAACTCCATTTTTTAGTATATGACTGTCTAATTGTCCTAACACTGTTCAGTTGACCATTCTTTCCCTATTGAATGACTTTGACACTCTTGACAAAAACCACTTGCTCATAGACATACGGGTTTATTTCTGGGCTTTCAGTTATATTCCATTTATTTCTTAGTCGGTTGTTGTATCAGCACCACACTGTCTCAATTACCATTGCTTTTTAGAAAGTTTTGATATCCCTAAGTGTGAGTCCTCCTTCTTCGTTCTCTTCCCCTCATCCTCCTACCCAGGATTATTTTGGCTGTTCTGAGTCTCTTATTATTCCATGGGGATTTTAGAATTAGCTTGGCAGTTTGTATAAAAAAGTCAGCTGGGATTTTATAGAGATTGCAATTTGGAGAAGTATTGCCATCTTAAACAATTAAAAAAAAGAAAAAAAAATCATTTGTAGCTTCCATAACGTAAGGTTTACCTTTCTTTTATTAACTTTATTCCTAAGTATTTTGATTCTTTTTGATGCCATTGTGAATGAAAATTTTTTAAATTTCTTTTTTGGATTGTTAATTATTAAGGATAGAAACACACCTGATTTTTGCATGTTAATTTTATATACTTCTGCTTTGCTGAATCCATTTGTTCTCAGAGGGTTTGTGTGTATGTGTTTGTGTATATGTAATCTTTAGTGTTTTCTATATAAAAGATCCTGTCCTCTGTAAACAGAGATAATTATACTTCTTCCTTTCTAATTTGGATGCCTTTTAGCTTTTTTTCTTGTCTGATTGCTCTGACTAGAACTTTCAGTACTGTGTTGAATAGAAGTGGTGAAAATGAGTATCCTTGTTCATGATCTTTAAGGAGAAATTTTCATTCTTTCTTCTTTAAGTATAATATTAGCTTTGGGTTCTCATATATGGGCTTCATTATGTTGAGATACTTTCCTTCTGTTTCTAGTTCTTGAGTGTTTTTATAATGAAAGGGTGTTGAATTTCTTCAAATGCTTTTTTCTGCATCAATTGACATAATCATGTGGGTTTTTTCCTTCATTCTGTCAGTGTGACATACTACATTGAATAATTTTCATTTGTTGAACCATCCTTGATCATGACCATCCCACTTCTACATGGCATATAATCCTTTTAATATGCTGCGGAATTCAGTTTGCTAGTATTTTGTAGAGGATTTTAATGTTTACATTCATAAGAGATACTGGTCTGTAATTTCCTTGTGACGCCTTTGGTTTTAGTTTCATAGTAATACTGACCTCGTAAAGTAATTTGAGAAGTGTTCCCTTCAGTTTTTTTGAAGAATTTGTGAAGTAATGTTTTTAATTATTTGAATGCTTGGCAGAATTCAACATTGAGGACATCTGGCCCTAGACTTTTCCTTTGTGGGTTGCTTTTGATTACTGATTTAATCCCTTCACTTGTAATAGTTCTATTCAGATTATCTATTTCTTCTTGGGTCAGTTTCAGTAATTTGTTTCTTTCTAGGATTTAGCAGTTCTAATGGATGTGTAGTGGTGTTTCATTGTGGTTTTAATTTGCATTTTTATGACTAATGATGAACATCTTTACATATGTTTATTGATTATATAACTTTTGTGAAGTGTGTTTGTTCAAATTTTTGAACATAGGTGGTTTGGCTCCTTATTAAGCTGTGAGATTTCCTTACAAATTCTGGGTAAGAGTTTTGTCAGATATGTATTTTAGGTTTAGTGTTTACTCTTAGGTCTGTGAACCATTTTGTATTAAATTTGTGTACAGTGTGCAGTTTAAGAGTTGAAGTTCAACTTCTTTTGTGATAGTCACTTCCATTGAAAATCTGTTCTTTCTCCATTGAACTAACTTAACAATTTGGTAAAAAAAAAAAAAAATCAGTTGCTTTTATAAATGTGTGTCTTTTTCAGAGATGTCCAAATTTTGAGAACTATATTATTTGGTTCATATGCATTTACAGTTGTATCCTCCTTTTGTGTTGACTTTTTTCTCAATAGGAAATGTTTCTCTTTGGGTCTGAGAGTTCTCCTTTTTAAAAGTTTGTTTTTTCTAATATTAATATGATCTCTCTTTTTATGCTTCTGTCTTCATGGCATATCTTTTCACAGCCCTTTGCTCACTTTTATTTGTATTTTTATATTTAAAGTATATTTCTGTTGGGGCACTGAGTGGCTCAGTCATTTAAGCACCTGCCTTCACCTCACATCATAATTCCAGGATCCTGGGATCCAGCCCTGCATAGGACAGCCTGCTTCTCCCTCTCCGTCTGCTTGCTGCTCCCCCTGCTTGTGCTTTCTCTGTTAAATAAATAAAATCTTTAGCAAAATAAAAAATAAAGTACATTTCTGTAAATTCCTATAGAAAATGTATAGTTAGGTCCTGCTGTTTTTTAGCCAGATAACCTCATTTATATTGGAGTATTTAGCACATTTATACTTAATGTAATTATTGATATATTTGGTTTTTATTGTCTGCCATTTTACTATTCATCTTCTCTTTGTCTCTTTTCTATTTTCTTGTTCTCTTCTGCCATCTTTTATGTTAAGCAGTAATTTTTTTGTGCACTCTTTTTATTCTCTATGAGCTTATTAGCTTTATTTCTTTACATTACTTTTATTGATTGCTCTAGGGACCACAATATGCAACTTTAACTTTCAGTACAACATATGAGTCTTGCAAAAATATAGTTCCATTTACCCATTCTAATCCTTTGTACAAACCTATACCTGTATTATAATATATATAAATGTAAAAAATTATTGTTATAATTTCACTTAAAGAGTCCTGTCTTTTAAAGAAATTAAGAGAACTCATATAAAGTGATCTATAGGTATCAATATAGATAGATCTATAATCGCTTTTTTCCATATATGCAAGTTATCATTTGGTATTTTATTTCAGCATGAAGTATTTCTTTCATCATTTCTTGAATGAAGACATATTAGCAATGAATTCTCTCATTTTTTTTATTTATTTGAAAATGTCTTTGGACCTTTAATTCTGAATAGTTTTAGATAGTCTTCTTGGAAGACAGGTTTTTTTTTCTCAACACTTTGAATGTTATTCCAGTGTCTTATAGCTTCCATTGTCCTCATGAGAAAATAACGGTTAATCCTATTTTTGGTCTGCTTTATGTAATGTATTTCTTTATTGTATTCAAGATTTTTCTGTTTACCTTTAGCTTGTAGTCGATTATGATCTACCTAGATACAGTTTTCTTTTGTTTATTATATTTGTAGTTCACTGAACTTAATATAGCAGTGTGTTAATATTTTTCACCCAAGTTGGGAAGTTTTTAAATCACTATTTCTTCAAATATTTGTCTGCCTCCTTCTCTACTCCTTGTTTGAGGCCAGTTACTCTTATGAATCACGAAAGCGTTTCTGACATAAGAGTTTGTATCTTGATAGAGTGCTTAGAAATAAAATGGAAGAATGGATGAAATGCCAAATTCTCTAATGAAACGTGGTTCCTTAACTATATGCGCACACAACCTAGTAGATTTACAGTGGAAAGTATTAATTTTCCTGTCCTCTTTTCCTCTTTTTATAAAATCTATTCATAGGTGCATTTCCTCCCTCTGCTGTTTTTGCACGGAAAGACTTGCTACAACGATCTACCCATATTGCTACCAAAACTTTCCAAGCTTTTCGAATATTTGTGAACAATGAGCTCAATGAACTGTACACAGGACTGAAGACAGCTCAGAAATATCTGAGACCTGGTGGCCGCCTTGTTGCCCTCTCCTTCCATTCATTAGAGGATCGCATAGTCAAACGATTTCTGCTTGGGATAAGCATGACAGAAAGGTTTAACCTAAGTGCTAGACAGAAGGTGATACAAGTATCACAGTTGGGTTCAGGTTATGAAAACAAGGAAAGAGCCTCGATAAGCAGGCCCCCTTTAATGTGGGAATTGATACACAAGAAAGTACTTACTCCAGAAGATCAGGATGTACAGGAGAACCCCAGAGCACGCTCAGCCAAGCTTAGAGCAGCTATCAAATTATAAGAAAGTTTTCATCATTTGATCCTTCAAGTTTTCCTTTCATAGTTTCCCTTTTTTTATGTGGTATTACTGAACAATTTAATATAAGAAAGTATGAGAGATATATATAGAAAGAGGTGTACTACATGTATGTGGAAATTAAAGGTATTTACCATTATTTCCCTCAGAAAAAAAATGTCAGATATATTAGCATGACACAGAAAGTTCAACTAAAGGAGCATCGGCATCTCAAAACTGGAATTATATATAACTTTTGAAATTCAGTCCTTTCTCTAATCAGGAATTTTTTTTTTTTTTTAAGATTTTATTTATTTATTTGAGGGGGAAGCAGGCTCTCTGCATGGGGCTCGATCCCAGGACCCTGAGATCATGACCTGTGCTGAAGGCAGAGGCTTTAACCCACTGAGCCACCCAGGCGCCCCTAATCAGGAAATTTTTTAGAAAGAGGAAGAGTGCTATGTGTATTTATCTAAATATATAAACTCAGGATGTCGAAAGAGAGAGATTATAATTGTATCTGCATGATTTAAATTCTGAATTTAGGTATTCAGATTTGCAACAGACTTTCTATTGACCAAATAATTAGTAATGATCATGGAAGAAATTTTAGTTTCCTTTTAGGAATAACTACATAGTACTATAGTCCTCTTAAATACAGGTATTAAACAAATTTTAAATTTTCAAGTATTATTTTTAAGATGCATCATACTGGTAAATGTCACTTTTGAAAGTATAGTATTCATTGTTTTAAAAGGATTTTACAATGTGATATATACCATTTTTTTCACATTGCCAAGTAAAAATGCAGAATTGCTTTAATAGCTCCCAGAGAATATTTCATGAAGCTTATATTTAAAGTCAGTTGTTTATTTTAATATCCCAGAATGCCTTTGACACATAATAAAATCTGTCATCGTTTGAATCCAGCATTTATTAATTGAGCTATTCAAAATAATTCAACTAAGTCTATTTGAAATAGAAAAGTATATGATATATTAAAAATATTAAAATGAATGTACCCCTAATGTTTTTACTTACCCAATAGTAACTGTAATAGTAAAATGTTTATTTGGGAGACATTCACTTGGTAAACGATTCTTTAACATATTAATGAGATTGATTCATATATCAACTTTTTATATGTAAATATGCATTTCTACTTTTTTTAGTGATTCAGCAAGTACTAACTAGTCAGAGAAACAAAGGTGAATAAATATACGTACCTCACAGTACCGGTCCTATGGAGTATGTACTCTAGTGGAGAAGAGTAATAGTAGTTAAATAATCACAAAAATCAATATAAAATTAACACCATAATAAAAGCTATAAAGAAGCAGTACAGGGTACTACAAGAACATCTAGTAGGGATTTCACTTACTGAAGGAAACTGGGTCTAACCTGAATTATGCTTGATTTATGACTTGAAGGATGAAAAAAGATATAATTAGTCAAAGGGTATAATGGCATATTGATTAAAGGTATATATAACTGATTGCTTTCTTGGGGCGCCTGGGTGGCTTAGTGGGTTAAAGCCTCTGTCTTCGGCTCAAGTCATGATCTCAGGGTCCTGGGATCAAGCCCCACATTATGCTTCCTCCCCTCCCCACCTCTCTGTCTACTTGTGGTCTTGCTCTGTCTGTCAAATAAATAAAATCTTTTAAACAAACAAACAAATAAATAAATAAATGCTTTCTTAAGTGATTATCCCTAAAATCATATTATACTATTAATATGCTTAGTAAACTATTCAAATACGGGAAAAATTCATCCCTTAATTATGATGATAGATTCTGAATTGGTGAGTACGAGTGAATAAAATATCAACATTTAAGTATGGGAAGGATAAGAATTAAATACTTGAATTCACCTTAGATTTACTTTATCTCTGTAATATATAAGTTCTCCAGCTTGTTTGCAGTGTTATTGGCTTTATTCAAATCTGAGCATTTCTGCAGTGGATTTAGTTTCTAATTGTGCAGAATTAGAAAATATTCTAGGGAGCAGTGTCCTCAAAGTAGAAAAAAATGAATGTACCTAGGTTGCTCCACTTTTTTGGTTGCTCCATCATTTTTCTGGAAAAAAAAATGTTTGTTTCTCTTGCATATGAGTTATATTTGTGAATGAGAAAGATTCCAAAAGGTACATTCTCATCCAAGTATCTGGTTAGAAAATAAGAGATCATGCTTTTATACACTCTTATATTCATCAGTGATTTACCTATTTCATCTGTCATTTTGGATCCTATATAGTATAGGGTTTTTTTCTTTAATGTTAAATGGAAAGTGACTGCACTGGGTTGAGTAGTATTTTCCCCCAAACAATTCATGTCCTTCTCAGAAGTTATTTGACAATATGATCACTACAGTTATAAGTAGTTCAGCTGAAATCATACCACAGCAGAGCTGGTCCTTAATCCAATATGTGTGATGTCCTTATAAGAAGAGAGAGGCACCTGGGTGGCTCAGTCGGTTAAACATCTGCCTTCGGCTCAGGACATGATCCTGGATCGAGCCCCGCATTGGGCTCCCCGCTCACTGGGGAGTCTATTTCTCCCTGACCGTCCTCCCTCTCATGCTCTCTCTCTCTCACCTTCTCTTTCTCTCATATAAATAAATAAAATCTTTAAAAGAAGAAGAAAAAGAAGACGAAGATGATGAAGAAGGAGGAAAGAGAAACAGAGATGTAGGAAAGGATGGCACATGAAAATAAAAGCAGACATTAGAAAGATACATCTACAAGCCAGGAAACACCAAGGATTACTGGCAGCCATTAGAAGCTAGGAGAGAAGCATGGAAGAGATTCTCCCACCATCTTAAGTGGGAGCCAACAACTTTACCAACACCTTGATTTCAGACCTTCTGACTCCAGAACCATGACAATACATTTCTGTTTTTGAAAGCCACCCAATGTGTGGTAATTTGTTACAGCAGCCCTGGGAACCTAATACCATGATAGAAAAGTATCTTGACTATGCATGAAAAAAATCCTTTCTTCAGTAAACACAAAATTGTTTTAAAAATGGTGTAATGTAAAAATATTGGGGTTATTTTCTGTAATTACACTGTTTACTGCAATCTTTCTGGTCTGCTTCTTAGTCTTTGTTGTAGAATGTATAATAAAATACATGAATTAATTTTAAATGGTTAATGCTAGAAAATGTTTTTGTGAATTCAAACAATACATACAGAAAATAAACACTGATTATTAAGATGAATGTGTATTTCTTTTCCAATAAAATATAATGAATATAAAACAATTGTTTTACATTTCTGAATTTCTTATGAACTGTTTTCTACCAGTCATTTTAATATAGCATTAATACCGTTGTGTAGTACCTCAGTTCTTAAGAGGCACATCAGTTCTTAGTTCATTGCTTATTAAGAAATTAAATTTAATAACTATTCACAGTTTTTAGTTGATATTTCTATTTTGTATATTCATTTTGTTTTAAATATTGTTTATCAGTTGCTATATAATCTTTGGAGTTTCTAGGGTCTTTGGGGAGGCATAAATTGTATCTGTATTTCTTTTCTATTTCATGTAATAATATATGATATGCTTTGTGCTCAAAGTCATTTGTATTGAATTATTTATTATGTTACAACCAATAGTTTATAAGAGTATACATTATGCTTAAGTAGGCTTTTTATACCTCTTAAAATTCACTTGCAAGCATTTGAAAATCATATTTTCTTTGCAGAGTATTACATATCTTCAGAGGTTTATAAAATTCTTTTTTCTGATTTTTGTTTTTAAATAAGAAATAATGATGAGTCTACACTACAGATTTCTAAAAAAGACAATTTTAATTTCATTTCAAATCATTAAAAAAATATGAGGTTCTTTTTTTTAAAAAACGATTTTATTTATTTGTCAGAGAGAGTGCACACAAGCAGGACGAATGGCAGGCAGAGGGAGAAGCAGACCCCCCACTAAGCAAGGAGCCCAATGCAGGATTTGATCCCAGGACCTGGGATCATGACCTGAGTTAAAGGCAGACGCTTAACAGACTGAGCCACCCATGCATCCCAAAATATGAGATAGTTCTTGATGGAACATTCAAAATGTACAACAAATAAAAAAAAATTGTATCCATACTTTTATTTCATTAAAAAAATATGTATATATTCATTACATAGCATATATTAAAAGCTGACTATTTTGGTGGGGGAGAGGTCCTGTCTGGCTCAGTTGGAAGGGCATGCAACTCTTGATCTTGGGGTCATAAGTTCAAGCACCATGTTGGGTAGTGTTTCATTGTGATTTCCATTTGCATTTCCCTAATGATTAGTGATGTTGAGCATTTTTTTATGTGTCTCTTAGCCATCTGTCAGATATCTTCTCTGGAAAAGGTATTTTCAGGTTCTATGCCCATTTCTTAATTGGATTATTTGTTTTGGTATGGAACTGTATAAATTCTTTATATATTTGGGGTTTTAATCCTTTATTGGATATTATTTTATTTTTTAACATTGTATATTTTAGATTTACTTAGGGCCATTTGTCCATGTTTGTAGAATATTAAGTTTAACAGATGACAAGACAGTTCCCCTCAGTGGGACCTGGCCTAAACATATTCGCTTTACTTACATAGTAAAAAGGATAATGTTAAAAATGAAGCATTTGATTTATTCTTCTTGTTTTTAAACTCCCTTTCCCTTGCTCTGTTCACATTGATATGTGAATTTCTTATACCAACTGAGGTGGCTTTATGTTTCAGATTTACTGTAGAAATATGAGGCAGTATTAGCATGTAATCTCACAAACTAAGCCCTACCTGTTAGAATCTTTGCAATGGATAAGAATTAACTAAAATTGGGGCGCCTGGGTGGCTCAGTCGTTAAGCGTCTGCCTTCAGCTCAGGTCATGATCCCAGGGTCCTGGGATCGAGCCCCGCATGAGGCTCCCTGCTCGGCCGGAAGCCTGCTTCTCCCACTACCATTCCCTCTGCTTGTGTTCCCTCTCTCGCTGTGTTTCTCTCTGTCAAATAAATAAAATCTTTAAAAAAAAAAAAGAATTAACTAAAATTGCTTATGGTCAAAATTATGTAATTATCTTAATTAAGCTACTTTTCTATTGAGTTTTTGTGATTGGTGTATTAATCTAATAGATTAGTTGTGTGTACGCAACATTCTATAATAGAAAGGGGTAAGTATTAAAGAATTAAAGAATTTTGTGTAGTGCCTCATAAATATAAATTTAGTGATAAAAATCTTGATCAGAGATATATTTTTCTCAGAACCACAATGCCATATGTTCGATGTTGAATGAAGCATGGTTTGTAAAAACTTAGCATCATATTATAAAGAGGCTGGATTGTATAACAAGCATAACTATTTTTATATTTTCTCAAATTTCATCTGTTTATAGCTACTATTTCCAACTAATGTTTAGTAACACACAGCATGATCTGCAGCAATACTAAGAGAAAGTTTAAATATAAATTATTTTTTATAAATCTGGTTATAGCATAAATTTCCCAAACCATTAAAAAATTCAATAGAATTAATTATTTAAGATGCAGTGGTGATAGTCCATAATGCCTGTTATTTAGATGGACCTTCAAATTCTTCAAAGACTCTTTGGCCACCTCACTCTTTTCTTATATAATCTACCAAAATTGTTGGACAATAAAATAAATAAAATTTAATGCTCTGATATGCAAAGCAGAAGGTTACCTCTTTAGTAATGTCACATTTCCTTAAGCAGTTCTTTACCTTAAATACTGAACAAGTTTTCTACCACTAGCTTATGCCCTATTGAATATATCATTGCCCAGGTACTAAAATACAAAGGTGAAATTAAACAATAGACCATGCTCCGTTTCTCATTCTTGAATAATTGCTTCTGTCCATTAAACTCCATCCTTATGCTTTGGACAATATATTTGTCTGCCCTGCATAGGGTGAAAATTTGCATTGTTAAACTATCAAATTATGATTCCTTATTCTCTCACAAAGAAAATGTTATCATCCAACTATTGAGGAGGAGGCTGGATAGCATTGTAAGTTACACCATTGGCTTTGGACTTAGAAAAACAAGTTTGAATTCCAGGTCTGCATATATTAGTTGGATATACAAACTTGGCCATGCTCTTTATTCTCTTGAATCCTCATTTATTTCACTTTAAGATGAGAATAATATTGATATTTTCTCCTCAGGTTGCTATGAATCAAATAGAAAATAATAAATATGAGTTAACTGAAAGTTGTAATAACCAATATGTAACTCAAAATTTCTGGACATCATAATTAAGGATACGTAAGCTTTATTCTTGGTAATTTTAAGCTCAGCCCCTGCATTACTAGCAGCAACTGTGACTGGGTCATAGTCAGCTTTATTATTTGGAAACTTTATCTCTATTTATTATTTAATACCCCCAGTGTTTGGAATACATTGACAAGGTATATAAGACACAATCATTACTCTTGTGGAGTTTCCATTTATAAGAAAGCAAAATGGGAAAAAAAAAAAAAAGAACCAGTTGCTAAAGTTATTTGGTCTTCATTTAAGTTGGAGAAAGTATTTGTCCTCCTATGCTTATCAGTAAGTAGCCAACCTTCGTGGTCCTTATAATTAAGAATCTTCAAAATGCATTTTGAAGGAGGAAAAGGAAATGAGTACTTTGTGAAATAAGAGATAGAAGATTGCTATAGGAATATAAAAAAGTTTCTTACTTCTGCACTTTAAAGTCAATAAGAAGGACTAAATATGTATGTTGCAGATGTTAAAGGGAAAATAACTAGTAAAAGGTAAGGGAACTATTTATACTTAAATGAATTGATGACCTTTTTTACAGCACCATGGAAACAGATACTATAGAACTGACTTCATGTAGTTCCCACCTCCTTATCTCCATCATGGCATTTATAAATTTTGTACTTTGAAATCACAGTGGAGAGATTAAACTAGCTCCTTTTCTATTTTCTCTGGGACTTAGATCAACTAGTTTTGCTCGCCCCTCCAGTCTTTAATCTGTTCTCTGCTAGTATCTTTCCTTCAATCTACAAACATACTCAACAGTGCCCTAGGCTAAAATCAAACAAGGACTTGGGTGTCCTGGGATTGAGCCTCACTGCTCAGCTGGAAGCCTTCTTCTCCCTTTTCCTCTGCCTGCTGCTCCCCCAGCTGTGCTTTCTCTATCAAATAAATAAATAAAATCTTTAAAAAAAAAGGCAAACGTGGACTAAAATCTCTCCTTGACCCTGTTTTCCTTACCAAAATACCATACCCATCATTCTGTTTTATTACTTGCCTTCTTAAAGTCTACGCTACCTCCAACTCCTCACCTGTCTTTACATTTACCCAATCCATAACTGTGTATATTAATAGTTCTCCTAAGGATTACTGGTGGTCTCAATTTTTTTTATGGAACATTTCACAATTTCTCATATCCTTGTGCAGGAGCTATGGTTATCTCATCTGTATCATTTGAATTTTAGTGTGTGTTGCTAAAGTAAGTACAATGGTGACCTCTTAATTACCAAACTCAATATCCTGTTTTCCCTCTTGACTTACTTTGTCTCTGCAGTGTTTGATAATTCTGATCTATACTTCCATAAAAACCTGTTCTCCATTGCATTCTCCAAAATCACTCCCTCTAGAGCCTTATTTCTTTCACACTCTAATTCCTTCGCTAGATTCTCTTCTTCTGTCCTATCAAGCTATACCATGTCTCCTGTGATTTATTCTCATGATGTAGGTAGTCTGAATAACTACATTTAGTGAAAGCAGTACTATGAAATCACTTCATGATCATCTGTGGAGTAGATGGGTGTTGGTTATCTTGCCAAGATAGCAGAGGAGGAACAGAGATTGGAGTCTTCCTGGATCTTAGAATTGACATCAAAGTTTTTACTAATCAGGACTTCAGCTTTGGTAATGGCAGACAATAATTTAGAACAATCATCCCACTAAGAATAATTAGAAAACTAGAAAAAATGTTCTTGTTTTTATATTTAAATAAGATGCCTATTTGAAAACATTAGAAAGTTAGTAAGGCAGTGAAAATATCTGGGAGAAGAAGGAAACCCAAAGATGTTACCCCAGAATTTGTAACTTCCAGTTGCCAATTCCAGAAGAGGCAGCTGAGAAAGGGAACAGAACATTTGATAGTCTTATGGGGAATACAGGTGAACTCGAATCCAATTGGATCTTGAAAGAACTAAAACTCAGATTCAAATTGTCTTAGTCCTTGAAATAGGATTAAATCAATCCTAGATGCTAGATTTCCTAAACTTGACCAAAGCAATTTTAAATACTCTTTCGGGGGAAAAAAATTTGCACACAAATCACTTTTATAATTGTTCATATATAGTCTCCATTACTGAACCAGAAAATAACCAGTTGTGAAGAGACAAAGGCATGACTTTTTTAAAAGGTTCTATTTATATGTTTGACAGTGAGAAAGTACAAGCATGAGGAGTGGCAAGCAGGCTTCCACTGAGCATAGAGCCCAATATGGGGCTTAACCCAGGACCCTGGGATCATGACCTGAGGCAAAGGGAGATGCTTAACCGACTGAGCCACCCACGTGCCCAAGGAACGCATGATTTTTAAAAGAGGGAGAAAAATACAGAGATTTTAAAAGTATTCATGGGATATGTGGAAAATGCTGTAAATATGCTGAAGGAAATAAAAAGGAACTGAAAATATATAACTGAAAAATGTAGTTCTCAAACCTAAGAACTCAGTGGATTAAGAGCAGATTATATCTAGCTAAAGATAAATCATGAACTGGAAGTTATTTCAGAAGGAAATATCCAGAATAATGCATGGAGAGACAAAAGATAGAAAACACAAAAACTGTAAGTGACACAGAAGTTATAATAAACATCTAATTCATGTGTAATTGGAATCCCAAAAAGAGAAAAGAAGAAGACAAAAAAAGGAGTAGAAGTCATTTGAAGACAGAATGGCTGAGAATTTTCCAAAACTGATGAAAGATATTAAATTACAGGTTCAATAAGCCTCAAAATGTACTAGACACAGAATCTTAAAACCTGATGGGAACCAAAATCAAAGGCAGAAAGCATTCTCTAGGAATATGGCTCATATGAACTATTCTTGGAGAAGGGTAACTGTTAGATGTTGAAATAAAGCAGACCAACATATGAAAAACAAAACAAAAAAATCAGTAAAGGAAAATTTTGATGAAGGATACTGTGATAAGCTTGGATAAGCTTACTTGTATCTTTATAAATGCAGATCTAAGAGTAAACAACCATGGTTATGGCTACAGAACAGAATATAAGATTAAGTCTTGAAAATGTAAAATTAACAGAACTCCCCAAAATTATGAAGTTAATAAGTCAAGATATAGGGAAGTATAAGTACACCAATTTCTTTATTTTTAGAGCAAGGAGTCAATACTGTCAGAATTTGAAACATAGTTTCTTTTTTTTTTTTTAAAGATTTTTTATTTATTTGACAGAAACATAGCGAGAGAGTACAGCGAGAGAGGGAACACAAGCAGAGGGAATGGTAGCGAGAGAAGCAGGCTTCCCGCAGAGCAGGGAGCCCGATGCGGGGCTCTATCCCAGGACTCTGGGATCATGACCTGAGCTGAAGGCAGGCGCTTAACGACTGAGCCACCCAGGTGCCCCGAAACATAGTTTCTTTTAAAAACATTCTAACCTCAAGGGTGCCTGGGTGGCTCAGTCAGTTAAGTGTCCAACTTCAGCTCAGGTCATGATCTCAGGGTCCTAGGATCAGGCTCCATGCTCAGTGGGAAGTCTAGTTCTCTCTCTCCCCGCTGCCCCACTCCCTACTTGTGCTCTCTCTGTCTCTCTTCTAAATAAACAAAATCTTAAAAAAAAAAAAAATCCAATCTTTTTGTACATTTCATAATTGTAATTAAGGGGTTCTGTTGTAGTAAAAAAAAAAAAGATTCAGCTGTTCTTCACTCTAATATCTTTTCAGTTAAATTCAAGTAAAATTAAATGTTCTGTTTTTATTTAAAAATGAGATTCATCAAGAGTGCCCGGATGGTGCAGTCCATTGGGCAGCCGACTGGTGGTTTTGGCTCAGGTTATGATCTCAAGGTTCTGAGATCAGCCCCACATTGAGCTCTGTGCCCTGCATGGAGTCTGCTTGGCAATTTTCTCTCTCCCTCTGCCTCTCCTCCTACTCTCTCTCATTCTCTCTTTCTAAAATAAATCCTTAAATAAGATACATCTTTTGATGTGTCCTTTTTGTAAAAATGTTTTTGCTGATCTATTTACTCTTCTTAATATATGAAAGATATTCTTTGTTAATGATGTTAAATTCTAGGTAGAGGAATTTGGATATTTGGTCACTCTGTGTTAACATAGCACAATGTGACTCTTTATAATAAGCACATATCCGTTTTATAAAAACAACCTAGTTATTATTAGTAGTAGTATTTTTAAAGAGCACAGGTTTTGGACTCTAACAGACCTGTGTATAAGTCCTGGCTCTGATGCTAAATAGCCATGTAGTCTTGGAAAATTTACTTAATCTCTGAAACTCAGTTTTCTCATCTGAAAACAGGTGGTCAATACCTATTTTTTCAGGTGATTATATTAAACATAAATATGTATATGTAACACTTAATCCATTTATGGCCAAAGCAACCAATATTTATCTTTCTATTTTCATTTGTTGAATTATGGCTGTTTTGCTAGTTTGTCATATAAGCTAAAATAAACAAATTAATCTTTTTGCTTACTTGCCTGTAAAGTAATGGGATTTGTATGAGACATTCCAGCATACTGTCTCCCTCTTCTAGAGCTGACTTTCATCTACATGGCTACTTTGCAATCTGTCATGTTATTCCATGACTACCTCCCCTTCTCAAATCTCTTGCTGCATTCTTGTCACAATTGATTGGGCCAGGGGAGGACTCTGACGCAAACTAGATTATCCTGGCTACAAGTGACTGTTCTAATCTAGACCAAAATGCATTCTTTTCTTAAAATTGTTTGACCTAATGTGAGAAAGAAATCTCTTCGTCTCTCTTCCATGTCTGAAAGATGTAAAACTGTATTCTTTTTTATGTTATGTTCAATTAGCCAACTTATAATATATCATTAGTTTTTGATGTAGTGTTCAACAATTCATTATTTGCATATAAGACCCAGTGCCCATCACCACACATGCCCTCCTTAATACCCATCAACCTGTTAGCCCATCCCCCTATACCCCTCCCTTAAGTAACCCTCAGTTTGTTTCCTAAAGTCTAGAGTCTTTCATGGTTTGTCTTCCTCTCTGATTTTTTCCCATTCAGTTTTCCCTCCCTTCCTTTGTAGTCCTCTGTGCTATTCTTTATGTTCCTCATATGAGGTAACCATATGATAACTGTTTTTATCTGTTTACTTATTTTACTTTACATAATTCCCTCCAGTTCCATCCATGTTGATGCGAATGGTGAGTATTCATCCTTTCTGATGGCTGAGTAATAGTCCATTGTATATATGTACCACATCTTCTTTATCCATTCATCTGTTGAAGGGCATCTCGGCTCCTTCCACAGTTTGGCTATTGTGGACATTGCTGCTATGAACATTAGGGTGCACGTACCCCTTCTTTTCACTACATCTGAATCTTTGGGGCAAATGCCTAGTAGTGCAGTTGTTGGGTTGTAGGGTGGCTCTATGCTTAACATCTTGAGGAACCTCCATACTGTTCTCCAGAATGACTGTACCAGCTTGCATCCCCACCAACAGTGTAAGAGGGTTCCCCTTTCTCCACATCCTCACCAACAGGACAAGACTCCTGTCTTGTCAATTTTTGCCATTCTAACAGATGTAAGGTGGTATCTCGTTGTGGTTTTAATTTGTATTTCCCTGATGGCTAATGATGTTGAGCATTTTTCATGTGTCTGTTAGCCATTTGTATGTCTTCTTTAGAGAAGTGATTTTTCATGTCTTCTTCCCATTTCTTGACTGGGTTATTTGTTTTTTGGTTCTTGAATTTGACAGGTTCTCTATAGATCTTAGATACTAGTCCTTTATCCATAATGTCAGTTGCAAATAAATTCTTCCATTCCGAGGGTTACCTCTGAATTTTGCTGACTGTTTCTTTTGCTGTGCAGAAGTTTTTTTTTTATCTTGATGAAGTCCCAAAAGTTCATTTTTGCTTTTGTTTCCCTTGCCTTTAGAGACATGTCTTGAAAGAAGTCACTGTAGCCATTGTCAAAGAGGTTACTTCCTACATTCTCTAGGCTTTTGATGGATTCCTGTATCACATTTAGGTCTTTCATCCATTTTGAGTTTATCTTTGTGTATGGTGTAAGAGAATGGTCCAGCTTCATTCTTCTGTATGTAGCCATCCAATTTTCTCAGCACCATTTATTGAAGAGACTTTTTCCACTGGCTATTCTTTCCTGACTTGTCAAAGATTACTTGACCATAGAGTTGAGGGTCCGTTCCTGGAGTCTCTATTCTGTTCCATTGATCTATGTGTTTGTTTTTGTGCTAATATCATGCTGCTTTGATGATCAGAACTTTGTAATATAGCTTGAAGTCAGGCATTGTGATGCCCCCAACTTTGGTTTTCTTTTTCAATATTCCTTGGTGCTTTGGGGTCTTTTCTGCTTCCATAAAATTTTTAGTATTGTTTGTTCCAGCTCTGTAAAAAATGATGATGGTATTTTGATAGGGAGTACAT
This sequence comes from Procyon lotor, assembly GCA_028646535.1. Lineage (NCBI taxonomy): Eukaryota > Metazoa > Chordata > Mammalia > Carnivora > Procyonidae > Procyon > Procyon lotor. The sequence goes on along the minus strand of CM053613.1, from coordinate 24,694,500 downwards.
TGCAACTGTAGATTGCTCTGGGCAGCATAGACATTTTCACACAGTTGGTGGAGCATTTGACTCTTGATCTCAAGGTTGTGGGTTCAAGCCCCACACTGGGGGTAGAGATTACTTTAAAATAAAACCTTAAAAAAAAAAAAGAAATAGGTTACACAATCAAATCATGGAAAGGGCATGTATACAGCTAGGCTTACAGAACAACTGAGGTCCGGAATGAGAATGTTCCCAAGAGTAGCTCTCCATTTCCTATCTTTTAAGCTCTCCAATTCCTGTCTTCTTAAGAGTACTCATTCCTACCCTGACTATAAATGGCAGAGAGACAATAAAAAGATAGGAATTGGAGAGCTACTCCTGGGAACATTCTCATTCCAGACCTCAGTTGTTCTGGAAGCCCAGCTGTACCCATGACCTTTCTGTGATTTGATTGTGTAACCCATTTCTTTTTTTAAAGTTTTTATTTTAAAGTAATCTCTACCCCCAGTTTGGGCCTCGAACCAACAACCTCAAGATCAAGAGTCACATGCTCCACCAACTGAGCCAGCTAGGCACCCAGTTTGTAACCATTCTTGGACTCTATAAGCCACTATAGAGTCTAACCACTCTTCCCTATCACTTTTTTTTTCGTTTTTTTTTTTTTTTTTTTTATGAGATAACTTCTGGTTGAATGTCTGTTACTTACAATTAAACCAATACAGGTTTGGAATAGATGACTTTTAAGAATTATTTCACCTAAATGCTTAATAATTCCTTAAAATATATTCTTAGACTTTCCTTATTTACTGATTCACCTAAATGTGGTCTTCATGATCTTAATAAACAGTTCTATATTATTTTACATGCATAATTGTACCATACATATCTAGTTTCTAACCTCAAATTTATCAAAGTAGAGGTCACATGTCTTTGTCATTAGTCTTTCTAACCAAATTTGAAATGTCCATTTAAGAAGATCTGTCTAATCCATGAAACTTTCATTTAAATAATGCCAAACATCTTATGTTCCCACACAGTACTGATATGGCTAGGAAAATAATGAATATGTCCTCTTTCTGGATTTCCACATATTCTTTATGATTCTGCTTTTTTCTTTTTAATGGCACCATATCTACATCTTTACCTATAAAATTATTTTCACACAGAAACCCCTTTGATGATGAAGAAAACCATGTTTTAGAGCCAGCCAGATGGTTTTCCCATTTCCTTATTTATTTATTTATTTATTTATTTATTTATTTATTTATTTATGGTGGGTAGGGGTCATGGAGAAGGAAAAACAAAAACAAAAATGAAAACCTATAGTGAACGTTGAACCTATCTAGTTATTCTAGAATCTATCATTATTCCTTTGAAGAAATTCAACATTTGTCTTACAACCAGAGAATAAACATCAGCTGCTAGAGAAAGCTATTGAATTTCAAAATCCCTTTGAAATGTCACATTAACCTGTTTTACTTTCAGTCAGTTCTTTAAAATATCAGACATTTCCTGATGAACATCTAAGATCTAAGACTGCTTACATTTCTCTAACTTAAAAGTTTGTTTCCTTCACTTGCAAACCAACTGTGGTGAATGAATCAGCACTGTTTAGGCCTGGGGAAAGTGGATCACAGCTGTAATCTGTGTGCAGTCTTTCTACAGGTTAGTTCAAAATTTGTGAATGTTGAACAAGGTCAAATGTGAATCTGGTTGATTTGGCTAAAACTACACAGTTCTAGCCTTCTATTTAGCCCTCAATTAAATTTTAATCTTTAAAGCTGTATTTGTTTCACTGATCATCTTTGTTCTGAGATGTGTAGAAGTCAGGCAACAATCATTAACTTATTATTTTACTCAACATCTATTAAGCATCCACTTGCTAGGTGCTGGGGGTAAAAGAGTAAAAGAAAAGTTGTGCCCCTTGTTCATAAAGAGCCACATTATAAACTGAGAAACAGATATGTAATTTCTGAGAACTTAGACTATAATGGATTAAATTCTGTAATTGAAGTTAAAATATTGAGAACACAAAGGAATGAATAAGTAAATGAAATTTTCTTCTTTCAAGCAGAATTGGATTTATAACTTAATCATTTAGTGTGAGAGCTACAGGAAGTTTGTGCTGAATCATCAATAGCTTAGTGTCTTGGGACATAATCAACACCAAATAGCTTTCCTTTTAATGTCATCAGTAGTCTTCCTGTCTTACACTTATTATTGGTTATTCTTGTTCACTGAGCTCCATGCACTTTCATTTTCATGATGCATGTGTACACATGTTCACATTATTAAGAAGGCTGATACTCATAGACATGGATGACTACCTTACAATAATTGTAAAATATCCTCTCTGAGACATTTCATCCTAGAATTAGGATTCCCTTTATTTATTTAATTACTTGGAGTACAGTTGACATACAATGTTATATTAGTTTCAGATGTACGACATAGTGGATGATTCAACAACTCTATACTATGCTCATCACAGTGTAGCATCCATCTGTCCCATACAATACTATTACAATAGCATTGACTCTGTTTTCCTGTCTGTACCTTTCATCCTCATGACTTACTCATTCCCTGACTAGAATCCTGTACATTTCACTCCCTTTCACCCATTTTGCTCATCCCTCACACCCTCTCCTCTGGCAACCACAAGTTTGTTCTCTTTATTTATCAGTCTGTTTCTGCTTCTTGTTTGTTCATTTGTCTTATTTTTTAGATTCAATATATAAGTAAAATTACATGATATTTGTCTTCTCCGTCTGATTTATTTCACTTATAATACCCTCTAGTTCTGTCCATGCTATTGCAAATGGCAAGATCTCATTCTTTTTTAAGGTGGAGTTATATTCCACTATATATTCCATTATATATGTCCACAACGGACACTTAGGTTACTTCCTTATCTGGGCTATTGCAAATAATGCTGCAGTAAACACAGGATGCATATATTTTTTGAATTAGTGTCTTCATTTTTCATTTCCTTTGGGTACATACCCAATAGTGGAATTACTACATCATATAGTATTTACATTTTTAATTTTTTGAGAAACCTCCAATCTGTTTTTCACAGTGTCTGTATCAATTTACATTCCACCAATAGTGCACAAGTGTTCCTTTTTCTGCACATCCTTGCCAAGGATGCCAATAACATCCTTGTTATTTCTGTGTGTGTGTGTGTGTGTGTGTGTGTGTGTGTGTGTGTGTGTGTATTTATTCTAATCATTCTTACAGTGATAAACTCATTTTGGTTTTGATATGCATTTCCCTAATGATGAGTGATGTTGAGCATCTTTTCATGTTCTTAGTAGCCATCTGTATATCTTTGGAAAAATGTCTATTAAAAATATTTAAGAATAAACTTAACCAAGAATGTGAAAGACTTCTACCTGTACTTTGAAAATGATAAAACGTTAATGAAAGAAATTGAAGACAACACAAATGGAAAGATACTCCATGTTCATGGATTGGAAGAACTAATATTGTTAAAATGTCCATCGTACCCAAAGCAATCTCTATATTCAGTGCAATATATATAGATAGATAGGTAGACAGATAGATATTGATATCAAAATACCAATAGTATTAATCACAAATAATCCTAAAATTTTTATGGAATGCCAAAAGATTCTGCAGTCTTAAGAAGGAACAACAAAGATGAAAGTGTCATAATCTTAGATTTCAAACTAAAGTATAAAGCTGTTGTAATTGAAACAGTATGGTACTAGCACAAAAAACAGACACATAGATCAATGGAACAGAATAGAAAGCCCAGAAATAAACCCGTGCTTATATGGTCAATTAACCTATTACAAAAGAGGCAAGAATATACAAAGCAACAAAAACCGACAGCTATATGCAAAAGAATAAAACTGGACCAATGTCTTATTCCATACACAAAAATAAACTCAAAGTGGATTAAAGAACTAAATGTGAGACCTGAAACCATGAAACTCCTAGAAGATAATATAGTAATCTCTTTCACATTGGCCTGAGCAACATTTTTCTAGATATATCTCCTCAGGCAAGGGAAACAAAAGAAAAAATAAATGGATTACACCAAAATAAAAACCTTTTGCACAGTGAAGGAAACCACTAACAAAATGAAAAGGCAACTTACTGAATGGGAAAAGATATTTGCAAATGATATATCTGATAAGAGGTTAATATCCAAAATATGTGAAGAATTTATACAACTCAACACGAAAACATAAAAATAATTTGATTAAAAAATAAAAAAAAAATAAAAATTAAAAAAAAATTAGGAAGGGCACCTGTGTGGCTCAGTTTGTTAAGCATCCTACTCTTGATTTGGGCTCAGGTCATGATCTCAGGTGGCTTGATTGAGCCCATGTTGGGCTCTATGCTCAGCAGGAAGTCTGCTTGAGATTCTCTCTTCCTCTGCCCCTTCCTTTGCTTGCACTCTCTCTCTCTCTCTCAAATAAATCTTTTTAAAAAAGTAGCTTTAAGATCCTTAATATTTTTGAATCTGTAGTCTCCTTTGAGAATCTAATTAAAAGTAGATCCTCTCTATAGAAGATACACACATACTAATTTTGTATAATATCAAGGGATTATAAAATCTTCCCATGTCTATCATGGGCTCCAGTTCAGTGACTCTAGCACTTGATAAACATCTCAGTTCAAGTTATACTTCCCAAATTTGACAATGTGAAACATCTAAGGATAAAGGCTGACAATTTCTACCTTTTAACTTCACCTGGCTCCTTCATTCCTGGATGGTTCGAGCTCCCTACATTGTTATGAGGATGCTAATTTGGATATCAGGCAACTTGGTCAGTGTTCCAACAAAGCTAATCTGAGCCCCTATAGCAGTTTTGGGCTAGGCACAAAGAATAGAAGAGATAAAAATCATTCCTGAGGGGGGAAAAAAAAGTCATTCCTGAGGACATGAGTAGATCAAATATTCCAAACTAGTGCTTTCTAATGGAAATATAATGTAATCCACCAATTCAGTCCACACTGTAATTTCTTATTTTGAGAAATCACATTGGGAAAAGTGTAATGAAATAGTTCAAATTAATTTTAATAGAATAATCTATTTAAACTAATATATCTACTATATTTCAACATGTAATCAATATTAAAAAACAAGATATTTTATATTCCTTTTTTGTACTAAGTCTTTGAAATCTGATATGTATTTTACACTTAGATCACATATCAATTTGGACTAGCTATATTTCAATAACACAGTACTACCTGTGACTAGTAGTTACCATATTGGACAGCACAGTTTTAAGCCCAGAATAAATGCCAATCTTTCTGTATATCTGGCTTTGTTATAACAATGATTAATTCTTCACCTTTTAAAAAAAATCCTCTCTCCCAATATTATCTGGGAAGAAATGAATAAAAACAGTTTATTTTCTTCCTTTGTACTGCATCTCACATTGGAAAGAATGTAAGCCATGCCCCCTGAAATCATGGAGTATAGTGACCTGACCAGGAAGACGCTGCGTTTTTTTCATTCCTCTTCTCTAAAGGGCCAATGAATTTGGAACAGCTACAAAACAGCTTTAAAAGTCAAATAGCCAAAACAGATCTTTGAACCACATCCAAAATCAAACTAATTCATGCTAGCATCCACTCTAAAATTTGTTTCAGGCTGACTACACCAGGGTTATTCTTCTGATCAGCATTAAAAGATGAGTATATATTCTAGGTATATTTTACTTTTCCTTCCCTTCCCTTATGTTCATCTATTTTGTTTCTTAAATTCCACATATATATGAAATCATATGGTATTTGTCTTTCTCTGACTTATTTCACTTAGCATAATACCCTCTAATTCCATCCATGACATTGCAAATGGCAAGATTTTATTTATTTTTTTTAGTGGCTGGGTAATAGTCCATTGAATATGTATACCATATCTTCTTTATCCATTCATCTGTCGAAAGATATCTGGGCTGTTTCCATATTTTGGCTATTGTAGACATTGTTGCTGTAAATATTGGGGTGCAGGCGGCCCTTTGAATCACTTTGTATCCTTTGGATAAATATCTGGCAAATGATTACTTTTTAAAAAGAGGGGATGGGAATCTTCCTTTCCCAACCATTTCATCACTCATAAAATATTGCTATCTTATTCAGGTATTGTAGAATATTTAGCTGAATAATCTTGAAGAACAGTGGCCAAAACTATAGCTTATATGTAGCAACTATTTTACAGACACTTCTTTAGCATGATTCTTCAGTTAAGCTATTTCTTGTATGCATTCATTTTTGGAATAAGAATTTTCATGCCACTGAAAATAATTTCCAAAATTATCCTAACCACCAATTTTTTACCCAGTGAAATACTCTGTTGTGTTTTTAAATGGCATCATTTGTAACAGACACATCATACTTTGAGGAAAGGGCACATTGTTAAGTTTGTTAAAAGCTATAATGGACATCTTGAATCTTTTTCTTAGAGTTAAAAAAAATCTCTCCACTAGCAGTTAATAAATGTTAATAAGAATTTTTTTAAAATAGTGGCTACACTATTACAGTGTTAATTGCGTTACTCAGTGAAAAAAATGCTGTGAGTCATATTTTATAGTTGTTACTTACGCAATTTGGAGAACTTTTCAGGCACTTGATAAAGAATGAGGGGACTCCAAACCTGATAAAATGAGTCTAGAAAGACCATTTCCTTTCTTTAATAAGGTTTAGGAAATTTGCAATTAAGAATAGACTAAAGCAACTTGAAATTATGTTATGAATTCATACTCTGCAAACTCAACAGGACCTGAACAAGATCAGTTGATTTCAATTGTTCCCAATCTTTTTAAAATCAAGGATCCCTTTTGCTATTCCTTCTTACCAACTTTTCCCTACAACATGAACTTAATGTTTAAGGGGAAAAGATGTTTTTCTACTAAATACAAATAAAATGTATTTCCCTATTTTAGTATTGAAAGGTATATATAATTATTAACCAGCTTCTATTCAGTGTAAAACAACTTGTGTTACCATGATGGATCAAAATTCCAGAAAAAAAGAAAGTTATGTGATATTTAAGTTAGCCTCCATAGATGGACCAAATATGAAAAACAGAAAACTCAACTACATTAAGAAGCCAGGGCAAGTTGGTAGGCTCTCCAGGATTAGGTGTCCATATTTATATTATATTATTAACTGCAGATTGTTTAGTGTGCTCATAGCTCATGGCTCAAAAACGCCTGATTCCTTTGTAACTAAAAGAAAATTGATAATTTAAAAGAACAAAGGGGAAGTACTAAATTCTTGAATTGAGTTTTTTCACACCCCTCCCTGGAATATCCTTCACTTCTTCTATCAATTAAATCCTTTCCATCGTCCAAAACTGAAATGTAGTGCACATGAGAATATATCTTGTTTTCTGCTACTACAAAGAGCATAATTGACTAACGATCCAAGCTTAAGGATCAAAAAAGTCCTTGAGCCAAAGTTTCTTATCCATGCAAACTTCCTTACCTCTCCTTTACTCGGGGTCAGATATACATCACAGTCTGATGGCTCTCCCAGACTTCTTCAACTTCCTTTCATTTTCCGTTTATTCAGGCATTTCTCTTAATAAACTTGCACAACTAATTCTGTCTTTGCATCTGTTTTTCAGAGAGCTTGGACTAATACACCAACTCAGATGCCTTCTTTCAGTTCCTCAAACTGCATGTGTTCATAATACTGTGCAAAAGAAGGCAAAGGAAATGGCCTTTTATCATTTGGCCCCACCTCATCACCCTGGCTGCTTCTACAATCTGTGCTCCAGGAACACCCAGCTCTCTACAAGTACCCAAGATCCTATACCTTTGAAAATGCTATCTCCCTGCCTAAAGTGACTTCCTCTCTAGTTTATATGACAGTGTTTACAAGACCACATGTAAGTCATCTCCTTTGCTAAGCCTTCTCTGACATCTATATGAAGAATTTGGAGTGTCTTCCTCTTTCATCCATACTTTACTTAGCTCTCATAATCTTGGCACTTTTGAAGATAGGCCAGATGTTTTTTAGAATGTCTTACAATTTGGATTCACCCAGTGTTTCTTTATTATTGGGTATATAACCATTATTATACCTGTTATATATTTTTTGCCAGACTATCACATTATACTCTTCTCATTATATCTTATCAGTTGCATATGATGACTATTTGTCCCATTACTAGTGTTGTTCATTTTGACCACTTTATTAAGATGTTGTCTAGCTGGTTTCTCTACTTTTTGTTACATCTGTAATTAAGTATTTTGTAGGGATGTACTTTGAAATTATGTAAAAATTTCATTCCTTACCTCACTTTCACCTACTAGTTTTAGTATCCATTGAAATTTCTTGCCTGGGTTATTACTACCCTTATTACCAAATGGTGACTTTCTAAAACCATTATTCCTTCTACATTTAATTGGAGGCTTTCCACTATATGGAAGAACTTTCTCTTCTTTCCAACTATTTAGTCATTCATTTATTTATATCAGTGGAGTACTTGCCAATTCAATGAGTTGCAGTTTGTTTTATCATTTATTTAAAAGCTACACTTGTCCTTTATTTAGCCAGCTAAAGACCCCTCAAGTTTACTTCTGTGTTCTTTTGACATGTCCTCATCCTTCTTTGAGCATTTCCTTCCTCTCTGTTACCAAAGTTGATCCAGGTTCATCATATTCTTTACAAGCCCCAGCCCTAGATTCAGTCATTTTTTTCAAGGAGCTCTGATTCATTTAGCATTTGACACCAAGATATAAACACTAAGTATTCATTATTAGTAGGATGCTACTGCTCTCAGGCTCTTTGAGCAGATAGCTAAGGAACTACACACACATTGACATCTATACTTACTTCTTTATAATGGAAACTATTATCTCATTCTGGTTCATCCAATTCCAATCCAATGCCAGGTTGGTTTATTCAAGCTTTATCTTTTTCCATATTTGTAACTCTTTCCAATAATGAGAAACCTGAATCTTATTGTTCTTGATATATTTATTTATTTGCTTAATCTCCTGGGAGGTAGCCAATCTTCTGATATTGCTGTGCCACCATGCTCTTTGCAAATACACCTGTCCTGTGCTAAGCTTGGCCTGCTTGCATAAGCCTGCAGCCAACTTTGTCAGGTCCGACTCATGGCCATGGAAAAACAGAAGGAAAAATGCTAATAAAAATTTTTTAAAGAAAGGAAAGAAAGGGGAAGGGGAGAGGGAGAGATATAGCTGTTAGCATTCTTTATAATTTTTTAAAATACTTAAAAAGAGAGCAGCTTTAGGCTCAGAACCTTCTATAAAGCATAGTATCTATCTAGAAATTAATAACACTGTTTTGTTTTGTTTAAATTGTGTTTAGGTTACCTAATCTATTTCTTTATACATTTTTAATTGAGGAAAAAGCTACATACTTTAATCAGCACAATTCTTGAGCCTATAATTCAATGAGTTTTAAGAAATATATATGCCACATTGAGACATAGAAAGTTTTCATCTCCCTAGAGGATCCCAGTCAATCTCCACTGCCTGTAGGCATCCACTTTTGTTATTTATATCAGAACTGTTTTTGCTTCTTTGGAAATATTTTTAAGGAAAAAATATTAATCAAAAAATTAAACAAGGGCACCTGGGTGGCTCAGTGGGTTAAAGCCTCTGCCTTCAGCTCAGGTCATGATCTCAGGGTCCTGGGATGGAGCCCCACATCGGGCTCTCTGCTCAGCAGGGAGCCTGCTTCCCCCTCTCTCTCTGCCTGCCTCTCTGCCTGCTTGCGATCTCTCTCTGTCAAATAAATAAATAAATCTTTAAAAAAAATTAAACAAGATACAAATGGTAAAGATAACATAAGGAGTACAGGATAGTACAGAAGGTATTGTACAAATGATGGGAGTTTGGGCACAATGGTTTGTTTCATGGACATCTTGCAGAGTTGTTTTCTTGCCCTTAGAAGTGCTTCTTTGCCATAATAGAGACAGCCACCAATGTTAGTCAGGCTAATAGATACAAGTTCTAACCTTTCCTCTCACTCCCTTTACATGTATTCATTTTTCAAGCATTTATTATATACCTACCATGTGCTATGTTTTCCAGAAGCTGTAGATAAATAAGAAACAATGCCTGCATCAAAAATAGAGATGATCACCATAACTTGATCCGTGGAATTATTTATAAATATGGCCATAAATTCTTGTTTCTAATTTGTGGGTAATGATCAAAATTCACAAATCTATTTATTTGCAAGAGGGCAATTTTAGAGGCACTTGATAGAAATGAGAAAAAAAAAAGGAAGTGCAAAGAGGGTAGAATTCCTATTTAACAATTTACATGTGTTTAATAAAAAGAGTTTTATTATAGAGTTACATCTGGCATTAACAAAACAAAATGGCCACCCATAGTCTACAACTTTGTAAGATATTAAACAATGAATCAACCCAAGTGTGCTCAAACAATTGCCCTTCTCATGATAAAATCCAACTAGAAGAAAATTATTTGGTTTGAAAATATAGAAAGTCTTTCTTTCTAAATGTTAATCACTCCTTCTTTTGCTCTACTTGTTTTGCCCTTATATCTTTTTATTATTCAGCATCCAACCCAAATTGGGGAATTCCTTTTGTACTTTAGTTAGCACATTGTTAAAAGGCACAAATATAGAACACAAAGTGATGCTGTCATACAATCAGTAGGCATTCATTCAGTGACTGGGCACTGTCCCCAAAGAGTTTATGCTCTATTTAGGGAAATAAATAATAATTAAAATTTTTAACTTAAATTTTGAGAAGTAGGAATTATAAACTCCCTCATATACATTCCCTCCTTAATGATTATAATACGACACTAGGTCATTGGTTACCAAGCAACTTTTTTTTACGAAGATCACTCACTCTCCCATATCCTACCTGAATTCAAGCAATTTAGCCACTTTGGAAAATGGAATGAGCTCCATTGATTTCTCTTTATAGAGAGTGGGGCTGTAGCAGCAGAATCTGTTTTACTAGTTAAACCTAATGGAATTCAAAGCAGACTACTTAAAGCTATGAATTCAGAAACAATCATTCATCAACACAAATAAAGAAGCAACATGAACATGTGAAAAGTTCTTCCTAGCTCTTCTCTATAATAGTATCTGCCTCACTAGGAAGTCAATGAGATCATAGGTATATGTGAAAGTGTTTCCTAAACCATGGCCTACTGTGATTGGGTGTAAGGGAGTGTAAGGGAGTATAAAGTCTTCATCAGTCCATACAGTTTGCTACCCAAGCCACAGTATGACAGTGTGTGTCCCTGCATTTGAGTTTCATTAAGTATAAACTTAAGGCAGGTTAATGTGATAGAACAATATTACACAATATTGCACAATATAATGCTTGTATTAGGCATGACAGGGAATTTACAACTAGACAAAATCATGATAGGCAGATCTTAAATGAAGATTACTAATGGTTAGAAAGGCTCTTAAGCCAAAGCTCAAGAGGGACTAAGTTTTATAAACTCGGCTGGAAGGCTTATTTCATCTGGATCCATGAAGCAAGTCACTTATTTTCCCTGCTTTGATTTTCCTCAAAAAGATTTCATGGTTATAAGAATGAAACTGGTTTTGTAGATGAAAATTGCGAGTGTATAAGGTATAGATAATGTAATTCTTTGTGATGTAATTTATAATTGTCCACATTAAGTCTACTTCCTTTCTCTGCAAATTAAGTTTTAGAGTTGGAATTCTTAGCGGTATCCCAAGACCTACCCTGCACCTCTTCACAGCACAGGTGAGAAAATGCTGTCTGACCTTTCTGCTGGGAGGAGGCAATGTTTAGGAAAAATGGTTGACCAATGAAACAGCCTACATGGTTCTTTCACTTTGGTGCTCTCACAGGAACATAATGGGGTGAGGTGAGAAGATGGCGAATGGATATCATTCCTTTCACTATTCCTTTTGCTATTCCTTTTCCCACTTTAATCTCTAAATTTCTTGGGAAAGGCCAACCTAGAGAAAGAGGAGCCTAAAATTGAGGTTAGATATGGTTTTAGATTGATTTTAATATTTTAAAATGACACTGTTTATTAATATTCAGAAGTGCCCAAAAAAGCTATAAAATTGGCCTGAGAGGACAGAGAAGAAAGATCTGGTAGAATGGTTTGAGGACAGCGGTGGAAATAAAAAATAAAGCTGTATCTTCCTTAGTTTCACTCATTCAACAAACAAAGCAAAAAAGGGCAGGACAGTAAGCATTGCTGCTTATATAGCAACATAGAGCTTAAGGAAAATCAGTAAGTGGCACTATAGTTGGGTAAATTTTTTTCAATTTTACAAAACTTATTTTAAAATCAAGAAATATTGAACTTCTAACTTTTAACCCTTTCATGTATGTTTTGAGCATGTCAGTATGTTGCCAACAAACAGGTGCTGGGAAAGACTGGAAATGATTAGGAGGCATGAATAGGAATTAGGTGTGATATTGGGGCTGAGCACAGATTTTACAAATAATTAATACAGAAGTGGTTGAGAAGTCTTTGTCTGCCTATCCCTGAAGCCATTTTCAGTTAACAACTTTGGATGGAAGTAGTCATATAATTTCACCCCTTATTCATTGAAAGAAGATATTTGCAAATGATATTCAGATAAAGGATTCATATCCAAGATCTATAAAGAACTTCTCAAACTCAACACTCAAAAAACAAATAACCCAGTCAAAAAATGGGCAGAAGACACGAACAGATACTTCTCCAAAGAAGACATACAAAAATGGCTAACAGACACAAGAAAAAATACTCAACATCATTAGCCATCAGGGAAATACAAATTAAAACCACAATGAGATACTGCCTTAACACCAGTTAGAATGGCAAAAATTAACAAGACAGGAAACAAGTGTTGGGGAGGATGTGGAGAAAGGGGAACCCTCTTACACTGTTGGTGGGAATGCAAACTGGTACAGCCACTCTGGAAAACAGCATGGAGGTTCCTCAAGATGTTAAACATAGAGCTACCCTATGACCCAACAATTGCACTTCTAGATATTTACCCCAAAGATACAGATGTAGTGAAAGAAGGTGCACATGCACCCCAATGTTCATAGCAGCAATGTCCACAATAGCCAAACTGTGGAGGGAGCCAAGATGCCCTTCAACAGATGAATGGATAAAGAAGATGTGGTTCATATATACCATGGAATATTACTCAGTCATCAGAAAGGGTGAATACCCACCATTTGCATCGACTTGGATGGAACTGGAGGGAATTATGAAAAGCGAAATAAGTCAAGCAGAGAAAGGTAATTATCATATGATTTTACTCATATGTGGAACATAAGGAATAGCATGGAGGACTACAGACGAAGGGAGGGGAAACTGGGAAGAAATCGGAGAGGGAGACAAACCATCAGAGACTATGGACCCAGGGGAAATGAACTGAGGATTACTGAAGGAAGGCAGGTAGAGGGATGAGGTAACAGGGTAATGGATATTAAGGAGGGCATGTGTTGTTAGAGGTAGAGGGATGAGGTAACAGGGTGATGGATATTAAGGAGGGCAGTGTGTTGCACTGGGTGTTATACAAAATTAATGAATCACTATAATGAATACAAAAAATGAATATATTTTGAACACTATATCAAAAACTAATGGTTTTTGGCTAAATGAACATAATAAAAATAAATAAGTGCATAAAAAGTTCAGGATTACAAAGGAAGCCAATTGTATGGAAATACAGTTATCAAAATATTTAAAACAGATTTGTGATGTAGCAATGTATGTGGTTCTTTATTCATGCATTAAATAACAAGATCTAACTGCAAGTATAAGCACAATATTTAAGTTGTAAAATAATAAAGGTTCTCTTGAAAGATTTTGCAAAAATTCTTATTTTTCAATAGATTTTGGAATTTTCTGGACCCCATCAATCCAAATGCCTGAAAACAAAAATTGTGTTTGAAGAATTTCATTTGTGCAGCAATTTGGAACTATTTTGTAGGTTAATAGTAGCTCTGCAAGACTAGGCCTCCTTGTCTTTGGAGGAAAGCCACCATTCAGTTGGTTAAATTCCCTGAGCCTTGGTTTCTTCATTGCTAGAAAAAAACATTAATCCTCAACAGATTTGTGGGAGGATAAAATGAAAAAATATATAACATGGCCTCTAGCTTCCATCTTCACCATGACTGAGATTCTCCCTACCTTGAAAAATTTATCTCATATCATCTTTTTCTTTCACTCACTACCCTCCTGGCACACTAGCTGCCTTTCTTTTCCTCAAAACACCAAGCTGTTTCCCACCTCAGGGCCTTTGCCTGTATTCTTTTCTGTACTTGTAATTTTACACTTCTGGCTCTTTGCTCCTTCTCATCTTTCAGGTCCTAGCTCTAATGTCACCCTTTTAGGGAAGTCTTTCCCTGCCTTCTTTCTAAAGCTGCCTCTGTAGGATTTTTGGTTTCTCATAATCCTGTATGTATTTCTCATAGCATTTTTTCATGGTCTATAATTGTTTTGCTTCTGCGTATATTTATTTTGTTATTTTCTGTCTCCTTCCACTGGATTTCAAGATCTTTGAAAAAACTTTGTTGATATTGTATACTGTAGTGCCCAAGATAGCTAGTACAATGTCTGGCTTGCAGTAGACATTCAACAAATATTTGTTGAATGAATGATACGAGCTCTTTGTATGTAAAAGTCTATAATGAGGTTAGAATGAACTTTTTTTTAATAATGAAAAAGTAAAAAAAAAATAGGTAAAGTTTCTGCTTTTTCTCAGAAGAAATTACTAGGGCATATTTACATGAAGTCATAAAGAAGAGATAGGAGAAAGCTCACTTTATAGGACAGGTTCCAAAGGCTAAGGTTTGTTTAGAAAGAAAGCCAAACCAGGAACTCTGGCTGGGGTGGACAATGACCTGGCATTTTCTGACTCCAAAAGTGACTCTTGTCAAAGCAGAGGCATAAATTCTCATTTGGCAGAACTGAACCATGCCAAACCAAAGGCCTGAGATCAAAAGCATCATTTGAATGATGTCATTTTGTAGAGCAATCTGGGATGATTTCATAGGTTAATACCAGTATCCTTAGGTATTTAGAGCTAATTCCCCTTCAAATTAATCAGAGACCCAGATGGCATCCTAGCTGAACCAAGGTGGTCTCCTGGGTAGAAGAAGTATCCCCTGGCATGGTTGCAGCTAACACAGGCCCTGGTGTGCTAGCCTCAGGGCTCATTTCTTGAAGAGATTGGGCACATTCAACTCCACATTTGGACTTGACTCCGAGAACGCGTCCAGAACCTTATTGTTGCTAATAACATCCTGCACACCGAACACTTCTCTTTTCATTTCCTGCTCTTAGTAGGTAAAACTTTTGCTTCTAACTTTGGAGGGAGTGTATCATTTTAACTGCTTGGGTAAACTGAAGAACCACAGACTTTCAATTTACATGTGGTTCTCTGGTTTACCTCTTACAAAGTCTAGGATCTTGACAAAGCCACTTAACCTGACTGAGCTTCGGTTTCCTTCTCAATAAATGGAGAATATATAATCAAATAGAACATTTCTGCAAATTCCATGAGATTGTGTGTGTGTCTGTGTGTGTGTGTGTGTGTGTGTGTTTGACACATAAATATGTCCTTCCCTTCTCCATCTTTTTTCTTTCCCCCCTAGTTTAGATATAAAGGAAAGTTTCTCTCTGTTACCAGGAGAAACAACATTGGGTGATAGTCAGAAATATAGGCTTTCAGGCCACGTAGACTTGGATTCACATCTCAGGATTTCCTGTCCTAAGTATACAGACTTGAGCAAGCTATTTAAACTCTTAGGACCTTAATTGCTCTATCTGTCAAATAATCACAGTAATAATTCTACCTGAGAAGAAGCTTGTGAGGATTAAATGAATTTATGTGTCTGATTTATGTTAAGTACTCAATAAACATCAACCAGCTCAATTACCAGCCTCTGTCTTTACTAACTACCCTAGAATGACTGAGAGGTTTGAATGCAAACCACAAATTAGGAATAAGTGGCTTAATCATCTGACCTAGTGCAAAGAAATCTTCATTTTATTAGGCGTTGCCTTTTGGTTTAGTACATCCTCTTTCCAAGGCAATGGTCACTTTTTATAGTGATTCAAAGGAAATTAACCAGTGAAAAGAGAGAAATAATATACATACGTCTGGTATAATTGGCAGAATTTTGGCTCTGTGACCTCTTCTCTCTCCAGTGGTACATCCATGAATATGTTTTGTTACATTGCAAAAGGGACTTCACAGATGTAATTAAGGTTACTAATCAGTGAATTTCAAGATGGGAGATTACATGATCCCTTTAAAGCAGAAGAGGAAATCCAATATATTCAAAACACAAGAAGGATGCTATCTGTTGTTGTTAGCTTGTAGATTAAAGAGACTGTGTGTCAAGGAAATGGGAACATCAGCCTGCTTGAAACAACCACATGGAACTGAATTCTGTCAATACCCAGTGAACTTGGAAGAGGATCTTGGGCCTGAAAACTGATTTTAGCCTTATGAGACCCTAAGCAGAGAATGCAGTCATGTCATGCTATACTTCCTTCTGAAACTGTGAGATAATGAAAAGTGTTGTTTTTAAGCCACTAAGTTTGTGGTAATGTTACAGAATCAGTAAAAAGCAATACACCAGGCTTACAACTTTGACTGAAGCATGAAGTATAGCAATGAAAAATTAATCAAGAAAGAAATGCCTCATGCTAAAAACAATACTTTGGATCTGAGGTAGAAAACGCAACACTTCCACCTAGAATTTCAGAGATCCAGATTTTGAGACTTCATGTTAATTTTTGCTACTGTCTCCTCTGTATTCCTTCAGCCCATTATGTGGTTTCATTGTAGTACTTTTTGATGTCTTGCAATTACCTTTTTTGTGACCATCTCTGCAATGTATTAGTGTCTTTAAGGGAAGAAACTATGTGATATACTTTTGTATCCCCCAAACCTAGCACTGAGTCTAACATTGGGAGATGCTTGAGATGTGTTATTAAATGAAATAATGAGTGAATGTGTAAGAGAATTAATGAACAATTGACACTGAGACCCAAATGGTCAAAATATTTATTGGGATCACATCATGAACTTTAGTTTTAAACTTACAGGTATAGGAAATTCTTATTTGCTCTGTTCTGCTTTGCAGTTCATGAAAAAACAACAACAACTATACCCAGCATGCTCTTTGCCAAACTGATTTAATTAAAAGAGCAACTCTGTTAAATTTACAGAATCAGTTGCCCTCCTAACTGAAGCAACTTTAATTATACGAGTGATTTATATAGATATTAACACCCAAGCCCTATTAATACCAGTTCTCTTGAGTGATTTCTGAGTTCAATTCCTTCACCTTGATGCCTGTCTCCCTTTACCTGCTCCATCCTTTGATTCTGGAGATGTTCTTAAAGGATATAGGAAAGAGGCTCACCCCTCATGAGAAAGAGGGCTAGATGGTTGGAGTCAGGCAGCTGAAAGGGACACTAAGAGAGTGTTTTGCCTCTAAGGGAATATCTAAGCCACATCATTAAACCTTCTCTTCTTTAAGATTTCCAGGGATATGGTCACCATAACATCTTTTTATAGCCCATGCCCAGGTGTCCAGAAGTTCATTCTTTCACTTGCTATTTTCCTTCCCTTAGAACTGCTCCTCTTGGGTCATAAAGATGAGATGGACTACCAGCCATGTTTCCACTGTTTAATTCTACCACCTTGCCTATCATCCCACTTCACTCCCCAGCCATGGCTGATTGGAACTGAGCTAAAAACATGATTTACGATAAACCAAGTGACTCTCTATCCTCATTTTTCTCATTGGAATTGGTATTTGGAACTGAGAAGCAGGTTGTAGTTTATACAATATAAGCTCAGGAGATGTTGGATAGCCACTTTTCCTTGGAAGACAAGAGAAATGGAGAAAGTCCATCTGCAGAGAAATGGAATTAATTACAGAGAGAAACTCAGGCATTATATGAAGGAGGAACACTGCCTGGGATACAGAAGGCTTTCCAGAATCTGTGAGACCTTTCAGAATATTTAAGGCATCTCTTTATCCTTAAGATGTATCCCCACCACATTTGTTTTGATGTATCAACTAGATTTGTTTTCTATTACCTCTTAATGAGGAGTTCTAATGAATACCTTACCAGGAACTTACCCTCTTTTAAAGCACATCTTTCCTTCCTGGGCAGTGGGGAGGGGAGCATAGAGTCCTATTGCATTGCTATTTCATTTAATAAATATTTACTTAATGCTTATTACATACCAGAAAATATGACCAAACCACAGTGTTAGCTCTCAAGAGGTTTGGATACTGGAGCTTTGCTATTTCTTCCTATCAGAGAACTCTTCTAGAACTCTTCTAATGAGTAGTTTTTGCGCTACAGCTCATCATCGGGTTGGGCAAGACTGTATGTACATACATATACCACAGGGAGAAAGATTATGAGCTCCTGAAAAAAAAAAACAGCAAACCTTTCTAATTCAGATATGGCATATACAAGCCCAAGAAGATGCATCCCCAGAAAAGATTTGAGGGACCCTCAGAATCTCTAGCCAGGCTGATTGGGGAAGATCTTTCTCTGGTATGTATCCAATCCATAAGAATCGGAAAGGTGGCTGCTTTGCCCAGTGACCAAATCCTGGAAAAAAACAACAAGACCATAAAATAAAAATACTTCCATTATAAGTAACAAGGCATATGAGGAAATATAACCCTATCAAAGGAACAAAATAAATCTCCAAAAACTGACCAAAAAGAAATGGAAATCTATGAATTACTTAATAAAGAATTCAAAATAATTATCTCAAAAAAACTCAATGAACTGCAAGGTAACACAGATAGACAATTAAACAAAATCTAGAAAATGATTCATGAAAAAATGTCAACAAAGAGGTAGAAATCTGGAAAAAAGAACAAAACAAAAATTCTGGAGTAGAATACAGTAACTAAATTGAAAAATTCACTAGAGGAATTCAACGGCAGACTTTATCAAACAGAAGATTCACTAACTCAAGACAGATCATTAAAAATTATTAAGTTAGAGAAACAAACAAAAAAGAAAAGAAGAAAAATGAAGAAAGCCTAAAGGAGTTATGGAACATCATCAAATAGAACAATACAGTAATCTCCCTTATCCATGGGGTGTTCCATGGGGTATCCAAACCTTATATATACCATGCTTTTTCCTATATGTACATGCCTATGATAACTTTCAATTTATAAATTAGGCACATTAAGAGATTAACAATAATGTATAGAATAATTATAACAATATGATATAATAAAAGTTATGTGACTGTGATATCTCTCTCTCAAAATATTGTACTTTACTCACTCTTCTTTTTCATGTGATAATATAAGCTGATAAAATGTCTACGTCAGGGTGCCTGGGTGGCTCAATGGGTTAAAGCCTCTGCCTTTGGCTCAGGTCATGATCTCAGGGTCCAGGGATTGAGCCCCGCATTGGACTCTGCTCTGCAGGGAGCCTGCTTCTCCCTCTCTCTCTGCCTGCCTCTCTGCCTACTTGTGATTTCTCTCTCTGTGTCAAATAAATAAATAAAATCTTTTAAAAAATGTCTATGTAATAATATGAAATGAGGTGAGTGATGTGGGCATTGTGGTATAGCATTGGGCTACTACTTACCTTCTGATATACATTAGAGGAAGGATCATCTGCTTCCAGACTGCAGTTGATCATGGATAACTGAAATCACAGAAAGTTAGATTGCAGATAACGGGGGACTACTGTATATACATTACAGGAGTCCCAGAAGGAGAAGAGAGAGAAAATGGGACAGAGAGCTTATTTGAAGATATAATGGTTGAAAACTTCTCAAATCTGAGAAGGAAAATGGACATCCAAATTTAAGAAGCTCAAAAAGCTCTAACTAGATGAAATCCGAAGAGGCCTACACCAAGACACATAAATCAAATTGTTAAAAGTCAAAGACAAAATGAGAATCTTGAAAGTCATGAGAAAAGCAACTCGTCACATACAAGCGAGCTCTCATTAAATTTTCAGCAAGTATATCAGGAGAAATATTATAAGCTAGAAAGGAATGTGAAGATGTATTCAAAGTGCTGAAAGAAAAAAAAAACCTGCCAAATGCAAACTCTATCTTGCAAAACTGTTCTTCAAAAATGAGGGATAAATAAAGACCTAACTGTGTAAGCAAAACCTGAGGGAGTTCATCAGCACTAGAGCTGCCTTACAAGAAGTGCTATGTGCACTTTTTCAAGTTTAAACAAAAGGATGCTAATAGCAATAGGATAGCATATGAATATGTAGACCTATGGTAAAGGTAAATATATAAACAAACACATAATAATGTAATGGTGGTGCATAAATCACATTTGATTTTGGTATAGAATTTGAAATAGAAAAGCATAATTACTATGAAACTATATTAATGAATACAAAATATAAAAAATATATCATTTATGACATTGATAAACCAGGAATGACATGTAAAGGTATATAATTTTTGTAATGTAATTGAGGTTATCAGTTTAAAATAGATTGTTATAACTATAAGATATTTTGTATAATCCCAATCAGTAACCACACACACATATAAAATGTATGGAAAATACACAAAAGAACATGAGAAAATAATTAAAGCACAATACCACAAAAAAAAAATCAATAAAACATAAGGAATAAGGCGAGAGAGGAAAAGAAGGATAAAATAACTCTTAAGACATGTAGGAAAGAGTAGACAAAATGTCAATAGTAAGTCCTTCCTTTAAATTTAAATGGATTAAATTCTTCAAAGACATAGAGTGGCTGAATGGATCAAAAACAACAAGATCCAACTATAAGGTATCTATAAGAGACTCATTTTAGATATAAGGACACACATAGGCTAAAAATTAAAGGATTGAAAAGATATTCAATGCAAATGGTAACCAAGAGAAAGTAAGGGTGGCCATGCTTAATTCAGACAAAATAAGATTTAAATGACAAATCATCATTACAGACAAAGAGGAACATTATATAACAATAAAAAGATAAATTCACCAGGAAGATATATCAATTATATATACAACTAACATCAGAACACTTAATTAACATCAGAACACAGAATTTAAGAAGAGTAAAATAGTAGATTTCAATGTCCCATTTTCAATAATGGAACAACTAGATGTAAGATAAATGAGCAAATAGAGGAACTGAATAGCAGTATAGACCAATTGGACATCTCAGACATATACATAACACTTTACCCAATAAGAGCAGAATGCATATTCTTCTGAAGTGCATACAAAACATCCTCCGGATAGAGCACATGTTATAGGTCGCAAAACAAGTTTTAATAAATTCATAAATTTTCATATGAAAATTTCAATAAAATATTGAAATGAAATATTGAAATATTCAATGAAAAGTTCAATAAATTCATAATAAATTCATAAATTCATAAATAAAATTAATAAATTTTAAATAAATAAAATTTAATAAAAAATTAAATCATACCAAGTATATTTTCTGATCATAATGGAATGAAACTTAGAAGTGAACAGTAAATGGAAATTGCAAAACTTACAAACATGTGGAAATTAAACAACATACTCTTGAGCAACCAACAGATCAAAGAAGAAATCATAAGAACCATAGAAAATATCTTGGGACAAATGAATATGAAATGACATGCCAAAACTTATAGCATGAAGACAAAGCAGAACTAAGAGGGAAGTTCGTAGTGGTAAACACCTACATTAAAAAAAAAGAAAGATCTCAAATCAATAACCTAATTTCAAACCTCAAGGAAATGAAAATGAAGAACAAACTAAACCCAGAATTAACAGAAGGAAATAATAAAGGTTAGAGTAGAAATAAACTAGAGAAAGCAAAACAATAGGAAAAAAATAATAGAACTGAGAGTTGGTGTTTTAAAAAGATCAACAAAATTGACAAACCCTTAGCTAGACTAAGCAAAACAAAGAGGAAATTCAACAAAAGCCTGAAATGAAAGAGATGTTATAACTGATGGCACAAAAATAAAAAGGATCATAAGAGATTACTAGGAACAATTATATACCAACAAATTGGATGACCCAGAAACAATTAGATAAATTCCTAGAAACATACAAACTCTTAAGATTGAATCATGAAGAAATCAATTATGAATCAATAATCAAAACCTTCTAACAAAGAAACACCAGGACTAGTTAGCTTCACTGGAGAATTCTACTACATATTTAAAGAAAAGTTAACACCAATCTTCAAATTGATAAGCTTCCAAAAAATGGTAGGGAACACTTTCAAATTAATTTTATGTGGTTAGCATTACTCAGATAGCAAAACTAGACCAAGGGGGGCACCTGGGTGGCTCAGTGGGTTAAAGCCTCTGCCTTTGGCTCAGGTCATGATGTCAGAGTCCTGGGATAGAGCCCCGCATTGGGCTCTCTGCTCAGCAGGGAGACTGCTTCCACTTCTCTCTCTGCCTGCCTCTCTGCCTACTTGTGATCTTTCTCTCTCTCTCTTTCAAATAAATAAATAATCTTATTTATTAAAATATTTATTATTTATTAAAATTTATTTTAAAAAATCTTAAAATCTTAAAAAAAAAACTAGACCAAGGACTACAAGAAAAAAACAAAACCTCACAGAACATTAACTCTGATGCATATTGATGCAAGAATCTTCAACAAAATACTGGCAAACCAAATTCAAAAGAACATCAAAAGGATTATGTACCAAGACCAATGGGGTGTATTCCTAGAATGCAAGGATGGTTCAACATATGAAAATTAATGTAATATACCACTTTAACAGAATGAAGGATAAAAATCCCTAGTCATCTCAATTGATGCAGAAAAAGCATTTGGCAAAACTTAATACCCTTTCATAATGAAAATAGTCAACAAACTAGGAATAGAAAGAAACTACCTCAACAAAATAAAGGCCATATATGAAAAACCCACAGCTAACATCATACTCCATTGTGAAAAACTGAAACCTTTTCCTTCAAGATCTGGAACAATGCAAGGGTGCCCACTCTTACTACTTCTATTCAACATAGTACCAGAAGTTTTAGCAATAGCAATTAGGCAAGAAAAAGAAATAAAAGGCATCCCATGATGGAAAGGAAGAAATAAAGTGATTTCTAATGAGATGATCTTATATGTAGAAAACCCTAGAGATTACACACACACATACACACACACACACACACACACACAAACAAACAAACAAAAAAACCCTGTTAGAACTAATAAATGAATTCAGAAAAACTGCAGGATACAAAATCAACACACAGAAATCAATTGCATTTCTATACACAAAATGAAATTAAGAAAAATCTCATTTACAATAGCGTAAAAAAAGAATAAAATACTTAGAAATAAATTTAACCAAGTAGGTCACAGACCTGGGACAAGCCAGATGTTCTGATACTTCCCCTCCCTGGCTGCTTCTCTCCCTCAGTTGTTTTGCCCCTTCACTCTTTCTCAGGAATACATGCTATAGCACTGATGCAGCTGTTCGTTCTTGCAGGTATTATACTATGCCTCACCTTTTCATACCAGCAGACTGGCCCACAAACTTGCTGCAACTGAGCTATGTATGCCCATGTTTGAGGATCTGGCTGAAGCACCAAAGCCCACTTACACCATCATGGATGGTAGCAGCCACTCTGCCTCTGCTGCCACTGCCTGCACTGCCTATCTCATGTGGCACTACAGACAGTCTTGCATGGGCCTACAGAGAGTGAAGAATACCTGTGCCAGAGTAGAAACCAATTTAGGTTTCTAGTGTCCATAAAGCTCCAAAGGCCTAAGGAGGCCTGGCAGTCCCATCCTGCCTCTCAAGAGAACCACTGGGATAGTACTTCCAAAGATAGGTGATGAGCTTCAGAGTAAACCCCAGTCCATCAGCCTTTGAGCACAGCCAAACTCTCAAAACAGGAGCACTTGGAGTTTCCTGTGACCTTTGTTTGGGAAGAGGAAGAGACACTCGTGCCAGGGTGGTCTTTCCTCTCCTTCTTTACCATCACATGGAGTTTTTCATTTTCTGCCTCTTCCTGAAATTCAGCTCACAAGGGTCTCTGTCTCCTCTTATTCTCCTCCTCTAATGCAGGGTTGTGTTTACTGAGGAGAGGATTAGAAACTGTCCCTTCCCTGGTCAGCATCAGTTTATTGGACAGGGGTTGGTCAGGAAAATCAAAACCACTTGAGGAATTTAAGGCAGAAAGACATTTAATAGAGATCAAAGCTATGGAACCAAGGTCAGGAGATTAGGAAGTATGGAATTTATGAAGACTCTCCACCCTGATTCTGGCTGCCTATAATTCTGATGTGGAGAACTCTGGAAGGATGCCTGGGGCTGTTGGCAAAGCCCCATGCTTGTCACCTGCTTGAGCCATAATAGCTTTTCCTCACACTGGTTTCATCTCAGAACCCAACAAGAGATCCAGCCAGCAAAGGCCCATGGTTTCCAGATGTGTAGCTGTTATGACACACAGGCTGTATGACAGATTGCCCAGCATGGGCACCCTTTGGGCTTCAGCATCTGTACCTCCTCCTACCTTACCTCCCAGTTTCAGCAACAACACTGAGCCATGGCCTAAGGTTCTATAGCCACTGCCATGCTAATGATGCTCTGGCCCTTCCCAAAATCGGAGAGGAGAAACCTTATTGGTCTCCTGTGCATTTGAACTTGTTGATTCCTGCTCTTGTTCAGATACATTGCATCTGGACTTCCTATGGCCTCAAGACTATACTAAAAATTAATCACTCCTTAAATAAAATAGAGGAGAAAGAGAAAAGGAAAAAGTGGGTAAAATACATGAACTACAAATAATATAGTTTCTGGTTAATATATATAAGTATATACATAACAAGGTAATTAATAAAAAAAGAAAAGAAAGACTTGCACACTAAAAACTACAAGACACTGATGAAAAAATTGTAAAAGACAAATAAATGTAAAGACATTGTGTTCATGGATTAGAAGATCTAATATTGTTAAAATATGCCACATGATCTTTAGATTGAGTGCAATCCCTTTCAAAATTCAAATGACATTGTCTGCAGAAATAGAAAAAAGTATTCTAAAATTCACATGGAATCTGAAAGGATCCTGAATAGCCGAAACAATCTTATGAAAGAAAAGCAAAGCTGGAGGCCTCATACTTCCTGATTTTCAAACATGTAACAAAGTTATAGTAATCAAAACACTATGTCACTGGCATAAAAACAGACACATAGACCTTTGGAATAGAAGAGAAATCTCAGAAATAAGCCATAATGTCTAATGCTCTTCAACAAGGGTACTGAATCTACACAATGGGGAAAGGATAGTCTCAAGAGATGGTGTTGGAAAAACTGAATGTCCATGGAAAATAATAAAATTGGACCCTTATCTTACACCCTATTAAAAATGAATTTAGGAAGATGTATATGTACCTCATGTTGCCTGATTGTCTTTGAAATTTCCATATCTGTATGGATTCCCTGTATATACAGTATTAAATTTTATTTTCTCCTATTAAAATAAGTTAACTCAAAATGCTTTAAACACCTTGCTATAGATTCGTTGTTTGAGTCCTCTCAAAAATTTGTATGTTGAACTTTGATTCCCAATATGATAGTATTTGGAGAGAAGACCTGTGGGAGATGATTAGGTTATGAAGGTGGAGCCCTCATGCATACAATTAATGCCCTCATAAAAGAGACCATAGAGAGCTTCCTCACCCCTATGCCATGTGCAGACATGGTGAGAAGACAGTAGTCCATGCTCAAAGGAGCATACCTTCACTAGACACCAAATCTTCTGGCACCTTGATCTTAGACCCCCCCATACCATAAACCACCCAGTATATAGTATTCTGCTGTGGTAGCCTGAACAGAAATTGGTACTGAGAAGTAGGGTGCTACTGTAACAAATACCAAAAAATGTGGAAATAGCTTTGGAACTAGTTAGTGGGTAAAGACTGGAAGAATTTTGAGGTGCATGCTAGAAAAAGCCTACATTGTTGTAAACAGACCATTAAGGGTGATTTTAGTTAGAGCTCAGAAAAAAAAGGGAGCTGTAGAGAAAGCCTTGTCTTTTTAGACAATACCTACATAATTTTGAATAGAATGTTAGTAGGAATATGGATGGTAAAGGCCATTCTGATGAGGTCTCATATGGAAATGAGGAACATGTTACTGGAAACTGGAGGAAAGGTCATCCTTGTTACTATAAAGTGGCAAAGAATTTGTGTCCTAGTGTTCTAGTGTTTCATGGAAGGTGAAACTTAAACAATGAAATTGGATGTTTAGCTAAAGCTATTCTTATGCAAAGTGTTGAAGGTGTGGCTTGGCACATCCTGCCTGCTTACAGCAAAATATGAGAAGAGAAAAGTGACTTAAAGATGGAACTATTACCAAAAACAAACAAACAAACAAACAGCAAGCAACAACAACAACAACAAAATGGCACTATTAAGGAAAAAGGAAGTAGAACTTAAAGATTTACAAAATTCTCAAAAATCCACATTTTAAAAAGTTAAACACAGTGCTTGCTTCGGCAGCACATATACTAAAAAGTTAAACACTAAGGGGCTGGCCAAGTGATAATATAATGAAATAAGTATAGATTGTCCGATTTACCCTAGGGCAGGAGCTATTCTATAAAACCATGGAAGAATGACCCCAAAGCTAATTCAGGAATCATATCTGCCACTCCCATCACAGGCCTAAAGTACAAGGGTCCACAGGGCTGAGAGGTTTCAAAGGAGAACCTGAGGAACCTTGGTGCTTGCTACCCGCACTGCTTCACATTGAGGACTTTGCTCCCTGCTCTGTAACCCCATGCTTCTCAGCCACCACAAGTGCTGCTCTACTGGGCCCAAGTGCAGAGCAGAGCAGGCAGCAAGTTTTGGTGGCATCTATGTGGTGCCATCTCCACGTCTCACAGAATATACAAGACAAGGGGGCATGACTGCCTTCACCTAGGTTTTAAAAGATGGAACTTCCTGGAACCATAGGATTTCAACCCTATCCTGAGAGAACCACTGGGGCAGTCCCCAGCAGAGAGCTGGCATGGAACTGTCCTGCTAAACTTTGGGGGTGAAATGCCACTCCCCTGGTCCTGGAAGACAGAACATCAAGCCAAAGAGAGATTATTCTTAAACCTTAAGTTCTAATAGAATTTGCCCTGTTAGGTTTTAGACCTACTTGGGACCTATCATTCCTTTCCTATTTCTCCTTTTTGGAATGGGAATGTCCATTCTATGCCTATCCCACAATTTGTCTTTTGGAAGCACATATCATCTTTGATTTCACAGGTTCACAGCTGGAGAAGAACTTGCCTCAGAATGAATCATACCTCAAGTCTCACCTCTATCTGATTTAGATATTTTGCTAAAGCTTTGGATTTGAGAATTTTGAATTGATGCTGGAATAAGTTAAGGCTTTGGGGAATATTGGGATGGAATTAGTGTATTTTGCATGTTAGAAAGACATGAATTTTGGAGGGCCAGTGACTGAATGTTTGTGTCCCCGTAAAATTATGTTGGCAAATAATCCCCAATGTGCTGGTATTTGGAGGTGGGACCTTTGGGAGGTGACTGGGTTGTGAGGATGTACCCTCATATATGAGATTAATAATAATAATAATTAATAATAATCTTATTATATAATATAATAATCTTCTTATAAAAGAAACTCTAGAGAAGTCCCTCACCCATTCTGCCATATGAGGACAAAGCAAGAAGATAGTCAACTTATTAATTAGAAATCAGGCTCTCAATAAACATCCATTTGCTGGTACTGTGATCTTGGACTTTCTAGCCTCCAGAACTATAAGAAATAAATTTCTATTGTTCATAAGTCATCCAGTCTATGGTATTTGTGCTAGAAGCCTGAACAAAGACAGACCTTAATGTCAGACCTGAAAATATAAAACTCCTAGAAGAACACATAGGAGAAAAGTTCCATGATATTGGATTTGGGAATGGTTTATTGGATATGACACCAAAAGTACAGACAATAGAAAAAAACAGATAAATGAGACAATATCACACTTAAAAATTGTGACAAACAATCAAGAGAATGAAAAGACAACCTACAGAATGAAAGAAAATATTTGTAAACAATATATCTGATAATAGGCTAATATCCAGAATATGTAAATAATTCCTGTAGCTCAATAACAAAACAGCAAAAAACCTGATTTAAAAATGCCAAAAAACTTCAATAGATGTTTCTCTGAAGAAGAAACACAAATGGACAACAAGTATATTCAAACACTAATCACCAGGGAAACACAAATCAAAACCATAATGAGATATCACATCACACCTGTTAGGATGGCCACTCACAAAAAAAAAAAAAGGCAAACAAAATAAAAAACAAGCAAAACAAACAAACAAAACCCCATACCAACAAATAAAACAGAAAATGGGGGCGCCTGGGTGGCTCAGTGGGTTAAAGCCTCTGCCTTCAGCTCAGGTCATGATCTCAGGATCCTGGGATCGAGCCCCGCATCGGGCTCTCTGCTCAGCAGGGAGCCTGCTTCCCCCTCTCTCTCTGCCTGCCTCTCTGCCTACTTGTGATCTCTCTCTGTCAAATAAATAAATAAAATCTTTAAAAAAAAAAAAACAAAAAACAAAAACAAACAAAAAAAAAACAGAAAATGACAAGTGTTAATGAGAATGAAGAGAAATTGGAACCCTTGTGCACTTTTAACAGGAATGTAAAATGGTGCAACTGGAAAACTATATGGAAGTTCCTCAAAAAATTAAAAATAGAATTACCATATGATCCAGCAATTCCACTTCTGGGTGTATATCTAAAATAATTGAAAACAGGATCTCAAAGAGATGTTTGCACACCCGTGTTCACTGCAGCATTATTTTTTAAAAGTTCCAAGAGGCAGAAACTTTATGTCTACTGACAGATGAATGGATAAAGGCAAGGTGGAATATACATACAATGGAATATTATGCTGCCTTAAAAAGAAGGAAATTCGGGCACATGCTAAAATATAGATGAATGTGAAGGAAGTTATGCTAAGTGAAATAAGCCAGTCACAAAAAGACAGACACTGAATGATTCTACTTATATGAGTAGTCAAACTCTTCAAAACAGAAAGCAGAATGGTAGTTGCTAGAGCCTAGGGGGAGAGGAAAAAGGGGAATCATTCAATGGATATAGAATTTCAGTTTTGCAAGATGAAAAAGTTCTGGAGATTTCTTTCACAACAATGTACATGTAGTTAACACTACCGTATTATACATTCAAACTGATTAAGATCATAGATTTTATGCTATGTATTTTTTTAACACACACACACAAGAAACACATACATCAAGAAACCATTATGTCAATCCAATAAAACATATCTAGCAGATGAATATGGTTCTCAAGTTCATGAGTTTGTGAACTCTGAACTATAAAACATGGACAGGAAAGAGACAGAAAATTACCATTTACTGAGCGCCTAATATGGGCCAGAAAGTATACTAAGCACTTTATGAATGTTTTCTTACCCAATTGTCACAATAATCTTATTATATAAACTTTTTTATTCCCAGTTTCAGATGAGAAAACAGAAATTGTGAGGTTAAAAGACCTAAGATCATATATCTGTAATTAATTCAGTGTTTGAATACAAAACAGACTCTAAAGCTGGTATTTTGTCCACTGCTTTAGGAACGGAGAAAACATCTCAGGAAGAGAATGCTGTACAGCAAATCACAGTGGGGAAGTTGAACTAGCTGAATGAAATTTTTAGAGATAAGTAGATGTGTTTCATGAGGATGCCTTTGGGTAACAGCAAACTGTGGACGAACCATGTTAGAAGACACTGAGTGAGGGGCACCTGGGTGGCTCAGGTGGTTAAGCATCTGCCTTCCACTATATATATTTGTATATATATATATTTGTAAGGGCAGTTGGGAAGGAGCAGGAGTTAGGAAATCTTTCACGACAACAGAAATGTTGAGGAAAGTGTATGACTTTGGCATTATTCACTTTGCACAGCTCTGAAAATCATATTGAGTCATATTTGGGTCTAATTTTCTTTTTGTTCTCCTTTTGGTATTTCACTAACGTATTCTGGCCCACAAACAGGGAGGATGGAAGTTATAAAAAAAAGAGTGCGGTCTTAGAGATGGTAGAGAACAATACTAATAAATTCCTAGAATGTTTTAAGGACTGTTTTAGTTCTAATCTTCCCGTGCTGGGAAGTCAACAGACACTGAAGAGATCAGATGTTTTTCTTATAACTAGATTCTACTATGAAAGAGAGTTGTACACATAGAGATATTAATGATGCTTCATCTTTTTAATGACACCATTGCTGCTCAATATAGGAAGTGGCTCTTAGGTCTTCTCCAACAAAATTCTTACCTTGATTTCCTATAATCATTAGTTTGTACTGGTCTCCCAGGATTATGAAAGACAAGCATTACTCATTATCATATGCACATTATTGTGCCTGATACAAAATAAATATGAATTAAATATAAGCTGAATGAATGAAATCATTTATTCAAAACAATCGTTTTTAAGATTACATCTTGGCAGATTCCCCCCCACCAAACATATTACTTACTGAAACCTGTAGAAACAGTGAGCTGATTCTTACTAACCAATCATAGTTATAATAAAATATAATGAAATCAATTTAGGAGAGTTTCTTCCACATGTATATTGTATACACAGCATTCTCTGACATTCTCTGATCTTCAGGGGAATACCAGTCAACAAACTCACTGAGCATTTCCTAGGTGTCTAAAGCACAGGGATAACAAGAATACTATGTCTGCCTTCTTTTTTTTTTTTTTTTAAGATTTATTTATTTACTTATTTGACAGAGAGAGAGAGAGATACAAGTAGGCAGAGAGAGAGGGAGAGGCAGGCTCCTCGCTGAGCAGAGAGCCCAATGCGGGGCTCAATCCCAGGACCCCAAGATCATGACCTGAGCTGAAGGCAGAGGCTTTAACCCACTGAGCCACCCAGGCGCCCCCTATGTCTGCCTTCTAAGAGAAAGTAGCTGAGTTCCTGTATAATTCTGCAGACTGAACAGAGGTTACTGTAGTGGTCACTGCAGCATATTGGCCTGCTTACCTAGCTTATGGTTGAGGCCCCTGGGGAGATTGGCCTTATCCTGAAAGGAGCTACCTGACCTAAAGTTATGTCCCCTGGTCAATATGGAGATAATGAATGTCTGCCCCTGGCCCTGATTTTTGGACAACTCTGCAGGGCCATGCCTGCTGTAGACTCCCAGTAGGATCAATTGGGTCTTTCTTGTGACTGCTTTGCAGTTGGACTTCTTCCTCTGCCTAGTTCTGCTTCCTTCCCTCCTTCAAATGTGTTCGCTTTAAGACTACTCTGTAGTAAACCTCATTGTCTCTTCATGGTGAACAAAAGTTATACAAGTCATCATACTTAGAGTATTATTATGGGATAACCCCATAAAAATATATATCAATATTCTATATATATAAACATATGAATGTATTATATATATGTATTATGTATATATGTATTACGTATATATTAGCTTTATCCAAGAATTTTAGGTAACACTAATAAAACGTAACCCAAGTGAAAAATAGGAATCTAATTTGTTTGTTTTAGTATTTATCACACTTTCCCAAAACTCACAACTAGAACTTAGTATTAAAGGTATACTTAATGAAAGAACTCAGTACTTGGGGCATCTGTGTGGCACAATTGGTAAAGCACTGGACTCTTGGTTTTAGCTCAGGTCATGATATCAGGGTCATGAGATCAAGCCCCATGTTGATCTCTGCCCTTAGCTTGAAGTCTGCTTAATACTCTTTCCCTCTCCCTTCTGCCTCTCCCCCCGTTCGTTCTCTCTCTCTCTCAAATAAATAAATAGGTCTTAAAAAAAAAGAACTCAGCATTTATAGTGTTAGCGTGGATTATTTTCAATGTATTAGTAGTAAGGGTAAGGAAGTTTCATTCTCTTTTATCCATTGCAGGTACTATAAGAAAGGGAAAATGAAACTTTATTTTCATTTCTCTGAAGAAAACTTTAGATAACATACTCACTATATTTGCAGAAGGTTTATTATAAACTGATTTCTGTGCATTGATTTTGTATCCTGCCACATTACTGAATTGCTGTATGAGTTCTAGTAATTTGGCAGTGGAGTCTTCTGTGTTTTCCATAGAAAGTATCATGTCATCTGCGAAGAGAGAGAGTTGACTTCTTCTTTGCCAATTCGAATACCTTTTATGTCTTTTTGTTGTCTGATTGCTGTTGCTAGGACTTCTAGTACTCTGGTGAACAACAATGATGAGAGTGGGCATCCTTGTCTTGTTCCTGATCTCAATAGGAAGGCTTTCAGCTTTTCCCCATTGAGAATGATATTCGCTGTGGGTTTTTCATGGATTTTATGAAGTTGAGGAATGTTCCCTCTCTCCCTATACTTTGAAGAGTTTTAATTGGGAAAGGATGCTGTATTTTGTCATATGCTTTTTCTGCATTAATTGAGAGGACCATGTGATACTTCTTTTTCTATTGATTTGGTCTATCACATTGATTGCTTTGTGAATGTTGAACCACTCTTGCATCCCAATGATAAATCCCACCTGGTCATGGTGGATAATCTTTTTAATGTACTGTTGGATCCTACTAGCTAGGATCTTGTTGAGAATATTGGCCTCTGTATTCATCAGGGATATTGGTCTGAAATTCTCCTTTTTGATGGGGTCTTTGCCTGGTTTGGGGATCAGGATAATGCTGCCTTCAAGAAAGAGTCTGGAAATTTTCCTTCTGTTTCTGTTTTTTGAAACAGCTTCAGGAGAATAAGTATTATTTCTTCTTTGAATCTTTGATGGAATACCCCAGGGAATCCGTCAGGTCCTGTGGATGGACTCTTTTTTTTGGGAGGTTTTTGGGATCACTACTTCAATCTCGTTAATAGATATTTGTCAATTCAGGTTGTCAACTTCTTCCTGTTACAGTCTTGGAAGTATATAGGTTTCCAGGAATGCATCCATTTCTTCTAGGTTGCTTAACTTTTTGGCATATAGCTGTTGATAATAATTTCTGAGGATTGTTTCTATTTCCTTGGTGTTAGTTGTGATCTCCCCCTTTCATTCATAATTTTATTAATTTGGATCCCAAGAGGGCTTTTTAAAATCATTTATCCTCATAGCACATATGTCAGAATATTAGCAATTTTTTTATAAATCCTAATTCTATACTACAGTAGCAACAGATGCATACCAAGTGGTTAATACAAGGTTACTTTGGTTTATTCATTATATCCTTTCCTCCTCTGATACAGAACTCAATATATTAATGTATGAAATCTCTCTAATCATTTGAAACATCAAAATGCATCTACTGATTGATAATGAAATTCCAAAAATAAAATTTAAAAAATTTACATTTAATTTACACAAACATTGGGTATATAAATTCAAGGTAGATATGTCATTTGCAAAGTCTTTTTCTAAACTTTTCTTCAGTTAACATGACAGAGAGATTGCCATGTTATCCAAATTATTTGGCAGGTTGGTACCTGAAGTCATAAGCTAAATGTTTATATACTAGAGTGCAGAGTACAAAATATGTTGAGCTTTTAAGATAGGACATGTGACTACAAAGAAATTCCTACAATGACCTGATTTTGCTTAATCTTAGATATTCTTTTTTCTCCTCCTCCTCACATTTTTTAATTTACTTAAGCAGTAAGTAAATTTGAGAAAAATTGCTATGCAGATCCGATTCAGGATCACAGAGTTGGCCTTTTGCTTAGAAATGGTCACAGTTTATTTGTTCAACCATAACTTTTTGACAACCCACTATGCATAGTGTTGTATGAAGCAAGTTTTCTTTTCTCTACAGCAGCCCTATACTGTAAGAGGCAGCTTCCATTCAATCTCTGTCATCCAAATTACCCCTTAAATACCTACAAATTTTTCAGCATGACTGCACTCACAGTCATCAACATGGAGGGGAGCAATGACATCCTGGACTGACCTTAACTCAGAGGTGAGGCACTGTGAGTGCTGAAGGCCAGTTCCTCAGATAAATAGCACGCTGGCTTCCCCTAATTAGGCATTTTTCCAGGTGTTCCTCAGGCAAACAAAGGAGATCTAATGTGGATAGGGTGAGAAATAGTTTAAAAGCCAACTGGGATTAGTTAATGTAGTCTTAGTTGCCTTCCTCACCTCTCTTTAAGTCTGAAGGTTATATATTTTCCTGCCATTTCTGCATTCAGCTTTCTTGCTTAGCAGGCTTCATAGAACCCAAGGGGTTTACATTACCCAGAAGAGTGTGGATGAAATCTAAGTTCCATCCACTATTGTGGGTGGGCTTGGACAAGGGAATGAAAATGTTTGCTAAATTTAGATAGCTCATGTAATGCTCACTAACTACAACAACGTGTTTTCAGAACACTAAATTTGGAAAGACAAGCAGTTTCCCTTCTAACCAGCTTCATTCACCACTGAATTGAACAGAATTGAAAACACTTGAGAGCAGTGAATTATTTGAAGTTTTTTCAACTTCAAGATTTCCACTGGACTAGGATGAGCAAAAATTAATGTGTGTGAACAGCTGTCAAGAGGAAGTCATTACCAATCTCTGTTTTAAAAATAGCTAACAAGTTTGTATTATAGCAAACAATAGATTTTTATTTGGCAAAATTCCCCTGCAAATAAATGACATGCCCAGTGGTGTGTGTTGCCATTTTATTTTGACAAAAATTGACTGATTTCAAGTGGAAGTGTAACTGCTATATTTATTATTTTGGCTTAATGAAATGCCTGAGTTAGGGAATCAATTATTTTCATTGGTATTATTGTTACTTGCCTGGAGGAAGAATCAGCAGACTACAGCTTTCTGCCTAAGAATATATGCCTGGGGGGATCCATTTGTGGGCTTTTACCTGTACACTCCCTGAAGAATTAATTCCTTAACCTATTTTTTTTTTTAGTTAATTGTCATCAGAATTTTTTAAAAATTCTTTTCATTTATTCACATTTAAAGAAGAGAACTCACTGGTCCTCTCTCAAATTTTGTCTGTTTTATGTTTTTCCTGTTGTTGACCCTACTGTTTTTTTTAATCTTTGCTCTTTTATTGAGTAATTGTTTTGGTGATTGCTATCTTATTTATTTAATGTCCTTTTCTAATCTTTGTCTTTGCATTGAGAATTGTAAACTGCAGCACCAATGAAATCTCTACAAGGCAACCTGTGCTACATTTGGGGATAAAGAGCTGAATGAATTCCTAGTGCTCTTCAAACCTGCATTTGGTCCTTCCTGAACCCTGAGGGAAGCTCTTACTTGGCTTTGATGAAGATATCAATCCTCATCTTGGCTGGCTAAAAGAGGCTAAAAACAACAAAACAACAAAAAACAAGAAGACTCTGTTCCCTTGTAATTCATAAACTTTAAATTTTACAGGCCAAATCACTCTTATAGGAAGATACTTCCAGGATAGTGCAGAGAGGTTACTACTGTAACACCTTTTATCTTACTTTCAATATGATTCAAAGTCTCTATGGAAAAAAATAATTTTAATTATGAAGTAAAGCTTCATCTTATTGTATATGTTGATTCATTTGCTTCCTTATCGGTGAAATTGAAATAGATATGTTTACCTCTTATGTAAGGTGAGCATCCAGTTTCTTTGCATGCAATCTTCTAAAGCCTATGCAAGCCTGCTTTGGTAGTTTCCAGAACTTCTATAAAATATGCAAGATTCCAGGTCAATAAAGTTGTGAACAGACTTGTTCTCCCTCCTCTGGTCCGTATTTTAGGGAATATCACCATTATCTAATAGCTAACTTAGCCAGAATATGAAAGAATAACATTCCTTTTGCCTTTTCTGTTTCCCTCACCAGCAGCAAAAGTCAATCTAATCCATGGATCCTCCCTCCCAAATGTCTCTCCAATGCTTTTCCTTCTCTCAAGTCTAGATTGCTGAAGCAGCCTCCTAACTGATCTCCTTGGCTTTCTGTTATTCCTTTTATGCTCTATAGCCAGAAAGATACTCATCAAATATAAATATTTTTATGCATATCCTTCCCCCAATTTATAGTCTCCAGTGCTCCTGATTTCAATACAAAGTCTAAATCCTTAAATGTCATTCAAGACCTTTCCAAATCTATACTTTAATTACTACTTCTCCATTGTCATCTCTCACTACTACCCCCACCTTGAATCTGATGACAATTACTTGGAGTTCCCCAAATATGCCTCTTGCCTTTGGGCCTTTGCATCTGCCACTTCTTCTGTCTAAAACATTCCTCTTGCTTATTGCCTGGTTACTTCCCATTCATCATTCAAGTGTCCACTTAAATGTTACCTTTTCCAAGAAGTCCTAGTTTGGATTAGGAGTCTCTTTGCTTCTGGAATTAGGTTCAGTCAACAGTACTTGTCATACTGTCTTTCCAAACTCTTTCCAAACTCTTCCCAACCCATCCTACCACTGATGAGATTGTATCCTATTCAGCTCTCTATGTCCAACACCTGGAACAGGGCCTGACAGAGAGCAGGCTCAATGAACATTTGTTGAATGGATGAATGAGTGAATGAATGAATGAATGAATGAATGAGCATGAAGTTGAACATTGACTCTTCATGTGCTTTGCTGCTTTTTTTGAGGTTGCTTTAAAGCACTGTAACTTTCAGATGTAAACCATATCTGTATTTGCTCAGGCTTTCTTGTGAGGCACATACTAAGTACTAGACCATTATCAGCTATCACACAATAATGTTCAGAGGAGCATGGAGATATATATATGTTTTGATCTAGAATAGGGATAAATAAATCCCTCCAGGGACCTGGAGCTCATGAGCACATAGAAGATAATATAAGGCAAAATTAATCAGGATTAGGTTAAAAATAGCCAAATTATCCTACAGGCAGGCTTTCCAAGGAATCCTTTCCATAAAATTCCAATCACTGCGTACTATTTCATAGATACTCTGATGACACTGAACCATCCTATAGAAATGTTTCTTTTTAAGGTCTCTAGGAAGATAGCTAATAAATGGGTAAATATTATCTCATTTATTGTGAATGATAGCACTTCTATCTGGTTAATAGTAGTTTTTATAACATATCATTAAGACATTTTTCCTACAGGTTTTTTTTTTCATGCAGCAGTTGGGACCTTGGGAAGCTAAGAGGAAGAGAAAATGCCTATAAATAGCTTTTTTTTTTTTTCTTTTTGCAATCACGCTGATTTCTGTGCCCTGAGGTTTCTACTCCCACACATTCTGATGATGGGTAAATTACTATAGCAGTAACTTGGACCAGTATTTTGAACTCAAGCATTAATTTGTGCCTTGTTTTGTTCTTCATGTACCTCTTCAAAAACCTTAAGAAATCTGTAAGCAGTAAGTTTTAACTTTTTTGAGGGATTGAAAATGCCATTTGAAAATCTATTGAAAGTGATGGGGTGTGTCTCCAGAATTAAACATTTCTGTTGTGAGACAAATAAACCATAGGCCAACCTGGAACTACAGAGATTATGCAGAAAATGTAGCTGAGCAAGGTCCCTGATCCCTGGGACACAAATATCTGTCTAGGTAAAAGGCAGGACAGAAATACATTTAATTTTTAATTATTGGGAAGTTGAATAACTGTCTTCCTCTTATGTCTTTACAGTATAACATCATTATTAAAAATGCTGTGGATCTTATATTGAGAAAAAGTTTACCATTAGAGCTTAAAATTTTAAGACCAATCACAGAGAAACTGGTTAGATCTTCCTGAAGTCCATGAATGATACCAAGTGAGAATGACTGAAAAGTTTCTGAACATCAGGTTCCAATTATCCATTGAACCAACCACTTATTGTATACCTATACCTTGCCATGCAAATTTCATGGAGCCTGAGTTAATTTTCTAAGGTCACAAGGTAGCTAATGGCACAACCACCACTCTGTTTTAAATCACAGGTTGCAACTTTTTCACTATATGCTATAGCCTCCACAAAAACATGTCACAGTGAGAAAAACTCAGTCCCACCAAATACTACTTTTGTGTAGAGCTATGTACTAAAAAAAAAAAGGACATAGCTCACGTGGCATTTTTAAAGAGATAAGGAATTTAAATTGAAAGCAAGATTTCAAGACACGCAGTGCTTGCCATAAAACAATTTAACCTAAGGGTGCCTGGGTGGCTCAGTGGGTTAAAGCCTCTGCCTTCGGCTCAGGTCATGATCTCAGGGTCCTGGGATTGAGCCCTGCACCAGGCTCTCTGCTCAGCAGGGAACCTGCTTCCCCCGTCCCCTCTCTCTCTGCCTGCCTCTCTGCCTGCTTGTGATCCCTCTCTCTGTCAAATAAATAAATAAAATCTTAAAAATAAAAAAAAATTTAACCTAATCTAACTTAATCTGATGTGGTTTATCCACTGGCCTTGGCTATAATTTCCTTTTCCTCAATTTTGTGCAAGTACTTTGCCCCATCTGGTGTTCCACAGAACACTGTTCCCTCAAGATACTTAGTGCACAAAAGATTTTGTGGCTAAACAAACTTGGGAAATGTTCCATGTTATAATTTCTGTTTTTTGTGTTTTAAAAAGCATACAAGAACATTAAAGGTTCTGGGAAGTCCTGCAGTAAAACATAATAGCAAAAATCTTATTTGTTTTTAAATCTGTATTTCTCAAAGTCACTATACCTCAGAATACTTCCCTAATTTAACACTTATTAAAATCCCACACAACCTATGTTCTGGAGTGCATGGGACAAGAAATTCTGCTGTAACTTTACAAGTCTTTAGTCTGAGCTCCCATTTTCCAATGAGTGTCTGAAATGCAGAGCAACTATTTTATAAAAGCCTGTTGCTTTGGCATGCACTCCTTTTTGGTTCAGCTATGAAAACAATGCTAGCTAAAACCACTCTCCATTTCTGTCTTTCAAGCTTTCCTCTATATACTATATTGGCTTGATGTGCTACCGTTTTTACTCTCATTCTCCCCACCATTTCCATTTCAGAAATCTATTATAAGTAAATAATCATATATGGGAACAATTATTTAATTTATTTGATAATAAAATATTGAAAACAATGTAATCTCTAGTAATAGGGAGATGGATAAGTAAGTTGTCCATACAATAAAATGTTATCAAAAAAATCACAGTTGTCAAAGACCATTTAATGATGTGGAAAAGGCCATAATATGTTTTTAGTGGTACATAAGGTACATCATATTGAGAGAATCATTCCAGTTTTGTAATATATTATATATATGTATACATATTTTCACACACACACACACACACACAAATTTAACACACACAGTTAAATTTAAACTGAACATATGTCTTAATATGTTCAGTTATTTATCTCTGAGAAGACAAATTTTTTCTTCATGTTTTTAAATATTTAAAAGAAATTTTACAACAAATATGGTTTTCTTTTAAAACAAAATAATTGAATATATGAGTTTTACATCTTTAGCTCAAACTGGAAAAAGATACCTGTCCAAATATGGGTTGATTTAGTCCTCATACATATATCATCCAAACAGAGATTACCAAGTAGTTTTGATTTTTTTACCTCCAAATTATTGTTCTTCTAATTCTACGTTTCATGGAGGTAATAATAATCTTTCACTAGAATTATGATCGTTTTTCTCAACTAAGATGTTTTTTAAACTAGGATGTTTTTTAAAACTGATTTTAGAAAGACTACACCTCAAAAAAGATTGTGTTACTTTCTTGTAGGAGATAATTTTTATAGGTAATATGAAATAATATATATGCAAATTTGTACAGTGGGTTCTCCACCTTCCTCTACCATAAAAAAAGGATGAGATGGATCTCAAATTCTAATACTTATGACTTTTGAGTTGCTGATCATTTGTAAAGACTCTTTTCTCTTGGCGATAGATGTGATAGTTTTTATGGTAGAGGAAGGTGGTCAGATGTATTTGAAGGAAAATGAAGCAGTTTGTGAGACCATAGACTTTTAAAAGAAGGAGAAATTTTATTGCTTGCCAGAACAAAACTTAGTAGTTTTTAAAGGAAGATGAAATAAACACATTCATTGTAAAGTGATTTAACTTCAATGTATATATGTATATATACATATGCGTGCATATATATAATATAATGTTATCTTAAATGTCTCACATAAAATTTTAAAAATTGCTGAATATATGAAGAAATATACAAATGTGACCAATAATTATGAAATAAAGCAGCCAGAAGAAACAAATCCCAGATGATTAGATGTTAGAATTAGCAGCGCTAATTTTAAATTAGCTTTATAAATATATTTAAGAATTTAAAAGGAAAGATGTATATAGGAAATGTACAATGGAAAATCTCAGAGAAATGGAAACTATAAAAAATAACAAAATGGAATTCTAGAACTAACAAACATACTGTCTGAAATTTAAAAATTGGTTTAAAAAATCAAAAGTTGATTGGATTGTATTAACAGCCACCTGGAAACTGGGGAAAAAAGGCCTAGTGAACTTGAAGATAGGAAAATAGAAATTATTTACTCTGATGCATGGAGAGAAAAAAGATTTTTATTACTTTTTAAAATTTAGTTTTATTTTTTCAGTGTTGCAAGAATCATTGTTCATGCACCACACTCAGTGCTCCATGCAATATGTGCCCTCCTCAATACAGTAGCCTGGTGGTGGGAAAAAAGATTTTTAAAAAAAGAAAAAATATATTCTTAGTGACCCATGGGATCATATAAATTGGTCTAAAGAAACTGTAATCTGAGCCAAAGGAGTAGAGAAATTGAATAGGGCAGAAAAATATATCTGAAAAATTAATGACCTAAAATCCCCCAAGTTTGGAACACCAACAACAATCCATAAACACATTATGTT
>CM053613.1:24574876-24653296 GCA_028646535.1 Procyon lotor | reverse complement strand
CCTTCCTTCCTTCCTTCCTTCCTTCCTTCCTTCCTTCCTTCCCTCCTTTCTTTCTTTTTCTTTATTGTTTGCTTGCTTTTTTGTCTTTCTCTCTCTCTTTCCTTCCTTCTTCCCTCCATCCCTCTCTTCCTTCTCACCTTCTTTCCTTCCTTTCTCCCTCCCTTCCTCTCTTCTTTCCTTCCTTCCCTCCTTCTATCTCTCTCTGTCTCAGGAAAGTAAGATTGCTTCATTACTGAGTTTTCTGCAAGTTAGGTGTTTCTTTTCATCAGGTCCACTCTGAACATGGATGATAGAATATTGACTAGAGGTGGGATGTCATAGCCCTCTGGGGCTAATGAAAAACCTAGCCATAATACTTTGCATTTTTAGAGCTCTTTGTTCTGTTCAGAATGTTCTTCCTACTGGCATTTGCATCTGTCATTTTGATGTAAAGATAACATTGTATCATTTTTGTAGTCATAATGGCTATAAAGTTGTCTTAAACTAATCTTGCTAACAAAAAAAGTCTTACAGAGAAAAGTAAAAATGTCTAGCCTGTTGCTTGTTTTATTCTTTCTAAACATTTGTATTTTCTTTTTCTAGGTTGCGTGGCCTTGTGAAAAAGACCTAAAATTATCATCTCTCATTTTGTTTACAAGTACCCAAGGTGGATAACAACTCTAGGCCCCTCTCTCCTCTTTAATTCTCTGCGTGGAGGAAAAGATAGGGTAGAAGTGTATTAAGGTATGTACATACGACAAAGAAAGTGGTAGAAACACAAATAATGGGATACATTCAATGCAATGGTTAGAATTTTCTACATATAATTCCTTTTGAAAAGCATTAACAAAGGCTCTTCAAAGCTATGTCTTTCTTGTCAGTTGTAGAACTTTATTTTCTATGAGCACCTGGGTTGTTAAAATGTGTGTGATAGGAAAGGAAGTGACCCCTGCCAACCTGTGCCTCAAATAGGCTTGTTTAATGCTGGGAAAGAACCACTTGGCCACACACAGAAGTAAAGATGCACCCTTTCAATTCTTCCACTGACAGATGTGGAAGGTATGATTTATCACATAAGGTCAAGACCTTTTGTGTCACTGGGATTACACTGAACATTCCAGACCTCTTTTGTGCCCCTTCTCGCCTCAGGACAAACCTGTGGCTGTACTGCAGGGATGTG
This sequence comes from Procyon lotor, assembly GCA_028646535.1. NCBI lineage: Eukaryota > Metazoa > Chordata > Mammalia > Carnivora > Procyonidae > Procyon > Procyon lotor. The sequence goes on along the minus strand of CM053613.1, from coordinate 24,652,137 downwards.
GGGAGAACAGAAAACATATGCTTACAGTTACTAAAGTAGCGGTGGAGAGTTGTAGACAACTTGTCAGAGCTATAAAAGCTGGGCACGGAGTTTCAGAAACCAAAGGAGGTTGCCTGGCTGGGATGGGAACATGCAGGGCCATGCAAAGCATGAAAAGAAACCACCATTAAATGAAAACCAGTCCTTGTGCCCGTATGATAGCATTCCTGCTGGTAGACTTGGCTTCCAGGGCTGTCTTCTGGGCTCTAGGCCCTAATAGCAGACTGAGGGACAGATGGGCTGTTGGAGCAATTCAACCAAATAGGGCCTGTTTCATGGAGTAGGACGAGCAAGAATTGGTTTTCTATCCATCCGTCTATCCATTCTTTCCACATAGATCTGAGAATCGTTTCCGAAAATGCACATCTGGTCATGTTACTCTACTTAGAAATCCTTTCCTGGCTTTTCCATCAGGGTGAAGTCCAGACTGCTGAATGTGGCCTCCCTGCTACTGCACAGTGGGGCTCCACGTACTTCTCTGGTGACATCTCTTATCCTTTCTTCTCACCTCCCTGTATATTCTACGTTTGTGTTGCACAAACTTCTTTCAGTAATTTGAAACAAAGCAGGTTTTTTCTTGCTTCTGGGGCTTTGGGCAAGTTGTTCTTTTTCTTTCTTTTACCTTCTTTTCTTTCATGACCACTGTCTCCCATCACTTCTCTCAGGAAGTCTCACTTTAAGGAGTACTGGGTCCTGGCACGAATGATCTCATAGCACCTTCTAGTCTCCTATCAGGGTCCAGAAGTAAGCATTACTATCTTTCATGCATTTATCTTCCTACTATAACCTAAGCTCTTTAAGGGTACTGATGATACTTGTAATATCTAGCATATAGTCTGCCACATCATACAAATTTAGCAAATGGTTGCTTTATAAAATGTATAGCCAAGATTGGCAATAGAGTTTAAAGATTGGATTTTGATGTCAAACTACTTCTATCTATTCTGTCTATTCATATTACCTTTGTCTGGAACGCTCATTGCCACATTCTTCCTGCCTGAAGTTTTGATAACACTGTCTTGCCTTCCTGGGCTGCTACCTTTTCCCTGCATGGTTTGTACCCCTGGTGGCCTGTCAGGAAAGTAGCAGGATCTACTTCCTATTCCTTCTTTTACCATACTTTATGTACTAAATCCCTCTGTCTGAGACTCCGTTCTCAGCTTCATTTTGCCATCCCCAAACTCCTATTTAGAGAGCTCCTGCCCTTAAAAAACTACATCGTCTTAGGGGACGTGAAACATGTCCTTTTTTTTTTTTTTTTTTTTTTTTTAGCATGTCCTTAAAAAGAAAGCCAAATGTCAGAAAGGCCTTGGAACATTGGTGGAAGTTATCTGTTTATAACAATACTTTAAACAGGGCAATGAAAATACTTACATTCAGTGAAGTCTATACTGACACTCTAGGAAAGAGTCAGACTAACAGCTTATCGGAAAACAAGGAAACTGTGTCTCTACAGGATGCCCATCACAGAATCACAGGATTCCTTTTTTTTTTTTTTTTTTGGTAAAATCTTTTTTTTTTTTTTAAAGATTTTATTTATTTATTTTAGAGAGAGAGAGAAAGTGAGGGCATGAGAGGAGCAAAGGTCAGAGAGAGAAGTAGACTCCCCGTGGAGCTGGGAGCCTGATGCGGGACTCAATCCCAGGACTCCAGGATCATGACCTGGGCTGAAGGCAGTTGCTTAAGCAACTGAGCCACCCAGGCACCCCCATCACAGGATTCTTGACTACCTCCCAGCCCTTACTAGGTAGGAATGGAGAAATCCTTCCATTAACACCAGGGTATGTAACTATGGGTGCAGGAAAGACTCCAACTTTCCACTCCAAAACCTTATGCGACTTGGCATCGATTTCATGGAGAAAGCCCTTTTGTGCTATCCAAGGGATTATAGTTGGGATGACCAAATTCTTAGTCAAACCCTATAGTCTGATATAGGCAAAATAGGCAGCTTGAAGAGCAATTGAGAATGCAAAAGAATAACACTAAGTTGGAGAAGAAAACAACTTGCTGCTATTTTATTTCTCTGTTACATAGTCTTTCAGATGTTGTGGTGGTTTAATCAAAGTTGAGTAAATCTCTTTCTTTTTAAGGAATCAAGTATAAAGACCAGTAGTTACTGATACAATCATTCAACTTACTGGAAATGACCATTCATGTTTTTTTAAATTATACTCAGTTAGCCACTGTATAGTACATCATTAGTTTTTGATGTAGTGTTCAATGATTCATTAGTTACATATAACACCCAGTGCTGATCTCAACCGGTGCCCTCCTTTTTTTTTTTTTAATTAATTTTTATTAACATATAATGTATTATTTGCCCCAGGGTACATGTCTATGAATTGTCAGGCTTACACATTTCACAGCACTCAACAGCACATACCCTCCCCAATGTCCACAGCCCAGCCACCCTATCCCTACCCCCACCCCGCCTCCCAGCCACCCTCAGTTCATTTCGTGAGTCTAGGAGTCTCTTATGGTTTGTCTCCCTCCCCATCCCTTCCTGTTTCATTTCTCACCCCCACCCCCCCAAACTCCCTCCTTGCCTCTCAAATTCTTCATATAAGAGAGATCATTAATACCCATCACGCTGTTACCCCATCCCCCAACCCCTCTCCCCTCTGAAACCTTCAGGTTATTTCCTGGGGTCCATAGTCTGTCATGGTTCTTCTCCCTCTCTGATTTCCTCCCCTTCATATTTCCCTCCCTTCCCCTGTAGTCCTCCATGCTATTGCTTATTATATATATATATAATATATGCTTCCACTCATATATTGTTCCATATATGAGTGAAACCATATGATAATTGTCTTTCTCTGCTTGACTTACTTCACTTAGCATGATCCCCTCCAGTTCCATCCATGTCTACGCAAATGGTGGGTATTCATTCTTTCTGATGGCTGAAAAATATTCCATTGTGTATATGGACCACATCTTCTTTATCCATTCATCTGTGAAGGACATCTTGGCTCCTTCCACAGTTTGGCTATTGTGGACATTACATGTTTATAATTCTTTTGTCTCTTTGGAAATTTATTTAAGGGAAGAAAGTGTTTTCCCTTCAACATTGCCTACTGAAGGCAAAAGGGGGAAATTTCCTCTTTTGAAAAATTTTTAATAAAATTCCAATTAGTTGACTTGCATTTTAATATTAGTTTCAGGTGTACAATTTAGTAATTCAATACTTCCATACATCGCCTGGTGCTCATCACAACAAATGCACTCCTTACTCCCCATCACCTGTTTAAACCATCCCCAGAGCCACCTGCTCTCCAGCAACCCTCAGTTTGTTCTCTATAGTTAAAGAGTCTGTTTCTTGGTTTGTTGCTCTCTTTTTTCCCCTATGATCGATTGTTTTGTTTATTAAATTCCACATATGAATGAGATTGTATGGTATTCGTCTTAATCTGACTGATTTTGCTTAGCATTATACTTTCTAGCTCTATCCATGTTGTTGCAAATGGCAAGATTTCGTTCTTTTTGATGGCCAAATAACATTCCACTCTGTCTGTGGGTGTGTGTGTATCACCTCTTCTTTATCCATTCATCTATCAATGGACACTTGGACTATTTCCATAATCTGGCTATTATAAATAATGCTGCTATAAACAGCGTTATTGGTCCATATGCTATGAACAGCATTGGGGTCCATATATCCTTTTAATCAGTATTTTTGTATTCCTTGGGTAAATGCCTAGTAGTGCAGTTGCTGGATCATAGGGTATTTCTATTTTTAACTTTTTGAGGAAGCTCTATATCTTTTACAGAGTTGCTGTACCAGTTTGCATTCCCACCAACAATGTAAGATGGTTGTCTTTTTTCCACATCCTCACCAACATCTGTTGATTTTTATGGTATTGATATTAACCATTTTCATAGGTGTGAGGTGATATCTCATTGTAGTTTTTATTTGTAGTTCCCTGATGGTGAGTGATATTGAACATCTTTTCATGTATCTGTTGGCCATCTGGATGTCTTCTTTGGAAAAATGTTTACTCATGTCTTCTGTGCATCTTTTGATTGGATTATTTGTTTTTTGGTTTTGAACTGTATAAGTTCTTCATATATTTTGATTATTTTGAATACTAATCCTTTATCAGATATGTAATTTAAGAACATCTTCTCCCATTCTGCAGATTGCCTTTCAATTTTGTTGATTGTTTCCTTTGTTGTACAGATTTTTATTTTGATAAAGTCCCAATAGTTTATTTTTGCTTTTGTTTCCCTTGCCTCAGGAGATATATCTAGTATGAAGTTGCTTCAGCCGATGTCAGAGAAGTTACTGCCTATGTTCTTCTCTGGGATTGTAATGGTTTCATGTCTCACATTTAGGTCTTCAATCCATTTTGAATTTATTTTTGTGTATGATGTAAGAAAGTGGTCCAGCTTCATTCTTTTGCATGTTGTTGTCCAATTTTCTTAGCACCATTCATTGAAGAGGCTGTCTTTTTCCCATTGGATATTCCTTTCTGCTTTCTAAAAGATTAATTGACCATACAGTTGTAGAGGAAATTTTCTCTTTCAGTTAATGGTCTGAAAGTTCTGTTTGCAGAAAATAAGAATATAAGAAAGGGTTTTAATGTTAGACTTATTTAAGTTGAATACCACCACAATTTTCTCTCTCTGAACTTCATCCACACAATGGAAGTTATAATATCAATCTTAGAGTGTTTCTGTAAGAATTAAATTATAGAATGTGTGTAAAGGTTCTGGCACAATGAAAGTACATCCAGGGACATAATCAAAGAATTCTCAGCTGTTCTTGCTAATTAGGGTCAGTGCACATGGAAGCAGGTTTGCTTCAGGAAGAATGCTTTATAACATGGCCATTTTTGACTACAACTTGGTGAAATATCCTTTCTCAGCAGTAAACCCCAAAGCTTTTCCACTGGCTCATTTGGGTGATCTTCTTTTCCTTTTTTTTTTTTTTTTTTTTGCCTTCTGCTTCCAGATATGCAAAGGTCATTCTTATCTGTGTAAATAACCTAGTTGATCATGCCAAAAACTAATGTTTATTTAATTTTTTCCCCAAATTTCATTCTCTTAATTTCTTCTTGGATACATGGAAGAATTGTCCTTTTCTTTTCTAAAATTTTTTCTAATTTAAATTCAGTTTCTTTAACATACAGTGTATTATTAGTTTCAGGGATAGAATTTAGTGATTCTTCAGTTGAATATAACACTCAGTGCTCATTACATTAAGTGCCCTCCTTAACACCATCACCCAGTTACCCCATCCCTCCATCTACCTCCCCTCAACTGGAACTAGAGGCTATTATGCTAAGCAAAATAAGTCAGTCAGAGAAAGACAAATATCATATGACTGTATTTTCTTATTAGTGTAACAACACCCAGTCTCTTTATCACTCCTTAAGGTCCTCCTCTCAGTTTTTTTTCTGTCATTGGTACTATCATTCTATTAATCATTTGTTCATTCATTTACTCTTTTATTCATTATTTTTTTCTTTCATTCATTCAGCAAATATGTATTGTATCTACTATGTGCCAAATCTGAGTTGGCACTGAGGAGCTAATAAGTATCCCAATAAAAGAAGCAGAATAAGGTAGCATTTAAGAGTAAGTTCTTTGGTGCTTGCTTTGGCAGCACATATGCTAAAAAAAAGAGTAAGTTCTTTGAAGTCAGAGATAGACCTTTGTTTGAACTCTGATTCTACTCTGTCCTAGCTGGCTGACCTTAGACAAGTCACTTTAAGTTCTCTAAACTTCAGTTCCTCATCTGTAAAATGGGGTAATATCAGTTCCTATTTCCCAGAATTGTTGTAAAAAGCAAACAAGACAGTTAATGAAGGTTAAGTTTTTCAGTACACTGCCTGACATATAAGAAATGTAAGTATTTAATAGGTGTTAGTTTTTGAGAATAATGATGATGATTTTTTAAAAAAATATTTATTTATTTATTTTAGAGAGATAGAGTGATCATGGGGAAGGGTAGAGGGAGAGGGAGAAGCAGACTCTCCACTGATGATGGTAATGATTTTTAATGACCCAGTCCTTCATGGAACTCAGACTTCAGTAGGGATATCACATACACTATCAAAGAGCCATTGAAAGTTTTTAAGCAAATTAATGACTGGACTTTGATGTCTCATTTTCACTCTTCCTCTTCCACAAGTAGATCATAAGACCAGTAGGATTTTTCTTTGATTATGTTTCACAGACCAGTCATTTTTTTCTCTAATCCCACTGGGATCCCTAATCCCTGGCAAACTAGCTGGAGATGGCTTGATTTACTGTAGGTTTGGATAGAACACTTGGCTATTTTCTACTTGTCTCTCATTCCCTCCAGGCGACTAGCCTAAGTGTGTTCTAATGGCAGTGTCAAGAATCAAAAGAGAGAAGGCAGAAATTTATAAAACCTTTTTTGAGTCTCTACTGGTGTCAGATTTTTCCTATTGGCTAAAACAATTCATCTGGTCAAGACCAGAGTTAGAGTGAGAAAACATGACCAAAAACATGAATATGTGTGAGTGTGTGTGTGTGTGTGTGTGTGTGTGTGTGTGTGTGAAAACTTAAGGCCATTAATCCAAACAGTTTACCATTGACTGCTTTTTGGCTACAATTACATATATGCTGTCATATGTGAAATATGTTTACTTCCATATCTCAAGTCCTGGTATTATGCTTGAAGGCTAGAGTATTGTGATCTACTTCAGGTTTATATAAGGCTCCTCTTGATCCAGAAAGTTATATACTATGGAGAAAAAAGTCATTTGCCCTATACACACCTACCATATAGTAATGAAATTAATCTTGGAACACTGAAAAAATTAAATTAAATTATAAAAAAAGAAAGAGCGGAATGACCTGTATAAATTTTCTAAACTGGAAAGGGGAAGAGTAGAAACTACATAGCAGTCACTGTTCCATAGCAATTTTGAACTTTTTCTGGACAGATGCTGTCTATGTTCCCTACCCTGGAGACATGGAATGTTCTTTGATTAGACTTTAGTTTTGCTCCCTGGGAATGGTTCCCAGTCCATTGCTCTCCATGGCTCTTGAGTCAGCTTTCTGGCATGTTGTTTCTTTTTCACCCTCCTTGGATATTTCTGAAGACAATACTGGAAAATATTCCTGCTTTTTGCCTAAAGAATTGGGGGCACAAAGGTCTTTCTACAATTTTGAGACATTTTTCTACAGTCTCAATTCCTTTTAGTCCATACTGACAGAACATTGCCAATCTAACTGAATTAACATGATTACTCAAAGTAATGCATCTATATAAATCAATTTTAGAATAGCAACACCAGTGTTGTTATCACTAACAATGTGAAACTTAAAAACAAATATTTTAAGATTTATTTTTAGTTCTTTTGTTATTAGGGTGTAATCTCACTAAGAATATACAATCAAATTATTGCGTTTTAAAGTTTCTTGAAATAAATTTTGCTGTCTTTCAAGCCATCAACTCAATAAACCATTAGGTTCTTGTTTTTTTAAAAAAAATATTGTAGATTCACTTTAAAAATGATGTGATTCTATTCCATGAACTAAAAGCCACATCTTTAATACCCTTACAAGCCTTTTTTAAAAGATTTTTATTTATTTATTTGACACAGAGAGAGAGAGATCACAAGCATGCAGAGAGGCAGGCAGAGAAGTGGGGGCCGGGGGGGGGGGAGCAGGCTCCCCTCTGAGCAGAGAGCCCGATGCGGGGCTTGATCCCAGGACCCTGAGATCATGACCTGAGCCGAAGGCAGAGGCTTAATCCACTGGGCCACCCAGGCACCCCCCTTATAAGCCTTTTTATATAGCAGAGAAATTCTTGGGCCTTGTCTTACTTTTTTTTTTTTTTTTAAAGTTTCAGAGGTAGAGTTTAATGATTCATCAGTTGCATATAACACCCAGTGCTCATTACATCAAGTCCTGCCTTTTCACAGATATTTACAAAGGGCCTGATAGCCACACCTATGATTTCATCTTTTGTCCCCAAGCTATATTTTGAGAAGTTTTCTGCTCCCCAGGGAGGCTAGGGATGAAGAACAGTTTGATGTTCCCTGCTAGAAAATCACAAACCCTCTCTAATTCCTATGTTTTTGCTTATGATCTAGGTAGTTTTTTCTTTAGAATATCTCCTTCTTACAGCAGTTTACCAAATATGGCCACAAAGAATGGTCACCACTTTCAACATTTTGCCTAGAAATCTCATTGCTCAAATCCAAAAGCTCATTACTACATTCCTCTTTTCTTAGTTACAATTGGTGACAGATTTGCCAATTGTCTCACCACTATATGAAATGCATTGCCATTTTCCTAGTCTCCTTTAAAAGTTTTCTCACCATTTCAGCCTCTGTAGACTTCTTTGACCCAAAACCAATGTCACATATGCTATGTTTTAGTGATGGCAGAACCCAAATGCAACACCACATTCTTTGTCAGCTTACTATGGTGTATCACAAACCATTTCAAAGCTTAGTGGCTTAAAATAACAACTATGTATTATTTCTCACAAGTCTATGGACTGGCAAAAGATTTTGCAGATCCGAACCAAGCTCATTGCCTCAGTGCTCTTATATCTATGGTCAGCTGGAAAATCAGCTAGGACCTGCATGATCAGAGTGGCTTTCACTGGGAAATCTCAGCTCTTTTCCAAGTATCTCTTACAGTGAATATATTTACGTGCCTACATGAAATTCCATGTTTTAGAACATTCAGAGCCTGTATTTAAGCTCAATAGAAAAAAGGTAATGTGGTAATTAGTAATTTTAGCCATGAGTGAGGAGAATAGAAGTGGCATATGTGCCATATACTCCTGATTTCTCTTTTGATCCTTCTGGTAGGAGGTATTGAAGGTAGAGGTAGAGGTCTTCAATGGTATAGATTGGATTTTATTTGTATATATTCACCCAGTATAACAGCTGATACATATTAGGTGCTTAATGAAAATTTAGAATGATGAGTGAATAAATGGAAAGAGAAGATGCACATATAGGGATGCAACATAGACTAAATTTTTAACTAGGTATTATTCAACCTGTTTAGATATTTTCTCTCAATTTCTTAAGCCCACCCTATAAAACATCCATCCTGTTATATTTTTCCTCATATAGTAGGTAGACATATTTGCCTTCTCCTGTTATTTCAGTAGATGGATGTTTTTCTCATGTTTGCATGACAAAATGCATCACAGTATCCAGTTACTTCTAAATCATGTTTAGTAAATTTGTTAAACAAGTGAATTAACAAATAAATGAATGAGGGAATAAATGAACCGGATGTATACCATCCAAGGGCAATGACTTTGTCTATCTTGTTTATCCTTAACCATTATATCTATGCCACATATGTGGTAGGTTCTTATTAAATATTTATTTAATTATAAATGAATAAGTGAATGAGTAAATGAATTAATGAATGAATTGAAAATAAATCTGAATTCACTATTTCTATTTTAAGAAGTTCCAGTCTACATTCTATTAGGAAATTCTTTTGTGATTAGTTCTAATAGTAAATTTTTTTTTTCAAACAGCCCAGGAACTCAATTCTATTATTATCCTAGTTTTCATTCTTGCTCAAAGACCTTTTTCCAGACGGTGAGAATGAGAAATTGTGCACTATACTCACCAGGAGCTTCATTTTCAAAGTGAAATATTTCAGAGTTCCTTATAGGACAAATAGGATGTTGGAGTTTTTTCAGGCCAAATGGGGCAGAAAGGACCAGAATCTGTGTCCTGAGTGGGATAACTCAGGAGATCTCAAGAGTCTTTCCTTCGACCCTGAATATCTCCTCTCCTGCTAAAACATATTCCCTGCACTTGAGAGAGTTAGGGTTCGAAGCCATGGTTTTTGAACTTCACGGTCTGACTGAATTCCACTTCCTACTCTCCAGACATTCTAGTTTGGGTAGCTTGGGGTAGATCCCAGCAAGCTATTCTGTCAATCACTTCACACTCATGATTCTGATATTGGTGGTCTATAGACCACACTTTTAGAAACATTTATTGTCTGTATTTATACAGACATGTATACATGTACAAACATGTACTTTGTGTGTGTGTGTGTGTGTGTGTGTGTGTGTGTGTGCAGAATGTAAAAACAAATGCTGTAAGGTGCTATAGATGCTATGGTAAATGTCTCTTTAGGATCCAGTGGGGATAGAAAAAAAAAAATTGTTACCCTTTGCTAGAATTCTCTAGGCCCTTGTTTAGAGTTTTGGCTGGGTGAATATTTTCTCTTTTCCTGTAACTTATAACTGTTTTAGGATCCATGGAGGGAACAATCGAAATCCCCAAAGGACTAAGGCATGCATGGAGGTTGGCAAGTCTACTTCTTCCCTAGAAAATCTCAGGAGGGTCCCATCATTAGTTATATATTTCTGAGAATTCTTCCACTAAGGTTGCTGTTAATGATGATGATGATGATGATGATGATGATGATGATGATGATGAGGATGATAGTAGTAGTAATAATGAAAGCTCACTATGTTGGGCATGTACCCCAAAGGTGGACAACAGAGATAAAGGGACTACATGGGACAGATCTGCTCTGTGAGATCTCAGGAGAACTCATTCCCAAACCAAGCAGTTTAGTCTAAAGCAATTTAGAATAACAGAACTTTGTCTGTTAGGGTATCATATCTGATCAAGTGTCTAAACTTGAACTTGATGGTGCATTGTTTCACTTAGAGCTCTATATTTCTTTCCCTCAGTATCACTGTGGGTGGGACCAATGGGAGACAGAGGAGAAAAGGTGCTCAGTGAGTACTCAATAATTCTACTACTATCACATAGCTTTGGGTAGTTGGAGATGTGTTTTATAAGCACTATTAAGTTTGATCTCTTTTACTCCTACTGCAATTATCTGTTGGAATTTTATAGGACTGTGGACATACCAAGAGGCGGGATTTAATCGTTAAGTACTTTCAGCCTAATTGGTTCTCAATTGGAAGAGAAGCCTTGGGTTTGGAAACATGCCACATGTTAGCAGAGCATGTTGGTTCATTGCCCACCTGTGGATTTGACAGATACAAGAGAACATTCTGACTTGGCATCATTTTTGGCATTTAGTTGGCCTATCTGTCTTCAGGGCTGCTCCTAGGGCTTTGTATTTGTCAGCTGTGCCTATGTTGGGCACAGACAGAGGCATTTGCCAAGTCTCTTAGATACCTAAGCTAGGGTCCTAACTGTGGCAAATATTATAGGGTGGGATAGGGTGCTATAGCTATATCTCTATTCCTCATGGAAACCCATGCCTGGGATATTGAATGATAATCAATCTAGTTTACAACATACATTTCATCATATCTTTTTGCATACCCAAACTGGTGGGTTGGTTATTTTGTTGCTAAATGCAAAAGCCTCACTTATGAGAAAGAAACCAAGATCCAGAGAAGGAGAAATGATTAAATAAATTATTTATCTGTAGGATATTTTGTGCACAATCACTACAGTCATAATTTTGAATATTATTTTGTAATGTGAAAAATTGTTCACAATGGGTTATTAGATAATAATAGCGCTGGCATTTAGCTTTTTGCAGAAAAGAAAGTCAATAAAATAAATCTCACAAATCTAAATATACATTAAGTACAAAGATTCTGGTATGAGATAACTTTCAAAGTTACTCAAGTGCTGCATGATTTTGGAAAATGTTACTTAATCTTAGGAAGACTATTTTTTAATTCATAAAATAGAAATAATATTCATATTCATACCTACTCTAGAGAGTAGTTTAAGCTGTTTTAACATATTAATATATGTAAAATGTTAACGAAGTTCATTGCCTGGCATATAATAAAAACTCAGTAAATGTCATTACAAGTACACATGAATATCAACACACATATATGTACATAGACAAACCTACTTTTATACACCTTCTCACATTTTCTGTCTTGGCAATCAGTTTTTCCCTCACCTACAGCTTTCTGCTATGGATGCTAAGCTATGAGAAGTGGGAAGGTATCATCTAGAATTGCACTGTTCAATACTGTAGTCACTGCCCATAGGTGAGTAACCACTGAGTACTTGAGATATAGCTAGGTCACACTGAGATAGATGTTCTGTAAGTGCAAAATCCACACTGGATTTTGAAGATTGTGGAAAAAAATATTTTTTTAAAGATTTTATTTATTTATTTGACAGAGAGAGAGAGAGAGATCACGAGTAGGCAGAGAGGCAGGCAGAGAGAGAGGGGGAAGCAGACTCCCTGCTGAGCAGAGAGCCCAATGCGGGGCTCGATCCCAGGACCCTGAGATCATGACCTGGGCTGAAAGCAGAGGCTTTAACCCACTCACTGAGCCACCCAGGTGCCCCAGGAAAAAACATTTTGAAGAGTATGGGAAAAAGACTGTAAAGCATCTCAGTAATTTTAATATTATTTATATGCCGAAAAGATATTTCTGATATATTAAATGGTGAAGTATGTTATTAAATAAACTCATTACACTTTTTTGGCAAAGGCAACTATACAGACATATGACAACATTGATGGAATATTCTTCCTAAAATAATTATGTTTCAAGCAATTCTTCTACTTGCTAGTCTTGCACTTTCAGTTGTATATGCCTGACATTTCTGCACTGTCACCTTAAACTCACCATGCCCTAAACCATATTTTCGCTTTCTTCACAACTATATCCTATTTCTGACTTTTCTATTTCTGTTCTATTCTTACTGCTCTCACGACCTCACCTCCACTTGCTTGAACCACGTCAATAGACTTTCATCTGGGAGATTTCTATTACTTGTCTCCTTTCAATCCTTTCTGCTTACCAAATCCAGATTCATCTTGCTAAAACATCATTTTTTTTTAAAAAAAATTATACCCCTCCTTTAAAAAGCCTTTAATGATAACAACTTGCCGATACAATAAGACCCTTACCATGTGGCTTGGTATTATTCTAGTCTTCTTTCTAATTTCTTGGTTCAGATTTTTATTCTAGAAAATACTAATTATTCTCTATCCTTCAAACACAATTTCTGGGGATTATAGAAATGTGCTCAAGTGCATTGTACACAGGTGAAGGAGTAGGTTTTGCAAGTTGATGGGATTGGGGGGAGGAAGAGATTTCACTGGGGCATATGGAAGTTGATATTCCTTTACATAAATTAACATTTCCTTCTTAACTGACTTATAAGAAGAGGCTCTCATTCTAATGAGAATTGGAATAGGCGGGAGATACAGAAAAAGGAAATGGGGGGTCATTCAACAATTTCTCAGGCTATGGGCTTCTCATTGTACTACAAAAATGTGCTGGTTGTAGAAAGCTGATGCTTCAGATTCACTGTTATTTGGGCAATTACCCTGGATTCTTTTCCAAGAAAGAAGGAGGTTTGGAGGTCTATCTTCAAAGTGCACATCTCTTTAAGTTTATTAAGATGAGCGGAACTTCCTATGGCCCCAGATGTATTGATATTTCCCAAGCCTTGAACTTGCGGAATTTTTTTGAGAAAACCTGTATACAAAATTTAGCTGACTTGCTGAAGGACATAAACCTACATTTTGATATTAACCTCCATTGTTTTGTATTTGTAAAATGCAAAAATCACTTATCACCTGAACTGTCCAGTCTTGACCTGTAAAGAAGTAGATATTTCCTGGTTTATCTATAAGAATTGGGTTTTTACTTGCAGAGGTAAGTTTCCCCTGGGAAATCCATGGCAAAGTTTTCATTATGTACAGTATTCAATTATTATTTACCTTGGTTTTGGTTGAGAGAAAAAATAATATCCTGCTAATTCTTACCTTTACAATTCAAAGAACTTTGACATATGCAGTAATCCAACCTTCGTTTCTAAATGTTTATTTTTTATTACAAAAGTAATGAATGTTCATTATAATAATATTAGAAAATGCAGAAATGTGAAAAATAGAATTTATTTTTACTTTTTACTGAAGTGTAATTTGCATATAGTAAAACACACAGATCTTAAGTGTGCAGTTTGATTAGTTTTGAACAGCGATTTTACCTGTGTGACCCATTTCCAAGTCAAGATATAAAACATTTTCATCACCCAGGAAGCTCCCTGATATCCTTTTCCTATCTATCTCCATAACCTCCTTCCCTACCCCAGGCAACCACTGTTCTGATATCTATCAGGAAGAGAAAATTTAAAACAAAACAAAGTAACACTTAGATCCTGCCACTTACTGACAATCTCTGTTTAATGCATCAGCCCCTTTTGACACGATGGACAATTTCCTTTGTAATGCCCCACACTTGGCATGACTTCTGAGGCGTGGCACTCTGTCTTATTTCTCTCACCTGACGAGCAGCTACTTCTCTGTCTCTGCTCCTTTCTTCTCATCTTTCTAATCTCTGTTTGAACCTGGTTGGTGCTTGGCTGTCTTCTACTCATTACCCTCTTCCTAGTGATTTCATCAAATCACATGGCTTTCAGTGTTATTTTTCCTTTAAGAGGACAGTTCCCAAATTTACATGCATAAATCCAACCTGTCCCTTGAACCTGAGTTCTATATCCAACTACCTAGAACATTCCCACATGAATGTCTAACAGGTATCTCAAAGATAATATGCCCAAATCTAAGCCTTGATTTGTACTTTCCAGCCTGCTCCTCTTCAGTGTCTCCATCTCAGAAAACAGAAACTCCAGTGGCTTGAGCCAAAAGACTGGAGGGCATTCTTAGCTCCACTCTTTCTTTCTTTCATGCCATAAAATAAATATGCTGGAAATCCTGTCAGCTCTACTTTAGAGTATGTAAAATAATCTGACAGATTCTTACCACCTCCCACACTAACACCTGAATCCAATCCACCATCCACCATTAGTACCATTACTAATGTAGTAATTTTTTAAGTGGTTGATCTATCAGCCTGTAATCTATTCTCCAACCAGCAGGTAGACAGTCTTTTAGAAGATAGAAGATTTCTCCCAAGCTGCAAGCATTCTTTACATTTAATTTTAGGTTATGCTTTTTTTTCATTTTTTTCATTTCATTACACTTTATGAACATAATTTTCAATGATGCATTGTTATATGCTGATATAAACCATTATTTACTTATTCATCCCCTTAATATTGAGCATTTTGGCTGTTATTTTATTTTTAAAGATTTATTTATTTATTTATTTCCAAATACTTTTATTTTATTTTTTCGGTGTTACAAGATTCATTGTTCATGCACCACACCCAGTGCTCCATGCAATACATGCTCTCCTCAATACCCACCACCAGGCTTACCCAACCCCCCAAAACCCTCAGTTTGTTTCTCAGAGTCCACAGTCTCTGTTTCATCTCCCCCTCTGATTTCTTCCAATTCACCCTTCCTTGCCTTCTCCCAATGTCCTCCATGTTTTTCCTTATGCCCCACAGTAAGTGAAACCATATGATAACTGACTCTCTCTGCTTGACTTATTTCACTCAGCATAATCCCTTCCAGTCTCATCCATGTTGATACAAAAGTTGGGTATTCATCCTTTCTGATGGCTGAGTAATATTCCATTGTATTATGGACCACATCTTCTTTATCCATTCATCTGTTGAAGGGCATCTTGGCTTTTTCCACATTTGGCGAATGTGCCATTGCTGCTATGAACATTGGAGTACATGTGGTCCTTCTTTGCACTACATCTGTATCTTTGGGGTAAATATCCGGTAGTGCGATGGCAGGGTCATGGGGTAGTTCTATTTTTAATTTTTTGAGGGAACTCCACACTGTTTTCCAAAGTGGCTGTATCAACTTGCATTCCCACCAACAGTGGAAGAGGGTTCCCCTTTCTCCACATCCTCTCCAACATTTGTTGTTTCCTGTCTTGTTGATTTTGGCCATTCTAACTGGTGTAAGGTGGTATCTCAGTGTGGTTTTGATTTGAATCTCCCTGATGGCTAATGATGATGAACATTTTTTCATGTGTCTTCTGACCATTTGTATGTCTTCTTTGGAGAAGCATCTGTTCATGTCTTCTGCCCATTTTTTGACATGATTATCTGTTTTTTGAGTGTTGAGTTTGAGGAATGGTTTATAGATCTTGGATATCAGCCCTTTGTTTGTAGTGTCATTTGCGAATATCTTCTCCCATCCCGTGGGTTGCCTCTTTGCTTTGTTGACTGTTTCCTTTGCTGCGCAGAAGCTTTTTATTTTGATGAAGTCCCAAAAGTTCGTTTTCGCTTTTGTTTCCTTTGCCTTTGGAGACATGTCCTGAAAGAAGTTGCTGTGGCTGATGTCGAAGAGGTTACTGCCTATGTTCTTCTCTAGGATTTTGATAGATTCATTTATTTGAGAGAGAGAGAGAGAGAGAGAAGAGATTGAGCATGAGCAGGGGAAGAGTAGAGGCAGATAGATAAGCTGACTCTGTGCTGAGTGTGGAGCCTGATGTGGGCCTCAATCTTAGGACCCTGGGATCATGACCCGAGCCAAAATCAAGAGTTGGACACTCAAATGACTCAGCCATCCAGGCACCCCTTGACTGTTATTTGAAGTATTGTTAATAAACCTGCAGGGACTATCTTGGTATACCAAGTCATTCCTTCCGCATAGTTACAATAATGGATACATATCCAGGAATTTCTACGTTAAAGATTATAAACATTTTGAAGCTATAGCTACATATTGTTAAGTTGCTTTACAAGACAAACAGACCAGTACCTCCACTGGTAGTACTAACAATAAAGAGATTTTCCCCCTAAATTAGTTGAATTTTTTTTAAAGATTTTATTTATTTGACAGAGAGAAACACAGCGAGAGAGGGAACACAAGAGGGAATGGTAGCAGGAGAAACAGGCTTCCCGCTGAGCAGGAAGCCCAATGCGGGGCTCCATCCCAGGACCCTGGGATCATGACCTGAGCCGAAGGCAGATGCTTAACGACTGAGCCACCCAGGTGCCCCAAATTAGTTGAATTTTATTAACTTTATAGAAGATATAAATGAAAGACCAATATAAAGTGGCTTGTATTTTTTGGAGTTTAAGAAAAGTTTATGTAAATTACTTCAGAGTTTATTTGCTATTACTAATTGTAAGTCAGTGCAGATAGTACTATTCTACTGTATGCCCACAGAATTGCGATGCCGTGTAATGAAGCTATTTAGATCACAAGACTTGGAAACATAAAGACATGGGTTTGATTAATGACCTAATCACTGAGTAGCCATGAATGTGGATAAGTTGCTTAACATCTTTCAGCCTTAATGTTCTCATCCACAAAATAGGGATAATAAAATCTGCCTTGCGGAACTGTTGTGAAGACCAAATAGGATAATGTACATAAATCACTTAGCATGAGGGTGACACTCATAAATGTTAGCTCCTATCCTCCCCTCCAAACTTACCTCCTTTTCTAGGTTAAGATTCCCATGCTAGCACTAGTATGCCTGGACATGAATTGCAAGCAAGCCATTTCTCTTATGGCTTACTGAACTTACTGAACTCCTAAGAATATAAGGAAAATTATATCTTCTTCTTCTTTTTTTTTTTTTTTTACAAGAATGGACAAGCCAGGGAGAGTTGGAGTTTTGCTCAGAGTAAGGTCGACAGCTGTCATGTCAGGATGTGAGCAGCATCAGGTGGAATTGCCATAGAGGGACTAGGACTGAGGAACTGGCCTGAGTCCTGATCTTGAAGGGATGAGGTTAGAGATGTGATAGGTTGAGCAGGAAAAACAAGCTTAGGGGTAGAACTCTGGTGTTACCAGAGATCAGGACCAAGTGGGAAGTAGGTGTCTGAGATGGGCCAAGATGGATGTGGTTCCTAGTGGTTAGGAAGAGATGAGGAGGCAGGAATCTTGGGAGTGAAACTCCTAAGTCATAGTACCAACAAAGAGCTCACTTTTAAAAACTTTTCCTTTTAAAGTAATTTTTAATTTGTAGAAAACTCATAAGATTAGTAAAAAGTACTTCTTTAGACCCTTTTTCATACTTACCAACTTTGAACAATTTTGTCATATTTGCTTTATCATCTATCTGTCTATCTATCTATCATCTATCTATCATCTATCTATCTATCTATCTATCTATCTATCTATCATCTATCATCATCTCTTTACTTAATTATTTAGTGCCTATTTCCTAAGAATAAGAATTTTTTCTTATATAATCATAGTATAGTTATCAAATTCAGGAAATTGAATATTAACACAATACATTCCAGCTTCATTTCTTGACTCAATAATGTCTTTTACAGAATTTTCCCACATAATATGATCCATTATAGGATCATGTGCTACATGTAGTACCCATGTCCCTTTAGTCTCCTTTAATCTGCAATGTGTCTCAGACTTTCTTTATTTTCACATGACAAGACGTTTTTTAAAATTGCAAGCCAGTTATTTTTTAGTATGTCTTTCAATTTGGGTTTTGTAGACTTCATGTTTTGAATTTGCTTCTGAACCACCAACTTCTTGCTAGATATTGATATTGGGCTCCCTATCCAGATGAGAGCTAGGATTGAGGATTCTAGGTATAGGAGGACATAAAGAGTATTTGTGTCCATGGAGGAGCAGCAGCCACTGAACACAGGTTAGGCCATTCGGGTGGAGCAGAGCTCTTGTGCCTGAGCCAAGGTTGTAAGCCTGAGTCACAGGACCAGAAGGGATCTTGAGGGGTCACCAAACCATCTGCTTAGCCTTCAGAAGAAACACATTTCCACTCACCCAGACACGCAGCCTATTTTTAAAGTCCTCCAGGGAAAGTAATTCTGTGTGTGCTTCTTGTTAACCCACATGGTGCCACTTGCCCTCGCTATGTGAAGTCTTCCCTATAACTCAGCTAACTTGTTTCAGGAGCAAGTCCTGTACTTTTATTTCTCATCCTGTTTTGAGGAAGGACTCACAGTAAGTCATAAGCCCTTCATTATGTTTAGAGAACTGTATTTTATCACTTGCCTCTCAGGTTTGTTTCTTTAGTCCAACCTAAAAAGTCAGAAAAAGAACTTAACCTATATCAATGTAAAATATTGTTGTAATAGCAATTATGGTATTATAACATTAAATTATAACTACATATGATCACAGCAATGGCACATTTCATTTTATCATTGGATTTATTTTCCATGGATCTGACTACCAAAAGAACACTTTAGAGGATCTTTTCTATTTATTTTTTCTTTTTTCTTGTAATATATTTATTATAAAATAAAAATTAAAACATTACAGAAGAATGAAAGAAAAGAGGTAGAATTCTTCTTCTTTTTTCCTCTTCACCCTCAATCATGTTCCTAAAACTTATATTTATACTTTTGATATCTGGACTTTCAGATTTTTTTCTATGCATGTATAAGCATACACATACATGCACACACTCTCTCTTTTTAAAAACTAAAAATGAGATCATAAATCTTTCAATTTGATATTTTCTCCATATAAAGATAATATGTGTTCTTTGTGGGAACTATAAAAAGAAAATAAAGAAGGAATATTTTTTTAAATCACTTGTAATTGCTCTGCTTACCTCTGTTATTGCTTAGATATGCTCTCAGAATTTTTTCTATGCATGTGTGTTACTGTATATTCTGCTTTCTAATGTTCTTTTTCTTGATTGGCTTTGAGCATCTCAGGCTGCTTCATGTTATTTTTCTTAATTTGGGGCCCTAACGCATGTAGTTCTCTCATGAGGTTTACCAAAGGCAGTGGAAGAAGGCTCAGAGGACAGCAGGCTGGCAAAGAGTTAGGTGATTAGGCATGCAAAAAAATTTCCAGGGGGCAACAGAGCCCCTAAAAAGGAACACAGCATCTGTTACCCACAAACCACTTGGTGAATAGGACTACCGACAGCATTAAGACAGCGTCTTGCATGTGCAAGGCCAGACTCCATTCATTATGAATTCATCGATATTGGCCATGCTGGTAATAAAGCATTGAATAAGACAAGCATGGTCCTTGGCCTCATCCCCCGCCAACTTTATCTATTTACTTATTTATTTATTTTTGGTACCACAGAAAGCAATGACTAGATATCTTTAGCTTGTGGTCTGCTTGGACTTTGAGAGGTTTTTCTTCTCTAGTTTTATACTGTGACTGTTCTTTTTTTTATTTAAAGATTTTATTTATTTATTTATTTGACAGAGAGAGAGATGACAAGTAGGCAGAGAGGCAGGCAGAGAGAGAGGGGGAAGCAGGTTCCCTGCCGAGCAGAGAGCCTGATGTGGGGCTCGATACCAAGACCCTGAGATCATGACCTGGGCCGAAGGCAGAGGCTTTAACCCACTGAGCCATCCAGGCGCCCCTCCTGTGACTGTTCTTATGCAGAACTTACCATGGATAACTTTCCAAATCAGTTCTTGATGCATTAAAAAGTTTAGAGACTGGATGCAGTGTATTTTCTTATTGAAAAAATTCTTCAGAATATCTCAGAAGGAGAGAGACTATGGAATGATAGGTTTAGGAGTTAAAATGGATTATGTCAGTTTTTGCTTTTTTCTCATACCTACACATGCCCACCCCTTCAGGTTGACTTAGGCATAGCCCCCAGTTCCTAAGTCAACCAAAAGAAAAAGGGGGAATAATGATGTTCTTCATTACTCTACATTACTCCTACCTTTTGAATAGAGTAAATCTTGGAATTATGTCACATATCACACCATAGACTGTATGATGTTCCCTTGTTCCTTCCATTAGGTCCCATACCCCTTTCTGCTAACCAGGCTTGGGATCTGAATGCCTAAGTGATGACAGGGTTGCAGCAGCCTTGTAACTGTGCTGCTGCCTCAGTTTTCTCACTTTCCTCACAGAACAGGGTTTCTCCCTGCGTCCTCCCTGGGAATTACTCTGGAGGATTGCTTTTTCTTAGCACTAAAAAGTCCCTCATTAGACACTGTCCACTGAGCACGGACCCTGAGAGCTGCCTCAGGGTGGGCTGGTATCTTGGCTCCATTCTCCTTAGCCACAGGCAGAGTTACTGTTGTGTGAGCAGATCCTAGTAACTGTGCCCGCATTCAGTTAGCTTCCTGGATTCCTTTAAGGCAATCCTCAAGAGCTTCATTTGTTAAAAATGAACAAATATTTGTTGGCTGCTCATTACGTGCCAGGCATTGTTGTAGGTGTCTAGGATACATTGCTGAACAAAAACACCGCAATCTTGCTCCCCATGGATCTTGCATTCCAGTGGATGCTTCAAGTGAGAGAGTGTGATGCTGGGGCTGGGAGTGTTGTGCTTTCTCAGCAACCAGCAGTTCTCCCAACATTCCTCGCTAGGGTTAACATCTGTAACTTCCACCCTTCCCATCTTGCTTATTCTCTCCTTTGTCCTTACATACTAAGGTTTCCAACCTTGTGCCTAAATCTACCTTAGTTATGGCAGGTCTTACGTTTATAAACTGTTGTCTTCTCCAACATACTCAGCCCTTATACTGAAAGTTTCTATGGCCCAACAATCCACATGCACATTTGCATTTGACAAAACTAACCAGCTCCTCCTTTTAATCACTTAATAGAAAAGTCTTGGGTCATTGAAAATACATGTACAATATAACTGTTTGTGACAGACAGAGATCAAGATCGTGACACAATGAGAAAATAATTCTTCTGCCTATGGAATTACTGTGAATTTGTGGGAGTGGGGGTGGCCAAAGCCATCAGGAGTAAAATTCTTTAAAATAAGGAGCCTCTAGAAACTAATGTGGAGAAGGAATTTTGGTTCTCTTTGGAATCGTCCGAGATGCCCTGTGCTTGTTTGTGCTATTTGTATTTCCTTTCTTCTACGTAGTTTCTGGGATCATTGTGCTATTTTAGCTCTTACTTAGCCGTACTCCCTGTTGAGATGCTAAAATATCCTGAAAGTGGCAGTACTGAATTTTTTCATGCCCAGGAGGTGGATAGCACAAGGTTGATTTGTAATGACACTTTACTGTAGAGTAAATTTTTAGCTGTAATGATATTTTGGGCTACTTGATCCCACCAGATTTGGAGAAGTTTGAATTACCTTAAATAACTAGAACACAGACACTCCTATGTTACCCCTGAGACATGTTCACTGAAGGAAGCATGGAAATTAATTCAGATATGCATCCAAGTTTCATTGAATTTTAATGTAGGGGTTTATAGAATTATTTACTGATATTTGGGAAATGGAAGTTATGCCATGAAGAAAGTCTGATTGAAGGTAGCAACAAGAACAACTCCATAGTTTAATGTTTCTGAGCTTCTTGTCTTGGTTAAGGAAACTGTAGCAGATTAGCAGTGATTTTACATTTTTCATTAATCTTCCCATCAGGACTTGAGGTCAGTTTCCCCCCTCTGCGCCACAGGCTGTGACTGCATTGACCAACAGAATACAATGGAGCTGATGATGCTCCAGTTCTAGCTGTGACACTTACGTTGCCTGTAGTTCTTGCTTCTTGATTATGGAGGTCTGTGCTGCTGTGTAAGAGATTTGATAACCCCGCTAGAGAGACAAAGTGGAGAAGCTCTGACACTGCATAGAGTGAGAGAGGAGCCCAGCGGAGACCACCTTCAACAGTTCCTGCAAAGGCTCAAGCAAGTGAGTGAAGAAGTTAGTTTGGGAATTAATCCTCCAGCCCTATTCATCTGTGGCTGATGCCATGTGGCTTGGAGATAAACCAGCCAGCTGAGCCTTTGCCAAATTCCTGATCCCCAAAAATGAAACGGCTGTTTCAAGCCCCTAAGTTTTGGGCAGCAATAGATAGAATCAGAAACCTTTGGTTGAAATACAGGGTTTCACTTTATAGAAATGACGTTTTAGTCATTCATGTATTTATCCAACAACATTTATCAGGAGTTCATTGTATCTCCGATGGCACTGGGCTAAGTCTACAGGGAAGTTCTAATAGAGTTAGCTTTGCCCTGTTTTAGCCTCAAAGTATTGAGTCTTACTATTCAGGAAATGAGAGTTCTTTTTAAATTTTCCTTTTATTTATTTCAAGCACACAGAGCACCTGTCGTGTTCCCGGCACTGTATAAAGTGTCGATGAAGCAATGGTGACTGAAACAATATAGTCTATGTGCTCGTGAGGCTTATTTACAATGCAGAAATACAAAAACAAAAAACAGACAGGCAAACAAAAACTTTTCCTCCAGTCTGTAAAATAGGACAATAATACAGACCTCACAGGGTTTTCCTGAAATGCCATGGTGAATGTGAAAGCCTTTCGTAAGTAGTTATTCTTTATAAAAGTAGAGGCAAAAGAAGAAAGAGACAAAGCAGGTATTTAACACTCAAAATGAAAATAAGTATATGTCCTAAGTGACCACCTACCATAGGAATTATTAATCCAGTTTTGTTGGACCCCTTCTTGGACTTCAGTGGGTCCAAAGAACTTCTGAAATTACATGCAAGATATTATGTGGATATGTATATGCACATTATCTTTTGGATCAGAAACCCAATGCTTTTGTTTGATTTTCAAAGGTGTTAGTGACCCTGACCCGGAAAGCACTCTTTCAGTGCTCTTTCAGTATAAAATTGCATTTTTTTAAAAACACATGTAAGACATGTTTTTATTTTTTTAATTTTTTAATTTTTTAAAAGATTTTGTTTATTTATTTGACAGAGAGACAGATCACAAGTATGCAGAGAGGCAGGCGGGCGCGGGGGGGAAGCAGGCTCCCTGCTGAACAGAGAGCCCGATGTGGGGCTCCATCCCAGGATCCTGAGATCATGACCTGAGCCAAAGGCAGAGGCTTTAACCCACTGAGCCACCCAGGTGCCCCGTAAGACATGTTTTTAAAAACCTATAAGAAAAAAGTAATGCTAATACTTCCTATATCATTATAAACTTTAGCACTTTACAATTTATGCTGAACCTGCACAAATTTTCTGTTTATAGAAGACCAGTCTGAAAGGTTGATATAGGGGAAACATTTTCATCCCTAGTTGATAAATAAGGAAACTAAGGCTCATAGACGGTACTTGACTTTCAAAGCTCACATGGATGTCTAATCTGCCACGTCTGGGGTTTCTTTCTACTAGATGTCCTGTAGAACCTAAGTGCCTCAGCTGCCCACAGAGCTGAGGTGGTTAAGCCTTCACCAGGCATGCCTGCCACACTGTCTCATTCTTAGGTCTGTAAGGAGGAGATAGTTGATTGTGTATACCCACAGACTGAAGATTGTTGCACAGCTGCAAGAGATTGGCAAGTGTGATATTTGGTCATTAAAACATAACTTGACAACAATGAAGTGAGATGAGCTGGCATCATGATATGAATTTGTATCTAGACCTGGATGTTAGTTTCAGGTGACAGTTTTTATAAATATATATGTCAATTATGCTGGAGTTCCAGAGTGATGTTGTTTGGGAATATAGAAGCTTTGAAAAACCCCTACTCTGGGCTTCCAACTGTCAAGACCTCACCCTGAATGGGCTAAAGAATAACAACATATTTCCCACTGAGGAAATGGGGGAGTTTTAAAGCTGCATCCGGTGAAAGTACTCCCAGTCCAATATTCTATGGTTGCTTTTGTGGGAAGTGCATCTTTTGGTGTCACTGGGGTTCACTGAAACTGGTCTGGGTGTAGGTATTAGATTATTCATTTTTGTGAAGCCTCATCTTTAGTCTTCTGTGGGATTTCTTTAGCATTAAATGCAGAAATGGACAAATGACCATGTTTCTTTTCTTTCTTCATATAACAACTATAGCTACCATTTATTGAGAGTTTACTATGTAGTAGGGGGCTGTGATACATAATTTACATAATTGTGCTACTGAACATCTATCATAACTCTATGAGGTAGTTATTATTTTATTCATTTAACTGGAATTTAGATACAGATTGCCCCATACCTTGTACATCCCAACTGGCTTAGGAAGGATTTGAACCCAGTTTTTTCCCCCCACAAAGCCTGGAATTCTTCATACTGCTACTCAGAGAAGAGATTCTGCATGTTTTTCAAGTTAAAATAATAGGAGAGTGCATGGTGTGAAGCATTCTCTTCTTGGAACTGTTGGTCTTCAACTGCCTAGGGCCTTGCAACAGAAAAAAATGTGTCACCACATAGAAGTCCTGGAATACTATCTCACTTGGGTTCACAAGATGACTGTTATGTAATTTCTTTGATGCTATTCAAAACAACATATAACCTACGTCTATCCAGAGGTGCTTCCATTCCAACTGTATGACTGTCTGTGGCTAGAAAAATATATTTCTCTTTTCTTTACACCACTGTACCTGTAGGATATTTTGGAGGATTATTGTTGAAGGAAGGAAGGGTGTCCATTGGTGGAGTAAAAAGTCAAGAGGAATGCTCAGAGATTCACTCATTTATACAGTCTCTATTTATGTTCTTTCTAGGACTTTTATGTTCTTTCTGGATTTTTTAGCCAACCTGACATGTTTATAAGCACTGTTCCTGGGCACCTAGGTGGCTCAGTTGGTTAAGTGTCTGCCTTCAGCTCAGGTCATGATCTCAGAGTCCTAGGATCAAGCCCCACATTGAGCTCCCTGCTAAGCAGGAGCCTGCTTCTCCCTTTCCCTCTGCCTGCTGCTCCCCCTGCTTGTGCTCTCTCTCTTTCTCTCTGTCAAATAAATAAAGAAAATCTTTTTAAAAAAATAAATAGGGGGCAGCCCTCTCGGGTCCCCTCCCTCCTTGGGAGCTTTGTACTATCACTTTGCTATCACTCTATAAACTTTGCTTTACTGCCCACCAAAATAATTAATAATAATAATAATAATAATAATAATAAATAAATACCCTTCCCATGATCCAGTGCTACTGAGATGCACCTATTTTTATTCTCAACCTCTAAGCTTTCTGTCCTGTCCTTTATCTTGGCTCTTCTTCCTTAACTTTTTTTCCTATTATATCTTTACCAGGAGCAATAGGAAGTCTCCCATGTACTTTGTTATTCCGTACCCAAAATGGTAATAAAATAATTAAATTAATTTTAATTAAATAATGAATATACTTTTATATAATGAGTATATATTACTTTATATGTAACTGTGTTAGGTATTACAATATCATTTTTAGTATTCACAAAGTGAGCTTTTTAAAATTTCAGTTTCACAGATGAGGAAGCTGATATCTGCTGGGGTTAAAAATCTTTCCCAAGTCTGTCCCAGGCAAAAAGTGACAGCCAGGAAGAAACAGAGCCAGGATTAGAATCTGTGTCTTTCTAAAGCTTATGTATTTTCCACAGTGTCATATTGCTTTTTATTTCAGGGCCAGCAAAATAGTTTGTAGTAATTCCTTATTCCTTATCTTATCATTATTACTGAAATGCTATCTCCTTTTGGAATCAAGTTGTTCCTATGATCAATTTTAGAAATTGGGAAATTGTATAGGTTGAAAGAGCCCATAAATGAATGTTACCCTCTAAAGAGAAAAGCTCTTTAAAGCTGTTGGAATCTGGGCTGAAATAACCAATTTCTATCTATGCTCGTGTTAGAAAGGTTTAACCTAGAATAGTTTTTTGAGTGAAGTCATTGACCTCATTTTTCTTCTTCCCCTAAACAGAACCAGTTGGAGATAAGTATATGTTTATCTCTTGTCATTTATTCTTGGTGCCCACAATGGTTTTATAGATTAGCTGTTTCATGCCCTTAAGTGTATATAGAGATGTTTTCTTTGGTTTCTGTTGGTGTTAATTTCCAGATACCATGATTTCTAACTGGCATAGCAAAGACCAATGAAATTCTCTCCAATACCATGAAGCCCATTTATTTATGTGTCATTGAGTGTTTTTCATTGGGCCGTGGAGATGGCAAATTTATTTTGCCATAGTAAGAAAAGTTTACCACATTTTAGCCCCATTATTAGTACAATTAATGTACAATTAACTGGGTCTTTATTTTTCCGTTGGCAACGACCTTACATGGAGTTGTTTTGGAAGTGAATAGTCATTAATTCATCCAACAAATAGTGGAGTATCTATTATATGGGAACTGTGATTAGTATATGTTCCTAGCTCTCAATGAGCTCAGAGTCTAGGACAGAAAAATAAATCAAAAGATAAATTACACAGAGCATGAAGATGTGTTTACAGTACTGTGGGTGCTTAGAGGAGTAGGAGACTAGGTGTTTAAAATGAATAAATGGTGTGGAGAGGACTTTCCCACTAAATAAAGGGGACTAGGTTTGCCAGGTAAAGGACACGGCAGGCATGAAAGTATGAGTATCAAAATAATATTTGGATAAACTGGAAAATTTCAGAGTCCTAGATTTTGGAGTAGAATCATAGAGATAGTTGGAAAGGAGACAAGTTGAGGCTAGAGAGAATCATCAAGGGCCAAGTATGCTAAAGTTGGGAATTTGGGGTTCAAGAGGTCAAATGAGAAAGATCATTTTACTTTTTCCTTCAAGAAAGGGGACATCTAATACCAAAGAAATATTTTCCAACCCTGGTCAATCAGGAAGGGCAGCAGATGAGATAGGAAAGGACCATTAAATAATACAAAGAGAAAACCAATTCCATTTATTTCCCCCTAGTTTTGATTAGCATTTTGCTTCTCTGATTGAAGTGAATTCATTTGAGCAATTGCAAAGTGGGGCTTTGGATCAATCTTTTTAGGAAGGAAGATAGGAACCCCTGGCATTTTCTTTCTTATGTTTTGTTTTTATTGAATAATTTACTAGCTATTTACCAAGTGGAGCCCAACTGTATCCATCTCCAGAATTTCCTAAGGGATTGCATCGTTGGCCTTCATTCACATTAGCAGCCTTATTAAGGATTTCATGAGTATTTTTTTTCCCTTTTTCACATTGTCTCAAGAGAGGAGGGAAATCCTGTTTGTTATACAATGTAACTCATTGCATAATGGGTCATTGCATATTTCTGCTAAGACAGAGACCAAGGGAACTTGTAAAGAAACAAAAAATGGCATCAAAATGTGATGTGTCAGTAGAAAAGAAAGAAGCACAGAAGGAAGAGAAGTGGGACAAGTATTTTTGCTTCTACATCTTATCAGTTATTAATTCCAAACTCTATAAAGCATTAATGGTATACAATTTTCAAAAGAGCTCAGGGTTAGAAATTTTAAAACATATAAACAAGTAAATAAGCAAATAAGTAAAGTGAGAGTCATCTTTTAGAAAATAAATCTCTTTAGATGTGATTCAGTTCATCCAATTCAACAGATATTTGTTGAACTTTGCTTGTCTGTCCTTGAGGATTTCAGCATCTCCTGGAAGGGTTGGATGTGTGAATCACTAGCTATGATACCATATTGTAAGTTAGAAAGATGCGTAAGTTGCTATGGATACACAAAGACAAGGACACTCCATTTTTCCTGTTAAGGCTGGGGAAGGGTTTGAAGTAGAAATACTCCATTCTGTATTTAAACCACACTTAAAGGAGGAACTGGGATTTTCCAGGAATAAAGAAAGAGTGTTATTAGAAAAGAGAATAGTATGGTTAAAAGCTTGTAGAAGGAAGTATATAGCAATATACTATTATTCCTGTGTATATATAGCATAGTATATAGCAAGCTGTGGAAACTCCTCAACTTCTTGTGGTCTTGAATCTAGGATGTGTAGCAAGGAGAGGTCTGGGGGAAGGTTGGGAGGAAGAGTATCAGTTAGAATTCTCTGGTTATAAGCAACAGAAGCTAATGGAATAACTTATACCAAACATACATACACACTCACATAGTACCTCCCCCAGCACACATATGCATGCACACTGTCACTGTAAATGGTGATCTCTTCAGGCCGTCTCATAAAGTGAATCACTTTCAGTGATTTGTCTTGAACATCAGACTTCAATGAGACAACAGCTGACAGGTACAACTTAGACATCTCTTGGCTTGGAGAGAGTAGAACCCTTTGTAGAGAGTTCCATCAAGTTGTGGTAATGGCAGAAAGTTAGATTCTCTAATCTGTTTGGTTGATATTACCCAAATAGATGGGAAGAGATATTGGCCAAAAAAAGTGACAAATATCCATTAAAAATAAGATGGGGCCAACTTGCAAAGGATATTGCAGGTTAGCTGAGAATATCAAAGCATGTTTTAGGGGAAGAATCATTGAGGCTTCATGGTCCATTGTTGAGGAAATGGTAAGGGAGGAATCAAAGAAGACAAAAAAAGAGTCCACAGGTGAATTCATGAATATTGAAAATTGCTACTGGGACAGGTGTTATAGGAGGATGATAAGTCTATTTTGAGAAGCCTGACAGATATGTAGTGTAAAGATGTACTGGGGATGTGGAAAAATATTTTTTAAATATGTTTTTCACACCTACCTATGATAAATCTGAAAATTTCTGGAATAAATCCATGAAGTTTAATTAAACATGTGGTAATCCATTCATATCTTATCCAAAAATTCCTGGTTGATTACTCTCTGATTTAGAATACTACCTAAACCAAGGAAGGAAGTTAAAAAAAAAACAAACCAAAAACAGAAACCAGATCTCTGAAGAGTCAAAATGGGTGTTAGAAAACGTGTACTACTAAAACATTTTAATCACAAGAAATTGCCTTAAGGACTTCTCTCAGAGACAATTTTCCCTAACAAATGATTAAAATGATTATATGTATCTGCTTTCTTAGCCTATAGATTAGGATCAGCAAATTATAAGTGAATGTGAATGTGGGGCATACTGATAACCACTTAAAGCAATAGCCTGATATTGAAGAAAAAGAAAATATGAAGTTTCAACTATTGAAGTGCTCTAATGGATGAATCCGGGACCATAGAGCATGGAGGAAAGCATTCTTATGGGGATAAGTAATTCTTAAGGCACTATATTATTCCATATAGGATAGGTTTATACTGCAGTAGCAAACATTACCAAAATCTTAGAGACTTCACACCACAAAAGATAATTCCTTACACAAACACTACTTCTGGTTTGGATGGCTCTTTTGGGCTATCAATATCCATGTGGAGGCTAATAAATTAAGCCTATAGCATACTGGACACTTGACTCACATTCATCACTGAATGCCATGGCAGGGGAAAATTATTAGAAGAATTATTAGAGAATCTCCCTCCTGATAATTAAATGCTTTGTGTAGAAGTCACACACACACACACACACACACACACACACACACACACACTCTACCACTGGGTAGAACTAATTACATAATTTCAAAGTGCAAGAAGAGACAGGCAAATAATCCTTCATTGGGCCAGAAGGAGAGTAAGACTTGATACAGGTGAACATAGAGAGATTTCCCGTAGTCATTCTTGTACTACAACCTAGGTTGATCATTCTTGTACTACAACCTAGGTTGAGATGCTACAGTCATCTCACCAAAGCTCAATCATGTTTGATTATATTTGACGTTAGAAGAAAAGAAAGAATATAAGGCATTTATTTCATTTTATTTATGGAAAGGTATAGAAACTTCAGTTCATATAACACTGTCATCATTTGTGCAAAACCATCTAAAGTATTTTACAAATATTTCTACCAATAATGATGAAAATAAATTTAAAAAGATTTAACTATATAAACAAAAAGAAGACAGAAAGGAGTTGGCACACTTTTTCTGACAGGGCCAAATACTAAATATTTTTGGCTTTATAGGTCTCTGTCTCAACTACTCAACTCTGGAAAGCAGTTGTAGACAGTATGTAAACAAATGGGAATGTTCCAATAATACATAATTTATGAAAATAGCTGGCAGCCTGGATTTTACCAATGGGCCATGTTTTATCATCATCTGATCTTGAAAATTTACTTGTGGACATCTCTGTGGAAACTCTGGGGCTCCCCTGGGGAACCCTTTGAAAATTATGAAATGTGGATCCTTTCTAAATCCACCATTCTGCTCCAGCCAGATTGGACTTCCTTCTGTTCCTCGAATGCCATCTCATGCATGTGCTTCTAATTACGTTCTTCCCTGTCTTAGGAATGTCCTCTCCTTCTAAGTTTAACTCCTCTGTCTTGGGGCCAGATCAAGTTCTACTTTCTCTTTGAGGCTTCCCCTTAAGGGTTCTATCACCAGTTAGAATTAGTTTGTCTGAAGTCCAGACTATCTGGCTCAGTGTTCCTTTTACCTTATTGTTTTTCTCTGTGGATATATCCTCATTTTCTACTGGATTTTGAGTTCATTGAAGGCAAGAAAAATGTCCTTGTTTTAATTTCATGCCCTGACATAAAATATACCTTTCAATCTTCTTAATCAACTACCAAGCTTCCTGGAAGATCTGGCCACATTGGCTCTATTTCTTCTCTTCTGCTTACTCATCTTTTTAATGTCATCTGCCTCCTACCTTCACCATTACACTCACACTGCTTTTGAAACCTTGGACAAGGAACTCTTTCTTGCCAATTTCTAATTGGCATTTTTCTTAAAATTAGAAATTATCCATTTTTTATGTTATCCAATTCTTTCAGCAACATGGACACTAATGACTGCTGCTCCCTCTGAAGTGCTCTCTTCTTTTTACTTCCTTGGTACTGGTCTTTCCTGTTAGTTCTTTTCCTCCCTGTATTTCAGCCATCTTTCTCAGTCTCCTCCCTGAGACCTTCTTCCCCTTCTTGTCCTTTAAATGTTGGTGTTCTTTAGAGGTCCTATGCCTTCTTCTCTTTTTATTCTGCACATTCTTACTGAACAATTAACTCCTTTATTTCAATTAAATTCTATACATTCATGACTCCCAAATCTATTTTACTTACTCAAGCCTCTCTTCTAGCTCCACATCTATAAATTGGCTTATGAGACACCTCCATTTGGATAACTTAGAGACCTCTCATCTTAATCTCTCTAAGGCTAAACCCTTCATCTTTCCTTTCATACCCTATTTTCTCTTTAGTGAATAGTACCACCATCTGCTGGTTGCCAAATCAGAAACCTGATAAGCATCCTTGTTGTCCTTGCCCTCACTGAGATGCTTTTTTGATTTGTGTATTTCTCTCTCCTCACCTGCATTTCCCCTGGCTCATACTATATCAAAGCAAGAGTCTCCTAACTGGTATCTCCACCTTTTGTCTAGTTGTTTTAATCCAACTAGTTAATTCCTATTTTACTAAGAGCTTTCAGCTAGAATGTCACTCTCTAAAGGAAGTTCTCCAACCCTGCAATGCTAGGCTAGGACCACCATTAAAGCAATTTTCAAATGCTCTCATTCTCCTCCTTTCGGGCACATTGTTGGGTTGCCCATTCCCACTATCTTGAAGTATGTTATGATCATGGGTCTCGCTATGGTCGGTGAAATATAATCAGAAGTAGTGTGTGTCATAACCTGGCAGGAACCTTTAGGAGCCGGTGTGTGATTAGCCACACCCCTTTTATCTCTCGAGGAAACTGCCAAACTTCGGTGGTTGTAGGTTCTTTCCATTTGGATCCCTGATTGAGAAAACTTACCATCTAGCAGAAATATGAAATATCAATTTGGTGTTATAAACCACTATGATTTGGAAGTTGGTGCCTTGAATTAATTTAGTCTCTATTTATTAATATAGCACTCCTTTCTCTATAATTTGTTAGTACTCCATACTGCTCCCTTTGTCTCACCTACTTATCTCCCGGTAGGCTATATGATTTATAAGGACAAGGATCATGTCTATGTTATTCACTTATCTCTAGCACCTAGGAAGTGTCTGGCACTGAATAACAAAGATAGTAATAGCAAACACTTTTATAGTGCACTTGATACATATTCATTCTTTTATTGCACACAATGATTCCAGAAGGGAGATTCTTATAATTATCCATATTTTACAGGTGACAAAGTGGAGTCATAGGGAGGTTAAGTAACTTGCTCAAGATCACACAGCTCGAAGTAGCAGAGCTGAGATTTGAAGCCAGACAAGTCTAGATCCAGAGTCTGTATTCTTAATCATATTCATACTTCCTTTCTCAGTCAATGTTTATGAGACAGATGAATGCTAAATGCATGGATAAGTTGGTGTTTAAGCAACTACCTGTGTTTCTGTAAATGGAAAACTTTTTTCTCTCTTCCCCCTTTCCTCTGTCTCATCCAATACTACATACTCTATAGAACTCATCTCTTCAGGAAAGCTTCCTTGATCCTCTCCCATGGGAGCTGGATACCTTACTACTGAGCTGTCTCAGTCCACTATGCATACCTCCAATATTGCATACTTGCCCCACTGTACTGTAATTATTGGTCAGTTTGTCTATCTTTCCCTTCAGACTGTGAGCTACCCAAGATCAATTACTGCATCATATCTCTCCATGCCTAAGTACCTACTTAGTGCTTAAAACATTACAAATGGTTCATACATGTTGGTTGAATAAATAAAAGAAAAACTGATTGAATGAATGACTTTCTTTAGACTAGGGTTTCTCAGTAGTAGTCCCATTAACATTTTGGCCTGGATAATTCTTTGTTGTGGGGCCTGTCTTGTGCATTGTAAGATGTTTAGCAGCACCCCATACCTCTACCCATCACAAGCCAGTAGCACCACACCCCAAAGTTATGATACCCACACATGCACACACACACACACACACACACGCACACACACATGCACACACATGCAATATCTCTAGACATTGCCAAGTGTCCCCTAAGATGGCAAAATCAGCCCCACTTTGGAACCACTGTTTTCAAACACCTTACTCATAATTATAACTACATGAACGGTATATTTTAATTCCATCTCTCCCTTCTTTCTTGTGTTAATTAGAGCTCTATGTAAAGGACAGAAAATCAACTTTAGTTAGATTAGATGAAAAGATAGTATCATAAGGAACCCAAGAATATGAATATGGCTGGGCCTTGGGAACAGCTAAGGTCCACAACATTGGCTCTGTTTGTGTCAGGTGTCTACACCTGGATCAGTCAACCATGGCCAGGGTCAGAGGGCAGGTTGAGGGATGTAAGTTCCTGCAGAACTGCAGAAACCAGACGGGGATGAGAAGATTGGAAGACTGTTCCTAAAAGAAGGCATCTGGCAGATATACAATAGGTTTCCACTAAAACCTCTTTCTAAAATAAACACAAAGAAAAAAAAGAAACTCAGTTTAATAAAGAGTCTGGAAACAGGATGGGCCCCTCAAATGGAGAAAACAGTCCTCTTTACTTGAATACTGGCCCAACCCATCAGGCATCATTAATAAGACAAGCACAGAGATGTTGGCCACACTGTAGCTCAGTCTAGTTCCTCAAGATGTGTGGTATGTATTAGTGAAGTTCCCAGAATAGGCGAGAGAGCCTTGGAGTTGATTGTCTCCAGTAACTAGGTAATTTTGTGTTCCAAAGCCAGTCTCAGCCCCCAGCCTCACTCTTTCCATCCAGCTAAGGTGCTGTGGCTCTCTCCGTACGTTCATATGGCACCCGGTTGTCTACATATTTGCAGCAACTCCAGAGCCTCATTCACCCTCAGCTATTTGCAAATTGTTACCTCTCTATTCTGCCACAGGTTTAGTTTATCCCTTTAGGAGCTGGTTTGGGAAAGAAATGCAGTTGGAGGTGGCTGAAACAGAAGTGTCTGGGCTCAGTGGTTCAGATGCTGACGAAGCTGAGGCTTATGTCTGGGCAGGATGCATGGAGTTTAGTCTGCTGGAGAGGAGGGGGTACAGAAACTACCACAGCTAATGTACTTTCTGCCCTGGGGATGCTTTTAAAACCTTAAATCCTTTTTTGGGGAAGTGTATATGAATTTCTTCCCCTAGTGGCCTGGCCTGAAATTTCCCTTTCTCAGATTCTGGCGTGCTGCCTTTAAGGATCTACCTAGATAACTTTTCTAAATAATCACTAGCACCAGTTGGTCTTTCCAGTTACTTCCATCAGAGGGCAGCTGATGGAAGAGGCACTATGGGGAAGTCAAAATATGGCTAGATTCCTGCTGACCCTCCAGATTTCTTCCTCGCGTCACAGTGGGCTCATGCAGTAATGAAGGAGTGGGAGGGTGAAAATGAGGAGCCTGGCTAGGGACAACATAAAGATTTGAGAAGAGGATTTTGGTGTTTCAGGAACACTTATTCTCATGCTATACAAAGATCAAGTTGCATAAAACACCACTGAGGGCAACTGCTACTCAAATGCCTCAGGAAGAGCTCAGATCACTGGTTTCCAACAAGAAGTTCATAACTGCCCCTCTCCCCACCACCACTTCTCTCTGCCTGTGTCTAATCCTCCTTGAGAGCCTTCTAATCTAACCTCTTCTCAACTGCTCACATTCCATTAGGTCTTTGCGTCTTTGTCTAAAAGTCCTCAATGCTCCTCTTGAATCACTCACAAAAATCACAGAGGATCTGTAGCTATCTTGTCCCCTCTCCTCTCGTTTGCTGTCTGGATTTGACTTCACCCACTCAGATACTGAGTGTGGTCTCTGAACCAGATGCTAATTAGGTACCAGGTACATGATGGTGTAAAGATAGACCAGAAGAATTGCATGCTTCAGTGCAGGGGGTGGTGGCCAGGGGAAGCAAAAATAAGCAAGGAAATAAATCAATGTTCTGGGTGCAAGATGGCATAGAGCCACAGAGAGTATCTTAGTAGCATGTCCAAGAAGGGGTCTTTGAAGAGGTGACATTTTAGCTGTGACTTAAACGAAGAGGAATCGGGGTGCCTGGGTGGCTCAGTGGGTTAAAGCCTCTGCCCTCGGCTCAGGTCATGATCTCAGGGTCCTGGGATCGAGCCCCGCATTGGGCTCTCTGCTCAGCGGGGAGCCTGCTTCCCCCTCTCTCTGCCTGCCTCTCTGCCTACTTGTGATCTCTCTCTGTCAAATAAATAGTAAATAAAATCTTAAAAAAAAAAGAAGAAGAGGAACCAGTGATGTGAATTTCCCTTCCAAAATATATATACTTATTTGTTATACTTAACCATTCTGAATAAATGGGATTGGTTATTGTACTCTAGGACTGCCTAATTTGCAGATTGTATGTGAACCTCCCCCTTAAATGCTTAAACTTGAAAAATCTCAGCATAAAACTTAAATGACATCCCAGCCATTTCAATCTCATGCTGCTAATATCCCTGTGCATCTTAACACTGATACAACACAAATGACTCACTTTCCAGTCCTATCCTTGACTCTATTTGGCTCTGGAATTTTTGGATGAGCCCTTACCCTTTTCTTCATCTCAATTCATACTATTAGGATTTTTTTTCCCATCACAAATTCTGTAATTGAGATAATCCCTCTTGGGTTGAGGGTAACTCCTGGGAAAGAACACTGGAGAATCAGGATAAAAACACAATGAGGGGGCACCTGGGTGGCTCAGTTGTTAAGCGTCTGCCTTCAGCTCGGGTCATGATCCCGGGGTCCTGGGATCGAGCCCCACATCAGGCTCCCTGCTCGGCGGGAAGCCTGCTTCTCCCGCTACCATTCCCTCTGCTTGTGTTCCCTCTCTCGCTGTGTTTCTCTCTGTCAAATGGATAAAATCTTTAAAAAAAAAAAAAAAAACAAAACACAATGAGGAGAAATGAAAGGGCAGGATCAAAACTATTGCCATGCATCCATGAAAAAACAATTCTGTTTCCCAGAACAGCTACAAACATGCCAAATTTGGGACAATGAAGCATATCAGGACACCTAATTTAGCTGGTTTATCAAATAAATCTTGATATAACATTGTCTTAGCCTGGTGTGTGTCATCTTAAGAGAACAAGAGATTGTTCATAAACCTGTGAAGAAATTCCATTTATATGCAAAACATTATTATTTGATAATATATGCAGGAATAATTTCCAAAACACTGAAATTTCTCTGAATGCCCCTTGTGTAGGTTTTTTGGACGATGAGAGAGGATTTTTATGGACCTTTGTAAACAACTCCTTGAATTCCATAGTGAGCAAAGGAAACTTCATGATAAAGGTGTTCCTATTGGCCACAGTCTTAACACATAATTTGCATATCATTCTATAATTTTCTAGGGCTTCACCTCATGTATCCTCTTGGTACCTTAATATCTTTTGATCAATTAGTGGTTCTTGCTTGAATGAAAGATTGAATCCCAGCTGGCACTCACAGTTAAAAGCTCTATTTTTAAAAAAGATTTTATTTATTAATTTATTTTTAGAGAGAGAGTAAGAGGGAGTGGGGGAGGAGTAGAAGGAGAGGAACAAACAGACTCCCTTCTGAGCAGGGAGTCCATGTGAGGCTCGATCTCACAACCCTGAGGTCATGACCTGAGTTGAAACCAAGAGTCTGATGCCTAACCAACTGAGCCAGCCAGGAGGCCCAAAGCTCTATTTTATGTGTCAGAGACAAAGGGCAGTTTTGGGGAAAATCAGATTAAGAATTGATTTTAATTTCCGCCACTTTACAAACATAATGCAACCTTTTGAAACCTCCAGGATCTGTTTAAAGATTTTTAA
Organism: Procyon lotor; assembly: GCA_028646535.1. Lineage (NCBI taxonomy): Eukaryota > Metazoa > Chordata > Mammalia > Carnivora > Procyonidae > Procyon > Procyon lotor. The sequence goes on along the minus strand of CM053613.1, from coordinate 24,615,041 downwards.
AGAATGATATAGTAAACATTATTTTCCAGATTTATCCAGCTTATGGGTTTAGTAATTTATTTAGGAATGGATGGGTGTATGTGTGAGTGATCTTGCATTTTTGGTGGTATGTGGCATATCTTTTTGGCAATAATATTTAAGCATTGTTTAGTAGGGCCAGTTTCTGATATGTGGCTTCTATCTTGGAGTCTCTAGCTTTTAATGTAATATTTATACCCGATTTGTCTCACTAACAATTGAATTAACATGTACTTACCAAATTCCTGAATTCAAAGTTATTAGATCCCCTCCTTGGGTGGAAGCAAAGGGTTTTTTTGTTTTGTTTTGTTTTTGAATCTTTAAAATATTTTCTTTGTTAAAACTTACAGGGGTGCCTGGGTGGCTCAGTTGTTAAGCATCTGCCTTCGGCTCAGGTCATGATCCCAAGATCCTGGGATCGAGCCCTGCATCGGGCTCCCTGCTCTGCGGGAAGCCTGCTTCTCCCGCTACCATTCCCTCTGCTTGTGTTCCCTCTCTCGCTGTGTTTCTCTCTGTCAAATAAATAAAATCTTTGAAAAAAAAAAAAACTTACATCTATGCAAAGAGAAAATGTGTTAAAACTTTGCTTGTTTCAGGATCCCCCAAAGTTTTTTGACCAAGAAGCATCCCCTTCTTTTTTTAAAATATTTTTCACCTTCATGAAAGATACTTTGGGAAACTTTGCTCTATACAGTTATACCTTGAAAAATTTTATTTTGTATTAAGCACATTCCCAAGGGACACCTTTATTCTGTGCATTCATTTTTTTTTGTTGTTGTTCTTGATATTCCACCACTAAATTTGGAAGCAGAGTTTATTATATACTGCTAGGAGAGTGTCTAATTTATTATGTATGCTTAATAAATATTTGCTAAATTTTACTAGTGTTGTACAATAAAAATAACAGCATATTTATCACTTATGTTCTTTTAACTTGTTACTGTGTAAAATATTCTTCTAGTCTATAACAACGTGCTTCTGATTTGGTTGAGAATATTTCACTGCCTTGGATTGGTCACAACTTCCGGGACAGAGGGTCAAAATGTCTGTTGTCTAGACATGATATTTTTCAATCAGTGTGGGTTGTTTCTGCTTTGCTTTTTTTTTGACAACTGGGGGAAATATTTTTCCTTCAATTCATTTGTTTTGAAATTAGTTTTTCAGCAACACATGTGCCTTGAAGGTATAGGACATATACTGAATCTTCTCTTAAAAAAATAAACATGTTCATTTAACCTATTAGTATCTTGTCAGATAACAATTTTTTGGAAACATCTAAAAAATAGTTAGAGAAATATGTAATTGTGAGTATACAAAGGAATATTGTGTAGCTGTTAAAATGAATATACTATGTCTATGTATGTTAATAAGAATGAATATCAAAAATGTTTCATGGAGAAGTCATGTTGCAAAGGACTATAGATGGTAACATTTATGGAAGTTGGAAAAAAAGGCTTGCACAAAACAATACCACTTATTTTTCTTGAGGCATGTGGTCGTTTTGTATTAGTAATTCTAAAAGCATGTACTCCATCCAGAGTCAGCTTGCATGGAGTTGATTACTGGCTCTACCACTCTTGGTGTATGAGCTTGGGAAAGTTATCTAGTCTCTCTGTGATTTTAATTCTCCATCTGTAAAATGAAGATAATAATCATACTTACCTTTTGGATATTATGATGATTAAATGAGTTCATATTTATAGAACTCTTGTGTGAATGTCTACACAGAGTAAGCACTATGTTTGCTATCATGACTATTATTATTAAAGAAAGTATTATAATGTGTATCAAGGCACACAAAATTTATGAAGTGGGATGCATCGAGGGAGGAAGGGAGAGGAATGAAACAGGGGACATAATAGGGAATTTCAATTTTGTTTATAATATTTTATTTCCTAAAAAAAGAGAAAAGGTCCGTAGCCTCTATTAAAACACAACAACATTTGCTAATTTTGAGTGGCAGGCTCATGAACATATTCTAACTTATCTTGTATACTTTATTTTTATTTGTTCTTTGTCTCCTTAGAAGTGAGTAGGTAACCTTTAATATTTGTCTAAAAAACATGGTTTAGCTGTTGCTTTCATAGAAATTCAAAATTGACAGACTCTAATTTTCAGCTATTTTTATATTTTAGTGGTGATAAGACAACCTATGCAACTGCAAAGAGAAGTTTTTCATGGAAAAAAAAATCAACAATAGATGATCTTGTTCTAAAGAGGGGATAGCCTGCCAAGCAAGGTGGTGTACTTTTTTTTAATTAAAAAATTTCAGGCACAAACTTCAAAAAATAACAAAAGCAACAAAAGAAAACAAATTAAAAAATATCCCAAATCATAGGCAGTCTTTCTTATTAGAGAAATAGAGGACCATTTATACTAGTAATGCCACTGCTAATAATCTTCAAGGAAAAAAAAATCCCATACTGTTAAAAATATCTTAGAATCATAAAAATTCCATCCAAGTGCATGCAGTGAATGGTTTTGTTTTCCTACTCAGTGCTCATTCTCTTTTCTACTGGTAACTGTGTATGTTAGAAACTGCTAGTTGTCTCCCAGAAATCTTAGGTTGTAACAAGAATTTTAGTTAAGCATAAGGCCATCAATAAAGACTACATTTCCTGACTCTTGTAGCTGGGCATGGCCAAGTGACATAGTTCTAGTGAACTGGATGTGTACAGAAGTTCAATGTGTGACCGTTGTGTACTCTCCTTCCCTCTCTCCCCTTTCTTGCCCCAGCAGCCATTTTTAGTTAAGAGATGGAACTTATGTATTAATAATGGCAAAGCACTAGAATAACAGAATTCTGGGCCCCTGATGTCTTCAAGGAAGAAAGGTGTTTCATTGCTTGAACTTGTATGTGAAGAAAGAAATGAACTTATTTTCAAAGATGTTTTAAATTTTAGATTCCTGCCACTAAACCTGATGTCATTGCCTCATTAACTTGAGCACTCTCATTTGTTCAGGGACTCCCTCCTTCACTCTTAGTCTCTATTTATGAAAACAGCCTTGATTTCATCTCTGACTGGAGGAATGGGCTTGTGACCCAAACTAGGCCAGTCTCCAGCAATACTGTATATTTATTGGAAGGGTCAAGAAAGAAAAGCTCTTTCCCATGGGGCTTCCGAAGGTTAGGCTTCAGATATAGTGCCACTGGTGGCTAAGGCAAGAGCCTGCTTGGGAGTTGAGACAGCAGAAGAACAGAGGGTGAAGGGATGCACTCAGTTTCCTACTACATCATTTGAGGACTTAGATCTAGTAATGGCCAGAATTATCCATGACTAAGGTTTTCAGTTACCTGAACCAATCAATCCCCTTTTTGTTGTTTAAGTCATTATGTGTTTCTAACATTTCCAAGTAAAAATTCCTGTACAATACAGGGCTGATTTTATGTTACTTTTGGAGTTAGTACCCCAAATTTTTAGAATGTTTTTCCTGTTATTTCCTATAGTGTAACCACATTCCTCTCCCCCGACCCTAATCCTAGTGGCTTCAAATGGCAATTTATTATTGTTGCTCATTTTTTGCCCATCGAATGAGCTCAGCTTTGTTGTTCTAGCTTGGTTCCTCTCATGTATTGCCATCAGATGTCACCAGGTTTAGAGGCATCAGAAGACTCAACAGAGCTGGACATCCCAGATGCCTTTTTCATTCACAAGTCAGACTTGTTACATGAGGCTTGCTTCTCCAGACTAAGCATAGAGAGATCAAGGCAAATACTACAAGGTTTGTTCTGACCCAGCCTCAGAAGACATGGAGCATTCTTACTTATTTGTTTCAGGAATCAAATTCCCAACCCAGATTCAAGGGAAGGGAATCTCAGAATCTCATGAATACTGGAAGATGTGGGACATCTTTAAAGAAAAGCTGTTATAAAAAAAATTATTTTTATGCTCAGGAAAATTTCCCCTTTGTAGTATGACTCAGTAGAAAAATTAATCATTACTCTGAGTTGTGATGCAAGGTTTGTGCACAAGTGGTTGAAAGAACTTCTGTGCTTTGCATGCTTCTAACTGTAGTCCTCACTTCACCTAGGGTAGGCTTTACAGCTCCCCCATCATGAGGGGTTGCTTTTCAGCTAAAGCTTTTGTTATCTCAGGGGCAGAACATAACACATTCTAAATCAAGGTCTGGATACAATATAAGCTTCTCTGAGGCAGTGCTAGATATTTCGTTATAACCCCCCACCTCTGTAGACTTTAACATTGTTGTTTTCAGAGAAAATGTTTCCAGCTGGTAGATTAAAAACCTCCCAGTACAGGTTGGAAAAATTGTCCTTGATCATAGGAAAAGAACTGGCTAGATTCTATGCTAATCAGAGCAGATCTCATTCTCTGCAGGGGGAGATGGGAGGGGGAACCTCTCAATGAAACACTTTGAGGCAAAAGCTATTTGAATGATTTTTCTGAATGACGTAAGTTTGAGCTCAGGAGAGGCAGATCAAATCCGGTGAAAGAGACTAATGTTGAAAGAGACTGAATGTCCAGCTGGGATTCCTGCTAGTCATAGGCTTGCAATAGAAACTTTGAGAAAATATGGTCTTTTTGATGTACAATTTCTCCAGGGAAAGTAAAGCAATTTAACTTGAGACAATGAGTAACAGAAATGACCCCCATAATTAGCAATAGAGTTGTTGGCTAGAACTTGATTATAGATTTGTTATAAGCATTTGCTCCCTTATTTACATCAGATATTTGAAGCTTGAGACCCAAAGCATGCCTGGAAGCTCACCATTGATAGACACAAGTTTGGGGGCTTAACTGCTTTTGAACACGTAATAAAGTAGTTATCAATCAGCTAATAAAGCTGTGTTTTACCCAATTTTGGAATCTCAATTTTATAGGGGCTCATGCGGGCCACATTGGTGTTAGATTTCCAGAGGCATACTGGTTGAGGTATTCTCACTGAGGTATCATGAGTCTAAGGAAATTAGTTGGGGTCCATCTAAAGCAGATTCCATGAGGGAATTCTAAAGTCAGAATCCCAGAAGTATCAGAGAGGAACATCTAGTCCAACAGGGCTAAGAACAAGATGAAAGTATATGTGTATTGAACTGAGAGGGAAGCAGGATAGGAAGGAGCAAGGAGCCTTAGGACAAGTACCTCAAATGCAACAAGAAGTGCTTCTATTTCACTTTACATGCTAGGGGGTGCATGAGCAATAATGACAACAGCCATAGCAAAACAATATTTAATGAGCACTCAATACGTATTGGCTACTGTTTTAAATGCTTTACATAAATCAACCCATTTATTTTTCAAAACAATGCTCTGACAAAGGTCCTAGTACTATTCTTATATTTTAGGTGAGGAAACAGAAACCGAGAGAGCTTAAGAAGATTGCCCAAAGTCATACATCTTGTATATAGAGAGCAGAGTTAAAATTTGAACTTACATCTGCCTAATCTCAGGGCCCAGGCTCTTAATTATCTGATTTGTACACTCAGTCTCAGATGATTAGATCTATCTACAGTTTCCACATGGGCTTTGAGTGATGAAATAGATTTTACCTTTCCTGTACTGGCCCCCTTTGAATAATCTGTACAGTTGCCTTCATAGTATTCGTATACTTGCTGGAAAATAAGTCCTTCCTTTGATTTTTGTGATAGTGTCACCTCTTTTCAGGAATCCCATTCTGTGTTTAACAACTCAAACCACCAAATTAATAAAGAAGACACTTACACATTTTTTTTAACGAAAACACTTATAACAAGTAGGTTGCTGTTCATTTACTTAGAGGAGCAGGAGGCATGCAGCCTTCCACTCCTCCATCGTGTATACTTTTCTGATGAATCTTTTATTTGTGGAGACTGACTTCTAGTCATTGTGTTGGGTCAGAAGTATTTAGATCTGGCTAATTGTCATTGTGACCTGGAAGCCTATAAAAAGTATGTATGTTTCGTCTTCTATTCCAGACCTCCTGAATCTTAATCTACAGGATAGAATGCTTCAATCTCTATTTTTTTTTTTTAACAGTTTTTCCTCCCCGGGTAATTGTGGTCTTTTTGACTTTCTTTTTTTTCCCCTCAAGGAGCAGAGTCTCATTCTGAATCCATAAGTGTAGAAATGAGTGTTACATGTAAGAATAAATTAAGGCAATATGGGAATTGTCACACACCCCGGCTGCATGGAAAAGTAGTTTGGGATCCAAGATGTCCTTGGCTGTTTGTGCAATTCTAACAGCAGGATTACTTCCTTCTGCTTCTTCCCCAGGCTGATGTTCCATCATTTCATGACCTGTCTTTTCATGCACGATATGCTTCTTTTTTGACTTTTCCTCTGGATTTAAACTACTCTCTCTCTCAAAGTTCTGAGTGAGATCTGATTGATATGGTTTATCACTCTCATCCTCCTGGGAAGAACTCTTAAATAAGCCCACCTCATAACCTTCCAGTTGGCCTCCTTATTGACTAACCTTGGAAAAGTTGTCCTCCCCCGCATCAGTCACCTGTGACCAAGGTAGAAGAGTGAAATAATAATGCATTGCCACTTACCTTATAAATAATAATACAATTAATTAAAATGGTGACCTCAACAGGAGAAATAGTGGGTGGGAAGACTAAAAGGATACTGAAGCCTTTGCTGGTAGGCTTAGGCTTGATTTATCTGGTGTACACTATTCTGACTTAGGAAATAAATTCCATGCTGATATAATCTCAAACAGGCAGCCTCCTACCTGATGGTGGCTGCAAGAATTTGGCCTGGGGAAATAAAAGGTATGTCTGGGACACCTGCCATTATTAAAAATGTATGGGTCAGAGCCTAATCGCTGGGTCATTGGATTCTGAGCCCATCACTCAATATTGACAGTGGAAATTAAATCCTTGGACCACCTGGATAGCAGTATGCCTTTTTTTTTTTTTTACCTTGTTAGAATTACTATTTCCTTTTTTTCCCCTTTTCTTTATTTTTAGCTCTCTTTTCATTCTCCTAAAAGACTTCAGCATTAAGAATAAACTGTAACACAGGAGTCTCAGTTTGTTCCCAAGAAAGAAAAAGTCACACGTGTGATTTTGAATACCTTCTTGACTAGAACTTAATTAACTCCAAGCTAATAATTGATTGACTCTCTAATAGAGCTAAAAGAATCTTTTATTTTGTGTACTTCGTCTCTTCATGGTAAGCAGACAAAGATAGGCTGTTTTGGAATCATTCCAATTCTTACTGGTCTGATACTTGTGTTATTTTAGTTCCTCTGAGAAACAGACATCAATGTAGAATGAAATGAGCAAGCATTTGACTAAGAGAAACAACTGAAAGAAAATGTGAAGAGAGCCAGGGAAGACTGGTGAAAGCGGCAGAACATGATGCAGGTCTGACCCTGGGTGAAGGAGAGAGGGAAGGTAGGAAAGTGGGGAGGCATCTTAGACTACAGTGTAGTCCGAATGAAAGGTAGGCAATGTAATCAAGGAGTCCTCAAGCCAAAGTTTCCCCTTAGAGGAGTCTTTTATCTTCTAGGAATGTGCCTGCCTTAATGTTCCTGTTTTGCTCATTCCTCAGTCACTAGTTGGGGATAGCATTGGGAAGTATGGCCTCAATGCAAATAGAGGGATGGAATGGGGTACATATCGGGACCAGCAGTCCATCATGCTTCCTACAGTCAGAGATCTGAGAGGTACATGGCCAGCATAAGCCCATTCTTTCAGGGCAAACCAAAGATTTATGTTCTTTTAGACGAAGCCCAAGGGCTGTGGCAAATTCTGGGTCATTCCCAGTTGAAAAGGCCTAAGGAAATCACCTGAGTTCAAGAAACTTTTTTTTTCTTTAATGTAGATTTTATTATAATGTAATTATGGCAAGGCCAAAAATAGGAGGCCAATTCCCCTGAAAAGATATCTTGTTATACTCACATATCCAAGAGGAGGGTGAGTGCCAAGTCATGAGGTTCTTATGGGAAAGTACCAGGGCAGGTCAAGAGGCAGAGGGAGTTGGGGGGAAATGTGGGCAAGAGCCCTTATTGTGGTTTCTGTGGGAAGGAATGAGCAAGGCAGGGTAAATAAGTTTGGGACTGGCTAGTTTGAATAATTTTCATGGGTTCTGGATTGTAAGAGCTGGGGCTCATTGACTGTGGACTGGCTTTGGAAAGCATAGAACAAGAGGATGGTGGCTGAATGTGAGCTTGATAACGGAGGTGGTAGGGGTGTGGGTGCTGGATTGGTTGGTTTATTTATAAAAGGCATGCTTGAAGGCAAGTCTTTTTACTGTCTTTAGGAATTGGCTAACCCTGGGAGGGGCAATCCCTCCACAGTCAGCAAAGCCTAAAGATGTTAAAGAATCAATGATAGAAACTAGAAAATGTGGTTATTATAGCATTGCCTCCTTCTCTTTAGAGAATTTTGTTTAACCTCTAACATCTTCAGTAAAGCCTGGGATTATAATGTTGCAGGCTGATCCAAGTATTAAAAGCATCTCCCCTCCTGCCCACTCCTGTCTCTTGACCTCCCAGGTCTTTTTTATGTTAAGTTCTTGAAATCTGTCTATATCAGGCCTATAATGATAATTTAAAAAGTAACATAGGAAAAGGCCCTTAGAGGACTAGCTGGAGAGAAAAATCTCAAGGTGAGATTGGATATAACTCCAAGGGCTAAAAAAGCAAAGAAAATATTACAGAAATTTTAAAGAGGAGAGAAAATATTGCAAGCGCTAGCAAAATGAAATATGTTCTCCTTGTGGTTGAAAGAAAAAGAATGAACAAGAAATGGCCTTAGAAAAGTTTGGAGATTGATCATTCAGTGGGAAATGTAAATTCTTACTTAAATGTCTATTTTTCCCTTTAGACTTTGAGCTCTAAGAGGGCCAGCTCTAGCTCTGTTTACCTGGTTGTCACAGAGCCTGGCACATCATAAGTTTTCAGTAAATGTGGGGAAATAAATGAATGAAGGAGGCCAACAAACTAACAAAGATGGTCTGAGATCTAAATTAGGAAGGAGCTCATAGATCGAAATTCCTCCAGGAAAAGCATGTAGTGCTCGTGGGTGAGGGTGATGTGATTGGCATTCAATGAGATGAGATAAGATGCCCCGAGATGGCTCTGCAATTCCTGTCTACATGTTACTATAGACTAGTTTTCAATGCACAGATCACCTAGGAATTTGCTTTCCATTTAACACTTTAATAGACTTTTCTGGAGAGAATATTGGTCTTGAATTTTAATTATTCCCAGGAGTGCCTGGAAAATAGTAATGTGCCACCAAGAAGAGTCATGAAACTAATTCCCTGTGGGAATGCAGCTTGAAATTGCAGTGTCATAAGTGCTACATATTAAACCAATCCTGGCTAATTAGGGCTTCCTGTTTCTAGTGCAAGCAAATCTTATGATGGTGTCTTCCTGTCCTTCGGTCAAAGAATACTTACTATATCTTTAACCTGTCTTGTTTGTGATGACCAATAACTGGCAGACGTGCTGCCCTACTCTGCTCCTGCATTTATGGTAGACATGGTCATGTTCATGGTATGAGCTTTTCCTCTTGAAGAAATCAGCTCTTTTCCTCTTGGAGTTCAGACAAGGTCCCAGGATCTGTCTCACCATGGAATTTGGAGCAGCAACAATAGACTATTCAGAATTAGGACTCAGGATGTTACTCAAGAATGGAATATAAGGTTCTTCACAAAAGGCAAAGATTAGCATTAATGATTCTCCGCAACTTCACTTTTGCCTTGTCAAGCTTTTCTTGTTCTTTGATCTTCCCACTCATCTATTGCTGATGAACCCCTTACAGACTGTAACCTGGCAGAGTATTTGTCTTCCGTCTTCACCTGTTTCATGAAAACCAATGTCTTGTTCAAGACTCCTCTGCACCACTTTCTCTAGAGTTTTAATACCACACCCTTTTCTTTTCCCCCACTCCCACACCCCAAAGCAAAATTGACATCTTCTCTTCAGTGCCTCCACTCTATTTCTGTGGAAGACTCTTGGAGCCTTCTAGTATGTTGCTTGTTTCCCTATCTGTTTTCTGCAAAGACAGTGAGCTCTAGGGTAGATACTGTCACACACAATTGAGATGCACACATGTACATTTTTGCATATACACACATACACACATGTAGGTATATATGTATATCTGTACTTAGTTTTTATCGAATGAATAAACTCACAACTTTTGTATGCTTTTCTAATTTTAGGGATTGATTTGTAAATATTTATTACTATTTTTCTCATCCTATATTATTCCTCTTGTGGTAAATACTCACTAATTTGTTTCCTCAGTCATTGGAAATTCCATCGCCATTCCATTATGCTTTCTGTAATCCAAGAAATGACAAAAGAATAAATTTGATTACATTTAACAATCTACAGTGCATATTTATGTTCCTATTAGGTAGTGGGAGAAGTATGATTTAACTATTTTTTTGTTAATTTTAATGAATGAATTTGTGTTACTTAAAAAGAAAGTTTATCGGGGCGCCTGCGTGGCTCAGTGGGTTAGAGCCTCTGCCTTTGGCTCAGGTCATGATCTCAGGGTCCTGGGATCGAGCCCCACATCAGGCTTTCTGCTCAGCGGGGAGCCTGCTTCCTCCTCTCTCTCTGCCTGCCTCTCTGCCTACTTGTGATCTCTCTCTCTCTGTCAAATAAATAAATAAAATTAAAAAAAAATAAAAAAAAGAAAGTTTATCATCTTTTTTTCCTACAATTACATGTTAGAAGCACTACTAGGGATAATAATAAGAGAACTAGATGTTGCAGAGGCCTCTATAAAACAAACCACTAAGACTACAATTGGAAAATATGAGCAAGCCCCCCCTTCAAAATATTGTAGAAATAGATATTCACAAATCTGGGTATATGCATGTATGTGAGAAAGTAAGCTCCTAAAGATAGCTGAAGGTGACCCAACTGGCAAAATCCAGCTTTTCTGGGAGAAAATTCACAAACAGCCTGACAGGCTTAAGGTAGATGGCAGGTTACTAAGAGATCGAACTATGACAAAATTTATGGTCTTGTCGGTAGGCATTTAAAGATAATGTAGTCTGGTAAGCTCTGTACCAAGAAAGAGTAGATGATGTAAAAGTTCAGGTAAGCACCACATTCTTTATAAGAAAATTTCATAATTGGCTTGAAAATGCTATTGACCTAGAAATTTCTGGTATGTGGGGTTTGGCTAGGCAATGAATGATGAGCTCTATCTGAACATGTCAAACGAGGGAGGATGGTTTGTTGTGTCAGTACAATGTCAAACTCCTACACACACTATTGGTAGTATTTGATTGTTGATCCTCCTGGGTCTCAGATTGAGTGCTTCATATTTAACACATGGAGGTCATAAAGGCAACATAATTAGCTGATAATACAGATGACTAAGACACAGATGTCTTCAATGTCCTCTCTGTCTTATTTAACCAGATTGTATTGATAGCCAGAGGTAATTGTTTGAATTGGAGCTGGTTTAGCAGGAAGTCTATTGATGAATTAGCAGTTGTACTTACCTGGAGAAGACTCTATTTGAACAGGGGCCTTGGAAGGTGTAGAGGGAGACCAAAGGTGCTAGAAAGAAACTGTGGAAGGCCAGAGTCACAGCTATAGTAAGGGTCTCAAATAGGTGGAAGACTTGAGGCTGCCTTGAATGAAACTGAATTGTCAAATGAAACATGCATGATCTTCTTCACCAACTTGTCCAAGAATTTTACTTATTTATCCCAAGGGTTCTAGTCCTACGTCTAAACTGCAAGAGAATAGAAAACTGGAAAAAATCACTTTGGTGGCAGGACTTAGGTTTTCCATAGGTTTCATCTGTCATAGCTAATGGTGTTGCTGTTGAAAATGATCTTCATGGTTTGACACCTTCTTGTGCCCTTCTGCAGTGATGACATTGTCAGCTCAGATCCTTCTGCAGGCAGAAGTCGTTCTTCAAGAGTTAATTTCCTCACTCTCTCTAGTGTTATGCTCTGCAAAGAGTGCTCTTTTGGGAAGACTCCCAAGGTTGCAGTTCTCTAAATGATATTTTCTCTTACTTAAAGAGAGACCCAGGAGCTGGGGAGGCTGGCTGGACAGGAGAGAATTCCAGTCTTGGTAATGTGCTTTTCCAGAACCAACTCTTTGAAGATACTCTTAGATTTCTTTCTTTTTATAAGTAATAAAACTGAACTCCACAGGATTTAAGTGATTTGTCCATTCATTAAATGCTGAGCCATGACAAATTTGTGGGTCTGCCTCTTAGTGAGACCAGTGACAGTCTGACTTTCTTGCTACCATCCAGGCTGCTTGGAGTCTGCTGTGCATGCACACTCATTAGAAAGCAGGGATCTTCAGCTGGGCATAGTGCAAGAGACTTGTCCTGATACCTTCCTCTGTGCTCTGTTTGCCTCTGCAAAACCAGGCTTGCTGGGGGTAGTAGACAAAGAACAGAAAATGAATAATTTATATTTCTCTCTTTCACAGAGGCTCCCCACTGAGTTGCTTTCTAGGAAAAATATTCCTGGCATGCTCTCTCAGTGTGAGAGCATGTGCCAGGCCCAGCCCATTGTCCCCCTCTTCACACTGTCTGAGGTATTACCCAGACAGAAATGTCAGGCTGCTGGGCTTGATTATTGTCTTTTCATTTTGGTCCCTGGGCAAAGGGAATGCTTTATATCATTGGGCAAAACCTCACTTTCTTAGTGTTTGGTTGCTGTCAAAATGACCCAGATGGCAGGTAAGGCAATGGTGGTGCTTCTAACAAGACCACCAGAATTCTTATTTGATATCTTCCTTGCATAGCTACTTCCAGCTGTCAGAATTATAGACTGAGAGTTGACATAAGCCTTAGGGACTTTTTTTTTTTTTCCAATTTCTTCCTACCCATTGTTCTAAATGAGTTAACCAAAATGTCCACCATTCTTTCCTAAGAGAAAATAGATTGTCTACAGAGTATGTTGAGTGACCAGCACTGGGCTGTGGTGTTCTTTACCATTTGACTTCATTCTATTCTGAACAAAGCTGGGATCAGATTTAAGGATCTGACCCAAATGTAGACAAGCATTAAGCTTATGCTAACTGGTGGTCTCTGATATAGGTTAGTGCTAAATGGTCAACTAAACAATAATTTTTACGAGACAACCAATTTCCTTTCTGTTGTGCACTTTTCTGTGCGATGGAACAAATCACATTATAAGCAGTGGGAATATAAAAAGGGGCCATAATAGACATGAGTGAGTAGTTATGAGTAAGTTAAAGTCATGAAGAAGCAGAAACTGGGGGTAAGCAGAGAATGGGATTGAAAAGGAAGTCAGGTAGAAATAAGAGAAGCAAGAGACAGAAGAAGAAACAGGCAGAGATGGTAGTTAAGAGCTTAGCCACATTACTGACAGCCTGCCTGAGACTAAAATCCCCAGACTTGTGCTGCTGAGGTCCCTAGAGCTTCAATAAGTACAGAATTAATTTTTGTTCCAGTGTCCTTAGATATGGCCGTATTGCAATTTCTATTCATGAATATCTGGCAAATATTTCCTTACCTTATTGCCACAATTATTTTTATAACATGAGTTAGACTAAATGGAATTCTGTGTTTTGCCACTAAAATAATAGAACATTCTTCATTTCCTACCTCATCTAATATAAGAATATCCTCTATAGCATCCCTGGCAAATATCTGTATATTTTCTGCTAAAGACCTACAAGATTGAGGTGTTCTGTGTCACTGGAAGACTGATTAGGACTGATGACTACATCATCACAAGACTGATTTAGAGAATAAGTCTTGAGACTGTTTTCTACAAATCCTGTCCCTCCATAGTTTTCCATTTTCATCTTGACCACCTATTGTCCTTGAACTCTGTTACAAAGTGTTTTTGTTTGTTTTCTTTTGTTTTGCTTTTGTTTTTGTTTTTAATTTTCAATTTTCCCTTATGGAATTTGTTGAAGCTCAACCTCATGCTGTTGTCATCCTGCAATTTTATTTTTCATTTTGGATGCATCCCCTGGTAATTGATTCCATGAAGACTCAGTTCTTATATATTGGTGGTGTCTAATGTATAGATACTACCTCCTGATCCTAAATTCTCTTTTCAAAGTTGTTTTATCTTTTACCCATTTATTGCTATGACCGAACTCTCTATATCCCAGCTTTAAACTTACAATTTTAGTACTTTAAGCCTTGATCTTTGATCTTAAAATTTTACTTAGATGAAGAATAGAACTTTTGGAAGAAAGCAGAACTTCTTCAGAGCCTAAGGAGATATCTTATGAAGAAATTACCTTTCTCTTAAAAAAAAAAAAAGAAATTACATTTCTCTTGCCTTGGTAAAAGTGTTGACCACATGTATTTCAATTCAATTTATGTCATCAAGTTATAAATCTAAAGACTACTCACAGAGATGGTTATGGGGGAGTCTGTGTCTCTCATGACCTCATGCCTTTAAGTTAAACAGCCTATCACCACATAATTCAAACAGAACTAATAAAACCTGAATATTAGGTGGACCTATGGCTTCAAACATGACAGTTATTCTTGCCTCTCTTGCTTTTCCTCTGTCTCTATTTGTGCTCATTACTGTTCAGTTTCTACCTAGCTCTAGAGCCTCTTATATTTGTTTCCAATGTTTTCATGTCCCAAACTTGCCAACATTTGTGGTTTCTCTGTTTCTGGTGCTTGGGATGCCTGGGAAAATCTTCTGCACTCTGGCTTGTTCTGCTTCTGGATACTCAAACTAACTACCTGGCATTCATTCACTTCCCCTTTCCCTAAGAACATAAAAACCATGAAGAGTTAAGTGAAGGTGATAACTTGAAGAAAGTTCACTATACTATTGTTGCTACCTTATGAATGAGCTACGGATTCCTGGGAGGCCCCGGAGAGGCCATGGATGGCTTAGAATAAAAGAATAACTTGAGTTCTGATTTACCTTTGACTTGTAAAAGTTTAAATCACATTACCCCCTAGGAGTCAGAAAACAATATGGGTCTGCCAATGGATGCCACATGGATGAGGTTCAGACAAGGTATGAAAACAGAACGGTGGCCTTGTGCTCCGCAGGCATTATTATTACCTCCCATAAGATTGTAAAATTGTATTTTGTAAGCTGTACCTTTTTGATTTTTGCTTATTTCTCTTTGCATGTGCATGTGTGTGAGTGTGTGTGTTTGCTTTCATAATGTCTTTACAAATCCCAGCCATAATTAGTTGAAGTAAAAATGAAAGAAAGAGTCACAGTGAAAAAATAAAATAAACATTTTTTGGGGGAAAAAAAAGAAAGAGTCATGATTCCTTTTTGTTTTTAAATATTTGTTTTTTAAATAAATTTTCCTTAATGCCTACTCCATGTCATGACTGTGCTCAGTGCTAGGGTTAGCAAGATGAAAAAGACAGATACAACCCCTGCCCTCACAGGATATAAAGTCCATAAATTTTTTGTAGGACAAGGAGAGGAGGGAAAGCCAGGAAACCCAAAGGGATAAAGCATGTTATAGTGATAGAATCCAAAGAGAAAAGAGACATCTTAGAGACTAAAAACTGAAAAATCTTTGTATAGTTCCCATTGGCTTCCTTTTCTACAACAGTTGGCTTTCTCAAGAGCACTCTTAGCTGGGCCTTTAGAAGATTTTATTCAAAGTGATTCTCTTATAGTCTTGAACCCTGTCTGCTTTGTATACAGAAGGCTTCTTAGTAATTCTAATACAGGTTCTCTCCAGTTGACCTTTAGTCTCTGCCAATATGTAGGTCCACCTTCATATCTCTTTTACCAATGAATGCTATGACTGGCCTTAGAGTATTTGCTTTCATCTTTGTAACTCGTCTTAGTGGGAAAGTGCCTCTTTCTAAAAAAATGTAACTAGTGGTGTGGCAGTAAATATTTAGTCCCCAACTCTATGAAGAAGAGTATGTGTAGGTATAGATATGTACAGTACTATATATATACATGTTTATAGGTCTATTAAAAATTTTACCTACGTCAAGTACATGATTACAAATAATAAAATATATGATACTTTTGTTATAAATTCTATATGGGGAACTGATTCTCACAGAGTGTTTTTTGTTTGTTTGTTTTTGCTAAACCCTTTCATCATTACCTGCATTATGGTTTTAGTTGATAAATGACTATAGTTCTAACATGAATGCTCCCTGGTATTTTCATTTCCATTAACTAATAATACAGAAGAAGTATGTTGGAATTTTATTCATTTGTCAGTGATGACTACAGCTTATTTGCTGAATTTATTAAAGTTTTAGAGTACAGAAAGATTATTTTCTCAAACAGTTATAGACATAACATGCTGTTAAAGTGTAATCTGTATTATTAACTTTTTCTCCAGCACATTCTTAAGTCTCGAATGTCAGCAAAACAATAAATCAAGCCCTGACTTATATTTCGATGCTGTGCATATGCCCATGGCTGATTTTAGGCTACTAACATGATAGCACTTCATGCAGGTTTGGGAAGGGATGTCTGGCAGTATATCATTAGAGTATTTCCACTTAGCAGCCATCATAGGTATAAATAATCTCAAAAGCATATATTATTATTTTTTAAAAAAATTTTATTTATTTATTATTTGACACAGAGAGAGAGATCACAAGTGGGCAGAGAGGCAGGCAGAGAGAAAGGGCTCTCTCCGTTGAGCAGAGAGCCCGATGTGGGGCTTGATCCCAGGACCCTGAGATCACAACCTGAGCCGAGGGCAGAGGCTTTAACCCACTGAGCCACCCAGGCGCCCCGCAAAAGTATATATTATATTAAACATAGTAAAATCATTAGGAGTGGTGGGTTTTGAGGACTTATTGACTTTGTTTTTGATATTACTTAATTATAAATTTACATAATAAAAATTTTAATAATGGCTATGTATAACAATCAACTTGCCAAATTCCTGGAAATTTAATACCAACCTGGCTCCAGCACACCACTCAATCTAGTAGCCCTTTCGTTTTAGCAGAGTGATCCTCAGTCTTAATTCCCAGAGCAGATTGAGAAAGAGTAATACAGTCAGGGGTATGGCTTTGCAGTGATATATTATTGTTTCACATCTTCATCCCTATTTTGAGACTTAGGATTTTAGAAGTCCAATATGCAAGCTATGTGCAATTCTAATTTGAAGCCTATGCAGGGACTTTGGAAGTGCTTTCTTGATAGTAAGCTTTTCACCTTGCAACAGTTTCAGAAGAAAGAAGAGACACTGGGTCCAATTTGCACACTAACTCCCTGCTGCATAAATCTTAGTCCCTGAAGAGGTCCTTGAAGCTTTGTCCCTTTAATGAGAACAGAGGCTCCAATCAGGAGTTGTGGCAAATGAGGTCAGGATTTACCTGGTTGAAGAGGCATGGTTTAGACAGGAAGAAGAACGAGAACGAATGGGTCTTTTTTGCTAGTGTCAGAATGTTTTTGAAATTCTAATCTTCTTGAAAATGAGTGATCAAGGAATGCACTAATGAATAGGTAGTTCTGAGGGGAAAGAATGTCACATTATTGATAAAATGGTGATCCAGACATCAGCTAAATTTATGTACCCTTGGAAAGTTTAGAACAATCGACTTGGGCTCTATAACCCATATCCATGTGGAAAATGGCTCTAGAAGAAATGCAGCCCTGCTGACACCTTGATTTTGGAAACCCATTTTGGACTTCTGACCTCCAGAACTATAAGATAATAAATGTACATTGTTTTAATCCACCGAATTTGTGGTAATTTGTCGTAGCCCAAGAGGAAACTAATACACTCTCTTTTTTATCTGCAGGGATTTCACGTAGAGGTTTTCCCATGAACATAAAAGGCAGCACAGAATTGCTGATGGGTTTACTTTTCAGTTGCTCCAATTTTGGGGAACACACACAATATCCCCAAAAAGTGACTCAGTCTCTATCTGTGGTTTTGGTGATGTAGTTGGATTTTGCTCTCTGATATCCTATGCATCAAATGAGAGGGGTCCCTTTTCCTAGCACCTCATCATAATATTCCTTAAAGTTACTAAAGTACCCAGGGGGAATCATCTTCATCCTAAACAGCACAAGCAAAGTCACAGCTCAGGCTGCTCGGCAGTATCTGTGTGACAGCTCCATTAGAGGGGTGTGTCACACAGCCATTATCCAGTCACATCTTAAGTGCAGCCCGCTGGGCTCAAATACCACTTTAGGAAGCAACAAATAATTTTCTGTTATTGGTGAGGGTCTCTGCAAGTCTCCTCCTGCTCTTTGGCACTTGTTTCCACAGCCCATTGCTGTTACAAAATGAAAACCTAGCATTAAACATTTAATTCTGAAATATATTTTCTCAAGAGGTGTTCATTTGAGCTTCCTGGATTTTGAAAGTTTTTTTTCCCACCCTTGGCTGCAAGCCCTCTCAGCCCTAGGCACCCCTGCTGCGGGTCATTGAAGAATGAAGGATAAAATGATTGCTTTCAAGAGTGGATAATCACTGGTCTCAACACTCCATCAAATAGCATCATCAGCAGAGGGCAAGTGGGGAAGCTGTTTTTACTTGCCTGATGGCTGGAGGCTTGGCTGCTACCGATAGTCAGGATCTCCCGCTTTCTTCTGCACACTGGGTAGGAGTTACCACACAAGCAATTTCAGGTAGAGTTAAGAGACTAATTATGCCTATTTGGAGTATTTAAAAGCATGCTTTGGTGACATTCAAATCTGGGTTGGAATTGCAGGGTTTGTATTTCCTAGTTGTAGATATTAGACAAGGTTCCTCCCTGAAACTTTGGGGTCCTTGCCTACTGAATGATGATAATACCTCTCTTTTGGCAGTTTCTTACGAAGATCAGAGATTATATGTGGTGTAAAATGCCTAGCACAGTGCTTGGCATTGAAATGAGGAATTACTCAGGAAATTCTAATTCTCACTATTAGTAAATGTTAAAACAACTTCTGAATTAGTCTCCTCTTGCATTGATTATTAGCTTATTGGCTTCATTTTTTTTTTTTTTCAGATGAAGAAGGTAGAGCCCAGGAAGTTTTAGCAACTTGCTCAAGTTTTAGGTAGCGTGGCACTGGCCAGAGCCAGTTCTTTTGTTCCATGCTTTGCAAAATGTGGCTCAGCATCATTTGGGAGCTTGATAGAAATGCTAAATCTTAGGCACTATCTATAAAGTCAGCATCTCTGGGGGCGGAGCCCAGGAACTGATGTTTTAACATGCTCTCCTGGGATGTCTGGGTGGCTCAGTTGGTTGAAGATCCGGCTCTTGGTTTTTCCTCAGGTCATGATCTCATGGGTCATGAGCTCTAGCCCCACACTGGCTTTGTGCTCAGTGGGGAATCTTGAGGATTCTCTCCTTCTGCCCCCACCCCCTGCTTGTGTGCATGCATGTGTATGTGCATCCACTCTCTCAGGAAGATAGATGATAGATAGATAGATAGATAGATAGATAGATAGATAGATAGATGATAGATAGATAGATCGATCGATCGATCTATCTTTAAAAAAAATGCTCTCCTGATAATTCTTAAGTTCAAGAGGCACTGCTTGAACTCATGACCCATATCTCATCCCAATATAGCTTGCTGACTTTCTAGCTTCAGCTCCAAACTGTTGCTATCGTCCTGGACAATTTAATCTAAAGCTAAACTGATATGACTGTCCATGTTGAGACCCAACTGGAATCAGCCTTTCTCTCTTTCCCTCTCCTTCCTGTCTACACATAGGCATACTCACATGAAAGTAAAATTGCTGCTGACCAGCCCCAAACCAGAAAATGTATTACTATAGCTGAAGGACCACTAGTAGGAATCTCTTTGATGTGACACCAAAAAGAAAGAATCATGCTGCTGGAACAATACAGTGGACATAAGGGGAAATACGTGCTTTGAGTTCACTCCATGTTGCCTGGCATTTGGAAAGATGATTGAAGACAGCCAGGCTATGTAGTGGGTGGCAATGGCGGGAAATGCTGTTGACTCATGGGCCTGATGTCGGATAATTTAGATAACTGATTGATGTTCAAAGCTCCATCTGCTTATTTCATCAAGCCTTAGAGACTTCCTCTTGGCCTTTCCATTAAAACCAGTAACTCTGGAGACTATGTAAGAATGATTGAGAGCCTGAGCTCAGAGACAGGCAGACTTGGGTTTGAATCTTTTCTCCGAATCTTGCTACATGATCCTGGACCCTACTTTTTTTTTTGAGTCTCAATGTCTTTATCTCTCTGGAAGAGGAATCAGCAAACTTTTTCTGAAAACTTCTGTCTCAACTAAGCAACCTTGCCACTGTAGCATAAACATAATCATAGCTAATATGTAAATAACTGGTGTGGCTGTGTAATGAAACTTTATTTTTATAATAGACAGTGGGCTTGATTTGGACAGCAATTTGTTGTTTCCTGACCCCTACTCTAGAGGAAATAATGGTGTTTCTTTTTATATTTATTTTGAAGACTAAATGTGATTTTGCATATATATGCGTATATATATATTTATATACATATATGTTTTTATATATTACTTGTATAAAGTAGGCATAAAACAATTGGTATTTATTACATTTGTGGGCTATATCAAAATGGCACCTTGGTACATATTTGAAAAGTGAGAGTTAGATGACAGAACCGATGTTCTGAATAAGAACAAGATTATAAACTTTGTTTTTAATTAGCTATCTTCCATGTTAGGACCTAGGGATATTTCAGCTGCTGCTGCTGCTGCTGTTGATAATGATGATTATAAGAAGAAGGAGAAAAAGGAGAACAGGAAGAAGAACACATATTAAGTACATGCTCTAATCTGGAATTATTCTCAGTACTTTACCTGTACTTTATTTAATTCCCACAAACAACCCTATTAGTTATATACTATCTTTTGCCCTCTTTTATATAAAAAAAATCAAGGCGCAAGTTGAGTAATTTGTTCAGGATAACACAGCCAATAAGTGTCAGGTCTGAGATATGAACTTAGTTTTGTCTCAGAACTAACTCTTTTACCCATTAGGCAATACAGCCTCCCTAATGCAACTTGAAGGCACACTGCCCTGATGATACACACTGAGTACTAAGGAGAAGAAATGTCCCTAGCCCACATGGCTTTCAACCCTGAACAATTTGAGGTATGCTCTTGTGTGGGGTTTCCAACTCCTGTGTTTTCAACTCCCCTCCATTCTCTCTTTGGTCTCTACTTAGGCCAGCCAGTCTGATGTTCCTTTTGGGGATTTGCTCTTGACTCTGCACCCTGGCTGTATCTCCCATGCTTCAAAACATCACAGACACTCTCATAATGACACTGCCAGTGTCTCTGCTGGCTCCCATCAACATACTCACTTCTTTTTCACCAAACCCCTGCTCTTTTATTGGGTGCTCAGTAGTTCTGAGTGGAGATAAAGAGACACAGCAGCAGATGAGACTCATCCTCAAGACATCAACTAGGATTTCCACAAAATATGTGGCAAAGAGTTTCTAAAGAGTCTGGTGTCCTGCCTCAGCATTTACTGACCACGTCTACAGTTGTTTGTCCTATGTCCCATGTCAGTGGTCCATCTTTTCATGGGTCTCCGGTATCTCTGATGGCTTACTTTTCTCTTCCAGGCAAATGGAGGGCAAAGCTGAGGTCTGGAGAGGGACTATTCTTGGATTCTTTTCAGATTCTCCCTTGCTCGAGTGCTGGGTCCTGGTATTAAGGTTTTCCTGGTCTGTGATATCTTATAATTCAAAAGGAATTTTTTTCTCCCACCCCACCCCCACCCCATACACACACAAAAAGGTCACAGCTAGCATGGGCATTCTTGTTTCAGCTGTTCATTTGAAGGAAAGTATGACTAACTATGCCTACACTTATTGAAAGGTAGCAAGGCAAAGAAAAATAGTTTAATTATAATGTCATGATGCTGGATAATAATAATGACAATAACTACATTTACAGGGTTCTCTATGTGCCAGGCTCTCTTCTAAGGTACTAGGCGTCTTTTCTTACCAATGACAAATTCATTAGTCAAGATCAAGAGCGATTCAGCATTAAGAACATAAAAACTAAATGGCCAAGAAGAGGGAACATTGAGAAATTCAGACTAGTTATTAATATGGGCATAGAAACATTAAGGTCAGAGGAGGAGTAAGAAGTGCTAGGAACAGAATAAATTATAATGTTGGAAACTCTGATACATGCTGGGCAGATATCTTGGTGACAGGGTTATGGGGATGATAGAGGGTAGAAAATAAGAAATGTAAGCTTTATTGAATACTTAATATGTGATATGTATTTCCTATACAAAATGTGATTTAGCTCTCCCCTACCAATACAATCTTGGTCAGCTTGGGCTGTCACAAGAAAATACCATAGACTGACTGGGTGGCTTAAACAACAAATTTATATTTCATAGCTCTGGAGGGTGGAATTCCAAGACCAGGGTGCCAGCATGGTTGGGTTCTGGTAAGCACACTCTTCCTGACTTACAGATGGCCATCTTCTCACTGTGTCTTCACATGGCCTTTCCTTGGTGCATGTGCATGATTAAAGAGAGGGAGCTCTCTCTCTTCCTCTTATAAGGTTACTAATCCTATGAGTTTAGGATCTCACCCTTATGACTTATTTAACCTTAACTACCTCTAAAAAGTCCTGTCTCCAGAAACAGTTACATTGGGGTTACAACTTCAACATAATGAATTTGGGAGGGACACAACTCATGCACAGTAAACACTATGAGAATAGCATTACTTAAGTTTGTAGTTAAGGGAATTAATGCTTAGAGGAAGGGATAACTTGTCCATGGCCTCACAAAGAGGATATGGTAAGGGAAGATTCAAACCCAGGCACTCTGATTTCTGAGTTTTCCTTCATCCCCAGCCACTTGGGGGAAAAGTGTGGGCAAGTCCATGGAAGCCCTCTGTGGTCCTGGGGGTTAAACTAGGCCTCATGGACCTGCTTTTCCCATGGACCTAATTTTTCCCAGTGAGGTGTGGCTTCTTAGGTGAGAAGATTGAGAATGTGCTTTTCCTCTTTTTTTTTTTTTTCTCTGCCTTTCTTAGATTATTGGTTCAAGGAGATGTTTGGCCACTTTGTAGAGAAATTAGCAGACCCTGGAGATACTGAGTGGACTTTTGTGATTTTCTCCTGTCTGTGCCAACAAGAATGAGCCTTTTGCTGTTTCTTTTTCACCCCATGCTGCCAGGATTGTTAATGAAGCCCAAACCTCTCTGGTGGCAGTGGTGGCCATCTGCCCTCTAGGCCATCTATCTGGTTGGCCATAAGTAACCTCTCATTGTCTGTGGCAATAAATCCAAGCTGGGAGCCTCTCTGAGGGAAAGAACTTTTATAGTCTCAGCTGTCTTCTCCATAACGAATCTTCAGAATGTCGTTTCTCCATGCCAGGATTTTGTAGGTGATAACTTATCTCTCTTTATCCATTCAGCTTGGAAGTGTGCACATGGGCATTGTTCACCTTGTCAGGAAGAATCAGCTTTTCCATGAGAAAAGGAGGGTGAGAAAGCTCCAAGCTAGGTCAGCCGTGACCGCATTCTTCAGTGTGAGCTCTAGACAGGCAGGCATGGGAAACTAAGAATAGATCTGCAGAAAGACCCTAAAAAAGACACACAGAAAATGAAAATTAAGAGGAGAAATATAGTGCCATTTCCTTTTATCAGACTGGTAAAGAATTTTTTTTAAGACAGCAAAATTTCAGTTTTGGTGAGATTGCAGTGAAATGCTTGATGTATTAAATTTCACAGCTTTTTTTTTTTTGGTGGAAACTATGGTGTCATGTTTCAAAAGTCTTCAAAAAGTACCTACTGTTTGGGAAACACAAATCAAAACCACCCGGTGTGTGGGATACCACCTCACACCAGTCAGAATGGCTAAAATTAACAACTTGGGAAATGGTAGATGTTGGTGAAGATGTGGAGAAAGGGGAAACCTTCTTACACTGTTGGTGGGAATGCAAACTGGTGCAGCCACTCTAGAAAACAGTATGGAGGTTCCTCAAAAACTTAAAGATAGAACTACCCTGTGACCCAGCAATTGTACTACTAGGCATTTATCCAAAGGCTACCAAAATAGTGATTTGAAGGGGCATCTGCATCCAAATGTTTATAGCAGCAATGTCCACAATAGCCAAAAGTATGGAAAGAGCCCAACTGTCCATCAACTGATGAATGGGTAAAGAAGATGTAGTATATATATACAGTAGAATATTACAGCCATCAGAGGAACGAAATTTTGCTATTTGAAGTGATGTGGATGGAACTAGAGAATATTATGCTAAGTGAAATAAGTCATAGAACGACAAATATCATAGGATTTCACTCATATATGGAATTTAAGAAACAAGACAGATGAACCTAGGGGAAGAGAAGGAAAAATTAAATAAGATAAAAACAGAGAAGGAGGCAAACCATAAGAGACCCTCAACTATAGGGAACAAACAGAGGGTGGCTGGAAGGGAGGTGGGTGAGGGATGGAGTAAATGAGTGATGGGCATTAAGGAGGGCACTTATTGGGACCCAGGGCACTGAGTGTTACATTCAAGTGATGAGTCACTAAATTCTACCCCTGAAACTAATAATACACTATATATTAAGCTGAATTTAAATAAAATCTTGAAAGGAAATAAATTAAATAAATAAATAAATAAATAAATAAATAAATAAATAAATAAATAGCACCTACCCTTTGGAACAGGTGATCCACTTTTAAAAATGTGTTCTAGTAAACTAATTCTGCACCTGCACAAAGATTTTGCTATGAGACATTTATTGTAACAATTATAATAGTGAAAACTGGTACAACTAAATGCTAGCAATTGCATAGTTAAGTAATTTGTTGTACATTAACTCAATGGAGTAATATCCAGACATTGAGAACCTGGTATATTAAATATTTTTTGACATAGAGAGGTACTTATGATACATTTCAAATTAAAAATAGGTTAAAAATCAGTATATACAGTCTTATTTGTTATACATACTATATTATATACATTTAAAGACTGGAAAGTTCTATGCCTAGGTTAATAGCCATATATGGGTACATGATTGTAGTTTTCTTTATATTCCTATATTTTTATTAAATATTTTAATACAATAAACAGGTCTCATTTTTCTAACAGAAATAAAAGTTTATTTTAAAGTTAAAGAAAGTTGGGATGTCTGGGTGACTCAGTTGGATAAGTGTCTGCCTTTGGCTCAGGTCATGATCCCAGGGTCCTGGGATCCAATCCCTCTGCCTACTGTTCCCCCTGCTTGGTCTCTCTCTTTCTCTCTGAAAAATAAATACATAAAATATATTTTTTTTAAAGTTACAGAAAGAAACAATATCTTAGAATGTACACAGCACCAAAGGCACAGGTATAGTATCTAGCCCTACCTAATGCCCCATCACCACCAACCCATTTTTCTTCCCTTTTATCTTCTCTCCTATCCCTCATGATCCAGCTCCTTTCCTCGTTTGTCTGTGACTCCACACAGTCCTACTGGGTGAAATTATGGAAGCTTTGATAAATTGTCTACAGTTTAGAAAGAAGACACACTTACTAGGATGATTGAAACCAGGAGAAAGGAACATCTTACCTTTATTTGTATCACAAGAAAGCCAGAATTTTTAACTCCTTTTGTTGCAATAGAGAATCATAACCTCTAAACTCTGGTTAGGGTCCAACTGAGAATAGGACAACAAGCAATTTCTACCTTGACTGGTAGCCCTACACTTATATGCTTATTTATATAAGGGTTTCCAACCTAGCAATGAAAATACGCTCATTTCACCAATATCTTTGCAGTGAATTGTATTTCCTCTTCAAGAACAAGTCTTAAAATGTTTTGAGGTAACGACTCCAATTAAAGCAAAACTACTCCCCTTGAAAATGTTAGTTTTGAAACAGAAGTTTCATATGAAGCACATTTCATGAGCTAACTTGTATGTATTCAAAATATTAATTATTGTGATCTCAAACCAAGTGATAGCAAATTATTTGAATTCTGGCACAGACTTTCTATTCTTACATTTATTTAAAAACATTTATGTGTCTCTAAAGAATAACACAAGACTGAGTTTTGCAATAAGAGCATGGTGTTGTTTTCTGTCACTTCTATTTTCTCATCTGGAATTAATTTAAATGAATATCAGCCTAGCTCTCCACAGGATCTAATCTATTTACACCCACTAAAGATAACTGAACTAATTTCATTATGTCCTCATTGATGCTACCATGCTTCTCCATGTGAAGCATTGAATTCAAAGTTCTGAGGTGGGCCCTGGGATATGCAAATCTGAGATTCAGAGGCTGTGGTTGTGTTCTGCCCCGCTCTGTAGTCCTCCTCACCACATGATTTCTGTCCACCCTGATTCCTGACGCATTAAGTCAGTCATACACACTTGGATACCTCATCTGATTGTCAATAGTTCTGACCCCACAGGATGGTATTTATGGATATTCCTAGGCCTGATCTCCCTACTCCCTCTTTATTTTTTTTTAAAGATTTTATTTATTTGACAGAGAGAAACACAGCGAGAGAGGGAACACAAGCAGAGGGAATGGTAGTGGAAGAAGCAGGCTTCCTGCTGAGCAAGGAGCCCGATGCGGGGCTCGATCCCAGGACTCTGGGATCATGACCTGAGCCGAAAGCAGACGCTTAACGACTGAGCCACCCAGACACCCCTCTTACTCCCTCTTTATGTTACCTCTTGCTTCTCTATCCTAACTCCAATCCACTGGATCTTAGGATTCAACATTTGTGTTTGGCAGTGAATCAAATGCCAAGAAGTCCTTCATTAAATGTCAGTGTGAATAAGCTCGGAGGTAGTAATTGTGTGGCAAGGCTACAACCCTCCCTCCCCTTCCCTTACCCAAGGTAGGCATTGCTAATCAAACATGGTACTCTGTTCCTGCTGAGCCTGGATACAGTCTCAGATCATTCCCAGTTGAGTTCCTCTAGCAATCATTACCATTTGCAGTGGGTGAGATACATGAGACAAAATCAACTTGCCATTTCTGGACTGATCCTGCTAGCTCTTCTTGCTTTGGACAGCTTCTAGTATCATATCTTCCCTAAATTTAGAGCTTTTAAAACCCAGTTCCAGCATAGGCTGCTTGGTTGGTGCCCCAGCCCCTTCCTCTGCATTGGATGTCTTTAATTAATCGAACTTGTAATTTTAAAACAAGAGTTTCCAGATATCAAATCCTTGACTCAGAAGCTTCCTTGGCACTTGAGACCATAAATTGCTAAATGAAATTGTCAGCTATTTAAGCATACACTCCTTCACTCCCAGATGCATTTAGCTCTCACCTATTATTTATTACCCATGTCCCATAACAAATATTGTGCTGGCATTAGAGACATAAATAAACAGGACATAGTAAATACCTTCACAAATGTATAGAGGCTCACAAATTACCACAGGAAGCCAAGCAAGGCATGTGTTTAAAAGGGAAACTGAGCGTTGTGGAATCCCAGAGAGAGGTATTACTTTCCACCGAAGGCTGGTGATGTTTATCATAGAGGAAGTAGCAATCAAGATGCACATAGCTTCTGCTGATCATAAGGTGTGTGACATTGTACATGCTCTTACCTCTCTAAGCCTCAGGTTCCTCAAATGCCAAGTGAGGATAATATTGGTTACTCTGCAGAGAATTGCAGCAAGAATTAGACAAAAATAAGAAAATGAAGAGAAACTCAAGCTGGAACACTCTAAGTGTTCAATAACTATTAAGTCTCCGAATGCCCCCAGAATGAGACCAGGAGAAGAAAGAAAAGTAAACTTTTATTTACTGGTCACTCTGTGCAGATGACCCTGCACCTGCCTTTTCCTCCTCCATCCCTGCCTTTTCCTCCTTCTCCTTTCAGAAACACTAGCAGTGGTGCTGGGAAGAGAAAGAGAAGGAGAATGAAGGAGAAGAGGAAGTCAAAGGAAGCTTGCAATGGATAAGGATGGAGGAAGATTAGGTTTTTTGAAGGACTGAACTTACTTTTTCTGTGGTTGAGATGTGATGGCTAAGAAAGAAGAGGTTTTTGTTTTTGTTTTTTGTTTTTTAAGGTTTTATTTATTTATTTGAGACAGGCAGAGACGGAGCATGAGCAGGAGGGTAGGGGCAGAGGGAATGGGAAAAGCGGACCCCCCAGTGAGCAGGGAGCCCAGTGGGGGGCTTGATCCCAGAACTCCTAGCTCTTGACCTGAGCCAAAGACGGACATTTAACTGACTGAGCCATCCAGGCACCCCAGAAAGAAGTTTTTGAAAGGGCATCTGTAATCTGGTCCATGGGAAGAGATGTCAAGCTCTTCTCTTACATGCTCATGTGGCATTGTAGGTGTAGTAGTTTTAGAATTGTCCTCTTCCTAAGCCCCAGAGGCCTCTCAATGAATATTCATCTCCACCCAGTGATAATGATGGCTAAGTGTCCTCTGTGGCATTAGACCCTTAGAGTCACCTCTATGTTAACCAGCGCCCCCCCTCCCCAACCCATCTCTCCATGATACTCCCAGACTGAATGACCTACTATTCACCTCACCTATCTTGCCAGGATAATATAGTCCTAATGCCATGGAAACAACTTTGGTGTCTTAATTCAGTAGATCTCAATCCTGGCTGTACTTTAGAATCCCTGACCAGTTAGGGTTTCCTCCCCCCAGGATTTTAATTTAATTTATTTAAGGTGAGATAAATTAAGGCCAAGATCATAGTCATTTATTTTTTTAATGGGGCCAAGGTCATAAGTCATTTATTGGTCATAGTCATTTAAAAAGCTCTCGAGGTGTTTCTTAAAGTGCAGTTAAGGTCAAGTACCACTAATTTAACTGAATACACTTTGAGGGGAAAACTTCAGCCATAATTTGCCTATTAATTCTAATATATAGAAAAAGAAACTAAAGAAAATTAATGGAGAAAAAAATAGTGTTTATTGAGAGAAAAATGTTTGCCTTTAAAATAGGTTAAAGAGGCAGCATTTATACCAAGACTATGCATAAATAGATATTTTTTTCTATCAAAAGTCTTGCTTATTATTTGGGGCATTATAAAGATAGAGAAATTCCAAGGATTTGAAACTGGTCCCAGGATTAGAAATTTGGAAGGATTTGTGTTGAATTATGAAATTAAAACATGGTCTAAGTTTAGCAAAAATAATTTCCCAATGAGTTATTGCTCAATATTATCTTACCACATTAAATCTTGGCCTCCCTAAAAGGGAAATTGAACAGCTTTATGAATTTTTTTAATACCTAGGGCTGGCCATGGATATATAAATAGGCAAAACAGTTCAGATGACTTAAAAGGGGTTAGGGAGACAGATCATCTATATATTTGACCCAGCAATTTTATAGATGAGGAAACCGAAGGTTAGGGAGTGGGAGAAGTTATGTAAGGATGCAAAGTTGGGGCCAAAGCTTTTACCTTTGGTCCATTTCTTCATGATGCTGAATTAAAAATCAATGTTTATCAAGTATCTACCATGTGCCCAATTGTAACAGGAGTCCTTTTTCTGAGCTTGGGCACAAAAATTAAAGAAAAAAACCCAGGTAGTAACTCAGACCCTCACTCATTCATATAGCTTAAAAACTTATTTTGGTCATGCCAAGTACTGAGCAGGACCAGGAGCAAGGTCACTGATGTTAAGTCACCTGTCCTACTGACTCTTCTGATTAAGAGGAATAGGATCAGAACCTGGGTGGATTTGAACCTGAAGGTCAAAGTTAAATGGGACCAGCAGATGCAAGGATGGAGGAACAGAGTCTGGCAGGTCACTCCTATGTACAGTTCTATCTCATCCTTAATAAATCAAGTCTATGGGTAAAACATCTCCAACCTTTTCCCAAAGTAAGACAAAGTCAGGCAACTTCCTCTGGGAAGAACATTGCCAAATATAATACAGGAGACCAGCTAAATTTGAATTTAAGATATATAACGAATATTGTTTTAAAGTATGAGCGTTTCTTATATTGTCCCCAAATACTTATATTTTAAGAAATATTTGTTGTATGTCTGAAATTCAAATTTAACTGGAGCCTTCTATTTTTATTTTCCAGATCTGTCAATCTGATCTGAGAAACTTCTGTGGACCTTTTTTTTTTTCCCATAATCTATCTTCATTTCCTTTCTTCTGTGTTCAAATAGGATTTAGCACCTGGTACCACTTTAGTTATTAATACTCCCCCCATTTCCGCATTTTGCTGTATAAAGTATAGGCCTCCAGTCAGCTGGTACAAGTTGGCTCTCAGAAAAAGTTGATTGGATGGATGATGAATGGAGCAAATGTGTCTGAGCCTAAGAGTGTGGCTGGTTCAGAACAAACTCCTTTTTGCTTTGGGAGAAGCAATTCCATGTGCAGCTGACATTGGTGTCACATGAAAATATTTCTGAGGCTGGTCTGAGTTTTGTTATTCAGAACCACCCTCCCTATTCTGGCTTTCTAGAAGCACAATGAAGCAGCTTGTGATGCCTTCCCACCCCAGAGTGGGTCTGGGTTTGGGTTGTTAGGCCAGCAGAGTTGAGAGGCACATCTTGTGGCAGGCGCTTCTCTAACTGCTCTTGAAATGTCCAAAGGCTCTGTCTGCCTGCTGTACCTCAAAGCTGCAAACCATTGAATCAGATCCCGTGGGGGGTGGTGAGTGCATAGGTTTCCTTTGACTTTATATTCTTGCTGCGTGAAAATGTCAGAAATTGATAAATTTTAGAAAAAGGTACTGGAGACAAAAAAAAAAATACTTTGAATGCTGACTTATTCCCATTGTCATGAGCAATTCGTGATTCACCTGCATGTTGATACCTCCTGGAAAGCCTATGTCATGTTTCCATTTGTGATTTTTAGAAATCAATTCTGGCTTTTCACTTCATAAGTACAAGTACAGGGTTCACAGAATTGACTAGCATTATCTGGGGACAAAGATAAAAACATTAGTTCTTTATGTAAGTATAGAATGAAATAATTTAATGTATGTAAAACACCCAACACAATGTCTGACCTCAGTAAATGGTAGTTGAAGGTCAGTAAGGATTTTTAATTGTATTAGGTATATAGTGAGAGAGGCACCCTATAAGATTTAGTAGATCACAAGTATATAATTTACATAAGGGAAAACCAGTAGTAGGACTCAGTTTGTTAGGTCCTCAACCCCAATAAACAGTTCCATCTAAACAGTGATGGATTTTGAATCTCCTGGGTGATTCTGAAGTCTTTGCTCTAAATAAGAGAATATGGAAACCAATCTTGTAGATTTTCAAGAACAGATCTTCACATTTGGTTGTGTTAAGGACATAGACATCTCAATTTCTCTCTTCTTCTCAGATCTGGCAGCTCATGCCCTTCCTCTCTTTTTATCATCCAGTGTGAAGGATCCTATAAAACCAGTTGAAATTTGGACTACACTGTTTTTACTGTAAGCTGCTAAGTTTAGGAGTCTTGTGGACAGAATCCAGACTGAGCCACCCCATGCTTAGTTCATCATGTGGCCTCTCTTCTAGCACATCGGATCTTAGCTGTTGGGCCTGAAGACTAAGAATGGAGCATCAATAATTAAAGGTACAATCACAGCTGAAGCTTCCGTTAGTTATTTTTCTTCAACCCTGACATTTTATGAGTCAACAAAGCCAAAGCCATCAATATGAAGCAGATTATTTTTAGCAAGTTTCTTAACCAGTGTGCTCTAGCTTTAAATTAAACATTGACGTTAGTTATTATTAAAATTCTGAAAATTCTGAGCAGAGAGGAACCCACGTTAGTACAGTAAACATTGGGCTTTCATCACCTTGTTTTGAAAAACATAGACTCACTCTCTGCTCCCACCAAATACGACTGTGTAAAACTAATGGATTGTGGATTTGCTAAGGATTAGTTGTTCAAGGTCAGAGTCTGAATATGTGGGTGTAGTTTACATGGTTGAATATTACTGTGGACTTCAACCTTTTTAGATGTGCAATACCTTAGCACTGATACTATGCTATTATCATTTGATTTTATGAAGTTTGTCCCATTCCCTGAACAACACCAAAAATATGGCATTTATACAATTTTAAAGTAAATTACCACTTTTGCTTTGAGAATTTTGCTACATCCTTTGCAGTATGAGATAACTAGGACAGCCTCTGGTACCATGAAACTAGGGTTGGGAATCAATTCTACCAGCATGATGTAGTGGAAAGAATACACTGATCTTGAAGCCAGAAGATGTGATTTCTGCTACTTACCAGCTGTGTGTCCTTGGGAAAATGGTATAGTGTCTCAGGATCTTGTATTTCTCATCTTTTAATTGAACGGATCTGGGCTAGAGCAGTAACATCTAAACTGTTCTACAGAATAGATCTACATCTATTCTGTATTGAGATGCTTAAGGTCACCCATGAAGGAGGGGAGGAGGTCTTCAAATAGAGATATCAAACTCTCCATCCCTAGCCCACTTCAATCACTGCCATTTGTTTTACCTCTTGAGCTTCTGCTAAAGATTTTGCCTGGGAGAAGTCCCACTGCCAAGAAAATTTGAAAACCACTGAACAATATGAGCTCCTGTCCTTCTTTTGGTTATAAATTCTATTATTCTAGATGTGAAATTAGTATTGAAGATATGTCATCAAAACACTTGCCAGTTTTTAACTACATCATTCTGAGTTTATTTTGTGAAAAGGTACTTTGAACTCAGAGGGGCCTGAGCACTCTCATTCATTCAGTGCTATGTGATTAGTAGGAGCTTAAGCTCTGTGTTCCAATGGCCCAAGTTCAAATTCAGCCCCAGGCTCTTGCAATTACCTTGAGCAATTCATTTTGTGCCTCTCTGTGCCCTAGTTATCTCTATAGGTCCCACTATCATCACCTTCTACAAAGAGAAAACTGAGGCACAAAGAGGGTTTTGAGATGAGGAAGATAACAGTTTCTACCTCATGGGGTTTTGTAATGATTAAATGAATTAATGTATATAAAATATTTATCACAGTAACTGACACATAGTATGTGTGGAACAAATATCAATTACTTTAATTATTTTATTTTTAAAAAATTTATTTATTTGAAAGAGAAAGAGCAAGCAGCATGGAGGGGCAGAGGAAGTGCGAGAGAGAGTCTGAAGCAGACTACACACTGGGCATGGAGCCCAACATGGGACTTTATCTTGGGACCCTGAGACCATGACCTGAGCTGAAACCAAGGGTCGGACACCTAATTGACAGTGCCACTCAGGCATCCCATAAGTTCATTTATTTTAAATATCCATTGTGCATCTATTATGTGTCAGTCATTATACTAAATTCTAGACATTCGGAATGAATCTAATGTATTCAGAATGAATACCACATGGTCACACCCTCATGAGGATCCTAGGCTAGTGGGAGAGAGAAACCATAGGGACAGCCAAGTAAAGACTCTTGTAAAGCAGTGTGATGACATGTGCTAAGGCTCTGAGGGAGGTGTTTGTACAGACAGAAAGAAGAACTGATGCAAAGGAGATAACAGCTCATGAAAGGTCTTTGAGACACTCTCCGTAGCTTAGAAGGGGTGGAACATGGGCTGTAGGAAGACAGCAAGGGATAAAGAAGGAAAAGGACAGATTGGGTTTGAATCTTTAGTAACTAAAGTCTGGCTGGTCCCTCTAATCTGTGAGCTCTCCACTGATGTAGATGCTGAAGTGATGAGCATGTTAGTAATGGGTATATTCACTACGATCTCACCTCTCCTCTATATTGTTTCTCACTTGTCCCATCCAACTGTGAGGAATTACAATGTACAGCCCTTTGCCAAGTCAGAGTCTGAAAGTTTATACTTGCTTATATGTTTTAGTTATTCATTGAAAAGTCAAGGATTTCAGATAACTTCTAAATAAATCCCTTGGAAAAGAAAGGATAGGAACTAAAAATCCCATAGTGTTGTTTCATAACATGCCAACTTTCTGAAAGCTGAGTGAGGCCCTCATGCCAGAATCTCTGCTGTCTTTAGTTAAAGAAAAACTCAGGCACCATCCAGGCCTAAAGAAGAGATTATATGTGAAAGTTCAGTGAAAAAAATACATTTAAGAATGAAAAGATCCTTGTTGAGAAATGAGCCCAAATATAGCAATACTTTCTCTCCTTTGGACTCTGCCCTTCTTTCTTTATGGCTCACCAAATTCCTCAGACATTGGCTTCTGAATGCATGAGGGGCTCCACAATTTTTATTAATGTTATTTAGTCACATGGCATAATTATTGGTCCTGGCACATCTCAGAGTTTCAATAATATACTGTGAAAATAAATGATCATCAAGCAAGCAAAAGACAGAGGGAAACACAGATGAATACCCTGGGGGCTATTTGAGCCACCACTAAATCTACAGGTATCAAAAGGATGGGGGATGTGGCTTTTGCTGCCCTTTGTGGCCACCAGAGAGCTTTATGTATACATAATCAGTGCCCTACTGGACACACTACAGGGATCAAGGAGTCTTTAGTGAACACTTCAATTTCTTGGTTTGTGTCCCTCCTGGGTTAATAGTTTCTTCAGTGAAACAGCACTAACAGAAAACACATATATTCATTGTTAATAAATGTAAGTAAATAATGATATAAGCATAGAATTGAGGCTCATCCAGTCCCCTGACTTTCTAAACTGCCTTTAACTTTGTCTCTGATTTGTGCTATCTGCATATATTTCCCTGAAAATTCAGATATTTCCAAAATGTGAGGCTCTAAACTTTAAAACATATCCTTATCTTTCCTTACCAAATACCTCTGAACCTTCTTCTCTCTTGACTGAGATCTTTCCCACTTAGTTCAAGGGAGTCAGTACCAGAAATTGCCTCTGTATTTGACATTGAGCTGGGCATTGAGGGTAACACAGGGGAAGCTAAAGACTCAGTCTCTGCTCTTCAGACTTTTGTAACCTAGTTTGGGGATAAGGACATGAAGTTAACAACTGGGGAACAGTTAGAAAGGCACTATGATAAAGAGCTAAATTGTGTTTTAGAGTTCAGAGAAAGGACAAACCTTAACAAAGTGGAGTGAATGTTACTCAATTATCTTTAGTTTTTTACCCCTAGCCACCTCTCCTGATGGCTCCAATGGATGCAAATATTAGTGTTTGCTTCACGCACTAAGATTCTTAAATCTAATGACATTTTGTCACACAATATAAATTCTCAGTCCCCATGGAAATTGTAGTATAAGGGTATGTGTTGGGGTGAGAGGAGTACTAATTTTAATCGGTACTCAAAAAAGAGAGAGAATGACAGTCTACATGTCCCCTTTTTATTTATTTTATTTATTTTTATTTTTAAAAGATTATTTATTTATTTATTTATTTATTTATTTGACAGAGAGAGAGAGAGAGAGACAGCAAGAGAGGGAACACAGCAGGGGGAGCAGGGAAGGAAGAAGTAGGCCTCCCCTCAAGCAGGGAGCCTGATGTGGGGCTCTGTCCCAGGACCCTGGGATGGTGACCTGAGCTGAAGGCAGATGCCCAACTACTGAGCCACCAAGTGCCCTTTATTTATTTAGTTTTTTAAAATATTGTATTTATTTGAGAGAGAGAGCAGAACGAGCAAGTGACAGAGAGCATGAGCAGATTGAGGGGCAGAAGGAAGAGGGACAAGCAGATACCCCACTAAGCAGGGAGCCGACAAGGGGCTCGATTTCAGGACCCTCAGATTGTGACCTGAGCCAAAGGCAGATGCTCAACTGACTGAGTCACTCAGGCACCCCCCCACATGTCCCTTTTCTAAAGAAAAAAATAAATTCGGTTGTTTTCTTTATGGATATATGCATCTCACTGGATTATAAGCCCTCTGAGTCCAGGGACAACCACTTCTTTTTATTTTTCATACAAAGCCTTATACTTAAATATCTAATGGATGCACTCAATAGTATTTATTGAATTATATATATATCCTAAAAAATTGAGCAACTATGTTGGTGGTTATCAAAGAAATGACAATTTCTCAAATCTCTAAAATCCCATTCCTGACTCTATTCTTTCCTTTTGTATTGACCTCACTAAAATTCCCCTCTTTGGTCCAGGTATCTTCATCACTTAGAGATTTATTTGTTTATGTAAGAGCTGCCTACTTCCCTGTGTCCTTTTATTAAAGACAATAGTTCTTGGATTAATGATCTATGAAATACCTAACATCTGATTATTGATCCACTTCAGAGTCTTTGTCATACAGAAAGGTCCCCACAAAGAACATTCATAGATACCTAGATATTGTGCATGGCCTACATTCTGCGCTGTCTAGCCTTAAATTTTTTTACTCAATTTTTCGACTTTTCTGATCTTAGCTACTTCTTATTTCTTCTCTTAGGATTTATGCATTCCCTATTCTAGGAGGCGGAGGGAGTAGTCAGAGTGGTGGAGGAGCTGCATCTAGATTGTGTGGTTTTGCATCTTGACTCTGCTATATGACTCTAGGCAACTTATTTAACTCGTCTATTCCTAACTCACAGGCTTGGTATAAATAGTAAATGAAACCTGGTATATGTTATTTTGCCCCTCATCTGACCTCTGGCATTCTCCCTTGCTTCAGATTCACACCCATCCCGTGGTCTCAAGGAAATCTGTTGAGTTTGCCCTGCCCTTGGACTCCTCCTTTAGTATAACTGAGGTTCTTTCTTCCCACTCCTCCTGATCCTGAGCCTTTTCTTGTTCTCTTCTGCTGGGTAAATTAGGAAAGTCTGTGTTGAAGGTCATAAAGGATAATAGTTCTTGAGGTGTGTTTTAGACATCTAGTGAACATGCATACACATATAAATGATAATTGTCATCATAACTTCTAGATATGGCAATTTCATAGTTCTTTTTCCCTAATAATAAAAAGGTCTTTGTAACTAAATATAGAAATGGTGTGGTTTCTAGCCTAAAGAAATATTAGGAATACTTTAGCAAAAGTAAAAACCAGAATTATTTTTCCTTTATTTCTTTATAGTCTTTGGATGATACTGATCTTCCAATTTCCATGCCAAGATTTGACATTGATCAAAATTGTGGCAAATCCCAGATTTTTCCCATGGCCTGAAGTCTGTAACAGTTAACATCACTGTCTCTTCCCAACTTTCCAGTGCTTGACAAAATAATTTTTAAAGTGATCATTGAATGAGTGATCAGATATCATTTTGAGTTGTGACTTCACACTCTGGAGAAATAACATGATCACAAAGGAAGACATTTTGGATGATTTCAGCCATCAGGAACTGTAAATATGGAGGACCCTTGAAAGCTTCAGCCTCCAAGTTCCTTACGTGCCTCAAGTCTGGGAACTGGGGCTTCGACAATCATATGGGATAGATAAGTAGGGAGGGGTGTTTGATGAGATTCTGACAGTCTGCCAAATTGGAATTTAACTTTGCTGATGCGTGTGATATTCCAGGTAGAGCAATTATCCTTTTAGTTAAAGGTAATAAATATATCTTTGTTTAAAGGAGGGTGGTTGGGATTGCTATTTTTTGCCTGTGGCAAGCCCATAATGTAAACCAATGTGGTCTGGATGGGAGGAAATAATCAAATACCATGATGAGATCCTAATCCCTTAGGAACAGAGGCCCATGATATAGAAGCTCAGGTACTGGCTATGAATGGTTACACACAGCTACTAAGTGTCATAGACAGCATTCAGATCCAGGGCTGTAAGACCCCAGACACTGTTCTATTCTACATTGCCTCATTCTGGAATTGATTGTAGAGCCAAGAATAACCTCAATCAGCCTCTGATCCAACCATTTCATTTTAAAGAGAGGGAGATGAGGGCTAATAAATGCCCATTTACTTGAATTAAAATCTCACGTTGTAAAATACTTAGTTCACATCTTGTGGTGAGGGGGGGTGAATCCAACAACCTTGATTAAAAGGAGGCTTGAAGGTGATCCCTCTGCATTGGTGGTAGATTTCCATATTTAATTTTTTGTATGTTTTTCATGGGTGCCTAGTCTCTTCAAATGGATTTGATCCTGCGCATATGTAATATGAACATTTTTTAATGCTTTTAATGTACTCTTGTTTTCTGTTTTTCAGTGTATATTACTTTCTCTCCAGGAAGTTCAAGAGCTATATATATTATATATTTCAGCAAGAATGAAAAGAAAGATAAAACTCAGCATCTGACATCCCAATAAGGGTTTTTCAGAGCTTTAACAATACAATGGTCTTCATGCCCGAGTTTGCTGAAAGAAACTAATATACTGAATGTCTTGTATCTTCACTTTCTCCCCATCTTGCCTGTTAATTATTAGTATATTAAGAGTCTAACTTGGTAGGTGTGATTATGGAATTTTATAGACATCCTTAATATATGGAAGATTCAGGTGGAAATACTCATATCAGTTAGAAGGATTTGAAGAAAATGAGGAAAGAGAGAAGTAAAAGCAACAGATGGTCAGCCATGTGTCCCATTCTTTCTCCTTTAGAATGAAATATCAGAGGAGAGAATAATGTTAGATGGATAGGAGGGAATGCTGAAGGGTAAGATATTTCTTGTTGCTTTACTTAGGATGCTAGAAGGTGATTTCCTTATAGGCTATCTATCTCTCTTGCAACTAAGCATCACAGTTTGGTTAAGTGGTAGGAAAAACCTGGGTGTAACCCTCTCAAACTATCCTTATTTCCCATGAAGCTTGAGTGGGAGCCAGAATTATCCACATGTCCCTGAGATACGATGTGGAGGTTACTGGAAATTTTGTATGAGAGGTTTGCCAGAAGGGATTCCTGGCATAAAGAAAAAGTAGTCCTATAGTTGAGGACTTCATGGGAGTAACAGCCGGCTCTTGATGGAGTCTGCAACATCTACCTGTAGTTAAGTCAGCATGGTAGATATCACACCCTTATCAGGGAAAAGAACAGATGGTAAGTTTTACCAGTTGAAAACTTTGGCATTGAATGTCAACAGAACACTGAAGAATAAGGCTAGTCTTGTGTCTGTGGTCATTAATCCAGAGAGAAATCAATACAAATTACTGTTCAGTAGATAATGAGCAAAATCCTGAAGGTACCACATGTACTACCTCTTCCTTTTATCATGAAGTCACAGGTACCACAAACACTCTAAAACCCAGAAACCATCTTGGAGAGGAGTAAAGAGAGAAATCTGAAATACTGAGAATTTTATCCCAAAGAGATTGATAATTTACTTAAAAGAAAGTTCTTATCAGGGGCCAGCAAACTGTTTCTATAAAGAGTTAAATAGCAAATATTTTAGGAATTGTGAGCCATACAGACTCTGTCATGACTACTCAACTCTGTCCTTGTAGCACAATGACAGCCGTAAACAATATGTATAGTGTTCCAATAAAACTTTACTTATTTAAATAGGTTGTGGGAATATGGGCTCTAGTTTGCCAATTCTGGTTTATATCATTGTATCAGACTAAGATTCTTGGATTTGACTAAAGATAAATTTCTATTAGAGGTATAGAAGAAACATGAAATTAAATGTAGAAACAATTGGCATTTTCTTTGCACATCTTCATGCAATATGAATAAAATTGATTTCTTTCATAGTGAAAGGGGAGAAGCAATCTTAGTGTAAAGAGGAATGGTTTTTTTTGTCCCTTCCCCAAAATATTCCAGTCCTTGGGAGTGTTGGGGTCTATGAAAAGTCAGTAAGGAGATCCAGAGTGGGTGATAGAATAGGGAGGGGGAAGAACAGCTGACCACAAGGAAAAGATCACACATTCAGTCTCCTGGTTTCTTTACCAGGAGACCTCAAAATATAGGAAATGGAGTCCTGGGCAGGGCAATTCTTTTCTTTTTAATTTTATTTTAATTTTATTTTTTAATATATTTTTAATTAATATTTAATATATTATTTGCCCCAGGGTACATGTCTGTGAATTGTCAGGCTTACACATTTGACAGCACTTATCATAGCATGTACCCTCCCCAATGTCCATAACCCAGCCACCTGATCCCTACACCCCACCTCCCAGCCACCCTTAGTTCATTTCATGAGTTTAGGAGTTTCTTAAGGTTTGTCTCCTTCCCCATCCCATCCTGTTTCATTTCTCTCCCCCACCCCCCACAACCCCCCGCCCTGCCTCTCAAATTCTTCATATCAGAGAGATCATGTGATAATTGTCTTTCTCTGACTGACTTATTTCGCTTAGCATAATATCGTCCAGTTCCATCCATGTCATTGCAAATGGCAAGATTTTGTTTCTCTTGATGGCTGCATAGTATTCCATTGTATATATATA
Source organism: Procyon lotor (assembly GCA_028646535.1). Classification (NCBI taxonomy): domain Eukaryota; kingdom Metazoa; phylum Chordata; class Mammalia; order Carnivora; family Procyonidae; genus Procyon; species Procyon lotor. The sequence continues at coordinate 24,575,070 of CM053613.1, read as the reverse complement.
TATATATATACCACATCTTCTTTATCCATTCATCTGTTGATAGACATCTAGGTTCTCTCCATAGTTTGGCTATTGTGGACATTGCTGCTATAAACATCTGGGTGCACGTACCCCTTCAGATCATGACATTTGTATCTTTAGGGTAAATACCCAGTAGTCTGATTGCTGGGTCGTAGGATAGCTCTATTTACTTT
>CM053613.1:24558624-24574376 GCA_028646535.1 Procyon lotor | reverse complement strand
AAAGAATTTGAGAGGCAAGGTGGGAGTTTGGGGGGGTGGTGAGGGAGAGAAATGAAATAGGAAGGGATGGGGAGGGAGACAAACCATAAGAGACTCCTAGACTCACGAAACGAACTAAGGGTGGCTGGGAGTTGGGGGGGGTAGGGATAGGGTGGCTGGGTTGTGGACATTGGGGAGGGTATGTGCTGTTAAGTGCTGTGTAATGTGTAAGCCTGACGATTCACAGACATGTACCCTGGGGCAAATAATACATTATATGTTAATAAAACTTAATTAAAAAAAAGAAATAAATTAAAAACAAACAAACAAAAAACCTCCAATAAATTTTGGATATACAAAAAAAAAAAAAATCAGAACCCTGGGCCTCACCTCTACAGTCTATTAAATTAGCCTGTCTAGTTAGAAGTGGAGCTCAGCAGTATTTAAACCAGCATCTCAGGTAAATCTCATGAACATGAAATTTGAGCACAGCAAAGCACATTGAAAAGCTCAGGGCAAGGTATTTCTGAAGTCTTTTTCTACTTCAACACTCTAACATTCATTGTTCATACTTAAGTCTGACAAATACCTTTGAAATCTGATGAAAGCAATAAATCTCTCTGAGAAAAGTGCAAACACACACATACATACATATGAACACAAAGACACGTACATGAAATTTGGCTAGAAATTTTAGCAAGTTTAAATACTCAGTTATGGGGGCAACTGGGTGGCTCAGTCAGTTAAGTGACCAGCTCTTGATTTCAGCTCAGGTCATGATCTCAGGGTTGTGAGATTGAGCCCAGCCACAGGATCTGCGCTGGGCATGAAGTAGAGCCTGCTTAAGATTCTCTCTTTCTATCTCCCTCTGCCTCTCCTCTCCATTCCCCCACCCTACTTGCTCATTCTCTCTCTTTCTCTAAAAACAAAATACCCAGTTATGTATCTCCTTGATGTCCATCTATGGACACTATGGACCCACAGTTAAAACCCCTCTGATATCTATGACATAACAATGATATTTCACGGTAAATGTGGTGATTTATTACAGAACAAGCCCTTCTGGGATTAAATCAAACTCCTTTGACCACTGGATATTACACAAAATCAAAGGCTCCTCCAACTTATGACCTCTAAACCAATTTTCAATGTGTTCAAAATATTTTTTTTTTTGCTTTTATTATTCACCAGGATAGTGTCATCCTGAATTTTCCTCAAATACTTCACTACAGGTATGAGGATGAAATTCCTAAACTCCAGCAAACCAGCCGATACTTCCCAAGATCCTTAATGTAAGGACTGTTCAGTTCCTAATTGGTTTGCTTCCCAAATTGTATGCATAGACATTCATGCCATGGAACAAGAGGGTCATGTCTTCCAACAGGAATGATGTGGCCACCTCATTTTTGGAAGTCCAGACACTCTTCAGAGGACCAAGGGTGAGGTTGGAACTAGTTTTCAATCTGCCAAACAATAAAACTGTGTGGTGGCACCAAACACCCCTATAAAGGGCTGTTCCATAAATATTCATGGATCATGGCAAGGAACAGGGTGGTCCCTCCTCAAAAGTCTGCCTCTATTTTTCAATGCCACTCAGATATGCCATGTGGAGTGGTAACTCCAACACACAACACAGGCAAGGCTTGTACTACCTACATGATATCTTTGTGCTTTTCCCCCCTAAATTTTCTCTTGCAATGTGAGTGATTTTGGCTTTCATTGTGCTGTTGGCCCAATAGCAGAAGCCCCCCCTCCATATCCACTCCCCCACCTACATATTCCCAGTCAATAGGGAACCACTTAACTACATGAACATTAACTAATTTGAAATTTGCTTTTCATTCCAGCACTAACAGGAGTGGAGGAATGTGTTTGTGTTTGCAAGTTTTCCATATGGATTAAGTAAAGATTGTTTGCTCAAGTTTGAAGCTTGAAAGAGAAAGAAAAAACAAGGCCCTTGTCTCATCTTGTCCTCTGGAGGTAGGCAGAAGAGCCATTGTTCCCAGTGCAACTGAAAACTGTGGGCTGAGAAACCACTAGTCTCTTCACTGAGGTTTCTAAAAAAGTTCCCCACAGACTTATCATTGTCAGCAACTGTGGTAGGTTGTTTTGTTTTGCCTTTCATTCTTTATTTATTGCTAAGAAAAAAAAATGATAATGACAGCTGAGAAAGAGTGGCAAGAAGGAGTGAAATATGGGAATGAGGTATTGATATAAACAAGAGAAGTTGCTAAAAAGGGGAAGGAGTCCCTTGTCCTCTAAAAGCTCAAAGTGCTTTTTATCATCTGGCAAGACTGGACCAAAAGCAAAATTATTTTTAAAGGTAAACAGATAAGAAAAATTATTAATCCAGAATGGCAGGGTATACCCCTATCTCTTCCCACAAACAAAATGTTGCCTTTTAATTCTTTGGAGTTAAAACAAGGCCCAGAACAATAAGGAAAACTATGTTTGAGGGACAAAATTAGGATATATAATATTGAAGCAGGAGCTAGAAGGATTCTGAAAATACAGTCCCACCTTTCATAATCTCAAGGAAAAAAAAACACCTTTGGAACTAAGGGTATCCACCACTCCTTAGCTGAGCCATGGCCAATCTAAGGATGCTGGTAATGATCAATGGCTTATTAGGGATTCTAGGTTTTTGATCTTGGCTTATGTCTTTAGTGGGACATGAAGCATCTTACACTATAGTTTCCATAACAAGTCAGCAGCCTCTATTCTGAATGCAGTTTTTGCCCATTAGTAAAAAGAAATGGCAATGTAGAATGAAAAGCTTCAGTGTCTCCCCATCACCAAAACAACAGAACCCTAGGTCTTCAACAGGGTCTACGTGGACCACTATAATCTGCCCCTTGACACTGCTCCAGATCCAAGTCCTAATATTTTGCCTCTTAAATCTTATGTCAAACAATTTCAGAAACTTTAATTTCCTCCAAATGACTGTATTACTTTAGGCCTCTATGGGTTTTCCTATGATATTTTAACTCCTTGGGTGGCCCTCTCCCCTTACTCATTCTTTTGTTTGTATCTAACCTCACCTCTCAATATAGAACTAAGGTGCCATCATATCCAGGAAGTCATTCTTAGCATCCCAAATCACTCCTTCATGTGGAATTAGGCACCTGAGCATGGTATCCTCAAGAGAATTACCATATTTTATTGAAACTACTTATTTTTGTGTGTATCTCCTCTATTACATCATGTGTTCCTCAAGGAGAAAGATGATGTCTTATTTAGTGTTCTCACTGCCAAGCAAAAAGTAAACATCTAATTGAATTTAATCAAAGAAAGGGAGCATAGTATGGAATACAGGGAAAAACACTGAACTTAAATTATAAGGACATGACAGGCAAGCCTTTCTTGCCTCCTCTAATCACCAGCTGAAGCTGACATTATTGTTGACATCTTCTATCTTCCCCAGTCGCCAGCAAGGTTCCTTGATAAGCTTTAGGCATGGTCTATGCAGCCTCATTCTAATGCCCAGTGCCCTCTGATCCCCAATTTTGACTCTCTGCTCAAAACTTTCAATGTAAACAAATTAATTTTCCAGTCTCTTCATCCACTCAGGACAGCCAGCAGCTGACATCTAGGGAAACACTAACCCAGGATCAGACAGAATCTATACTCCCCTCTCCTATCGGTCCATTATTCCCACCATGATTATTCAAGCAACTGTCTTAAATTTGAATTTCCTGTAACAAGAATGAAACAGATCTGCATGTGGTGGTTTCACTTATTTGACTGAGTCTTATTCATTTCTTCTTTTAAAAAACCCAAAATTTTGCCTGAAACATAGGATACAGGGGATGAATAGGAATTAATTCATTAAACATAACTTCTATGGCCCCTTTCTTTTTTCAAAGATTTTTATTTATTATTTATTTATTTATTTTAAAAGATTTTATTTATTTATTTATTTGACAGAGAAAGACAGCGAGAGAGGGAACACAAGCAGGGGGAGTGGAAGAGGTAGAAGCAGGCTTCCCACCAAGCAGGGAGCCCAATGCAGGGCTCGATCCCAGGACCCTGGGATCATGATCTGAACTGAAGGCAGATGCTTAATGACTGAGCCACCCAGTCACCCCAATATTTTTATTTATTTATTTGAGAAAGAGAGAGCACAAGTGGGGTGAGGGGCAGGGGGAGAAGCAGACTCTCCCTGAGCAGAGAACCTGGCTCAATCCTAGCCTCCAGGATCATGACCTGTGTGGAAGGTAGACACTTAACCAACTGAGCCACCCAGGCACTCTCCTATGGTCCCTTTCAAGGCTCTGATTAGGTGTTTTGTAGCATAGACTGATAATTGTTTAACAAAATGTGGGCTCCACCCTTCATAATGTCAAGTTATTACTGGGAAGAGGCTTCTTAGCCAGAGATTATATTTCCCAGAGCTGTTTACATCTATTGTGGCCATGTGACCAAGTTTTACCAATAAAATGGAAGTAGAAGAAATGAATGTCTTCTCTGAGAGCACCTGGGTGGCTCAGTGGGTTAAAGCTTTTGCCTTCAGCTCAGGTCATGATCTCAGGGTCCTGGGATCGAGCCCTGAATTGAGCTCTCTGCTCAGCAAGGAGCCTACTTCCCCCTCTCTCTCTGCCTACTTGTGATCTGTCTACTCTCTGTCAAGTAAATAAATAAAATCTTTAAAAAAAGAAAGAAAGAAAGAAGTGAAGGTCTTCTCTGATCCAAGGCTTTAAAGAAGCATTTATAAGTTCTCCATGCTCTTTTATTCCTGCTTGTTCAATGCAGAGGACAAATGGGCCAAGGAGCAAAAGCTGGCAAACTTCTCTGAAAAGGAATAGATAGTAAATATTTTATGTCTTGTCATATGATCTCTGTTAGAACTACTCCACTCTGCCTTCATAGCACAAAAGAAGCCATGAGCAACACATAAACATTTGAAACCATGTTCTAATAAAACTTTATTTACAAAATAAGTTGAAAGTCCACAGGACATAATTTTCCAACCTCTCCCTTAGATGACAGCAGAACATGAGATAGAAAAAGGTTGAATCTTCAAATTCAACATGGAGAAAAATCAGCAACACATACCAGGATCACCAGACTTCACTCATTACATGAATATAATAGCTAACTTCTATTTCATTAGGCCATTGAGATTTTAGAGTTTATTTACTAAATAAGCTAGGATGGCCTTTATTAACATGATTCTAGTACAAAATAAAAGAATTGAGAATTAAATATGTAAAATTGAAGAGCCACCAAGATGAGCTTAAGGGAGAGCCTCAAGATTTTATTCACTGCTCGCCAGTCTCCTGATCCATGCTGGTTCCTAGAATCAATTATTCATTCTCATGCTTTTCTCCCTACTCCTGTCCTTCTCCTGTCCTCTATCTCATACTTTAGCAATCGGTCATATAAAAAAGAAGTAAAACACAATATATTTTACTCCATAAGCCTGCTTCAATACTGCACTGGCTACATTTAACTCTGTACATACATATTATTTATTTAAACTTTGTAGCAAGCTGTCATAGATAACCTGGTTAAGGAAAAGAGCCACCATGTGCCACACACAAATGTATTGCTATCTTCTATGGCCAAAGCTGTGAAAAGTAAAAGGCCTTCTTTTGTGTTAATGTCCATTAGAGGGCCCTAAAGCAATACAGCTTGAACCTAATGTGCCCCAGAGTATAGTAAAATTCTTGTTTAACTTCTAATTACAAAGCTATCTCACCCTATGCATCAAACGTGTGTCCAAAGTTTGGGGGCAGGGTGGTTAGGAAGGATGGAAAGATGGTGGGGGGAAGGGGACAGAGTGGTTGACACTTTTGCCAGGAATAAGTTCAGACACAGGCTCACTCTAAACTCATAATCATTTCTGTCCTCTGGCAATTAAAACTGTAAGCATGTGTATTTTAGCATTCTTTCAGTTGTACATAATAACAAATTAAAAATCTGAATCAACCATATTTAAATGGCAAAAGGAATTTATTGTCTCATTTAGTGAAAAAAAATAAGATGGGGTTTAGGAATGGTTTGATCAGGGCTCTGGCTCTATTTCCTTAAAATTCATTTGTCTGTTCCTTCCTACATTTGATAGCTATATCCAGACATCTTCCCTCGTGGCTATAATGGCCTCAGACCTTAGAGTTGTACATTATATCTTTCAAAATAAGACAGGGACCCTATCCTTTCTCTAATCATAGATAAAATAATTCCATATTCTGACTTGACTAACCTGGTCAGGTAAATGGGATATGTTCATTGGCTTAGATCTGTGGTTATTGCTAACACCTACTAAGCATAATTGCTTTGCCAAAAGGGATGGAAGAATGCTGACTGGCTTTTGCTAATCAGGGGCCAATCAATCTACACAGTAACCATGTAATAGTTGAGGAGTGGAGCAGACCTTCAAGAGCAATCACAATGTCCAGTACATTACGTCAAGGTCAGCATGTCTGGCCCTTCTCCTACAGTCTCTCCAAAGACACGCTTCATGTCTTCATAGAGGTAGATCCCATGCTACCATAGCCTACTAATGACTCACTAGACCTTGCTTTGCTGCCTTGTAAGAAATTATCCCTATTTCACTGCTGAGGGAATTGAAAATGTTTAAATCAAATCACCTTTTAAGATATTACAGCTTATAAGCAGTACACCCAGGGTACAGACACAGTTCCACCTGATTCAATTCCATGTTCTCAGGTCCCACTATGATGTCTCCCACCCTGATACAAAGATAAGCCAAAGTTAGAAGATGTTATCACCCCAGCCTGGCCTACTGTGTTAGGAAAATTCCCATCTGAACAGTGGGATCTGCTTTGCTTTCTTATAATATGTATGTATAACATTTTTTGTAAGTACAGAATCCACAGTTTGAGTCTGGAAAGAATACATTCTGGGTCCTTGTACTCATCTCAGTGTCTAAGTATAATCATGTATTGAATAGAAAGTGTTTACATGTGGATGTGAGGGTGCACATGGATATATGTTCTATTTACTATAATAGTAGTAGCAGTGAACATTTTCACTGCTAGTGAACATCGGGCAGGGAGCCCGATGTGGGGCTCTATCCCAGGACTCTGGGATCATGACCTGAGCCAAAGGCAGACGCTTAACGACTGAGCCACCCAGGCACCCCTCTTCTTCACTGGTTATCTTAAAATCTTTACAATAGATGGCCTGCATGTTTCTCTTTAATTGTGAAAAATCTCCACAAGTCTATGGCACATGGCTGGCTCCCTCCAGAAATTCTCCAATATGTTCCATAAAATCATCCTGGTGTTGTTACATAGTGATAACATCTGCCTGTCTAATTTGTTATTTCCACATTAGTACCTAAACATAAACACACTTAACATAGTCCTTGAAGAAGGTATCTTAAAACCTTCTTCACTTTTTTTTTTAAAGATTTTATTTATTTGACAGAGAGAAACACAGCGAGAGAGGGAACACAAGCAGAGGGAATGGTAGCGGAGAAGCAGGCTTCCAGCCGAGCAGGGAGCCTGATGTGGGGCTCTATCCCAGGACTCTGGGATCATGACCTGAGCCAAAGGCAGACGCTTAACGACTGAGCCACCCAGGCACCCCTCTTCTTCACTTTTTAACTCCATCATCCTCAAAGGTCTGGGAAGTTACAAGGTATGTTAATATTATGCAAGTATTGAATATGGCTAAGTGTAAGAGGTGAGAGTGAGATCACCTTAAATTTCCTACTCCACTTGACTACTTAATAGCCATAACTTTGGGCAGGTTATTAACCTCTCTAAATCTCCATTTCTCTTATCTGTAAAACAGAGATAATAATAATAAATTCCCTATGGTTGTCATGAACACATTGTCTGGCACATTGAAAACATCAAAAAATGTTCACTGCTACTACTATTATAATAAATATTAGTGTTTATCTGTATCTCCATTATGATTATTAATTAGAATTAGCATTTTACTCAAATGACCAAACTCATTCAATTTCCTTACTGTTGGATATCAGTTGCATAAAATTTCCATCTACTTAATATACTGCCTTTAGGAATCTAACCTTTAATTTAGATAAAGGTCTGTTTTCCTCTTTCATATAAAAGAAAAATAAACAAACAGACACAAAACATATTTTTTAATATCTTGGATATTTACTTTCTGATTTATGCTATCCAGCACTGTGCTTAAAGTTTTTCTTCCATTTCTTTTTTTGTTAGCTAAAGTAGCAGATCTTCTTACAATTTCCTTTAATAATTACTTTTGGTACTTACCAGGTCTAAGCAACTAAGACACGGACCCTATAAAGAAAATGTCATCTCTACACCGTCAATAGACCCAGGTTTCAATGGGCTTAACCTGAAGCTTTGGTCTGCTCAGCACTTTAGTGTTACATCCCAAGGGCCCTGGAGCTAATGAAACATGTTGCACTCCTAATATCTACTTAAGCAAATTGAATGTGGCCATCCAAGAGAATTACTCTGTTGTCATAGTAACTCTTTTACTACTTTAGGTCAAGAAGAACAGGAAAAAAAATAAAACCTGGTAGCAAATTTTACAACCTAAAATAAAGTTGTGGGAGGTATGAGGCAGAGGCAAAGACAAGCGAGGGATTTAATTCAATATGGAGGAAAACACCTGAGATACAATGAGCTTCCCATAATATGTTCTTACTCAGGATGCTTAGACATAAGCTTGGGGGTGTCTCAGCAATAGATTCACAGAATGTGAAATATGGAAGAGCTCTTAGGATATCTAATCTGAGCCCCTCCCTTTACAAATAAAGCCCAGGGGGTAGGACAACTCACACAAGTTAGCATACTACATTATTGGCTCACATCAAAGCAGAAACAAGGTTTCCTACTTTCCTGCCCAGAGTTCTTTTATCCTGATATCCCCAGGATTTAAGGGCATAAAGGAACCATCCAAAAGACCTTTAGGAATATATATATGATTTGTGTATTTATTTGAGAGAGAGAGAGAGTCAGAGAGAGAGAGCATGAGATGGGGGAGAGTCAGAGGGAGAAGGAGACTCCCTGCTGAGCAGGAGCCCCAAGTAGGACTCGATCCCTGGGACTCCAGGATCATGACCTGAGCTGAAGGCAATCACTTAACCAACGAAGCCACCCAGGCACCCCTTTAAAAATGATAAAGGATTGATTCAGTGCAGAAGAGGAAGACAGGTTAGTCTTAAAGTGATTCCAGGACTGGCCAGTTAAGGAAAGATTTCTTTCATCATACATCAATTACACATTGGCACTGTATTAGGTACCGTGATGGCTCCAAGAGATCACAGATGATATAGTCAAGTAAGTTAGGCCACTCATGGTTCTTGTAAAAGCAGAACACTTTTTATGTTTATGATGAGAGTCAAGAGTCTGAAAATCTCCACTTTCAAGGGATTTATTCTCCATTTCACAAACCTTAGAACATACAGCAAAGTTACAGTACTAACAAGCAACAGACATGCCCTGATTTTAATTCTATGATGCTATCAATACTAAGAGTAGAAATTGTAGAACAAGTAAAAGAGAGGCATTTTAATATTTTTATCAATGAAAATTTCATACTAGCTGGTTAAAAAAAGAGGACCTAGGAAATTAAGCTAGTATATAGCAGGAAAACAATAACATGGAAAAGGATCCTTCTGTGTACAACATTTCTAAGATGCGTATTTAGGTTAACATCACTGTATAATGTCCATCTTGACCATAATGCCAGTCCGCTAGACCAAAAACAGGGGCTTTGGTTTTATCTCTTAATGGTGCTCCTTGATTTCCTGATTGAACTTCTCCCCAGCTAGGAGGAATCCCTGGATTCCAACTGCTGACAGAGGAAAGAAGTCTGGGTGCCCTATTCTCAAGCCAGCATTTCCTAAGACCAACAGCAATCTGATGATTGTTCAAACTTAAACCCAGAAGAATTGCAAGAGTTGAAAGGGAGCTTATTTGTTGATGATTATAAAAGGAAGTGATTCAGGGATAAGGCTACCCCATAGAGATGTGGAAACATCACACCAAATGAAATACGACCCTGCCATGGTACTCTGTAGCAGATTCCATTTCTGTAATCAGACTATCACCTGGGCAAAAACAAATGTTCCTTAGGTTGATGGATAGGTAGGTAGCTAGAAAAGAACAAAGCCATGGGTACAAGTGATAGTGTTAATAAATTCTAAAACAACTTATGGGTACATTCATGTATTCACTTGTAGAACCAGTATTTGTTGTGGAGTTACTATGTACCAGAGTCTTTCTAGGTGTTAGAGTTACAGCACACTCTTCTTCCCAGTGACTCTTCAAAGAAACCCTGAGAGCACACAAATACCTAATCAACTGTCATTACTCAGTCACTTTTTTATAAGCCAAGTACCTACAATATTTCACTGACCACAACTGACATGGAGCCAATCAGACAGCAAAATTAAATTCAAGTTGGCAAATACTAAGTTGAGTATGCAATGTGTACTAGCAACCACCTGTGATTTTCAGATGAATAAGACACACTTGCTACCCTCATGAACTTTACTATTATGTAAAGAAATAATATAACACACACATGCACACACACATAAACACACACACACACAAGTATAAGAGACAGAATAGTAATGTCATCAGAGAGCTACAAAGAAAATGTTCTCAGAACTCAAAGGAGTTAAAAGCATCCTGTGAAGGAATTGGAAAACGCTTTATAAATTAGTTTTGTTTTTGTTTTTGTTTTTGCTTTTAAAGAAAGGAATTGGCAGGACAGAGATGGCCAGAAAGAGCATTCCAGGGAAAGAAAAGCAGCAGGAAACTCTAGCTTATGTTTGAAGGTCAGCAAATCTTTCTGCCTTCAAAGCTTTTTTAGAAAAGATGGCCTGGAATGAGGCATTTCCATACCCTTCCTAATGATTTTCTAGCTCAAAAGTTTTGATGGTACGTTAGAGGTGGCAAGACCCATTTGAGAACTTGATAAAAGTAATAATGCCTCCCCCCCCCAAAAAAAATACTTGAATCCCTAGGTAGGAATTCCCAAGTTAGACTTTCTCAATTCCTTCAAAAACTTCAGCTGTCACCTTTCCAGGAAAAGCCATTTCAGCTAACTTCCCACAAGACCCCAGTCCTGACTATTTCTACTAGATGCAGATGTGACTAGCTTTAACTGAAACTGGAATGGACCTTCCATTTGTTCTGCTGTAATTAATGCAGGTCAGATTGCTTAGTTTGGTGGTGTAGCACAAACTGAACTGGAGGCCACTGAACCACCCCCTCCTTAAGAAGGCTCCCCAGGGAATGATGACAGTGCCACACTGGCCAGAAAAAGAAAGAATTAGTATGTGCTACATGACAGCAGCTTACAAATATGAAGTTGCTCCATGGCTCCTTAAACATTTGAATTGGCTCAAAATCAAATGTGTATTCACAAACATGTCCCCAATATATACAAACAATTATACATCTTGATGACAATCATTTGAATTCAGTATTGAGACTTTACCAACACCACACTTTTCTGCTGCTTACCAGATATCACACACAGACTTGGGCCTTACCTAATTAACAATATGAGCAGATTATTCTCAATTGAGTGTTTTGCCAGCAAACTGGTTAGACTCCACAAGAAGACCTCCTTAAGAGATTGGAAACTATTGTTGTATAAGGCATGTTTGGCCCAGACATTTATTTTATTTAGTGCATAACTTTTTTTTCACCTTGGATAGTTCTTAACATTGTGAAATCAGGAAATTCCACATTAAAATTTAAGTTGCTGAGGACTTTTTAAAGAATCTGGAGATCTGATAATAATGAGCATAATTTTACATAGCAACAATCAGTTTAAGATTAATTATGACTGCCAGCTTTAGACATTATGTAGACTTTGCAGTTTGCCCCAAATTGTTTTATATCCAAACTACTTCAAAAATTTGTACTAAAGATGGTGGAGAAGTAGGAGACTAAAATATATCATCAGGTCCTAGGAGTTCAGCTAGATAGTTATCAAATCACTCTGAACACCTACAAACTCAAAAAGAGATAGAAGAGAAGAAGAGCAGCAATTCTAGGAACAAAAAATGGACTACTTTCCAGAAGGTAGGATGTGTGGAGAAGTGAATCCGAAGGGATGGGATGATAGGCCACGGTGAGGAGGGGCCAGCTCCTGACAAGTGAGAGAGCAGTAGAGCACAAAATCAGAACTTTTAGAAGTCTGCTCCACTAAGGGAGTCGCTCAAGAGGCTAAGCAGGAGGTGGATCGCTTGCAGGGACAGTGTGGTCTCAGGACCCACAGTGTCAAAAAAAGACCTGGGGTGTCTGAGTGTGACACAGCTCCCAGGTATCAGAGAGGGGAAGCTGGCTGCAGAGACAGAGATGAGCAGTGGGCTCTCAACTCGGGCTTACCTTAAACCATGATCTGAGGCACAGTCAGCCCACTGCACTTTGACCAGGGACCCCACAAGAAGCAGATCTGGGGAGACCCCCTCCTTCCTCCTCTGGGAACAGCAGCACAGGAGCACGCTGCAGGAACCTGCTGGGTTTGGACACTCCAAACAGGGCCTTGAGCCAAAGATAGAAACACTTAGACACAGGCTGGGTGAGCTTGGAGTGTGGCCAGAGACCAGGGAGATGGGAGTGATTGACTGCTTTTCTCTGAGGGCACACTGAGGCATGGGGCCCTGAGTGCTCAGCTCCTACAGGCCAGAGATTGGGAGGCTGCATTTTCATTCCCGCCCTCCAAAGATGTACGGAAAGCATTCAGGGAACAAAAGCGACCAAGAGCAAACCCAAGCACAGTTCTGGCAAGAGCAGTGCAATTCCACCTCAGGCAAAGACATTCGAGAATCACTGCAACAGGCCCCTTCCCCGGAAGATCAGCAAGAACATAAAGCCAAGACCAAGAACACTGATCAATGAGAATTGAGGAACTCCAAGCTAGAGGAAAGCAATACAGAGAATTCATGGCTTTCTCCCCATGATTCTTTAGTCTTTCACACGTAATTTTTAAAAAATTTCTTAAAGATTTATTTATTTATTTATTTACTTATTTATTTATTTATTTGACAGAGAGAGAGAGAGATTGCAAGTAGGCAGAGAGGCAGGCAGAGGGAGAGGAGGAGGCAGACTCCCTGTCAAGCAGAAAGCCCAATGCGGGCCTTGATACCAGGACCCTGAGACCATGACCTGAACTGAAGACAGAGGCTTCAACCCATTGAAACACCCAGGCATCCCTCAAAGTTAAATTTTTTTAATTTTACTTTTTCTTCTTCTATTTTTTTTAATTTCCCTTTTTTCCTATTTTATGTTTTTTAACTATTTTATCTTATCAATACCTTCTTAAAAATATTTTTTTATTTTCATTGTTATAGTCATATTTTATCTGTTCTTTGTATTTACCCTTATTTTTTGTATAGATATAGGGTTTTGTTCTTTAAAATTTTGGGATACAATTTTTTCCAATAGATCAAAATATACCCCAAATCTAGCATGTGGCTTTTTCTACTCTATACGTTGATCACATTATATCATTATTTTTTTTCTTTTTTCAACCAACTTCTTATCTTATAATTTCCTTTAAAATATTACGGTATTACTAGGAGACATTAATATACCCCTTACTGAAATGAACAGATCATCTAAGCAAAAGATCAACAAGGAAATAAAGGCTTTAAATGACATCCTGCACCAGATGGACACCACATATATTTAGAACATTCCATCCCAAAGCAACAGATTAAACATTCTTCTCTAGTGCACATGGAACATTCTCCAGAATAAATCACATCCTGGGTAACAAATCAGGTCTCAATTGGTACCATAAGATTGGGATCATTCCCTGCCTATTTTCAGACCACTAGAATTCAATCACAAGAGGAAAGTTGGAAAGAACTCAAATACATGGAGGCTAAAAAGCATCCTACTAAAGAACAAATGGGTTAACCAGGAAATTAAAGAAGAATTTAAAAAATTCATGGAAACAAACAAAAATGAAAAACACAACTATTCAAAATCTTTGGGACACAGCAAAGGCGGTCCTGAGAGGAAAGTATATAGTAAAACCACTTTCTCAAGAAACAAGAAAGGCCTCAAGTACACAACCTAACCCTACACCCAAAGGAGGGGGAGAAAGAACAGCAAAGAAAGCCTAAACACAGAAGAGAAATAAAGATCAGAGCCAAAATCAATGAAATAGAAACCAAAACAACAGTAGAACAAATCAACAAAACTAGAAGCTAGTTCTGGTTCCCCTGGTCAGACTTGTGACAAAGAAAAGAGAAAGGACCCAAATCAATAAAATCATGAATGAGAGAGGAGAGATCACAACCAACACCAAAGAAATACAAACAATTATAAGAACATATTATAAGAATAATATAATAATTAATTATATAAGAATTATATAATTCTTATATATATTCTTATTATATAAGAAGAAGCAACTGTACGCCAGCAAATTTCACAATCTGGAAGAAATGGGTCCATTCCTAGAGACACACAAACTACCAAAACTCAACCAGGAAGAAATAGAAAACCTGAACAGACCCATCACCAGTAAGGAGATTGAAGCAGTCATCAAAAATCTCCCAACAAACAAGAGCCCAGGGCCAGATGGCTTCCCAGAGGAATTCTACCAAACATTTAAAGAAGAATTCATACCTATTCTCCTGAAACTGTTCCAAAAATAGAAATGGAAGGGAAACTTCCAAACTCATGTTATGAGGCCGGCATTACCTTGATCCCAAAACCAGACAAAGACCACATCAAAAAGCAGATTTACAAACCAATATCCTTGATGAACACAGATGTAAAAACTCTCACCAAAATACTAGCCAATAGGATCCAACAGTACATTAAAAGGATTATTCACCATGACCAAGTGGTGAATTTATTCCTGGGCTGCAAGGGTTGTTCAACATCCACAAATCAATCAATGTGATATAATTCATTAATAAAAGAAAGAAAAAAAAAACAATGATACTCTCAATAAATGCTGAAAAAGCATTTGACAAAGTACAAAATCCTTCCTTGATCAAAACTCTTAACAGTGTAGGCATAGAGGGTACATTCCTCAACATCATCATGGCCATCTATGAAAAACCCACAGTGAATATCATTCTCAATGGGGAAAAGCTCAGAGCTTTTCCCCTGAGATCAGGAACACGGCAGGGATGCCCACTATCTCCATTGCTATTCAACATAGTATTGGAAGTCCTAGCCTCAGCAATCAGACAACAAAAAGAAATAAAAGGCATCCAAATTGGCAAAGAAGAAGTCAAACTCTCACTCTTTGAAGATGATATGATACTTTTTGTGGAAAACCCAAAAGACTCCACTTCAAGACTGCTAGAACTCATCCAGGAATTCAGTCAAGTGTCAGGATATAAAATTAATGCACAGAAATCAGTTGCATTTCTATACACCAATTGCAAAACAGAAGAAACAGAAATTAAGGAGCCAATCCTATTTATAATTGCACTCAAAACCATAAGATACCTAGGAATAAACCTACCCAAGAGGCAAAGAATCTGTACTCAGAAAAACTACAAAGTGCTCATGAAAGAAATTGAGAAAGACACCAAGAAATGGAAAAGCGTTCCCCATTCATGGATTGGAAGAACAAATATTGTGAAAATGTCTATGCTACTTAAAGCAATCTACACATTTAATGTGATCCCTATCAAAATACCATCAATTTATTTCAAAGAAATGGAACGAATAATCCTAAAATTTATATAGAACCAGAAAAGACCACAAATAGCCAGAGGAATGTTGAAAAAGAAAACCAAAGCCAATGGCATCACAATTCCAGACTTCAAGCTCTATTACAAAGCTGTAATCATCAAGACAGTG
>CM053613.1:24464980-24558124 GCA_028646535.1 Procyon lotor | reverse complement strand
GGTACTGTGTCTTCTTTTTTTTGTGGTGAGTTTTTCCGCCTCGTCATTTTGTCAAGGTAAGAGTAGATGGGTGAGAGAGAAAGATTCTCTGGAGTTCTGCAGTTTTCACTGATTGATTAACTAGGTCTTGGCTGGATATTCTCGCTGATCTTCTGGGGGAGGGGCCTTTGCTGTGGTTCTCAAATGTCTTTGCCCGAGGCGGAATTGCACCGCCCTTGCCAGGGGATGGGCCGAGCACTTTGCTCAGGTTCGCTCTCGGAGTCTTTGTTCCCTGAGTGCTTTCCGTACCGCCCTGGAGGCTGGAAATGAAAATGGCGGCCTCCCAGTCTCTGGCCTAGAGGAGCCGAGTGCTGGGCGCCATGATCCTCCACAGGCCCTTAGGGGAAAACCGTTATCACTCCCGTCTCCCTTGCCCGCGGTCCAAGCTCTGCGCTCAGCTAGCCTGTGGTGGAGTG
This sequence comes from Procyon lotor, assembly GCA_028646535.1. Lineage (NCBI taxonomy): Eukaryota > Metazoa > Chordata > Mammalia > Carnivora > Procyonidae > Procyon > Procyon lotor. The sequence continues at coordinate 24,557,669 of CM053613.1, read as the reverse complement.
CCTCTATCTGTGGCGCGCGGGCCCGTCTGGAGTCCTCAAACTAGCAGATTCCTGCTGCGCGCTCCCGCACCGCTCCTCCCAGAGGAGGAAGGAGGGGCTGTCTCCGGAGCTGCCTCCTGTGGGGTCCCCGCTTGAAGTATGGCAGCCCTATATGAACTGTATGTCTCAGTTCCTATAGTCCAAGGTAGGCTATACGGTGTTGCGCGGCTCCTTCTCTGCTGTGGGCTTCTCTGCCCCAATACCTGGGAGCTCTGCTGCACTCGGGCTCCTCTGGTCCCTCGGTGACCCCACGGGTCCTGAATCCACACTTTTCCCGTGAGGGCTGAATCCCCACTTAGCCTCCGGAGCGATGTCCCTCAGCAGAGCAGACTAGAAGTTCCAGATTTTGTGCTTCGCGGCTCTGAGACTGCTGGGAGCCGGCCCCTCCCCCTGGGGTCTCTCTTCCATCACTTTAAATTCACTTTTTCCACACTTCCTACCTTTCTGAAAGTGGTCGATTTTCTGCTCCTAGAATTGCTGTTCATATTCTTTTCTCTCTGCTGTTGTGTTTGCTGGCTTTTAGAGTGGTTTTCTGCCTCTTTAGCTGGACTTCTGGGACCCAGTGCTCTCTGTGCCTCCTACATCTCCGCCATTTTGCCTTGAGACCTAATTTATTTCTTAATTGAAGTATAACTGACACACAATGTTACATTAATTTCAGGTGTACAACATAGTGATTCTACAAGTTTATACATTATGCTGTGTTCACCACAAGTGTAGCTAGCACCTATCATCATACAGCACTATTACAATACCATTGTAGAGTTATTTTTTTTTAAATATTAATTCTAGCACAGTGAAGATACAGTGTTATATTAGTTTCAGGTGTACAATACAATGATTCAACACTTCCATATATTACTCAGTGTTCATCGAGATAATTGTAGGCTTCATCCTCTTCACCTTTTTCATCCATCACCCCACCCACCTCCTCCCTGTAGAGTTCTGCTTTTTAATAACTTCAGGGATCATGAGCTGGATGCATGGGCCAAAATTATACTCTGAATGCCAAGTGAATTTACGAGATATAGGGAAGTGTAATGGTCAAGTGCACAGGATTGGTAGAAAACACTTTTCCTTCAAGCCAAAGCAGCTCTTTTTCTGCTTGGTATGTTGAGCTTCCATGTAAGATTTCATTTGAAAAAAAAGAAAAAAAAAAGATTTCATTTGAACCAAGACTAAAAAATAGCATGGAAGTCACTGACAAAATACGACACCCTCATCTTGCAGAAGAGAAAAATGACTCAGAGAGATAAAGTAGTAATGCCAAGGTCACAATAGCTGTTAGTGGCAGGATTAAAACCAGAACCTAAACTCCCCTGATTCCTTGTCCAGGCCTTTCCATCATGGCTGATTCTCTTAAAAGCCACAAATTAGAGTTAAAACACTGAACAGTTTTTAGCATATTATCTGGAAAGGGAAATAGGAAGCACTTAAGCTTTCTTGTCCAATCAGATAAGGAAGCCATCCAGCCTTAGAATGTTTAAATTAGGAGAGGATTGAGTGATCAGGAGGCCTGAGTGAAGATCCTGGGAGAGCAGGAAAGCAGCTGGAGTTATAAAGGCACCTGGAGGCCACATGACTGAAAATAGCTTCATTTTGTCTACTGCAGGACTTGCCACCCAAGAGACGTTGCCTCCACAATGGTCCCAAGAAAATAATTTAGTGTTAGGCCACCCTGTGAGTTCTTTTATTCATCTGTATAGGTGAGTCTTTTTTTTGGTTTGAACATTATCTGGTAATTAATGGCTTCAAGGTGATTCTTCAAACTCGACTTTAGGATTTCCAACTTAGTATAAAATTTCAATTCAGTTTATTATTGGGGAGGAGTAACACTTAACATTCTTCATGGAGTTTAGAATTGTATTCATTTAGGAAAGTGAACTTCAAAAGTTTTCAAAGCTCAGTCAAGGTAAATTTGGGTGGTAATATCAATTAACCAGGCTAAGAGGAGTTGTAAAACCAGTCTGAAAATATTTTCCAACCTCTCTCATAATGTCTGAAGCTGCCGCCTTCTGACTTATAAAAACAATTTCTTTTCTTTGTTCTCAGTTTCCATTTTGGGTTCTGGCCAGTATTGAGAACTAGAAATTTCATGGCTGGTTTATAAAACTATCAAAAAACTTTTTTTAAATGTCAGACGCTATTAACATGGAACATGCAGTGAAGTGCTATTTATCCAGGATGCAAATAATCAACCCTGTAAAATAAAAGTGGAGTTATATTTTATACAGTTTTGTGCAATGACTATTGACATTCAGAATCCTGACCTGAGGCCCTGCAGATACTTTATGTGCCTAACTCATCAAAAGAAGATTCCACTGAAATCAGTCACTGTTCAGTGCCAAGTACTCTTACCGTATTTTATTGTGTCATGGAGGTCTCAGCATGGAGGTCTTAGCATGGACATATCCAGCTAATTCTGACATGTCAATACCTGTCCCCAAGCCTGGGGGCATGGACCTACTGGTGCTCTAGTTAGGAAGAAGAAGACCCAAATAGCACTGTAACAGATACAAAAGAATTTCACCCTGATGGGAGAGATTTGGGGGTACAGGTTTGTGAGGTGGATAAGGCTATTAAAGAAGACTGTTGGCTTTATCTTGGAGCAGCCATATGAAGTTAGTCCCTTCTGGAGCAGTGCCAGAGGTTTAAGAAGATAAGGCAATGTACTATCTGATGTTTGTGGGTATTTGATGTTTGTGGACCCTCCAGATGGACTCTCTACCCTTTCCATCCTTCTCTGAATCCCAGAGATGATCTTGGGATCTCTTGACCTCTGGTTTCTGGTTGAGTTTGGTTGGACCATTAGCAGGAGACAAAGAGTAGAATGAGGTCTTTACTCTGATATTGTCACTCCAGTTTCCTTAACATCCTCAGACATGGTGTTTCTCTCAAGTGAAGGTGATAGCTCTGTTGGTTGTCCTCCACCTTCCTCTCTGTCTCCCCAGGTTCATAATTGGCAGTCCCATCTTGTCTCTTCAAGCCTAGGGTGGTGATGGTGATCCTCTGTCAGTTACTTTGGGATAGTACATTACCCCATGTGCTTTTTCTATATGTTCTATATTTTCCACAACTTGGGCAAGAATTCATTTTTTTAAAAAGATTTATTTGTTTATTTTAGAAAGAGAGAAAGAGCATGAATGGGAGGGGTGGAGAGAGTGGGAGTCTCAAGCAGATTTTACACTGAGGACGGAGCAAACAAGAATCCTTTTATTAAACTTTAATTTTCCCAGTTTGAGGAGTGCTTGGATGGCTCAGTCATCAAGTATGTGCCTTCAGCTTGGGTCATGATCCTGGGATCCTGAGATCTAGCCCACATTGGGCTCCCTGCTCAGCCAGAAGCCTGCTTCTCCCTCTCCCACTCCCCCTGCTTGTATTCCCTCTCTCGCTGTGTCTCCCTCTGTCAAATAAATAAATACATAAATAAAATCTTTAAAAAAAATTTTCCCTCCAGTTTGAGAATATCATCTGTTTCCTTATGGGACCCGAACTGACAGGTATGTAATAATGAGTCAGTAAAATTAACTTATATCATTAATAGTTTGATAAGATACTGAGAACATGCAAGGCAAGGAAGCTATGGGAATATACACAGGGATATCTGGGGATGTGTAGGATTTGGAATTAACATTAACACATAATTTCTCTGAACCTAGCCATCCCGGCTACTGTCACTGTCTATCTAGTTCTGGTTGTTTTAGATAAACCAGTTTGCTCCAATAAAGTCACCCCAGGGATAAATTTTAGGTCCCGCAGACAAAAGGTCTGTTTTTAGAACTCATTTATACCATCTTTCACTTGCCTACTTCCCTCAGATCCCAATTTTTCAGATTCCTTAGCTTCCTCAGTTTCTTCTGATTTACCATTGCAGTGCAGTTTTAAAATTTAATTTTATTTTTTCAGTGTTCCAAGATTCATTGTTTACGTACTGCACTCAGTGCTCCATGCATTACCTACCGTCCTTAATACCCACCACCAGGCTCACCCATCCCACCACCCTCCTTCCCTCTAAAACACTCAGTTTGTTTCTCATAGTACATAGTCTCTCGTGCTTCGTCTCCTCCTCCGATTTCCCCCAATTCACTTTTCCTTTCCTTCTCCTAATGTCCTCCATGTTATTCCTTATATTCTACAAGTAAGTGAAACCATATGGTAATTGCCTTTCTCTGCTTGACTTATTTCACTCAGCATAATCTCTTCCAGTCCTGTCCATGTTGATACAAAAGTTGGGTATTCATCCTTTCTGATGGAGGCATAATATTCCATTGTATATATGGACCATATCTTCTTTATCCATTTGTCTGGTGAAGGGCATCTTGGCTCTTTCCACAGTTTGGCGATTGTGGCCATTGCTGCTATGAACATTGGGGTACATATGGCCCTTCTTCTCACTACATCTGTATCTTTGGGATAAATACCCAGTAGTGCAACTGTAGGATCATAGAGTAGCTCTTTTTTAAATTTTTTGAAGAATTTCCACACTGTTTTCCAAAATGGCTGCACTTTCTTGCATTCTCACCAACAATGTAAGAGGGTTCCCCTTTCTCCACATCCTTCCCAACATCTGTTGTTTCCTGTCTTGTTTATCTTTGCTATTCTTACTGGTGTAAGGTGGTATCTTAATGTGGTTTTGATTTTAATTCCCCTGATGGCTAATGGTGATGAACATCAAAATCCTAGAGAACATAGGCAGTAACCTCTTTGACTTTGGCCCCAGTGCAGTTCTTATTACTAGTTTATCTTTTGTTTAAAGACTATTTGGACTGAGGTCCTGACTTTGACCTTTGCACCTACTAGGACACAATAACAGCTATTAATAGTTCATGTTTGTTGAACTCTTGCTATGGCCAGGTATTTTGATAAATGTTTTATATGCTTGACCTCATTTAATTCACACTACAACATTATAAGGTAGGTATTATTATTATCCCCATTTTACAGATGAGGAAGCTAGGACCTGAATGGTCGTATAACTCATAAGTGGCAGAGCTAGAAGTTAAACTCAGGTCAGCCCATGCTGGTAAACTCTATGTGGTATTTACCACTTGACTCTCCACAGTGTTACAACAGGAGGGAAAAAGAAGTACAAGCCCTATATTTATAACTGGCTAAATTTTTTTCTAAGGAGACACCCTTAAAGACTTCTATACAACCACAGCATGCTGAAAGTAATCAGAAATGTGGGAATATAGATAAAGGTGATATGGGGCGGGGGAATCATCACATCAGGATTTCCCTTGCTTTGAGCCAGATGAGAGGAATGGTTTGTGATGAAACCCTATATTTTAGCAGATAAGTATTGAGCCATTCATGTATTCATTCATCTCTTTAATCAACACACTTAAAAAATTGTTTATTATGGGCTGAATACAAGGGATAAAAAGATGAAAATGATACAGTATTTGCCCTCAAGGGGCTTAAAACCAAGTGAAATAAATAAATGTGGGAATATATAAGTAAAATCTAATTCCTTATCTAATTCCTCCAGATTTAAAGACTTCTTTTTACTTCAGACATGATTATAACTCCATGCAAACTCTTTGAAAGTAGGTATTCATGTAATGTGTAGGGATGATCCTGTTACCTAGAATGAAGTCTGGAATCAGTATATGTACATGAACAGTGTATTGGGCTCTCCATAAAAACAACATACGACTATATCTAATCTCTATCTATATATCTATATCTACTCTCTATCTGTATATACATCTATATCTACTCTCTATCTGTATATCTATCTGTATGTATATTCTATATCTCTATATCTATATCTAAATTTGTATTTAGAGGAAGATTTCTCTTAAGTAATTGGCTTACATGATTATGGACACTGATCAGTCCAAAATATGCAGGCTGTGCTGGCAGGATGAAGACCCAAAGAAGAGGCAAGGAGTTCAAGTTTGAAGGCTGTCTATTGCAGAATTCCCTCTTGCTCAGGAGTAATCAGTCTTTGGTTTTATTCAGATATTCACCTGATTGGAATTAAGCCCACTCACATTATGGAGAGCATTCTGCCCACCATAAAGTCCATCAATTTAAATGATAATTTCATCCAAAACATCATCATGTTTCACACATGAGTGAAACCATGTGATAATTGTCTTTCTCTGCTTGACTTATATCATTTAGCATAGTTCCCATCTAGTTCCAACTATGTCGATGAAAAAGGTGGGAGGGAAAACTGAACGGGAAGAAATCAGAGAGGTAGACAAATCATCAGAGACTCTGGACTCTAGGAACCAAACTGAGGGTTATAGAAGGGAGGAAGGTGGGTGTATGGGGTAATCAGGTGATGCGCATTAAGGAGGGCATGTGTTGTAATGAGCACTGGATGTTACACACAACTAATGAATCATTGAACACTACATCAAAAACTAATGATGTACTATGTGCTGGCTAACTGAACATAAAAACAAACAAACAAGCAAACAAATAAACAAACTGTCCAGAATCATGTGTGATACCCGCCACCAGCTCATACCCACCACTCAGCATAATAATCTCCTCCCGTCTCAAATCATGGAACTGTCCAGAATCATGTGTGATCAAGTTGACACATAAAAATAACTATCACAATTAGGCAGAAGGTACCTCAAGAACCAACACGATTAGTAAGAGCTAGGCTCTGAAGACTACATAACCCCTTTTCTCCTCACCATAGCGAGGAGAATGGAACCAGCTGAAGTACTCTAATTAAGCAGGGTAAGCATGAGATAATGAATTCAGGAGAGAAAACTCTAGACTACTGCACTGAATTCTAATTTTTGCTTGCTTGATTCCCCACCCTCACCCTCCATCATTAGGTTATTCTTCTGTTCTGGTAGGCCTGCCAGTCATTATCTCCTGTTGACCAGTGCCTGGATCCATGTCTGGAAAAGAATAATATACTATTATAAAGATTTACTAGGCCATATCCAAATCAAGGATCATATATATCATTTATTCATTCAACCATTTTATTAATTCTTTTATTCATCTATTTAATAAATCTTTATTAAGAAAGTACTAAATGCCAAAAACTCTTCTAGATTTTGAGAACTGAACAAGTTTCAAACAATATGGATGTAATTCTGATCTTTATGGAGCATACTGCCTTTGAGGTAAGATGGATAATAAACCAATAGTTGCCCAAATAATTACTTTATTATAGATTTAATAAACAGCATGAAGAAAAAGTACAGGGTACAATGACAGGATGAGTAAAAGTAGCAGACACTGAAAGCTAATAATAAAACCTATTTTTTATTTCTTAAACTAGTCCATAAAATCCCATTTATATAGTGCTCCATAATCTTTTTCCTTATGGCTTGAAACACATGAGTATGGTGACTCTTGAAACTATAGGTTGAAAATGGCAGAACCACACACTGAAATCAGCTTGGGTTTCTAAATCCCCACAGAGAAAGCCACCCACCAAATGCCAGAAATGGACTGCTACATGTAAGAAATGAATTTATATTGGGCTTAGCCACAGTAATGTTGTTATTTGTTTATTCTAAAGTTATAATTATGGTAACTAATATGGAAACTAATTCTGAAACTTGAAACATGGTGCTATCTATGACAAATCTTTAAAATATGTGATGTTGACCTCTCAGTAATGTGTTAGAAAGTCAGAAAACTCTTAAGAAGTTGGAAAAATGGAGACCCATGATATAAATTTGAGCAAAAATTTGGTAAAGGTATTACTTCTGATAATTTGAAGGCAGAAAATGGACCTAATGAGCCTGTAATTTCAGTTCTTAATCAGAGGTGATTTTGCATTACATGGGACGTTTGGTCACATCTAGAGACATTTTTGTTCATCAAAGCTGGAGATGAGGGTATTACTGGCTTGTAAGGGATGCTGCTAAATATCTAATAGTGTGTAGGATAGATCATTGCAATAACATGATTATCTGTTGTAAAATGTCAAGGTTGTTGAAGCTGAGAAACTCTGTTCTAAGGTATGTACTTGGAAAGATTCTGAATAATCATGTAAATTGACTTTCACTCCCATCTTTCATCAAGATGTTACTAGAAAAATAAAGAGAAATCCAGAAAAAAAAAACTGGACAGTTTTCAGAAAGTAAGGAAATATTGGAAATCTCAAATTTTGGATTCTCTAAAAAAAAATCCTGCCTTTAGAGAGAGACCCCAAGCCATAACAGAAGAGATCTGAAGGGGTTTTGAGCAGCTAATTTACACAGAGCCTTGGAGAAAAGATCAGATTAAAGGTATGTGATCTTCCCACCAAGTCTTTGATTTCAGGTGGCCTCAAGATATCTGCTATTAATTTGAGACAGATTGCCCTGGGAACTTGGAAGCAAAAACCTAAATCAGGCTTGAGAATTTTACCTAGGTAAAAACTTTGGATATGTTTACTGGAACATGGAACTGACTGAAACTAGATTAGAAGCTAACCAAATATTTGAGGAAAAGACATTGCAAAAGAAATTTTCTTTAGTAAAGTAGTTAGTATTATTTTAGTGAGTAGTTACTTACTAAGTTTAAGAGGCTCAAGAGTCTTTCTGGAAATAGCATTTAAATGGGTCCTCAAAGATAAAAGGGAATAATTAACAAGTCAAAATTGAAGATGACTGTATACTCCCTGAGGCCAGGAACTGAAGGAGAGCAAGAATAATTGAGATATAGCAAATTAAAGGGGGACATGATGATAGATGAGGCTGTTAGGTAGGATAAGAACTTAAAGGTTATGGGAGAATTTTTGGTAGTTTGTGTCTTTCTAGGGATTTGTCCATTTCATCTAGGTTGTCTAATTTTCTTGGCATACAGTTGCTCATAGCATTTCCATATATTTCTTTTAATATTTTGGTTTTGGCAGTTTAAATATGTCATCCCACTGCCTCCTGGCCTTGATATCTTTGATGAGGAGTCATCTGTTAATCTCATTGAGATTCCCTGACCCATAATGAGTCACTTTTGCTATATTCAAGGTTCTCTGTCTTTGACACCGATATACTCAGAGCTAAAAAACAAGACACAGGGAGAAGATGGCTATCTGCAAGCCAAGCGGAGTGGTTAAGAGGAAAAAAATCTTGCCTATACCTTAATCTTGGACTTTTTTCTTTTAGAACTGTGAGAAAATAAATTTACATTTAAGCCATTCAGTCTGTATTACTAGTTATGACAGCCCAAGAAAACTAGAAACTAATATGAGCTTCATACAAGCTTCATGCAATTTAATTCTCCTTTTTAGGTCATGATTTTCTCCTCTGTTAGATGGTCTATCAGTGATGAAAACTAAATGTGTATGTTATTGTTAAGGAACAGCAAAGAAAATAAAAACCTTTGTTCTTGTTTAACTGATCTACCTATTTTTAGGAAATGTCTGCTTTTATACCTAGTTTAAGCAGATGTAGACTTTATAAGATAATTCTTTTCTCCTGTCCTTTAAAAAATAAGTATCTATTTTCTGAAGAGATATTTTTATTTGGTTTAGGGATGTTTAACCCTGTTTTGCAAAATATCACTCACCCAGAATATTGCTGATGGTTGTGCAAGTAGCAGAGAACACTTGATTTATTTTACTACCCTGGTTGGAAAGCAAATTTGGTTAGTTTGCACATTTTGTTGAATTTATTTGAGCCATTTATGCTTTAGTTTATAGTTTTTTCTCATAAGACACATTGTAAAAAGAAAGGATGAGAAATTAAGTCCCACCTAGCTCTGTTACTAAATGGCCATGTTATATTGAGTTTGCTAACTGTATATTCTGAGTCTACTAACTACTTTGTAATATGGCATCAATCTCATGGTTGCCTTACCTGGTCTCACTCATTCATAATTCAAGAAATAATCAAGTAGGCATCGAGGACCTCCTGCAAGCCAAGCACTTAGATATTAGTGACTCAGTAGAAAGCAAAACTAGCCACAGTTTATTTTTGAGGAGTTTACATTTCGAGGAGCAAAAAGATAAACATTTGTCAAAGAACTACACAAATAAATATAAAGTTGCAATTTTGCTAACTCTTGTAAGGAGAGTACTTACATGAGTTTCAAAGTACCGCTTGCATGGTGCTTTGAAAGCTTATCATGGGACATGGGGGGTGCAGGAGAAGAGAATATTTGATTTAATCAGAGTGTTTGAAATTCTCCCCAAGGATTGATAATTGGAATGACATCTGACAGAAGGAGTAGATGCTAACTAGGTCACTGGGAAGATAAAAAAAGGCAATGGAGAAGCATGTGGTACTATTTTTTTACTATCATAACTATTATTTAGTAAATGGATGCCTATTCAGCCTTTTTTTTTTTTTTACCTAGTCAGTGAAGTTACAGTGTGTCTTATGATAACTCCTTATCTTCAGTAAATCTTTCCAAACTTGAAGTTGATTTACCCACAAAAATTCATACTCTCAAAGTAATTGCCACCTGCCACATTCATGAGAAGAACTAGCAAAGAAAAAAAAAAAAACACAACAATTCAGTGTAAATCATGGCCCTTTTACGTTTTTCTTAATCTTGTTGCTATTTCCATTCTCTACACCCATATGAAATAATAACTTTTATATCTACTGTATTTCTCATATTAAACCTGAATTATGGAATTCTTTCTGTATCTTATCTCATGTATTGGAAAAAGAGTTAATTCTATTCAGCTTAATCTTACTTAGTTGGAAGCCTTAGTAATAATGTACATTATTTTAGAAGACTTCTGACCAGTAAACTGCATACTTCAAAAGTGGACCACTTAAGTTCAATGGGCACCATTTAACAATAAACCATCTGATTCCTAATATGAGGCAATTATATAAGGACTATCCAAACATAATACACTCTCTCTTCCCCTCAAGGCAAGACTTAAATGGATATCCACCTATTTCTCCTTCTTTCATATAACATTGTTGTTTTCCTATCTGAATTGAGAACAAGTCAGTAAGATGGGTTAAACTCTTCTAACTGAGAACAAACTGAACCCAGATGTAAATTGGGCAAGGTGGGCCAATTTTGCTTTCAGTATTGGCAGTACCAAAGGGCCAATTTTTTCGAAGCTTTACAGTACCTGGGCCAGTACCTGGCAACATTGGGTCAGTGCCATAAAGGTCAAGCTTGTGAATGTTCATTTAGCAATTCTCTGATGATTACTTTGCCATCAGTATTCCAAATGGACAAAAAAACCCTTAAATTATTTTGTTTTTTATTCCTTTTGTGAAGTATTTCTGGTATGTGTTTGTACTACCTAGACACTAAATAGATAGATTCTTAGATCATTCCAAGCTGGCTTAAATCTGAACTTTTTAAAATTGAGAAGAAATTGAGAGTTTTCTTTGGTGAGCAATTCTGAAGCAGAGATAATTTAGTGGATCTTTTTATTGGTCTAATTTTGAAAGGTCTGCATAAAATTGCCCCTGTAGAGAAATAAAAATGGATGAAGCCAATGTTTGACATAACTAGAATGAGGTGGAATACTTACCTCAGATCTAGTGGTTTAAATTGAGCAATTACTAGGGTCTAGCTGGTGGATTCATAATGCTGGAATGTTTGGAAAAGATGGAGACATAGGTGAAAGTCGACTTGCATTGAGGAGAGAGAGAGAGAGTCTTTAAGATCAATAAACAGCATTTAGTTGAAACCACTAATGAGTTACACAACATGTCTCAGAAATCACAAGTTTATTTTGTTTTTATGAGAAGTTGGAATAACTTGTGACTGAGGCTGTCAACACAATAGACCACAGTCTTGTGGCAGCCTCTGGTTTTTCTAGTGCCTGAGAAGTGTAAAGTTCCAAGGCAAGAGCAGGATCCCTTTCACCTGAAGCATGCAGCTCATCAGCTCCACAATGGAAAACAACGTGACAGGTCATCTTAAAGCACCAAGGATGTAATGTTATGAAAGACAATTTCTTGATATTCCTCCACATTTCCAACACTCTCACATTTAAAAAAAATATACCCTCTTCCAAAGCTAGCACTTTGAAAATGTGGAACAGAGACTTTCACCCTGAGCCGTTCTTCTTTTTTTTCTCCCTTTTCATGAACTAATGAATGTACTTGAAAAGATTTTGTGTTGTGTCGTGTGCGTGTGTGTGTGTGTGTGTGTGAAGGGGGTAGAAGAGGAAATAAAATGGAATTTAAAAATTCACTTTTATTCTTCTGTTTAGCATTTAGTGAAGACTTAAGGAGTCCTGGGGGTTGTTTCATTTCTGACTCTGAGATTTCTCTTTAAATCGTCATAATTCTTAGCTCTATACTCGGAACAATATGAGTGCCCTCTGGTGGACAAAATGTCATTTAAAGTTTGTGTATATGGACTGAACATGGGTAAGTATGGAGAAAATAAGTCTAATGTTTCAAATGTCCTCATTGAACTTCTGAAATCCTTGGAAAATTAGTTCCTGATGTTCTGGGGTGGTGACAGCTATGAAAATAGTTTCATAAAATAAGGGGATAAAAGGCAAGCCGGCATGGCACTCCAGGTCCTATTTGCCACCAAAATAGTGTCTTGGAGCAAAACACAATTTGGAGCTTGAACAGGGAACTCAAATGTCTAAGGGAAGGCTAATAACCTTACTTCTTGGCCATCAATGCCAAGATCAGAAATGCTCTCATTAAGAATGAGACACTAATGAAACAACTTGGGCACAGGCAAAGCCTCTAAAGGCCTCTAACTGTTGGCATTTGTAGTTAAAATTCTTTAAGAAAGAAGAGAAGATCTTGAAAGAAAGAAGGAAAGGGAGAAAGGAAGGCAGGGAAAGAAGGAAAGAGGGGGAAAGGAAGGGAAGGATGGAAAGAAAGGAAGGAAGAGAGAGAAAGGAAGGAAGAGAGAGAAAGGAAGGAAGAGAAAGAGGGTGAGAGGGACGATGGGGTAGAAAGGAAGGAAGAGATAGGGAGGGAGGTTGGGAGTCTGGGAGGAAGGGTGGAAGGAGAAAAACCACAAGTTGTGTAACCCTTTCACATACCCAAGATCTAAGCCAATGCAGGACTTGAAGGGATCATACAGTATATTTTCTTGTTGTTTGTTCAGATCCTCTTTACCTTCTTTGTTGGGTGATGACACATTAAAGGCTGAAGACAGACTATCTGGTTCTTTTGAATCTCACTTAATTCTTTTACTTACTACAAGAATAGCAATCTGATTTAAGATTTCATCAAATTGACAAAGCCCTAGGTTTATAGGCAGTGGTATACTGATAAATGTTTAACAATTGGTTCTTCAGGAAAGAAAGCCCTGCTTTGTAACATTTGCCCATTTCCATGGTGTAAATAATCTCACCATGGTTGATTTCAAGCTACCAGCACAATATCAGTGAACATGTAACTGGGAAGAGATGAATAGTTGACTCTCACAAATTGGAACAAGGCAACTCCAGCCTGCCACTATATAAGGGACTTTTAATTATTTTTTCGTATAATTTTGATACTTTGGACCCTGACAATGTATTATTTTTGTCATAAGAAAAGGAACACTCAAGTAAAAGTTATTTAAAAGTTGACCCCTACTGAAGAAATTATTTGTAATAAAAAATGTCTTCCAAATTGACATATATCCCACAATGTTTAATACTCTTTAAAACATTTCCAAACTCAGTGTCACTGGAATATTGTACAGAAAATTCTATAAATAGAATAGATCTATATACTACCATTTGAGAAGGGAGGAATATGAACACCAAGGGCGTTGCAGCAATATATATGCAGCAATATATATATGGTTATATATATATGGTCATATATATATATATATATATATATGTTCCTAGAATTCTAGTTTTCTACCTGTTAACTCAGTGATTTCCCTGTTTTATACAGATATTAAAAAGAAAATTTACAACTGGAATTGGTGAATTCAAATTGCATTCACAGTTTGCACTCAATAATGGTGTTTATTTATTCTATGCTTTGGACAGAAAGGATTGTCCACAGATCTCTTTAGGAGACTTCTGACATCACAAAGCAATTTATGCCTGGATAGTGCTATGCTACCAGTGCTGGAGCCCAAAATGATTACAAAAGCACTATCCCTCTTTAGCTCCCATGGATCTGGTAAGTGTAGAGTCTGATTATATTTCCCACCACATCTTTCCCTTTGTTTAATTCTTTTGTTGGTTCAATGTGGATAGAGTTCTTGGTAATTCATTTCTGTAAACAATCCTCATATCCTTGGGCTTAAGAGACTTAAGCACCTAGTTTGAGTATATCCAAGACCACCCCCAAAACACTGTGCTATGTGAAAATCAGTAGCTTAGGATAGTGGAAAGAGAACAGACTTGGGAATCAAGAATACTGCTTCAGATACTTATGGTGTAACATTCGGCAAGTCACTAAATCTCTCTGATTCTGTTTCCTCTTCTGAAAATAATAATGCCTACCTCATAGGAAAGTTGGGAAAACTAAATAAAATGATATTGATTATGGGCTTATCAAAATACCTGGAATATTTTTTAGAGGCTGGAGGTGGGGGAGGAAAAGGGAGAGGAAGAGAGGGAATCTTAAGCAGTCTCCATGCCCAACACAGAGCCCAATCTCACAACCCTGAGATCATGAACTGAGCCAAAATCAAGAGTCAGATGCTTAATCTACTGAAGGAACCAGGTGACCCAAAATACCTGGCATATTGTAAACATTTACAAATGCTAAATGTAGTAGCAGTAATAACAACAACCATATTATTATTATATATGTATGTATGCATATGACTATATATTATATATATAATTGGTAGCAGTAACAATAACAATAATAACAATAGAAATAACAATAATATAATACTTTTTACATATGTGTATAATTGTAACCATTATTATTTCTCAAATGCTTAACTAAATATCTGACATTTTTATAATAGGTGCTCAATTAAGATTAGTTTCTAGATAAGCAAATAATAGCAAATAATCAAATAGCAAATAATAAAAGACAGAGAATGATGAACACTTTCTTAAACCCAAAACACAAATTTCTATCAGGAATAATTTAAATGCTTTTGTATTATGTTTATGTGTATTATTATTCATTCAATCATTTCCTTGGCTATTTTGATCTTCCTTTTACTGATAAGGAAAATCTTAAGTTAGGTAAATGCAACACTGCCTTCATAGAGGAGATGATGCTTTAAAAAAATTAATTCGCTTTCTCAAGCCCATGATAAATATGTTGTTATTATCTATCATCTATCTATCTATCTATCTATCTATCTATCTATCTATCTATCTATCTATCTATCATCTATCTATCTATCATCTATCTATCATCTATCTATCTATCTATCTATCTATCTATCTATCTATCTATCATCTATCTATCTATCTATCTATCTATCTATCTATCTATCTATCATCTACCTATCATCTATATATCATCTATCTATCTATCATCTATCTTATATCTTCATCATTGTCATCATTTATCTAACCTAATCCATACATCCGGTCGCTAAAACCATCCCCGTGCTGACTGTACTCTTAGAGACTTATATTGTTGAATAAATAATCAATTAAAAGTAACTTATTAGAACCCTTGATTCTATAGAATTGCTTTTTGCTTCCATTAGATCAGCAACCAATCTTGATCAGGAATGGTGTTATTAAAATGAAGACCAAGAAAGCAAGCAAAAATGCATTTCTATTTCATAACCATATCAGGGATTATGGTTTTCCTGGAATTTGGAAATTTTGACTTAATTCAACCATTTCTATATCCTTTTTAAAAGTAATTTTTCTAACTGTGGAAAGAATGCAAATTTATTAAAGAGAGTTTAAATACTTTAGAAAAGCACAAGCAAGGTAGTACAAATAAGTCATAATTCTATTACCCGGAGAAAACAACTGTCCACATTTTTTTTTTTATTCACCTGTATGGATGGTGTGAGTACATGTTTTTGTCTGTAGGTATATATATATATATTTTTTTTTTTTTTTTAAAGATTTTATTTATTTGACAGAGAGAAACACAGCGAGAGAGGGAATACAAGCAGAGGGAATGGTAGCGGGAGAAGCAGGCTTCCTGCCGAGCAAGGAGCCCGATGCGGGGTTCGATCCCAGGACCCCAGGATCATGACCTGGCCGAAGGCAGACGCTTAACGACTGAGCCACCCAGGTGCCCTATTTTTAAAAAAATAAAATTTGTATTTACTGCTTTTTGTTTTAATCTAATAATACATGAGGATAATTTCTTTGTGTCATCTGATATTATTCTGTGGCCTCATTCTTGATGATATGCCAGTGTATTGTGGAGTGAAACCTGATTTATTTGAGCAATTGATTAGTATAGGACATTTAAAGTATTTTCCATTTTTTGCTATTTAAAAATGCCGAGATGCAAATCCTTGTTCTTGATTATGAGCTAGGACTTGGTTTTAAATTTATGACTTAGATGTAGATGTATTAAGAACTACCCAAATCCTCTGATGCCTTCTCTCAGACACAAGATTTAGGTCTTCCAACTAGGCTACTGCTGAGTTTGATGATATTAAAAGTTGTCTGGCATTCCCTTTCCTAGAGTCAATAGCAGAAAAAAAAAAAAGGAAAGGAAAAACCTGTTTATTTTATTTAAAGATTTTATTTATTATTTATTTGACACACAGAGAGAGATCACAAGTAGGCAGAGAGGCAGGCAGAGAGAGAGGGGGAAGCAGGCTCTCTGCTGAACAGAGACCCCGATGCAGGGCTCAATCCTAGGACCCTGAGATCATGACCTGAGCTGAAGGCAGAGGCTTAGCCCACTGAGCCACCCAGGCACCCAAAAGTGTTATTCTGAGAGCTGGCCCCTTTGTTGTAGCCACGGGATATATTTCAAGGAGAAACAAGAAAGACTACAGAAGAGGGTTCATTTTATTCCTTGAAGATAGCTTTTCTCCCAGCATCCTTGGAGAAATCCCTTCCTTTTCCTGCTTAAGTGGCAGGGTTTCCTGCAAGAAACAGAACTGCTCATGCAGATGAGAAGGCTGTAGTCAAGGAAGCCATAGCAGGTGCCACTAGCACTAAGCGGGTGGTAAGAGCATATGTGAGCTCAGTGTTAGAAAGAGCCTTGGCAATGAGTCAGAAGACTTAATAAAACCAGACTTCAAGGCACAAGAGCCAGCTGTGCAATGTGGCAGCCCTGGAGGTAGTACTAAAATCCTGAAATAGTCATTCCTGGATTATCAGCTCTTCAGGGATTGGTGATTAAAACTAAACACATATTAATGTGATATGTTTATAATTATTTATACTTATTTATAATTATTAGTATTTATACTTAGCACAACTTCTTTTTTTTAATTTAATTTAATTTTTTCAGTGTTCCAAGACTCATTGTTTATGCACCACACCCAGTGCCCCTCCTTAATGCCCACTACCGCACTCACCCAACCCCCCACCACTCTCCCCTCTGAAACCCTCAGTTTGTTGCTCAGAGTTCACAGTTTCTCGTGGTTCATCTCCCCCTCTGATTTCCCCCCATTCACCCTTCCTTTCCTTCTCACAGTGTCCTCTATGTTTTTCCTTATGCTCCACACGTAAGTGAAACCATATGATAATTGACTCTCTCTGCTTGACTTATTTCACTCAGCATAATCTCTTCCAGTCCTGTCCATGTTGATACAAAAGTTGGGTATTCATCCTTTCTAATGGAGGCATAATATTCCATTGTATATATGGACCATATCTTCTTTATCCATTTGTCTGGTGAAGGGCATCTTGGCTCTTTCCACAGTTTGGCGATTGTGGCCATTGCTGCTATGAACATTGGGGTACATATGGCCCTTCTTCTCACTACATCTGTATCTTTGGGATAAATACCCAGTAGTGCAACTGTAGGATCATAGAGTAGCTCTTTTTTTTAATTTTTTGGGGAATCTCCACACTGTTTTCCAAAGTGGCTGCACCAACTTACATTCCCACCAACAATGTAAGAAGGTTCCCCTTTCTCCACATCCTCTCCAATACTTGTTTTTTTACTGTCTTGTTGAATTTGGCCATTTTTCCCCCCAAATATGTTTATTTTATTTTTTCAGTGTTACAAGATTGTTAATGCACCCAGTGCTCCATGCAATTTGTGCCCTCCTCAATACCCACCACCACTTAGCACAACTTCCTAGATGCATTTGTTTAAATGTGTTAGAGTAAGCACTCAATAAATGATATTTTAAAAATAATTCATTTATCTAAAGATTGTATAATATAAAATGATGTATACGAGAACATATTGAAATTATTAAATTATACATTATACAAGTCTGTATGTATATGTATGTGTGTATGTATATGTATATATTTGTGTATGTATATATATATGTATATGTATATAAGTGTGTATGTATATGTATGGATACATACACAATTTAACTCAGTTTTCTATATAAACAGCAAAACAAAGAAACAAGAAGTAGGTCTAATGAAGAGAGACAGAAACCACCCAATAATTTTAACAGGGAAAGTTTAAGGTAAAGAATTATTAGCTCTATCTGGAGGTTGAAGTAACAAGATGTTGGGTAGTAAAAAATAAAAATAACTTCCAAAGAACATAGGAATAACATATATATGGAACAGCCACTACTCCTATGGCTGAGATAGAGTACCTAAGGAAGATACCTCCTTCTTTCTCCTCAGGAATGAGATATAGGTCTTGTGGAGAGGGCATAGTTGCTGCTCTCTGGATTATAGAGAATATACTGGTCCTGGCAATATGTGCTTTAGAAGTTGCCAAAAATCTGTCCTCTGGAGTGCCCAGGAAAACTGTACATGGGACCATGTCTCACCAGACACAGCTTGAAAAGGGGACATTTTCTCAAATGTCCTCATAAAAAAACCCTTAAAGGAGACACTCAATATATAATAATAGTATATAAATGGCAAAGTCTTCAATAAAATTCATGTAGAAAAGGTGATCATATTGTTATGTATATAAATACCCATTTATTTACAGTGGAATTATTCAACTCAAGTCTTATTCATACAATGTTTCAACTAAAGAATCTTAATCACTTATTGTCTGAGGTAGAAATATCTACCTCAAATATATCAATATCAATTGATATCAAAGAAATATCAAACTGGTTGAATTTTACCAATCATGAGATCAACAGGCCTTATGTTTGTGTCAGCAAGAATTGTGTCTTCACAACTATCTGTGTTTCCAGTAGCAAAGATTAGAGCAACATGACAGAGCACAAAACAGCAGTAGCTAGAAGGACAAACCATTGAAGGAAATATAGCCACCATGATTAAAATATTTTTAGAAAAAGCTGATATATCCCTTGCTTCTGAGGAGTCAGAATCTACCAGTATGAAAAAAGACATTAGAGAGTGAATAGCAAGAGTGTTGCTACTGTCTTTTATTTCAAAGTCAGCAAACTTGATGTTAAATAGACAAAATAGTGAATATGCTAGCTGTTGTAAGCTATAATGTCTCTGTGACAATGACTGAACTCTGTTGTAGTTCAGAAGTCAACAAGTTTACTTAGTAAACAAGTACATTAGCTTGGTATAGGTTGTTGAATCTTGCTTTTTGGGTAAATAATACTGTGCAATGTTGTTGGTCTTCTGGGGTTTTCATACTATTTCTTGCCAACATAGAAACATGCCCATTTTTTCACTGATCTTGAACAGAGGTCTGCAAAATTTTTCAGCAAAGGATTAAGTACCAAATATTTTATAATTTGTGAATCATATTTGCGAGAAAAGTCTGTGTCACTTTTCTTTCCTTCCCCTTCTTTTTCTATTCCATTTTTTCCTCTTCTTAACAACCTTTTAAAAATATAAAAAACCTTCTCAACTTGTGGGCCTTATAAGACAGACCATAGGCTGTAGTTTTCTGACTTCTGATTGATCTAGCAGAGTAATCTCTAGTAGAGATTTTGGTGGCACATTTAAAGACATTAAATTGCATCTACAGTGTTTTGATTGGTCCTCAGCATTTGTGGCGAGTTGAGTAGAACTGTTTGCTGCATTGACCTCACTCACTTATATATTCATAATTCAAGGTTCTTTCATGCTCTGGTAAATAATTAATCTTTCCCAGCTTGGCATCATGTAATATCTTTTATCTTTTATTCCTTACAAATTATATACCATTCCATAGTGTTGTGTCTGGCTCACTTAATCTAACATCTTAATGTAGATGTCACCTTGAAGATATCTACTGTATATTGAAGCAAAATATTTCATTACTTATGAAAATTTACCAACATGCTTTGAAAGCTTTGCAGTATACACTTTTTTCCCCTATTAAGATGTGGTAGTAGTTGAGGTATGTGAAATACTTTACCATGTTGCCTTTACCGTGCTTGTGAGAAGTTACACTGGAACAAACTATTTTCAGACATTGTTTACAAAGTGTAGAAAAAGAAAAGTTCTAGAAGTTGTTTCTTTGTCCATCCAGTCTAATTTACTAGCTATAGTTGTATTGTCCTTGATATAACTATGCAAAGAGCTGAGGGTTAAGGGCTTTCTATAGGCCCCTGTAATCCCAAACTCAAACTACATTCTCCTTGGGACTGTAAGGAATTCTTTTTTCTTATGTCAGACTAAGTATTAAGAGTCAAATGAGGGCTAGGTAAAAATTCATGAAAATGAATTCTAAAACTTCTAAAAAGTTAGTATGATATAATCCTACATATTGATTTTAG
This sequence comes from Procyon lotor, assembly GCA_028646535.1. Taxonomy (NCBI): domain Eukaryota; kingdom Metazoa; phylum Chordata; class Mammalia; order Carnivora; family Procyonidae; genus Procyon; species Procyon lotor. The sequence goes on along the minus strand of CM053613.1, from coordinate 24,537,083 downwards.
CTTTTGTTGCTTTGCTTTTGGCATCAAATCTAAAAACTAATTGCCCACACAATGTTTAAGGAGCTAATCCTGTATGTTTTCTTCTAGGAGTTTTACAATTTCAGATCTTACATTTAAGGCTTTAATACATTTTGAGTTGGTGTTTCTGTATGGTGTAAGGTAGGGGTTCGGTTGTATTCTTTTACATGTGGCTGTCTAGTTTTCCCAACACTAGTTACTAAAAACACTATCCTTTCTGCTTTGTATTTTTTTATATCCTTTTGTCATAAATTAACTGACCATACAGTTAATGTGGGTTAATGGTGGTTAATTTCTGTACTCTCTGTTCTGTTCCAATGATCTATGTCTGTTTTATTGTTGTTGTTGTTGTTGCCAATATCATACTGTTTTGATAACTATGGCTTTATAATATAGTTTGAAATCAGGAAGTCTGATGCCTCCAGCTTTTTTCTTCTTTCTCAAGATTGTTTTGGCTGTTTGGAATCTCCTATAGTTCCATACCAATGTTAGGATTGTTTTTTCTATTTCTGTAAGAAGTATCAGTTTAATTTTGATAGATGACTATAGTTGACAACAATGCATTTTATAATTGAAGTTTGCTAACAGAGCAGAGCTTATATCTTCTTACAAAGTATGTATTCATACATATATGAAGAGTTAGCTGTGTAACATGGATATGTTAATTAACTAGATGAGAGGAATCTTTTCATGGTGTATATGTCTATCATCATGATGTTCCCTTCAAACATGTTCACTTTTATTTGTCAGCTAATATTGAGATAAAAGAGTATTCACAAGTTGGGAATTTCTATTATAACTTGACTTATTAACTATCAGTGTAAATTTAGGATAATTCATTTACTACTTACTTTCATTAGTTTCTTAATATATGCAAATGTGGTTAAAATCCTTTACTTTGATGATTAAATAACACATATAACAAAGCACTGTCTGTATAAAAACTGATACCATTTATAAAATACCTTCCCCATGTGAGGCATTTAATAACACTCTTATGTCCTATTAAAAAAAAATCCTACACTCCTTTTGTCTCATTTCCTTAAGAGTCTGATGGGGGCAAGAACACATCTGATAATTTGTTATGGAGAATGTATATATGTGAAATTATCTATCTGAAGTCATATATTTTTATTTGAAAGGAGACCTAGAAGGGTTTCTTAATGAACACCTACTGAACAGAATTGAGTTGACATATTCAGTGCATGGTATGCTACCATCAATTATTGTAAGGCATTATTTATTATTGTTTATTATTTTATTTTTTTATTTTTATATGAGTCACTCAATATCCATCTACTTTCCCTATTCCTCATAGATACCCATCCCAATCTGATGTGTGTATTGTATTTCCTTGCAACTGATCTTATATGTTTATTTGGATATGTGTTTGTCCTTGAAAAACACATTTTGTTTTTTCATTAATAATAATATTTAAAACACAAACATTGTATTATTATAATAAATTTAATTTCTGATTATTTCTTTTTAAAATTTGAACCTAGTAGTTAAATATACCTATTTTTAAAATTTAATTTAATTTTTTCAGTGTTCCAAGATTCATTGTTCATGCACCACACCCAGTGCTCCATGCGATACATGCCCTCCTCAAAACCCACCACCAAGCTCATCCAACGCCCCCATCCCTCTCCTCTCCAAAACCCTCAGTTTGTTTCTGAGTCCACAGTCTTTCATGGTTCATCTCCTCCTCCGATTTCCCCCAATTCACCTTTCCTTTCCTTTTCCCAATGTTCTCCATGTTTTTTCCTTATGCTCCACACATAAGTGAAACCATATGATAACTGATTCTCTTTGCTTGACTTATTTCACTCAGCATAATCTCTTCTGTCCCATCCATGTTGATACAAAAATTGGGTATTCATCCTTTCTTATGGAAGCATAATATTCCATTGTATATATGGACCAAATAAATACATCTATTTTTGTTGATATAGTGAAATGTATTACAGATTTCTCCTACTATCTCCTACCATTTATACCACTTTGCTTTTACCAAAAAACAAACAAAAAAAACCAAACAAAAACAAAAACAAACAAACAAAAAACCCTACACTGGTACCTGTTTTCACTAACTGAAAGAAATCTGAAGAGGATTTTGTCTTTATGAAATGATAATAGCTTCTTTGCTTTATGTTATTTTGGCTTGCAAAAGATTTCAAAGAAACATTCTACTTTCAGATAATGGGAGAAACCTACATCAATTCCAAAGACTACATGAAGCAATGTTCCACTTTATTCATTCATTCCACTTCTCGGTAGACACATAGACGAACTCAAACTCTGACTATTATAAACAGTGCTGCAATGAACATCCACTATAGTAGACTATGGCTGTTCATCAATATTAGTTGACCTTCTTATGGAGGATTATTCTTCTCCACTATGTTAAGTTTAGACTTAGTTATGTATGTTATGTGATTGATGAAATGTGAGCAGAAGTGACACATGTCACTTCCAGTTGGAGACATGTGTAGCATGTGTTTTGCCTTTATTTCTGTGACTGGCAATGTCCCAGATAATTCCAGCTCTGTCAGCCTTGGTTCTAGGACTCTAAAGTGATTACTATAATCAAAGCCATCATGCCATACAGTATACAAACAGAACAAAGGAAAAATAAACTTTGCTGTTATAATCCAAAATTTGGGAAATGTTTGTTACTGCAACAAACCTATTCTATTCTGACTGAGATAGAGACTGATGTCATGATTAGATGAGACTATAAAACTGTTTCTTTTGAGAGAAGGTTGAGGGTATTTTGTAGAATGGAGAATGAACCCAATATTTACAACCACAGAGCTGAACTGTTTTGGTCATTAGGACTCTTCAAAATATCGGTTTTATTAGCCTAAATATAGGGTAGAATTATATTGTTACTCAATTTGGATATGTCTATTCATGGACTTGGTGTGAAAATTTATCTGGCCTATATCCTCAGGAGCTGAATTGCTAAATTATAATCTACATAGCTTTTCATAGTGGATATATCCTTTAGCAAAGTGAGAATCCTTCTCATTTGTGATGTTCTCAGAAACACTTTACATATCCATCTTTTTAACTTGTACCAATCCTTTGGGTAAAAATTTATATGTTATTACTGCTTTCAGGATTCTTCTAAGTGCTGGTAAAATTGAATGTCTGTTCAGTTAATCATTTATTACCATGTTCTATGAACTCTATAGATTCAATTTTGACCATTTAAACATTATGTTTCTTGTGGTTTTCATGCTGATTTTCTGGAGTTCTTTGTATTTTTTTGGATGTTAATCTCTTGTCAGATTTTGATATTGCAAATATCTTCTCTCAGTCTGTCACCCATCTGTTAACTTTGACAATGATGTTCATTAAACAAAAATCTTTAATTTTTATGTAATTTCATCAGTTTTTCTGCTGATAGCCTATAATTTGGAGTCTTTTTAAAGTAATCCTTCCCTAAACCTACAGTAACAAATATAATCTCCTACCTTAACTTCTATCATTTTATAATTTTGTCTTTGTCATTTAGGTCTTTAATTGATTTGGAATTTAATTTTTATGTAAAGTTTGAAGTGGGAAATATGATTTATTTTTTCTTGACACCATTTTCTAAATAATTCACATTTTCTCCACTGATCTTTGATGCCATCTCTATCATATAGTAGATTCTTTTAGTAAGGGATCTGTGTCTAGGTTTTCTATCACATTCCATTGTTCTATTTGGTAATTCTCTACCAGGACCACACTGTTGATGACTTAGCAATTGTTGGTCTATTCATAGATGTTTATTCTTCATTAAAAATTTTAGAATAAATTTGTTGCATTTCTCAGTGTTATTTAGATTGGAATTTCATTAAATTTATATTTCATTTGGTGGAGCTAACATGTTTACAGTGTTGTTATCATCATGAATGAAGTTTATTTCTCTATATACTTAAGGTTTTTGGGGGAGAGCAGGAGAAAACATTTAAAAAATTTAAATGTTTTCTCCATTGAAGACTTGAGTACTTTTATTAGTTTAATTCCTAGAAATGTTTGGGTTTTTTATTGCTGTATTATTTGGTGGTTATTACTGACAAAGATGGATGTTACTGATTTGGGGGAATTGATTTTGTCTCTGGTTACTTTGGTCAAATCTTATTAGTTCAAATGGTTTGCTTTTTGATTTTCTTGGCTTTTCATGTACATATATTATTTGTTAATACTTTAAAAAATGATAGCATCTTTGTATCCACCTTTTTAATTCCTGTCCCTCCACACTCCCTGCCATTTTACTATGTTAGTCAGGACCTCTAGTAGCATGTTAAACAACTAAAATGATAGTACATACTCTTTTCTTCTCCAGCCTTAAGAGATATAAATTTAAAATTTTATAATATGAATGATGTTTGCTCTAGTTTTTTGGCAGGGTATTATTATTATTATTATTATCATTATTTTTATCAAGTTAGCAGTTTTTTTTCCTATTTCTTGTTTTCTAAGAGGTTTTTTTTTTTTAAATTAAAATAAGGGGTGTCTGGGTGGCTCAGTGGGTTAAAGCCTGCTTCCTCCTCTCTCTCTGCCTACTTGTGATCGCTTTCTCTCTGTCAAATAAATAAATAAAATCTTGTAAAAAATTAAAATAAAATGCATTACTTTTTTCAAATGTTTTCTGTATCTATTAAAGTGACCATAAGAATTATCCTCTTAAATGCAGTAAATTACATTCTTGTTTGATATTTAGCCATATAGTAAATTACATTCTTGGTAGATATTTAGCCATCTAAGAACTTCTGAAATGAATGCTGCTTGCCTTGTTTTTTTTTTTTTGAAGTATGCTATTGAATTTAGTTAGCTAATCCAGAATTTTCATATCCATATTTATAAATAAGGTTGACCCAAATTTTCTATTTATTATAACTTACTCTGGTTTAAATATAGAGTTTATACTCTGTATTTGGACACTATGGAAAGTAGCTGTGGATACTTTCAAAATGGCTTGGATAACTTTTATTGCTTTTACATTTTTTGGAACAACTTAAGTATATGGTAGTGTATCTGTTTCTTTAAAGTTTGCTTAACTCACCCACACAACTATCTTGGTCTAAAATATTTTGGGGGGGATTGTGGAAGAGGAAGTTTTAAAAATTATTGTTATCGTAATTTCTTTAATGAGTTTGGTATATTCAAAAGTTCTGTTTCATCATATGCCTATTTTGACATTTTGTATCTTTTCCAGGACATTTAGTAATTTCATTTATATTTTTAAATGTAATTCAGTATGGTTGTTCAGTTGTTCATCGTGTTTTGCATAATTTAAAAAAATATCTGTCATTTTTTGGTAGTTATTTCTTTTTTAAAAGTTGTTTATTTGTATCTTTGCTCCCACAAATTTGTTAGGGATTTTTTCTATTTTATTATTCTTTTAAAGAATCCAGTCTTGGTTTAGTTAACAATATCTTTTTCCCCTTCTTGTTCTTTATTTCATTGATTTCTAACATTTTTTTTTAAAGATTTTATTTATTTATTTGAGAGAGAGAAAGAGAGAGGATGAGAGGAGCGAAGGTCAGAGAGAGAAGCGGACTCCTCGTGGAGCTGGGAGCCCGATGTGGGACTCGATCCTGGGACTCCAGGATCATGACTTGGGCCAAAGGCAGCTGCTTAACCAACTGAGCCACCCAAGTGCCCGATTTCTAACATCTTTATTACTTCCTTCCTTTTTATCTCTTTGGGTTTACTCCTTTGCAATTTTTTTTCCTAGCTCTTCTGTTGAATGCTTAGATCATATGTCTTTAATAAAGACAAAAACTGGTTTACTAAACAGTCTGATTTCTGCAGGATATAAGCATGAAGCAGTTTTATTGTTATTTTCTCTATTGCTTCCTTCAAACATTCTCCACTGTGTCCCCCTTTCCCATCCTTCTAACGTCTCTGGCACCTCCCATTGTTTCTGGGTCACTTTCATATAAAAAAGTCCAGACTTGTTTAGAGTAGTTTAAAAATTCAGTTTCACTTTCATCTAGTGTTGACCTTCTTGGTAGCCTTTCAGGCCACAGCCTGAGTGGGTTAGGAATGTCAGTTGCTTTTTCACTTTTCCCTCCTCACTATTTTAATTCTAGTTTCTCTGGTGTTGGCATAGGGAGGGAGAGATTAGAAAAAAAGTTAGAAACCAAAACAAAAGATTTTCACTTAGTTTTTGAAAAGATTTTATTCATTCAATTGGGCACCTGGGTGGCTCAGTTGGTTAAGGGTCTGCCTTTGGCTCAGGTCATGATCTAGGGTCCTGGGATTGAGCCCCGTATAGGGCTCCCTGCTCAGCAAGGAGTCTGCTTCCCCTCTACCCTTCCCCCTGTTCCTGAGCTCTCTCTCTCTCTCTCTCTCTCACACACACACATTCTCTTTCTCTAAATGAATGAATAAAATCTAAAAACAACAACAAAAAAGATTTTATTCATTCCTTGAGAGAAAGCAAGCAAATGGGGGGAAGGGCGAAGGAGAGAGAGAGAATCTGTAACGGACTTCGCACTGAGCACAGAGCCCCAGGTGGAGCTCCATCCCATGATGTCAAGATCATGACTTGAGCTGAAATCAGGAATTGGTTGCTCAACCAACTTAGCCATTGAGGGGCCTCAAAAGCTTTCAGTTATATGATGTTGTTTTAACATTCTACTGGCTGGTGGTTTCTTATAGGAAGTAAGGGCCTTAAATGTTGGCTCTCTCATGATACCCATACAATCTTTCAGAAGTTCTGCAAGGTTTTTTCCCAATGCACTGGGTCCTAGTTAGGGATACTTGCTCTGATATGGCATGTTTTGACCCTTTCTACCTTACCTCTTAGGAATATACCCTATAAACTCTTGCTGGACAATGCTTTACCTTGGCTAGTAGCCCTTTTGAGCAAGGTAGTTTATACACAGCTACACAGATACTTTCCATAGTGTCCAAGTAGCTTATGACCCTTATACATGTTGATTTGAAAGTTTTGCCCACTGTGGCTCCCTTTCAGTATCATGGACTATCCTCCCCCCCCTTTTTTTCAAAGATGTTATTTATTTATTTTAGGAGAAGGAGAGTGAGGGAGAGCACAAACACTGGCAGAGGGAAAGGGAGAAGCAGACTCCCTGCCGAGCAGAGAGCCCTACATTGGGCTTGATCCCAGGATTGGATTGGGATCAAGCCCAGTTGGAAATTGGAAATTGGAAACTAAATCTGCTCCTTTGGGAGAAAGGAGCCAAAGACAGATGCTTAACCGACTGAGCCACCCAGGCACCCCCTATTCTGCTCATTTCTGCATTGGATTATTTGTTTTTTTTGGGGTATTGAGTTTGGTAAGTTTTTTTAATTGATCTTGGACGCCTTCCCTTTGATATGTCATTTGCAAATATCTTCTCCCGTTGCTTGAGTTGCCTCTTAGTTTGGTTAACTGTTTTCTTTGTTGTGTAAAACCTTCATTTGACCTGAGTCAAAACTGAGAGTCAGACCACTTAATGAATTAAGCTACTTAGGCAGTCCATTCATGATTTCTTCTTTACCAAAGAGTAAGTTCTTTGGTATATATATATTTATAAATATATTTGTTAACTTTTGTTATAAATATATTTGTTAACTTTAAAATTTTAAGTTTCATCACATTTTAGTAATTCACAGGAATACAATCTGTGTGATGTTGGCTCTAGATATCATAACACAAGTGATTGACACCAATATATATATGTCTCAGGCACCACAGGAGGGCACAAGGGGAAGATCTGGATCAGGGAATATTTGTATATGATGCTGACTCTGTGCCTATAACAAGAGGGCATAATAAACCAGAAAACTATAATTTAAGCTTTCTTTACATGGAAGGATGGGGAATCTGAAACTGACAAGGGCTAGAAGCAGGGCTAGAGGATATGGAAAGAAAGCTTCATTGCCAACTCCTCTCATCATATTAATCTTTATTTTTCATGGGGGTAAATATTGGGTATATTCAATGTTCAAAACACTACAATAGGTCTTTGGGAGATTCTGATTGAATCTGTAATTGGGGCCTGTGGCAGAAACTGGTTAAATGTTCACTAAACAAACTTCTACTTTCTGTGCACAGAACTAACTTACCTTCTTAGCTCACCTGTACTTTGGTGAAGACATGCAACCACTGGTCATGAATGGAAAGTGAGAAGTGATGTGTCACCCCTAGAACAAGGCTGTCAAGAATATAGTTTCTCTATACTGTCTCTTTTCTCTTTCTTCCAGTGAGATTCAAAGGATCAAGTAGAGGATTCCAAGGCCCCAGGAGATGATACTGCCACCAGAGGGAGGGAACAGCCTGAATCCAAATGACAGAAGAGCAGAGTCACCTTCCCCACCTCCCTACCTCTTCCCTATCCCTAGTCACACTGGACTGTGGTATATCTCACACACACACACACACACACACACACACACACACACGCGCACGCACACACACCTTTATTTTGATAAGCCACTGAGATTATAGGATTATTTAGCACAACAGCTATCATTTACTCTGCCTAATACAAGGAATTTATGGACTGGTAGAAAAAATAAGACGAACATAGAAAATTGCAATAAAAATTGGAAACTAGGGGCGCCTGGGTGGCTCAGTCGTTAAGCGTCTGCCTTCGGCCAGAGGCCTGGGATCGAGCCCCGCATCGGGCTCTCTGCTCTGCAGGAAGCCTGCTTCTCCCGCTACCATTCCCTCTGCTTGTGTTCCCTCTCTCGCTGTGTTTATCTCTGTGAAATAAATAAAAAATCTTAAAAAAAAAAAATTGGAAACTAAATCTGCTCCTTTGGGAGAATCAAAGAAGATTATATCAGAGGAGATGATAGCTGAGCCAGGTTTTAAAAATTTAGATAAGGTGTAGATAATTGGAAATGGGAGAGGCAGAAGAGTGAGTAATTATTTCAGAGATAAAAGAATAAAGGAGAATTTTGGGAGGTGTGAATAAGTCACATATCACATGTTAGTTTGAGTGACAAGAAAAGGGGAAGGAGATGAAAAGAGTTGTAAAGGTAGAATTCTGAATTCCAGTCAAAACAGCCAGAATTTTATTCTGTAGGGGTTTCTTTGTTTGTTCTTAGAGAGAAAGAAAAAATAGTTTGAAAGGATATTTAAGATGATTGATTTGGATATTGAACTCAATAATGTACCATTGTTGCAATAAAATCCCTAATCATAGCAATGTGTAATAATAGAGTAGAAGACACAGGGAAAAAGTTGTACAGATAGGTTAGAGAAGCCAGGTCTTGGTCCTACATTCAAGAAGGCAGATTTTCTTCTAAGTTCTCTGGAACAGCATCAGGAATTTTCCTGCAGAATGATGTTATGATTCGATGGGAGTGTTTAAATGAGCATGACTGCTATGTGGGGAATGGACAATAGTGGGTAAGAATGAAAACAGGGCACCAATTTGGAGGTGATGGCTTAAGTGTAGCAGGTCCTCTCAAAGCATTTGAAATTCTAGTTTCAGTATATTCATTTAGGGAGAGTAATGTATTAGCAGGTCAAGGCATGAAGTTAGAAAGGAAATATATTCTCATAATTCCTCAGAGTAAATGTAAAGAAATAGAAAATTGAATGAATAAATGAGTATATAAATAATAAAAGAGTAATAGCAGAGAAATTAAGCTAAATAGTCTTTTTTAATCATAGAATGTAGATAGATAACATCTCAGAAAAGCAGACTCCGGATCACCCTGTTTAACCCAACCACCATTTGCCCTGCATTATTTTTTACAGCATATATCTCCCCCTAAGATAATATAATCTAATTTTTTGATTCATTTATTGTTAGTCCCTCAAACCCTTTCAACATAAGAAACCAGGGGACTCATTTTTTTTCACCATTTTATTTCCTGCATTTAAAGCTGTGCTTAGGCGAGAGAAGGTAGCATTTATTAAATGAATGAATGGATGGATGGATGAATGTATAACAGCTGACTATTCACACGAATGCATTTTCCTGGCCAAAATATGTTGTTATGTTGAAAATTTTGAAGGCTCAGGAAAGCTAAGGAGTCACATGTAACAGTTGTCCTTAAATAAAGGAACCTAGCATGGAATAATCGTAGGAAAAGCATGGAATCACATATTCCAAAGTATATTCAAAGTATATTCAAAGTATATTCAAAGCCTGGTTTATTCTGTTTCTAGTTCTCAAATCCTGGGCATGTGAATCACCTCCCTGAATCTTATTCCTCACCTGTAAAATGGTATAATTACTCTTATCATAATCTGATGTATGTAAAGCACGTACCTGGCTAATACCTCCAATCCTAATTTTTAAAAATCATCTTTAATTCAGTGAATGTTTAAGGTTTTCTAGAATTATTTTCTAGAATTCACATTTCATATCCTGAAAATTTGGCGGAGTTTCCTCCATGTCCCACCCGATTAAAATAAACAATTGCATCCTTTTCCCCTTTGCTTTTCTTGAATCTTGCTTCCTACCTACTATACCACACTGAGCCAGTGAAAACTTGTTTAACTGCACAGCGTTGCCTAGCAATGTCATGCTCCTCTCATGGTCTCACTCTGGGATACGGTAACTGGACTCCTGCTACTAATTCTTCCTTCTTCATATCGCTGTATATCCGGTCTTTTAATAACTGTTAGAAGGGACATTCTGCTTTTATTAGCTGAAGGTCTTATAGAAGAGTCACTTTCTGATAGAATTAAGCTGAACTGTTTCTCTTTTCTCCAAATCACTCAGGTTCTGTGTTTAAAAGGTCAATTACATTTATTTCAAATTGGTAAGACAAACATTTCCTGTGCATCCTGAAAATAAAATGGCCCAGTAAACAGTTTCTTGAGAACATTTTATTTTTTAATTTTAAATATGTATATGGCACTGATAAGTTTCCTGCCCAACCTTAGGGCTGTGTTGAAAGTGATATTGAGCATATGCTGGTGTCTGAAATGGAATCCGTACCCCAGGAAGCTGACACCAGGAATGGTGTAGGTGAGGTGACCTGGCCTTGTTATTGTATCCTTCAGCACTAAATGACCATCTCGGCCACACTATGAGTTTGCAAGTATTAAACAGAAAAAGCAACACCCACTCACAGTGCTACATCATGGAACATTGGAGGTGGGCCAGATGTAATAAGTATAATTAGAAAGAAGTCATTTCAAATCACTAATCTGTAGATGACAAGGCAATCTTAAAGCACCAATCAATGGTCAGCTTGTTTTTAGAATCCTCAGGAAAAGAATATTCAAATGCTATAAAAGAATTTAGTTTCCTACTGTGTAGAAATGGGATGTGCTATCTTACTAACAGCTTTAGCAATGGCCTCAGAGGTCTGTTACATACAGTGTGAGGAATCAGATCTAGTCCTGCCCAATGACATACATTTAACCACTACATTATACTGCATGGATCACAAACTCAAATGTCTACTGGACTAGTCAGGTAGTTGGGTCAAATGGGAGAGACTGTGCCTGTTTAGAAGGTCAGCCACTACTCAGTGCTAGAAGTACATAGCCTACAGGAATGCAGGCCCATTGATGTCAGGTCACGTAATTGCTTTAAGAGAGTCTGATTATCTGAATTTTACAGTGAAATGTCTTGATTACATGTTGACAGTTTAGTAAAACAGTGTGGTCAAACATGTCTTTGATATGGATGCAGCGCGGGGTCCAGCAGTCTATGACTTCTGTGCACAGTCTCTGCTATTTGTGGACATGGGATGGATCCAATACAGATTATTCATAGGGTCCCACAGGCTCTTTAGGGAAAGCACAAGGATATTCTGGGTGAGAAACTACAGGTCAAAGTTCATCTAACAAAACTCTCAAATGGAGAAAATACCAATACTCCCTTTCTGTAGCTACTCCTATCCCACAGGAAGACAGGAAACAATTCCCAGAGAAGAGAATTAGAAAGAGGAAGGAGGAAGAAGTGGCCAGGGATAGGGGAGGGAGTAAAAAAGAAGATGTGGTGGCAGTAGCCTCTGGTTGGATTCCAGTCTCTTGTTCTGCCAGGGAGGATGACCCACCGCCTATCACAAAGCAAAGTTAAATTCTTCCATGGCCTTGATCTGCCTGGAAATCTAAAACTCCTTTAAATAAACCCTATGGCCTGAGGCTTCAAGTTTTGGAAACTCATTACCACTATAAAGGGAAAACATGACCCAATGTCAGTGATACCCATTCTCTTTTCTCTGTCTTCACAGAAATCTGGTCCTTGTTTGGCTACTGCATTCCCCAATTTCCTCTGAGAGAAGGAGATGGGGGGCTTTTGCTATCCTGGGAGGTGTTGCATTTAGTAGAAGTGATACATCCCTGAACTTAAATATATTGTTGGAATACTTCCTGTTCAATAAATGGAGTCAAAATATGAGTCTAAGTCAATTTTTATTGGTGAAGGCAGTGAAAAATATATTCTTGGAGCAGCCCCCCTAAGTATCCCATTCTTTTATCCTTGAGGCACTCTATCAGGCCCAGGAATCCAACTTAGGTTCTATTCTTCTCTCAAATGATGTTTGAGGAGTGTTTACAAAGTAAAAAGGTATAATCCTTCCCAAGGTATTTGTAATTTCAAAGGTTTGAAGATGAGAGTAACTGGCTTCAGAACCCAAAGATTGAAGCTACAATTCCTGGGATTGGGATTTCTTTAGTAAAGACAACAGCAGACATCCCTGGAGATGATCCAGGCAGTGTGGAAAAGCCACAGTAGAAAAAAGTTGAAGTCTGGGAATGACCTTTCCACATAAGTGAACTCAAGCTCACTATCTGGACCAAGAATATCATTGTATGAACATAGGGGCACCTGTGTGGCTCAGTTCGTTGAGCATCCAACTCTTGATTTCAGCTCAGGTCAAGATCTCAGCATTCTGGGATCGAGCCCTGCTTTGAGCCCAATGCTCAGCAGGGAGTCTACTTGAGGATATCTCTCTCTCCCTCAAATAAATAAATCTTGAATAAAAGAATATAATTGTATGACTTTTACAGCTGGGTGATGTTTTAAGGGTAGGAAGGTGTGTTGTACAGGGCACAAGAACCAGCTCAAGGCTGATGTGAGGCCAAACCTCTGAACTCTTTAAGTTGCCTAGACCATTGCAAACTGGAGGTATGGTAGGCAGAATCATGACTCCCTGAGATAACCATTCCCTAACCCACCAAACCTGTGACCATGTTAACTTACATAGCAAAAGGCACTCTGCAGGTCAGGGTTTCGTATGTAGCAGAGCAGCTCCCTCGCTGCCATCTATTGGAAGTCAGCCCTCGACACACACACACACACACACACACACACACACACACACACACACAAGGCACTCTGCAGATACAATGGAGTGAAGAATCTCGAGACAGGGTGATTATCTTAGATTCTCCAGTCAGACCCGATGTAATCACATGGGTCCTTATGAGAAGAAAATAAGAGTACCAGAGTCAGAGAGAGGCCTTGAAGATGAAGGTAAGAGCCATTAACCAATGAATTTAGGCAGCCTTTAGACATAGAAAATGGCAAGAACACCCATTGTCTCCAAGAGCCTCCAGAAGGAGTGCAGCCTTGCCAAAAATTTGACTTTAGATCATTGGAACATATTTTGGACTGCTGACCTGGAGAACTTGATAGTACATTTGTGTTGTTTTAAACCACTGCCTTTGAGATAATTTATTACAGTGGCAATAGGAAACTAACACAGTGGGCATCATGTTTTGTTTAAAAAAGCAAAAAACAAAAAAAATTTGCCCACTTAAAAACATCCCATTTTATATTAAAAAAATTCTGTATTTCTGATATCTTCAAAAACAAACTGGAAGCTTTGGCAAAGCTGGTCTTGTGTTTGTTCTGCAAGAGTCTTTTGGAGCTTCACTGTGCTGAAGCCTTCTGATGAGCATAGACTCTCAGGTTTACCACAGTTTCTACTACTCCCTACTGTCATAGTTATTGTAATATCTCTTTCCATTTTTTTATGCCATGTGCCCCTTTGGGCATTTGAATTTAAGCTCTTTGCTTGGGTTATTGTAGGTCATTTTCTCTGACAAGCATCAAAATCAACCTTAGAGGTGGGAATTAGGCTGAATTTGCAAGTTGGTATTAAGTAAGCCCAGCTACGTATGTTGAAGAAATGAAGGAGATAGGACCCTAAATGATCAGTACATTACCTCTACTGGAAAATGGGAATCTTGCTTGGCTTCTTTAAAAATCTCTGGTTGGGCAGGCACCTGAGGAGTCACCCTCCTTTTTAGGCACATCTTGTCAGTAGCTCATCAAACTCAGTGAGCTGATATCATAGAGCCAGACTGGCCTGTGGAAGAATCCTGCACAACACAGTCTCTGTGGAGTTTTTGCTCATGATTGTCCACCGAAAGAAGTAGAGGACCCGATCCTGGATGTCAGCCGCTGTGATGACAGGTACATGGAGAGTTTGTGGTGATGGACACCGGTGCAGTGAGAAGTGGCTGGCAGCAGTCAGAATCACTCTTGTGGAATGTGGAGCACCTCACATTACCAGAGGGTCACATTTACTATAGACGAGTAACTTGGTATAGAACTAACAGCCCTAAATGGCATCGTTTTCCTATTACTCAGCATGGTAATATGTTGTGAGCATTTGTTCTGCTCTGCCTAGCATAATGGTGTCATGGTGAGTTTCCCAGGATTTTATTGGCACTGATGTGAAGTAGCTGTTTTTTTTTTTTTTTTCTTTTTCTCTCCAACACTATAATTTTCCATGTTCTGATCCTGCAATCATAGCACCATTTGGGTTAACTCAATTGCTTTGTCGCTTTGGTAAAGACAGCCCACACATAATGGAAATTTAAAAAATCATACAATTTTAATAATTGAGTGACTAAGACCCAAAGTGTCTGATACAGGAAGCTCATAATATTTTGTAATACGATTTTGAAAAGATAATAGAGGATAGAGAAATGAGTCTGACAAGGAAATGACAACACTTTCTTAAAGTACTGCTATTAAGTGGGCATGACAAGCCCAGCTGGTTACCTACAACATTTAGCAAAGAGCGAAACCCTTCTGAGCTACTCCTGGGGCAACTTGTGTGGTAGTGAGGGTAGTATGGTGATGAGTTCGTTTTCTTTTCTCTTTCCTGCTCTGCTGCCTTTTCTCCTAAGGATCATTTTACTACTCTCCCTCCTCTCCCTGCTCCTAACACACCTGGCGGAGCTAGGAGACACTAGAACCTGCTTCCAGTTTAAGCTTTCTCTTTAATTTTTCCTGCTTTGGGCAGAGGTTTTCAAGTTGTTTTATTTTCCCCCCAAAGCCCTAGAATTCTTTCTTCAAGAGAAACATTTCATGGAATTTGAATATGTGATACATATAAGCAGTACATTCTGAGTGAAGAGTTAGGGAGATAGGATGAGACCTTAAAATCCAGGCTGTCCCTTTTCTCCATCATTTACAAGGACACAGGGAAAAATGTTTGAAATGTATTGGTTTGGAGCTTGCTGAGAACCCATGAAGATGCTTCGAAATGGTGTTACCAAGGTTTGCTTCAAGTCAAGGCTATAGAATTTTTTTTTTCCCCAAAAATGTTTATTTTATTTTTTCAGTGTTACAAGATTTATTGTTCATGCACCACACCCAGTGCTCCATGCAATACGTGCCCTCCTCAATACCCACCACCAGGCTCGCCCAGCCCCCCACCCCTCCTAAACCCTCAGTTTGTTGCTCAGAGTCCTAAACGCCCAGTTTGTTGCTCAGTCTCTCATGGTTCATCTCTCCCTCTGGTTTCCCCCCATTCACCTCTCCCTTCCTTCTCGCAATGTCCTCCATGTTTTTCTTTATGCTCAGCACGTAAGTGAGACCATATAAGTCAAGCAGAGAGAGCCAATTACCTTATGGTCTCACTTACATGCTGAGCATAAAGGCTATAGAATTTCTAATTCAACTGCATGGCTAAATAATCTGTGATTTGAACACTGGTCTTTAAGTAAGGCTCAGAGGGCTTTATTCAGATTAAGAGAGCATTTCTTTTATTCTTTGAACATTTATTTACTTATTTATTTATCTATGTTTGGCAAATGCTTTGTTTGTTTGGTAAGTTGAAGGAAGTGTTAGAATTGGAAACATTTCCCCCTGTGGTCTGTAACCATCATAATTTATATAAAGCAATTCCCTTCAGGCTTGGAAGAAGGGCTTGTGAAAATTCTAGGGTCCTGGGCACTTAGTTTTCTTTCTAATATTGCTTTATCATCCCTTGAGGTTTAGATGAAACAGTTTCTACTCTTGTTTGATCATGCAAAGATTCCGGAAGGTTAATTTTTAGCTATCCTTCCACAGAGCAACACACACTTCAGGGTCTTCTCTCCTAAGTAACCAAAAAGGGTAAAATGGCACCCGGGTCATATAGCCTTAAGTCTCAGCTCTGCTGCTCTCAGATGAGGCCATGGAAGATCTGAGAGGCCAATTGAATTTATAATGACATGTGTTATTCTTTTTTGGTTTCTCATATGTCAGATTACAATATAACTAAGCTACTGAAGGAGATACAAAAAGCCCTAGGCAAGAGTCTTGACTTTGATAAAGGAGCTGTTAACACACAGACGAATTGAAGTCCATCCCAGGTCATTGGTCATCAGGTAGATAGTGCAGATTTATCTGACGTGGAACCAAATTTCAGTTTGCCTAACATTTCTGCTATATTCACAGGATACTGTAGTACTGTATAGAGAGCTTAGATGAAGTCTCCTTGGAAATGAGAGCTCACTGTAAAATTAAAGAAAACAACCTATGTTTTATTCTTGATCCAAGGATCAAACTCAGAAAGTAACCTTAAGGCAATTTCAACCCTTCAGGGGCTCAGTTGTTCACCAAGGGAAAAATCATTTCAGCTGTGTAGGTTGCTTTAGAGAAAAATGGTGTTAATAGAGGAATTGCCTTTTTTACTTCAATGCTATGGATAGTGAGTGGCCAATTTACTCAGATTGAAGCTTAGACAGGTGGTTTTGGATGCCCAGCCCCACTCAAAGTCCTAAAAGCAGATCAGAGAAGATCTCTTTAGATAGTATTCCTAGCTAAATTGTATAGTTATTATTACCAGACATTTAGGCACAGAGTAGAGAGGAGAAATTTCCTATTCTGCAAGCCTAAATAAGTCTCTCTTTTCTATTGCCCTCTAATTCCCCTCTTAAACTGACTGTGTCAGATCAGCCTGCAAATATTCCTAAAGCATTGTCTCTTTTTGAACCTCTGAAATACTGCTCCATATTGACTCTCTTTATACACTTAAATGGTTACATTTTATAAAGATTGGAGTCAAGTTTAGAATATTCCTCTATTTAGAATATTACTTCCCATTTCCACTCTTCTAAACCTCCTATAGTAGAATTCCCAAGGACTACTGTCTCTTTTTATAAGAGAGTTCTACTTCTAGGCTTCATTGATAGCAGACTTGACTCGTAAATGTTTTGTCTCATGAAATGTGAATGAAAGTTACTTAAGTCACTTCTGTGTAGCAGCCTTACAAACCTTTTCATGGTTCTGTCAATTATTCTTTTTTTTCATTTATTTATTTATTTTATTTTTTTCAGTGTTCCAAGATTCATTGTTTATATACCACACCCAGTGCTCCATGCAATACATGCAATACATGCCCTCCTTAATACCCACCATCAGGCTCACCCATTCCCCCCACCCCCTCCCTCTAAAACTCTCAGTTTGTTTCTTGAAGTCCACAGTCTCTCCCCCTCTGAATTCCCCCAATTCACTTTTCCTTTCCTTCTCCTAATGTCCTTCATGTTATTCCTTATGTTCCTCTAGTAAGTTAAACTATATGGTAATTGACTTTCTCTGACTTATTGCACTCAGCATAATCTCCTCCAGTCCCATCCATGTTGATACAAAATTTGGGTATTAATCCTTTTCTGATGGCTGAGTAATATTCCATTGTATATATGGACCACATCTTCTTCATTCATATGTTGAAGGGCATCTTGGCTCTTTCTACAGTTTGGTAATTGTGGACATTGCTGCTATGAACATTGGGGTACATATGGCCCTTCTTTTCCCTACATCTGTATCTTTGGGGTAAATACCCGGTAGTGCAATTGCAGGGTCATAAGGTAGCTCTATTTTTAATTTTTTGAGGAATCTCCACACTGTTTTCCAAAGTGGTTGCACCAGCTTGCATTCCCACCAATAAGAGGGTTCCCCATTCTCCACATCCTCTATAACATTTGTTGTTTCCTGTCTTGTAATCTTTGCCATTCTAACTGGTGTAAGGTGGTATCTCAATTATTCTTCTTTCTCTGTCTTTAGACAGATATGTTCAAATAGGAAAAACTAGTTGCAGAATAAAAAAGATATCCAGCTGAGCCACAGTGGATTTGTAATACAAGAAGAAAAAGAAATTGTAGTTGAGATTTTGGGATTGTTTGTTATCACAGCATATCCTAGTATAATCTGACTAATGCATTTGTTCATCTTTCAAAGCCTGATTCAGTGTTACCTCTTCCATGAAACCTCTTATCTGTAATATGATATCCATGGATTTGAATCTTAGATTTACAATTTTGTAAGTAATACAACATTGAGAAAGTCATTTAATCTTTCTGAAGTTTAGGAAGATTCCTTATATTTTACCTGGAAAATAAGGAAAATGCTAAATATCTCAAAGATTTTCACAAGGCTTAAGATAATTCATGTGAAATTCTTAGCACACAGTAATTGTTAAATATTATTTATCTTTAGTTTTCTATGTATCATTCTTACTGGCTTGTACACTGCCTTCCATTTTGGAAATGCTCAATAACTCTTGAATAAGTAACTGAATAAAGAAATGCCTCTTTATATCTATATTCTTTTGCTTTCTCCTTAAGAGTTGAGAGTAGATCTACTAGAAAGTCTACCCTGGAATCTTCTTTGGACCAGACCAGACAGCCGAAGAGGAAAAGAGCATAGTTTTTATTTGCAAATATCCATGAATTATTGAGAATTCAGAGAAGAAGTCAGAAAAGATTTCTTACTCTCTGTTGGAAGAATTTACTTGAGATTCCCTTCTAGGTTGGATAAGGCATAAACCTATATACTTTTGTTTAGATGACTTCTGCCACTCTTTCACAGATAATTCTATATGAATGAGCTAAACAATGGTTAGAAGTTATATTCTTACATTATCAAATAAAAATAGTTGTAAAATAATAAAATGTAAGGATGGATTTTTTTGCTCCTTAAATTATTTTATAAAATGTGCTCATTTTATATAAGGAACATTCATGCTGCTTTTATACTTATCCTTTAGGGTAATTTCCCTTTTGTATTCAGAATTAATCCTTTTTAAAAATGGCTCCCCAAAGTGTTCTATTTGTAATAGTTGCTCACTCATCTGTGCATTTGTATGCCTTTCTGTAATTCTGGTTTCTAAGCACAGGAAATTTTTGTCTCCAATGATATCAACTCTAGGGCAGATAATATAAATCAACTTTTTAGTGATTATCTCCCAAGTACTATCACTGTAGACAACACAGTTTAGACTATTAAAGAGATTTTTAATTAAGAATCTAGTCACTTGGATCACCTGGGTGGCTCAGTAAGTTAAGTGTCTACCTTTGGCTGGGGTCATGATCCCAGGGTCCCAGGATGGAATCCCAGTTGGGCTCCTACTTACTGGGGAGTCTGCTTCTCCCTCTCCCTCTGCCCCTCCCTCCCGCCACCCCCCCTCATTTATGTGCTGTCTCTCAAATAAATAAATAAAATCTTAAGAAAAGAAAGAAAGAGAATCTAGTCACCTAAGTCTAGATCAGTATTGTTTTTCCTCAGTTAGATACAAAGTTTGGAGCCTCAGAGAACTGAAGTAGAAAGGTAGAAATCACTCCACACATTATTTGTTAATTTGCTGATTATGATTTTGCTCAAGTTATGAGTCTCGTTCCTGCAAAAATCCTGTTAAGCAGTATATTCAAAGCCAAGTTCTAACTTTTGTGGCCTAGAATATGAGTGTAGTGGAAATTAATGAAATGGTCTGAGTAGCTACTATAGAGCCAGGTACTGTATGTTTAAGGACTTTGTCAGTGACAAGAAATCAAGACCAATTGTTTTATAACTTGATAGAAGACACACAGGCACAGGTCTAAGCTACAGAGGGAGCACAGAGGAGTAAGATTTAACAAGTGATAGAAGGCTCTGCATAGGAGTTATGTTTAAGCTGGACCTAGAAGGACTAATCATTATATGGCAAAAGGACAATGGGAAAGAGCCCTGATATCAGAAGGCCTGTGGGATAAAACAGTAACATGTATTTTGAAAACTACATTAGAACTACATTTGACTACATTTGAGTGTGAGGGATTCAGCTGAGAGAGAACTGGAAAAGGTCTCTTTGCATGGACTGGGAAGGATTTTGTAATTTTCAGGGTGGCAGTTTTGATTGGCTGGAATATATGAATAGATGATGAAAGCCAGTGTTCTAGGTGGAAGGTCAGGAGAAATGGAAAGGGTAATTGAAGTGTAGGCTGAAGATAATGAATAAGCATGGCCTTGAGTTGGGCAGATTTTGGGGTTTGACTGAGTCTTCAGAGACCAACCACAAGCTCATTTTTTTTTTTTCTAGTTTGGCCTCAGTGGTAAATGTATGTAGTTTTAAAAGCCCCTTGAAGACAAGCCCAATAACTAATCTGACTAATTTCCAAGGACCACTGTATAACTGGATTTAAACTCAACGAAGATTGGGAAAAGAGCAAATGCAATCAATCTTATTATTTTTTTCTTTATTAATTCAGTGCTGCCTATCAAACAGCCTTGTCAATTTTACCTCCTCATGCTTTGTTTCACACTGATAATAACTAACATTCACAGTGTCAATTATGGGTCAGGCTCTATTTTAAGGGTGGTATATGTGTTACTCCATAATATATAAACAATGAAGAAGGTAGTGTTGCCTGTGTGTTGACTTAAAAATACTATAAGGAGGCGGGTGTAGCATATGGGTTTCCTCATAAAACTCCTATGAGTGATATCATTGAAATAAAATCTGAGGCACATCAAACAACTTTCCCAACTGGAGAAAGTGGGATTTGAACCCAAGCCATCTGAGTCTGAATTGTTGGCATTTTTACCAACATGCTCTTACTGATTCTCAAAGACAGCAAGCAGTTTGCTTTATGATAGCCCTCCTAAACCTATGGTTCTTGGCAATGTGTTGCATTATTTCTGAAGAGACATGGCAGTGTGAGTGGAAGGAACACTTGCTTTGGAGTCAGAATGGACTCTAAATGTGCTAACTGCATCACCTCTGGTAAGCGACTTCATTGCAAATTTTCAGTAGCTCTTCATTTGTAAAATGGAAATGGAAACGTACACATTACAGGGTTGATATGAAGATTATGACTAATCCAGGTAAATTTTTCTGGAATATAGTAAATTCTTGAAAAACATTAGCCATTTGAAGTAGTTGTTTTTGTAAATGTAGAGAGCACCTGTTTCTCTTACATTCCTAGGCTTGGATACTTTTGAAAACAGATTAGGTACTAAATAAAGCTTCGCTGACTGGTTGGTATTTTTTGCCTTGCTTGGGGGAAGACATCCTAGAACAATATGTTACTATTAGTCATTATTCTCTAATGTGTACACAGCCTCTTTAATGATGATTTGCACTTGTACAGCATTTTCTATTAACCAGAATCAATCTTAGTAATATTAATGAGGTTTGCAAATACCTGTGTTCTGGTAGAATTATGTTTTCCATTAAAGTTGGTTAGGTTAAAAAATGTTAATGATTTAA
The DNA here is from genome assembly GCA_028646535.1 of Procyon lotor. NCBI lineage: Eukaryota > Metazoa > Chordata > Mammalia > Carnivora > Procyonidae > Procyon > Procyon lotor. The sequence continues at coordinate 24,515,393 of CM053613.1, read as the reverse complement.
AGGAAAAAATGAAACTTGAATATTCATATTCCATTGTGACTATTTTTTTAAAGGTCCACTATTTGAAAGTCGCAGTACTTTTTCCTTCTCATGACAATTTGCAACTGAAGTCCATTGCTGACATCAAAGGCACTGATGTTATGAATTATTTGTGTATTCAATTTGTACCAGCTTGTTATTTATCTATTGAAAACCCTCTAGATCTGGTTAGCAACAGAAAACATGTATTTAGGTCTTAGTACAACTTAAAATAAACTCTGTTGCAAAAAGCAAGTCACACTATTGACATGAACCAATGGCCTAGTATATTATGACACAAAAGAAACCACTGATATTTGTTAGTAGCATAAGAGCTAGCTCTCTGGCTTGCCAGTATTTCATTTTACAATCTAAACACACATAATTTTGTTCCAAAGAGTAATCTATTTATATAATGTGAGCAATTTTTTTTTTAACTCAAGCAACAGATAATGAGACAGTCACTAATCCCATGTGGCAAATCCTACTCAAAGAGCACTTTTTCTCCTCTTGGCAGCCAATCTGTTATTTGTTATTGTATTTTTTATTGAGCATTCTATTAAAAAATTGGGTAGAGACCTCCTTGACTTTTGGTCTGCAAGGCAGAGAAATGCTGCACTATTTGTTATTCCTCGAGATCACCATATGTAGAGCAGATTATCCAAAGCTGTTTTCCCTCTTCTTTCACCATTTTTCCTCTCACTATCTTACAACATAGGTGGTCTCCCTGAGGCTTTCCCACTAGCCATTTTTTGCTTATTACCTTACCTCCTTGAGCTTCAATTTTTTTTAATCTGCATTATGAGAAAGAGGCTAGAGGCAATATTTTAAAAGGTATTTCTGGCTCTAAATTACATATATTTTGTCACAGTACACTAAACTATTAACAATTCAATTTTACTCAATAAATATTTTTTGAGCTAAAGTCAATCAGGAATTGTATTGAATTTCTTTTTTCTTTTTTTCTTTTTAAAGATTTTATTTATTTATTTGACAGAGAGAGAGACAGAGATTACAAGTAGGCAGAGAGGCAGGCAGATAGGCAGGCAGAGAGAGGGGGAAGCAGGCTCCCTGCTGAGCAGAGAGCCCATCCCAGCACTCTGAGATCATGACCTGAGCCAAAGGCAGAGGCTTTAACCCACTGAGTGACCCAGGCGCCCCAAGAATTGTATTGAATTTCTGTAGGCAAAGCAATAGTCTATGTTACTGTATTAGTTTCCTATTGGTGCTGTAACAAGTTACCACAAAATAGAGGCTTAGCACAAATTCATTATCTTTCAATTCTGCAGGTTAGAAATTATTAATGGGTCTTACTGGGATAAAATCAAGGCATTGGCAGGGACGTGTTCTTTCTGGAGGCTCTAGGGAAGAAATTATTTCCTTGCATTTTATAGCTTATAGAGGCTGCCCCATTCCTTGGATCATGGCCCCCTTTTCCCATTTTTTCTGAAGTTTTTATTTTAATTCCAGTTAGTTGACATACAGTGTTCTATTAGTTCCAGGTATACAATATAGTGATTCAACATGTCCCTACATCACCTGGTGTTCAACACAAGCATACTCCTTAATTCCCAGCACGTATTTCACCAATCTCTCTACCCACCTCCTGTCTGGTAACCATCAGTTTGTTCTCTATAATTAAGTCTATTTCTTGGTTTGTCTCTCTCTCCTTTTTTCCCTTTGCTTGTTTGTTTTGTTTCTTAAAACCAACATATGAGTGAAATCATATGGCATTTGTCTTTTTTTGACTGACCTAGCATTTTACCCTCTAGATCCATCCATGTTGTTGCAAATGGGAAAACTTAACCATTTTTACAGCTGAATAATATTTCATTGTGTGTGTGTGTGTGTGTGTGTGTGTGTGTCTGTCTGTCTATCACATCTTTATCCAATGATCAGTCAATGGACAATTGCTGCTTCCATCTCTTGGCTTGTTGTAAAAAAATGCTGCTATAAACATAATGGTACATGTATCCCTTTGAATTACTTCTTTGTATTCTTGGGTAGATACCCTGTAGTGAGACGGCTAGATTGTGGGGTAGTTCTACTTAACTTTTTAAGAAACCTCCATACTGTTTTCCACAGTGGCTGCACCAGTTTGCATTCCCACCAACATACACAAAGATTCCTTTTTCTCCACATCCTTGCCAATATCTCTTATTTTTTGTGTTGATTTTAGCCATACTGACAGGTGTGATATGATATCTCATTGTAGTTTTGATTTGTTTTGTCTGATGGTAAGTGATGATGAACATGTTTTCATGTGTCTTTGGCTTTTTGGATGTCTTCTATGGAGAAATATCTGTCTTCTGCCCATTTTAAAATTGTGATATTTGTTTTTTGGCTGTTGAGTTATATGAATTGTTTATATATTTTGGGATACTAATCCCTTATTGAATATGTCATTTGCAAATATCTTCTCCCATTCTGTAGGTTGTTTTTTAGTTTTATTGATTGTTTCTTTTGCTGTCCAGAAGATTATTCTTTTGAAATAGTGCCATTAGTTTATCTTTGCTTTTGTTTCCCTTGCCTCAGGAGATATATCTAGAAAAAAGTTACTATGGTCAAAGTCAAAGAGGTTATGCCTGTATTCTGTTCTCTTCTAAAAATCTCTTATAGATTTTTATGGCTTCAAGTCTCACATTTAGGTTTTTAATTCATTTTGAATTTACATTTGTGTATGGTGTAAGAAAGTGATCCAGTGATTTTTTTTTCCATGTTGCTGTCTGGTTTTCCCAACACTATTTATTGAAGAGACTATCCTCCCATTGGATATTCTTATCTGCTCTGTTGAAGATTAACTGACCATAGAGTTGTGGGTTTATTTCTGCGGTTTCTGTTCAGTTCTTTTGATCTCTGTGTCTATTTTTGTGCCAGTACCATATATTTTGATTACTACAGCTTTGTTATAAAACTTGAAGTCCAGAGTTGTGATGCCCCAGCTTTGCTTTTCTTTTGCAAGATTTCTTGGTTATTTGGGGTCTTTTGTGGTTCTATACAAATTTTAGGATTCTTTGTTCTACCTCTGGGAAAAATGTTGGTGGTAGTTTGATAGGGATTGCATTAAATATGTAGATTTCTTTGGGTAGTATAAACATTTTAATAATACTTGTTCTTTCAATCCATGAGCATGGTATGTCTTTCCATTTCTGTATGTTGTTTTCAATTCCTTTCATTAGTGCTTTATAGTTTTCAGTTCTTTGGTTAGGTTTATTCTAACGTATCTTACTATTTATGGTGTAATTATAGATGGGACTATTTTCTTAATTTCTCTTTCTGTGGTTTCATTATTGGTATAGAGAAAGTCAACAGACATCTGCATATTGATTTTGTATCCTACTTTACTGAATTTGTGTATCATTTATTTTGTGGAGTCTTTTGGGTTTTCTATATATAGTATCATGTTATCTGCAAAGAGTGAACGTTTTACTTCTTTACAGATTTGTGTGATTTTTGTTTCTTTTTGTTGTCTAATTGCTATGGCTAAGACTTCAAGTACTATTTATTTTATTTTATTTTTTTACTTTTTATTAACAATAATGTATTATTTGCCTCAGGGTACATGTCTGTGAATCGTCAGGCTTACACATTTCACAGCACTTACCATAGCACATACCCTCCCCAATGTCCATAACCCAGCCAACCTATCCCTACCCCCTACCTCCCAGCAACCCTTGGTTTGTTTCGTGAGTTTAGGAGTCTCTTATGGTTTGTCTCCTTCCTGATCCCATCTTGTTTCCCTCCCCCACCCCCTCACGACCCCCCACCCTGCTTCTCAAATTCTTCATATCTGAGAAATTATGTGATAATTTTCTTTCTCTGATTGAGTTACTTTACTTAGCATAATACCCTCTAGTTCCATCCATGTCACTGCAAATGGCAAGACTTCATTTCCCTTGATGGCTGCATAGTATCCCATTGTGTGTGTGTGTATATATATATATATATATATATATATATATATATATATATATACACACCACTTCTTTATCCATTCATCTATTGATGGACACCTAGGTTCTTTCCATAGCTTGGCTATAGTGCACATTGCTGCTATAAACATTCGGGTGCACATGCCCCTTTGGATCACTACATTTGTATCTTTAGGGTAAATACCCAGTAGCACAATTGCTGGGTCATAGAGTAGCTCTATTTCCAACTTTTACAGGAACCTCTGTACTGTTTTCCAGAATGCCTATATCAGATTGCATTCCCATGAACAGTGTAGGAGGGTTCCCCTTTCTCCGCATCTTTGCCAACATCTGTTGTTTCCTGACTTATTAATTTTAGCCATTCTGACTGGTGTGAGGTCATATCTCTCTCTGGTTTTGCGGTTTATTTCTCTGATGCCAAGTGATGTTGAACATTTATTCATGTGTCTGTTGGCCATTGGGATATCCTCTTTGCAGAAATGTCTGTTCATGTCTTCTGACCATTTCTTGATTGGATTATTTGTTCTTTGGGTGCTGAGTTCTTTATAGATTTTGGGTAGTAGTCCTTTATCTGATATGTCATTTGTGAATATCTTCTCCCATTATGTCAGTTGTCTTTTGTTTTTTTTTGACTCTTGTCTTTGCTGTGCAAAAGCTTTTGATCTTGATGTAGTCCCAATAGTTCATTTTTGCTCATGCTTCCCTTGCCTTTGGAGATGTTTCTAGGAAGAAGTTAGTGCGGCTGAGGTCAGAGAGGTTGCTGCCTGTGTTCTCCTCCAGGATTTTGATGGAGTCTTGTCTCACATGGAGGTCTTTCATCCCTTTTCAGTCTATTTTTGTGTGTGGTTTAAGGAAATGGTCTCGTTTCATTCTTCTGCATATGGGTGTCCAGTTTTCCCAGCACCATTTATTGAAGAGACTGTCTTTTTTCCATTGGACACTCTTTCCTTCTTTGTCAAAGATTAGTTGACCATACAGTTGGGGGTCCATTTCTGGGCTCTCTACTCTGTTCCATTGATCTATGTGTCGTTTTTGTGCCAGTACCACACTGTCTTGATTACAGCTTTGTAATAGAACTTGAAGTTTGGAATTGTGATGCCGCCGGCTTTGGTTTTCTTTTTCAACATTCCTCTGGCTATTTGTGGTCTTTTCTGGTTCCATATAAATTTCTGGATTATTTGTTCCATTTCTTTGAAGTAAATTGGTGGTATTTTAATAGGGATTGCATTAAATGTGTAGATTGCTTTATGTAGCATAGACATTTTCACAATATTTTTTTCTTCCCATCCATGAACATGGAACATTTTTTCATTTCTTTGTGTCTTCCTCAATTTCTTTCTTGAGCACTTTATAGTTTTCTGAGTACAGATTCTTTGCCTATTTGATTAGGTTTATTCCTAGATATCTTATGGTTTTGGGTGCAATTGTAAATGGGATCAACTCCTTAATTTTTCTCTCTTCTGTCTTGCTGTTGGTGTATAGAAATGCAACTGATTTCTGTGTATTAATTTTATATCCTGACACTTGACTGAATTCCTGGATGAGTTCTAGCAGTCTTGGAGTGGAGTCTTTTGGGTTTTCTGCATAAAGTATCATATCATCTGCCAAGAGTGAGAGTTTGACTTCTTCTTTGCCAATTTGGATGCCTTTGATTTCTTTTTGTTGTCTGATTGTGGAGGCTAGGACTTCTAGCACTATGTTGAATAGCAGTGGAGATAGTGGGCATCCCTGCTGTGTTCCTGATCTCAGGGGAAAAGCTCTCAGTTTTCCCCCACTGAGAATGATATTCACTGTGGATTTTTCATAGATGGCTTTGTTGATGTTGAGGAATGTACCTTCTATGCCTACACTGTGAAGAGTTTTGATCAAGAAAGGATGTTGTACTTTGTCAAATGCCTTTTCAACATCAATTGAGAGTATCATATGGTTGTTGTTTTTTCTTTTACTAAAGTATTGTATCACATTGATTGATTTGCAGATGTTGACCCAACCTTGCATCCCAGGAATAAATCCCATTTTATTGGGATTTTATTCCCAATCCCAATAAAATGAGATCTTTCTTGTTTCTTGAGAAAGGCTTTTATATTCTTTCTTTATATATAGCCTTTCTTGAGAATGGCTATATATTTTTCTCTCAGGACCACCTTTGCTGTGTCCCAAGGATTTTGAACAATTATGTTTTCATTTTCATTTCTTTCCATGAATTTTTTCCCATGATTAAAAAAAAAATTCTTCTTTAATTTCCTGATTGACCCATTCATTCTTTAGTAGGATGCTCTTTAGCCTCCATGTATTTGAATTCTTCCCAACTTTCCTCTTGTGGTTGAGTTCTAGTTTCAAAGCATTGTGATCTGAAAATATGCAAGGAATGATCTCAATCTTTTGTTACCAGTTGAGACCTGATTTATGACCCAGGGTGTGCTCCTCTGGAGAATGTTCTATGTGCACTAGGGAGAATGTGTATTCTGTTGCTTTGGGACAGAATGTTCTGAATATATCTGTGATGTCCATCTGGTCCAGTGTATCTTTTAAAGCCTTTATTTCTTTGTTGATATTTTTACTTAGATGACCTGTGCATTTCAGTGAAGGCGTCTTAAAATCTCATACTATTATTGTATTTTTGTCTATGTATTTCTTTGACTTTGTTATTAATTGGTTTATATAATTGGCTGCTCCCATGTTAGGAGTATAGATATTTACAATTGTTAGATCTTCTTGTTGGACAGTCCCTTTAAGTATGATATAGTGTCCTTCCTCATCTCTTTTTAGAGTCGTTGGCTTAAAATCTAATTTATCTGTTATAAGGATTGCCACCCAACTTTCTTTTGATGTCCATTAGCATGATCAATTGTTTTCCACCCCCTCACTTTCAATCTGGAGGTGTCTTTGTGTCTAAAATGAGCTTCTTGTAGACATCATATTGATGGGTATTGTTTTTTTAATCCATTCTGATACTCTTTGTCTTTTGATTGGGGCAGTTAGCCCATTTACATTCAGGGTAACTATTGAAAGATGTCAATTTAGTGCCATTGTATTGCTTGTAAGGTGACTGTTAACTGTATTTTGTCTCTGTTCCTTTCTGGTCTATGTTCTTTTTAGGCTCTGTCTTTGCTTAGAGTACCCCTTTCAATATTTCCTATAGGGCTGGTTTGGTGTTTGCAAATTCTTTTAGTTTTTGTTTGTCCTGGAAGCTTTTTATTTCTCTGTATATTTTCAATGACACCCTAGCTGCACATAGTATTCTTGGCTGCATATTTTTCTTGTTTAGTGCTCTGAATATATTATGCCAGTCCTTTCTGACCTGCCAGTCTCTGTGGATAGGTCTGATGCCAAACTAATATTTCTACCATTGTATCTTACAGACCTCTTTTTTCTGAGCTGCTTTCAGGATTTTCTCTTTGTTACTGAGACTTTTAAGTTTTACTATTAAATGACAGGGTGTGGACCTATTTTTATTGATTTTGAGGGTGGTTCTCTATGCCTCCTGGATTTTGATGCTTGTTCTATTTGTTAAATTGGGGAAATTCTCTGCTATAATTTGCTCTATTATACCTTCTAATCTTTTTCTCTCTTTCTTCTTCTAGGATCCCAATTTTTCTAATATTGTTTCTCCTTATGGTGTCACTTATCTCTTGAAATCTCCCTTCATGGTCTAGTAGTTGTTTTTCTCTCTTTTTCTCAGCTTCTTTTTTCTCCATCATTTGGTGTTCTATATCACTAGTTTTCCTTTTTGCCTCATTTATCCTAGTAGTAAGAGCCTCCATTTTTTATTGCACCTTACTACCAGTTTTTTTTTTAATTTCAACTTGATTAGATTTTAGGTCTTTTATCTCTCCAGAAAGGGATTCTCTAATATCTCATGCTTTTTTTAAGCCCAGCTAGCACCTTAATAATTGTCATTTTGAACACTAGTTCTGACATATTACTAATGTCCATATTGATTGGTTAGGTCCCTAGCTGTTGGTACTGCCTCTTGTTCTTTTTTTTGTGGTGTGTTTTTCTACTTTATCATTTTTTCGAGGTAAGAATAGATGAATGAGAGAACAGAATACTAAAATGCTAGCAATCACTCCAGAAAAATATACACTAACCAAATCAGAAGAGAGCCATAATTGGGAGTTGAAGAAAAAGGGGGAAAGAAAAAAACAAAATAAGAAGAAAAAAAAGAGAAAAAAGAATATATTAGACTTTTGATTAGAACAGAGCCCCACATTTGATTTTGGGTGTTTTTTGGGGTTTTTGATTTTGGGTGTTTGATTTTGGTTTGATTTTGGGTATTTTTAGATGTTTTTTAGAACAAACTACTTCCCAAAATTTTAAAGAAAGAAAAACTTATAAATATTCAAATATAAGGGTAAACACAATGAAGGGATGGGATATGAGTATAAAGGTGAAAATTCAAAAAGTTTCTAAAAAAGTGATTGATAAGATAAGAGGTTGTTTGAAAAAAGAAAAAAAAAGAAAAAAGAGGAAAGAATGTGATCAGGCTGGAGACTAGAACAAAGCTGTGTGGTATATTTAGGGTATATTTTGATCTATTAGAAGAAATTATATCCCAAATTTTAAAGAAAAAAACCATATATGTATACAAAAAATAAGGTTAAGTACAATGAGGGGCTAAAATATGAATATAACAATGCAAAATAGAAAAGATTTTTAAAAAGGTATTGATAAGATACTAGTTAAAAAACTTTAAAATAAGAAAGAAGAAAAATAAAATAAAAAATAGTATAAGAAAAAATTAAAATAAAAATATTTAATTCTGAAAGATTAAAGGATCATGGAAGAAAAGCCATGGATTCTGTGTGTTGCTTTTTCCTTAACTCTGGAGTTCCGCAGTTCTCATTGATCGATGAACTTGGTCTTGGCTGGATATTCTTGCTGATCTTCTGGTGGAGGGGCCTCTTGCAGTGATTCTCAAAAGTCTTTGCCTCAGGCGGAATTGCACCACCCTTGCCAGGGGCCAGGCCAGGCAATATGCTCAGGTTTGCTCTCAGGAGCTTTTGTTTCCTGAATGCTTCATGTACAGCTTTGGAGGGCGGGAATGAAAATGTCAGCCTCCCAATCTCTGGCTTGTAGGAGCTGAGAGCTCAGGGCCTGCTCCTCAGTGCACCCTCAGAGAAAAGCAGTCAGTCACTCCCATCTCCCTGGTCTCTTGCCACACTCGGAGCTCAGCCGGCCTGTGACTGAGCATTTCTGTCTCTGGCGCACAGCCCTGTTTGGAGTCTTCAAACCCAGCTCATTCCTGCAGTGAGCTCCTGCACCGATTCTCCTGAAGGAGGAAGAAAGGGGTCTCTCTGGATCTGCACCTTGTGGGGTCTTTGCTCGAAGAGCAGTGGCCCAACTATGCCTCAGATCATGGTTTACGGTAAGCCCGAGCTGATACCCCACTGCTCATGCTCATCTCCATCTCTGCCGTTGGCTTCCCCGCTCTAATACCTGGGAACTCTGCCACCCTCAGACACCCCTGGTCTTTTTGTATCCCCATGGGTCCTGAGACCACACTGTACCAGCAAGGGCTCCACCCCTTGCTTAGCCTCTGAAGTGACGTCCATCAGAGGAGCAGACCTTTAAAAGTTCTGATTTTGTGCTCTGTTGCTCTGTGACTTGCCAGGAGTCAACATGGCCCCTCCCCCTGCAGTCTATCTTCCCATCACTTTGGATTCACTTCTCCACATGTCCTACCTTCCAGAAAGTGGTCGATTTTCTGTTCCTATAATTGCTATTCTTCTTCTCTTCTGTCTTCTGTTGAGTTTGTAGGTGTTTAGAATGGTTTGGTACAATTGAACTTCTGGGATCTGATAATATTTCAGTCTCCTCCGCCGCCATCTTGCTCCTCTTCATGTTACTACATTTTATATCTTTTTAGTGAATTTCTCCATCAATTTTTTACAGAAATATTCATTTTTTGTGCTTTTATGTTTCCTTTTTACTGTCACTTTTGGTCTTTCATTTCCACTCAGAGTCTTCTTTAATATTTCTTAAAGGACTAATTTAGTGGTCATGAACTCCTTAAGTTTTTGTCTAGGAAACTCTTTATCTGTTCTTCTATTCTGAATGATGGCCTTGCTGGATGGAGTATTCCTGGATGCAGATTTTCTTGTTCAGCACTTTGAATATATCATGCCATTTTCTTCTGTCCTTCAAAATTTCTGTTGAACAATTTCCTGCTAGCTTTATGGGATTTCCCTTGTAAATCACTGACTTCTCCTCCTCCTCCTCCTCCTCCTCCTCCTCCTCCTTCTTTTAAGATTTTACTTATTTATTTGACAGAGAGAAAGAGATCACAGGTAGGCAGAGAGATAGACTGAGGGAGAAGGGGAAGCAGGCTCCCTGATGAGCAGAGAGCCTGATGCAGGGCTCGAGTCCAGGACCCTGAGATCATGACTTGAACCAAAGGCAGAGGCTTAACCCACTGAGCCACCCAGGTGCCCCTAATCACTGACTTCTTTTGCTGCTTAAAGATTTTTTTTTATCAGTATTGTTTGCCAATTTAATTACAATATATCTCAGTGTGGGTCTGTTTTGTTGATATTGATGAAAGTTCTTATGCCTCCTGGATCTGGATATGTTTCTCTAGATTAGGGATGTTTTCATCTATTATTCCTTCAAATTAATTTTTTGCGCCCTTTTTCCTCTCTTCTTCATCTGGGGCTCCTATTATATGAATGTTAATAAGTTTGATGAAATCACTGGGTTCCCAAAATCTAGTCTCATGTTTTCATGTTTCCTAATTCTTTTTTCTTTCTTTTGTTCAGCTGATTACTTTTCATTACTCTGTTTTCTAGGTCACAAAATTGTTTCTCTGCTTCTATCAAGCATGTTTCTCATTTCATTTATTGAACCCTTTATCTCTGCTGTATTATTCCTTACTTCTGTGTTAAGTGTCTCACGCATGTCTTCCACTATATTCTTATGTCCTGTGACTATCCTTATGATCATTGCTTTAAATTCTCTATCAGGCTTGTTAGTAATATCTGTTTTGTTTAGATCTTTGGCCATTGGCTTTGTCCTTTCTTTTGGAATAAATTTTGCTATCTTCTCATTTGTCTGCCTTTCTGTGCCTGTTTTTGTGTGTTAAGAAAGTCAGCTATGTCTTCTGTTCTTAAAAGTAGTGAGTTTATGAGGAAGTAGTCCTGGAGTGCCCTGCACTGCCATGTCCCCTCTTCACCAGAACCTGGAACTTCAGGAGAATATCCTATGTGCGTTACTTATGCCCTGATGTTGTATCTGAATCACTTTTCCTTTAAGTGCAGTTGTCTGCACTGACTCTCTTCCTGTTATGGGCTGTGATTGCTCTCTGAGGTGTTAACAGGACCCAGGCAGGCCCCCTCTAATAGGGCAAGCTTGGCAGGGAACTTGGGAATGGGGTAGTGGTGTTAGGAAAATTTGCAGTGGGCCACTAGTTATACAACACATTCTCCAAAGCACTGTGTAGGCTGGGGCTGCACATTGGGGCAGCCAGGGGCATGAGGTTAGGCACATTGTGTGGTGAGAGCTGGCTGTGGTGGCTGGCCATGGTATGATGGCTGGGTAGGGCACATGCACAGTTTTAATAAAATTTGCCCTGATCCCAGGGCCAAAGCTGGCAGACTTGGAGTGGGTGAGACCTCAGGAGAACTCTTGGGCATGGTGCACTGCTAGCTGGTTAGATATAAGTGTCTGTGTCACTGCTTCCTGCAGGTGACTCTGTGTTTATGGTGGGTGTGAGGGAGGAAAATGGTGCCTTCTAGCTCCTTCATTTTTGGAGCTCTGAAATGCTCTGAAATCAATAAGAACAAATCTGTCTCTCATTTGCCCCAGCATTGAGGATAGCTGCCATTTTTATGTTACCTTTTTGTGTAGGCTGTCCCTTTAAGGACAGTGACCCAGTGATCACTCACCTTCTCAGCTTACCTTGTGCTGAGTCAGCTGAGTTATTAAATTCCAGGCTTCAAGTCCCACTGGTTTTACAATTTCATGGAATTCAGCCCCTGTTATTTTTAAAGCCAAATGTTACGGGGATTAGTCTTCCCTGTGTGAGCTTCCTGGTGCAAGGGCCCATTTCTATGCCCTCTCCACATGCACAGCTCCCTCCCTCTTGTGGGCAGCCTCCCTCCCTTTTTGACCTTCCTAACTTTTCAGATACAGCTTCTCTGTATGTACTTGTGGAGTTTTTTCTGTCAGTCTTCAGATCACTTTTTGGTTTTTTGACTTGAATGTGGATGATACCTAATTTTAAATGTGGGATTGGGTGAGCTCAGGCTTCTCTTCCTCTACTATCTTCCCAGCCTCCCACCCCTCTTTTTCCATTTTTCAAAGCCAACAACATTGTATCTTTATTCGTGACTCTTCTCTTGTGTCATCTTTCTCTAACTGATTCTTTTTTCTGCCCCCCTCTTCTACTTTCAAAGACCTTTGTAATTACATGGGATCTCTCAGATAAACCAGGATAAACTTTTTTTCCTATTAGAGAGAGGTAGAGAGAGAAAGAGTGAGAAGTGGAGGAGGGAAAGGGAGAGATAGAATCCTGAGCAGGCTCCACACTCAGGGCAGAGTCCAATGCAGGGTTTGATCTCACAGCCCTGTGATCATGACCTGAGCTAAAATCAAGAGTCAAATGCTTAACCCTCTGAGCCGTCTAGAGAACACTAACCAGGATAATCTTTTTATTTTGAGGTTAGCTAATAAGCAACCTTAATTTCCCTTTGCCATATAATCTAATATATTCACGGGTTTCAGGGATTAGAGTATGACTATCTTGAGGGGATGATATTATTTTACCATACTTATATATGCACTTAATTAAGAAATAATATCTTAACACAACTATTATGTACCAGGCACCCTGTTAGGCACTGAGAATATACTAGAGAACAAAAATGGACATGGTGTCTGCCATCTTGGAATTTATTGGTGGGTGGTATGACATTAATCAGATTATCTCAGATTCAAGTATTAAATTTCAACTATAGTAAGGAAGGAGTGATACTGTGAGAACCTATAAGAAGGCTCAGTGGCCTAGTAAAAGATGTGAGGAAAGGAGGTAGTAACCATTGAGTTAAGATCTAAAGGAGTAGTTAGAACCTACCAAGCAGAGAAGAGAGGGAAGAGGAATTCAGGGAGAGGGAACAGAATATATGCAAAGACCCTCAAAGCCAGTAAGAGAGATGATACTATAGAATACTCATGAAAGAAATTGAAGAAGACACAAAGAAATGGAAAAACGTTCCATGCTCATGGATGGGAAGAACAAATATTGTGAAAATGTCTATGCTACCGCTACCTAAAGTAATCTACACATTTAATGTAATCCCTATTAAAATACCACCAATTTATTTCAAAAGAAATGGAACAAATAATCCAAGAATTTACATGGAACTAGAAAAGACCATGAATAGCCAGAGGAATGTTGAAAAAGAAAACCAAAGCTCGTGGCATCCCAATTCCAGACTTCAAGTTCTATTACAAAGCTATAATCATCAAGATAGTGTGGTACTGGCACAAAAATGACACATAGACCAATGGAACAGAATAGAGAGCCCAGAAATGAACCCCCAACTGTATGGTCAACTAATCTTTGACAAAGAAGGAAAGAGTGTCCAATGGAAAAAAGACAGTCTCCTCAACCAATGGTGTTGGGAAAACTGGACAGCTACATGCAGAAGAGTGAAACTGGACCATTTCTTTATACCACACACACAAATAGACTGAAAATGGATGAAAGACCTCAATGTGAGACAGGAATCCATCAAAACCCTTGCAGGAAGCAACCTCTTTGACCTCAGCTGCAGCAACTTCTTCCTAGAAACATCACCAAAGGCAAGGGAAGCTTGAGCAAAAATGAACTATTGGGACTTCATTGAGATCAAAAGCTTTTGCACAGCAAAGGAAACAGTCAACAAAACCAAAAGCCAACCAACAGAATGGGAGAAGATATTTGCAAATGATATATCACATAAATGACTACTACCCAAAATCTATAAAGAACTTATCAAACTCAACACCCAAAGAACAAATAATCCAATCAAGAAATGGTCAGAAAACACGAACAGACATTTCTGCAAGAAGACATCCAAATGGCCAACTGACACATGGAAAAGTGCTCCACATCATTCAGTATCAAGAGAAATACAAATCAAAAGCACAGTGAGATACCATCTCACACCAGTCAGAATGGCTAAAATTAGTAAGTCAGGAAAGGACAGGTGTTGGCAAGCATGTGGAGAAAAGGGAGCCCTCCTACACTATTGGTGGGAATGCAAGATGGTGCAGCCACTCTGGAAAGCAATATGGAGGTTCCTGAAAAAGCTGAAAACAGAGCTACCCTAAAACCCAGCAATTGCACTACTGGATATTTACCCTAAAGATACAAATGTAGTGATCCAAAGGGGCACGGAATATTTATAGCCGCAATGTCCACAATAGCTGAACTATGGAAAGAGCCTAGATGTCCATCAACAGATGAAGAAAGAAGATGTGGTATACAATGGAATATTATGCAGCCATAAAAAAACCCTGAAATATTGCCATTTGCAATGACATGGATGGAACTAGAGGGTATTATGCTAAACAAAATAAGACAATCAGAGAAATACTATTATCATATGATCTCACTCATATGAGGAATTTGAGAAACAAGACAGAGGATCATAAGGGAAGGGAGAGAAAAATGAAACAAAATGAAACCAGAGAGGGAGACAAATCACAAGAGACTCTTAATCTCTGGAAACAAACTGAGGGTTGCTGGAGTCGAGGGAAGTGGGAGGGATGGGGTGGCTGGGTTATAGACATTGGAGAGGGTATGTGCCATGGTGAGTGCTGTGAATTGTGTAAGACTAATGAATCACATACCTGTATCCCTGAAACAAATAATACATTATATGTTAATAAAAAATAAATATAAATAAAAGGTAGAATTCACCTGTTGTGGGAGGGAGAGACTGAGATGAGGCCACTGTGGCTGAAGATCCAGCAGTAGGGTTCCATGATGTCTTATGAGTTGAAACTAGAGAGTTATGAGGGGCCCAGATCATGTTCTATCATCTCTGTTGGTTACACCCTGAAAACTTTGTTTACGCTAATGACATTTGATAGCCATACAATAATTTAGGTAGTACAGAGACCTGATCAAATCAGATTTTCAGAAGTTGATTTTGAGGATAGAAGATCTACTCCCTGTGTTCAAGAAACTTTCAGTCTGTTTAATAGAAGTTATAAAAACACACATGAAAATGTAAGTAGTATGAGAATTAAATAGCCAAAGAAAATCATATGTTTTTGGGTGGTACAGGTAAGAGTTCTGAATTTAGAGGATGAAAATTACATAGAATGATCTAAGAAGTATTTATGGAAAAAGATGGACTGGGGAGAACCATGGCTATACTTTAATATTAGTACTTTATTTAAGGATACTGTTTTAGTATCCTTAATTTTCTATTAATATGTAAGAAATTACCACACACTTAGTGGCCTAAAGCAGCATACATTCATTGTCTCACAGCTCTAACGTAAGAAGCCCCATACCCAGCAACCTGTCTGGATTCTCTTCTTATAGTCTCAAAGGCTGAAATCAAAGTGTTAGCAAGATTGCTTTCCTTTCTAAGGCTTTGGGGCACAATCTTCTGCCAAGTTCATTCAAATTGTTGCCATAATACAGATTTTTTTTGTTGTTGTAGGTGTGGGGTCCCGTTTTCCATCTTCAAGCCAGCAATAGCAAATTCTTCTTATACTTTGAAGCTCTCTGACTGTTCTTTCTGCTTTCCTCTTCTGCTTTTGTGTGCTCGTATGATTACATTGGGTCCACT
This sequence comes from Procyon lotor, assembly GCA_028646535.1. NCBI lineage: Eukaryota > Metazoa > Chordata > Mammalia > Carnivora > Procyonidae > Procyon > Procyon lotor. Next base: position 24,499,657 of record CM053613.1, on the reverse strand, counting down.
AGATAATCCAGGATAATCTCCTTATTTTAAGGTCAACCAATTAACCTTAATCACATCAGCAAGGTCCCTTTTGCCAGATATGGCAACATATTCGAAGTTTCAGAATTAGAACATAGAATATTCCTGGAGTCCCTAACTTCCTGGCCATAGATACAGAAGTAGACAGAATGGGAAATTTCAAAGGATATATCTTTGAATTCACCTTATAATTAGTGCGTTGTGGGGTGTGTGTGTGTGTGTGTGTGTGTGTGTGTGTGTGTGTAGTGTGATATCATTAACATAAATGCCTGCAAGACCCAGGAACATATATACCTGTTTTAAATAAAAATCCAGATCCTTGGGACACCTGAGAGGCTCAGTTGGTTAAGTGGCTGCCTTTGGCTCAGGTCATGATCCCAGGGTCCTGGCATCGAGTCCCGCATCAGGCTCCTTGCTCAGCAGGGAGCCTGCTTCTGCCTCTGCCTCTGCCTGCCTCTCTGCCTACTTGTGATCTCTCTCTCTGTCAAATAAATAAATAAATAAAATCTTAAAAAAAAAACAACAGATCCTTAGTTAATTGCCGAGCACATGACCAACATAAAGGCTTTGAAATTAAATTTTTTAAAACAAAGTCTGAACCTGGCCAAAAAAATATATTTGTGAATAAAATCTGGCCCAATGGCTGCCAGATGTGAACCTTGGAATTGATTCTCTATAAACTAGTAAAAAAAAAATCATGCAGACAAGTGACACTTAAAATTTGAGGGACTCAGACCTAGAACTATTTATCTTTTTTGCCATAACTAGCCTTTGAAAAAATTAATTGCTGCCTACTTTTTGAAACATGTTTTCCAGGATAGCACTCTCTTTTGTTCTCTTTCTACTTCAATTTCCTTTGTGCCTCTTCTTCCTCAACTCTAGGTGTTGAGGTGCCTCAGTCTTGCTCCCCTGATCTCTTCTTGGTCCACATTCTAGTTGATTACTTAAGTCCTTGGCTATAAATGCTTTAGGGTGATGACTCCCAAATTTATGTTTTTAGCCCTGACTTCTCTCCTGAATTCCTGTCACTTCTATCTAGCCACCATTTGGGCATCTACACTTCCATTTTTAATAGCCATCTACATCTTAATATTAAAGCTGAACTCTTGTTTTTCCCTCTAAAAACTGCCCTCTCTCAATCTCCTCATCTCAATACATTGCTACCCAATTTTTTGGCTATTCAGGCTCCAAACCATGGTGCAATTCAAATTGCCTTCCTTTCTTTCACACTATACATCTAATCCACTAACCAATCTGTCTGGATCTTTGAAATGTATCTAGGATCTTGTCATCTCTCATCACTCCCAATGCTATCATTCTGGGGGTGATCCAAAACCATGTATTCCTGGATATTGTACAACCCCTTGTTTATACCCTTTCTCTCCTATTGTCTATTATTCAGCCAGTGTGATTATATTTTAAATATAAAACATAACTCATTATATTCATCCTATCTTAAAATACCCCAGTGGCTTCCCATGTTACCCAGAATAACTTTCAGTGTCCTTCTTCGCCCATCATCTGGCTTTGCCTGTATTCCTAACGTCATCTCCCACCTTTTTCTCTTTTCTTTGTTGTTTCAATCATGCCTACCACCCTGCTGTTTCTTGAACCAACCATGCAGACTCCATCATCTGCCTCTCTGCTTGTTTTACTCTGTACCTTCATTTGGTTGTCTACTAAAATGTCAGGTAATCAAGAGACCTCCCTTGACTATCTTAGATAAAACAGCACCCGATACCACTACAATTGACTATATCTTTTACTTTGTTTATTTTTTAATCAGAATTTATACTGCACAACAAACGATGTTATTTATTTACATGCTTATTGAACTAGTGGCTGTTTTTCTTTACTAGAATGTAAGATCTAGGAGTGCTACAATTTTATCTGTTTTGTTGACTAAAGTACTCAGCACTTGTAATGGGAATACACATGTATTTGTTAAAGGACTTAAAATATGAGATTTGTCTTTTAGAGAATTTTTTGAATTAGTAAGTCTAAACTGGACTTTGAATAAAAAAAAATGAATAGCTAGAGGAAAAGAATAAGGCATTTCTAGAGGGAAGATGGTTCCAACCTAGGGAACCATCCTAGGTTGGTTCTAGGGAACAACCTAGAAGTCAGCAAGACACAGATCTTATAAATAATAACTTAGAAATATATATATACACATATATGTATATATGTGATATTATAAATACTTATAATATTATATATTATAAAGATTTATAATATTTTTAGTATTTATTTAATGCTTACTAAATATTTTACTGTTTTCTCTTTGTTCATAGACTTATACCCTTATCCATGCCTTGTCTCACTTATCTTTCATCATGCCTTCTTCTCCCCACCTCTGTCTCTGTTTTCCAGCATTCCTATAGTAATACTATTAGACCATTAGTATTACAGTTTTACTACTAAATGTTGATTTGTACAACTGAATGTTTAACATGAAAAGATCACCTTACCCTGACAACCAGCAACCATACAGGTTACTGATCTTCAAACCCACATCAGAGTATGCAATCAGAAATTAACAATGAGTAATCTATAGAATTGTTGAGTCAATATGTTGTCCACTTGAAACTAACGTAACATTGTATGTCAATTATACTTCCATAATTAAACATGAAAAGAAATTGACTATGATACAGCTCCTATATAAAATCCTAAATATGACAAAAGCATTATGCTTAAAAGTAATTATTGCAAATTGTATTTGAGTGAAAAAAACAGTGGTAAGTCATTCTTTTTCCACATATAAATAGATCCAGGAAAATGGGACAGACCCTCTCCCCACCAACACACACTTCTTATTCTAAAGAATGTTTTTGTCTGTTCAAGAATTTAGATAAGTGATTGCTTGAGATCCCAGAGGTCTGCACGTTAAAACCCATAATTCATCATATTAATCTAAAAAATCTCAAAGCTTAGAGTCATATAAACCTAGGCTCCAATCTTGGCACTGCCATTTAGAAATAGAGAAACTGAAGGTACTCTTAGTATAGAATTCTCAGATTCTACCCTATAAAATGGACTTAATAATCACACCATATTACAGGGGACTTATGAGGAGATTATTTATCCTGTCTTATGATATTGGACCCCTTTCACTGTTTCTTATCTTTTAGAGATGGCTGGCATCATCATATTTCCAGTCACGTATTCTAGAACCTCATGCTTAACAGCTCTCAGTTTCCTTATCTTCCCTCTACCTGGATTCTGCCAATGTTGCCACCTACCTATCTATCAGAGCTATTTACCTCTCTCCATCTTTTCCCTTAATGTCTCTTACACCTTCCTTAGCTCTTGCCCTTAGCTCTTCTCCTTTGCTCTATAGACCCTCAGCTCTTGCCCAGGTTACTATTATAGCCTTGGAAGAAGAATTCACACCTGCACCTTTTCCTTATTTTTCCCTATTTCTATGTTACAGAGAAAGTAAGGTGCTTATAATGAAAATCTAATCAGATTGCCTTCTTCTAAACTCCACAAATTCTAAAACTTTAACTGTTTTTTCTTTGTACAGAGATTTATACCCAAATCCGTACTTGTCTCACCTTACCTATCTCTTGTCATTCATTCTTCTTCTTCCCCTCTCTGTTTTCCAACTCATAAGCTTTCTTTGAATTCTTCAAACATGCCATGCTCTTTACTGCCTCAGAGCTTTTGTGTTTCCTTTGATCAGAATGCTTTTCCCTTTGCTCATTCACTTTCATTTACTGACCTTCATGATTCAGCCTTTCTTTACCTCACGGCCTATGTCAGATTCATTTTTAATGTGTTTTCTGAGCATGTTGTTACTGTCCCTTTATAGCTATGTTAATTTGTAATTATATATTATTGTTCTGATCATTCAAATAATTCAGTGGAATCTATGCTCTGGAATCTAGACAGCCATTCTATCCCCAGTGCTTAGCATCACATATTTTATATAGCAGCTATTCCAGTAACATTTATAGAATGCATATTTAAATAAAAATATAATGTCTGTCATACAGTAGCCTCTCAATAATGGTAGTTATTACCATTTTATCTTCTAGCTGTTTTAGTTGTAAAATTACCTCAGCATATTCCCTGAAGAATATACAAATGAGTTCTACCATTTTTTAAGAACAGACTGCAAATGTCCCCTCAGCTAGCTGAAAAACTGTCCTGTTGTATAGAGTTATTTAACATTTAAGTCTGCATTTGAAACGAAAGAATAAATGCCAAACAGAATGATTTCTATTTTTATATAGTATATTTAAAAAAATGTCCCTGGTTATTAGCTAAAAGAATCCATTCTTTATTTAAGGCCACTCCCAGTTTATAAAAATAATACTGTTGTCAGCATAGTGGAGGATTTTTGGTTTCCTTTGGTAAATGGGCAAACAGCCCATTCTTCTAACAGCGGAATCGTTTTCATGACATGAATACAAAAAGAAGGGGGTTATGACCCAACTCTCTCTTCCAATTAAGTATAATTGGAATTTCATCTGTGTATCTATTCTGATTTTCGATTCAGTGTAGGTCTGAGTCTACTCTGTCTTTCCAAATTTATCTCCTGCTACTTCCTTTTTAATACTGTGTTCCATTCAAACAGAGCTGCTTGCTGTTTTATATCTATGCCCCAGAACTATCCCCTTTTGTCCTTTTACTAATGTCTTCTTTGCTACCATGTCCTCTATCTATCTCTGCCAGTATAATCTTATCCTTACCTTAGGTCCCACTCAAAGGCAATCTCTTTGCTGATTTCCCACCTGGAAATGAGTCTCAACTTTTTAGGTCTTCCTATAATTAAAAAAAATAAAATTCTGCAGTGGTATTTATATTTTATTTTTCCTAACCTTACAACGTCTTCATTTCTTATCTCTTCTGCCAGATTTTAAGGTTCTTGTGGGAAGAATTCATATCTGATGCAATCATATGGCAACTTAATTGTACACTGATGACCTTAAATATTTACTAAATGAATAAATTAGTAGGTAAGTATTTAAATGGAGGGAGGGATATAAAGACTTTAATAAAACACTGCTAATCTAGAGGATCCTGGAAATTATATTAATAGCATATATCTACATCCCTAGGTTATACCAGTCTCTAAAACAAAAAAGTGAAGAAAGGTCAACAAATCATTAGAGAAGCTTTATTTTACCCTTAATCATTTTCTTGAGATATGAGCTTTAGTTTTACTTGATCCTCATATAACACATTAGAAAGAAAAACAGTCTTTTAAGTTGTTCAACAGAAACAAGTAAGATAACATCTATAATATTGAAGTGTTAGATATAATTAGATACAGCAACTCTATTCATAGAAATCACCTAAGGAGTTAACCAGTTTGTGTAAATAATGGGCACCATTATGGAAATATTATGGAAAAGATATTTGGATCAAGGATGATCAATTTATTCTTCTATTCAGTGGACAGACTAGATTTCACTAATCCAACATGACATTTTTTCCTGGAATGGGTGTGGTCTTAGAACATCTCTGAACCCAGCACTCCAGGCAGCCATTATCAATTGATGTGAGTTGAAATTTGAGAGGAAACTCACTTTTTATACCTTACACTTAAATGATCCTAAATGATGGAGGAATTTTCTAAACGTATTCTGTCCTGGTTTTATTTGTTTTAGTTTCAGGTGACTGATAAAACATGTTAAGTTGTGTGAAACTTCTGGAACCCAGGTGAAGGATGTATATGGATCATTATAGAATTATATGGGTGGGCAAAACATTTTCTCCAATGGTCACAAGATACGTGCCTTTCTATGATGTTTCCTGCAAAAGCCATATTGCATACAACAGTGCCCTTTAAACTGTGTTCGTTAATGGATCTGATAGATATCAAAGCCTCCCAAGCAATTGAATTTAATACTCTTTTTTTCCTCTGAAAATAATTAGTTGCTTGGGAAAGGTTTGAATTTCACAACTGTGTGCGTGTGACCTTATTTGAAATCTATGAAAATGTTGTGTCATAAACTTTTCCAGGAAACCAAAAATAGCCTAGCATTCATTTTGGAACCAGGAAATTTGGATGGGTTGGACCAAGAATAGTACAGGGAGCTTTCACTGGTGCCAGTTACTTATTGGTATGTGGAGCTAGAGCAGTGGTTCTCACCCAGGTGCAATTTTGTCTCTAGTCTCCTCTTAGGGGACATTTGTCAGTGTCTGGGGATATTTTGGGTTGTCAAACTGGGAAGGGGAGGTGCCACTGGCACTAGTGGGCCAGGGATGAATACACTAGGGTGCACAGCATAGTCCTTACAACAAAGAATCATCTGGCCCAAAATGTCAACAGTGCCATTTATTTTAGAAACTCTGATTTAGAGAGAACCTCTCCAGAATGTTAGCTCACTGAGGTCAGGTATCTGCTTTTCTTAGAATCCACATTACATATTGAAATTTAGGTCTCGTTCTGGGACTTGGCAGCCACTGGATCCAAAACAAGCAAACAAACAAACCCACCAAGCGACAAAGAAGAGAATTGACATATATCAAGCAAAACCACAATGTCTTTAAAGTATATCTTCTCAGTTTATTCTTACAATCATTCCATGAATAAGTACTATGTTTTTGCTCATTTTATAGATGGGGACACTGATGCTCAGAGACATTAATAACCTTTGGCAGGATCACTAAAATACGAAGGGCAGAGTTAAGTAGAAACTCAATTCTCAAGTCTCAATTATTATTGGCTTTTTCATCTAATTTTTTTTTAATTGGGACTCTGACTAGCTATAGGTGCATTCCCTTATCCAGGTACTTCCTCTTCCCTATTTAAAAGAATAGATGTAAAACATATAGAAAAGGTGGTAAATGATAAAATAGATTGAAGATAAATTTCAGTTATTATTATGATTATTTTATGTAGACTCCATGCCCAATGTGAAGGCCAACATGGGGCTTGAACTCACAACCCTGAGATCAAGACCTCAGTTGAAATCAAGAGTCAGACACTAGGGGTGCCTGGGTGGCTCAGTGGGTTAAAGCCTCTGCCTTCAGCTCAGATCAAGATCTCAAGGTCCTGGGATCAAACCCCACATTGGGCTCTCTGCTCAGCAGGGAGTCTGCTTCCCCCTCTCTCTCTGCCTGCCTCTCTGCCTACTTGTGATCTCTCTCTCTCTGTCAAATAAACAAATAAAATCTTAAAAAAACAGTGTCAGACACTCAATCAACTGAGCCACCCAGGTGCCCCTCAGTTATTATTATTTTTTTAACAATAAAGCAGCTAGAAAATTATGCTTCTGAGCTAATGCATTTAAAATAAGTTTAAAAAATGTTCTAGTCAATTATTGTAATAAAGCTGGTTTCTTATCAAGAGACATGTTTGTAAGGTGCTTCCAGGAAGTTCTGTAAACAGCCTCCCCATATCCATTTACATACCCCAAAACACACATATATGCACATTCCTCAAAGTAGATTTGAGATATTTACTACCTATGACTTGTGAATTACTTTTCTATACTCACAAAGAACATGGGACTAATAATTTCTTCCTTACAGGATTATTGAGAGGATTTAATTAATTTATGGGGATATTAGAGTGTAGAACAGTGTCAGCACATTGTAAGTAATTGGTGGTGATTTCTTTCTCAGGTATTCAGAGAGGACAAGTATCCTGGGTTTCTAGTAGCTGTGTTTTAGTATCCCATGTCAAGATAACTTTGTTGATACTTCATTTTCCTATCATCCTGGTGTATTTCCAAGGACCCTCTTCAAATTTGTTTATTGCAACCAATGAGTTGTACAAAATCACTCTTTCATATTCACTCAACCACTTGAGTATCACCCTCAAGTTGACTTCAGAACAGTCTGAAGCTGCATGTTAACATGACTTTCTTCCCCAGGACCTATCAATCACGAGGGAAAACAGAATGGAACATAAATTCTGGAGATCCTCTATAATATACATAACTCTAAAATAATTAAATTTTACAATCTGGTGTACATGTGTTTGTTTTTTAAACAAACCTAAGGACCAAAAATCATGATGCATATAATAAAAGATGCCCTATGACTCTTTTACACACCAGATTGTCCTAACTCCTTAAATAAACTGGTTATGTCCCCATGATCACAGGCAGAGTTGATCCCATTATGGCTCTGTAAAAATTCTTTTATAAATTAAAATAGTATTTTTTCAAAAAGATGTCTTATTTTGTACAAAGGAGATATTCGGTGGATCACATTAGGGAAAATGTGTCCATATTAAACTTGGCTCTTATTTTAACAGAAGTGGGAAACATGTTGCCTTTTTTTTTCTCCTTGACTCCATGGTCATCTTTGCTTGAACAATGCAATCAGTGCTGAGAACTCCACTCTCAAACTGGGTATCAGAGCTCAAGAAATCTAGAAAAAAAGTTTTCTTTTTTTAAAAGTCATTTTGGTAACTGATCAGTGTGACATTTTCTTTGTTGACAAAATGCTTAATTTCATGTATTTTGATATTGGCATAAAAAGTAAATTGAGCTGAAATGTATTGCCAGCCCATTTGCTTTATATAATGAATAGTTTTATTTTCTGCCAACCAGGAAGATTATCTTCTAAGGTAAAGCCAATCATAAACCTTGAAGAATTCAAATTTATATAAATCAGTAGATTATTTTTGAGAAAGGATAAAAGTGGCCATCAAACAGATTCTGGTTTATTCAGGAAAAAATAATTTTGTAGTTGTTACCTGTTTCCCCTTCCCCAAAATATTCTACTCCATTCTGTTTTTTGAGACTTGATTTTTGTTCTCAAATCATTTATAAATTGCAGCTACATATAGTACTTTTTAGATATGCCAGGTTGTGACTTCCTGAAAGTTGACTTGGAAATATCTAAGTGTCACAGATCTTGACAGAATGACCATAGCACACATGTGACTTTATATCAGAGAGAGGTGCATCATGGGAAAACCAAGTGATGTTTTATTTCAAAGGACTTAGGGTAGTGGAAAATGTGGTGACTGGATATATTACACTTAAACTTCCTAGCCTTTTAAATTGCTCTCACTTTGGCAAGAACAAACAAAGGAAATTACAATAAATTCAACCAAACAGTCACACGAAGAATCTAATAAAGGAAATGTGTGTACGTATTCTAGAAACTGAAACCTCCAGGGTTGATTAGTAATGAAATGTCTATGGAATTAAAATAACATCAGAAAGTTTTTTTAGAATGACTGTCAAAAGTATATTGCCCTTCTCAAGATTCTGCTTGTCCCCTGCAAAGAGTTTCCAACATATCCTAGAATAAGAGGAAAGTTCCCATTTGTAAAAGTACAGCTAAAAGAATGGATGGGAATAAGAGAGAAAGATTTGTCTTTCCTTCTCTCTTCATTGTGGCCATGATAAAAAGCTCCAGGGCCTCCTGTCTGTGACCTTAGTCCTTTGGAGAGGGCCAGTGGGGTGCAGGCCAGGCTCAAGCCTGCCTTTAGTCAGTGATGTGTGAATAGCTCTCAGTCCCTTAATGACGTGAGTGCAGGCTCCAAAGGGAGCGGGTGACTCAGAGCGCAGGAGGCACGGAGATTGCCTGAGCAGCCATTAGCACGTCATTGGTAATCCCAGCGACACCTTTCACATCCGCGGTATTTGTCTCCATGCTCTCCCCGGAAGGCTGCGCGAATGTTTTATTTAAGGGCTCTGGGCTGCCTTCTGCCTGACGGATTGCTTGTCTGCAGGGCTTACTAACACTTGCAGATCTTCCAAGAGGAGAGGGGTGGGGGGTGCAGGATTCCTAGTATAGTTACAGGCCATTTCTGTGAAGGCAGACATGATGTTTCTGCACTTTGAAAACTGCATGGCAAATTAAAACTGCAGCCCCAGTCCTTTCCCTTCAAGACAGGAAGAAGCAGAGACTCAGCTGTTATTGTGCCCAGCAAATTTTGTGTAATTCCTTGAATATTTGTTTAGCATCTCGGGGAGTGCTATAAAATAGTGGTTAAAAGCAGGTCTTGTGCAGTATGATAGAGCTTCATCTGAATGCCAGTTCTATTGCTTTCTATTTCTGTGACCTTACCTGAGTTACTTGGAGTCTCTGAGCACAGATTTCTTTATCTTCAAAATGGAAATAACAGTGACCTTCTCGTAGGATTGTTGTAAAGATTAAATGATGGAAAGTATATCTATCTATCATCTATCTATCATCTATCTATCTATATCTATCTATCTATCTATCTATCTATCTATCTATCTATCTATCTATCATCTATCTATCTATCTATCTATCATCTATCTATCTATCTATCTATCTATCTATCTATCTATCTATCTATCTATCTATCATCTCTATCTATCTATCATCTATCTATCTATCTATCTATCTATCTATCTATCTATCTATCTATCATCTATCTATCTATCTATCTATCTATCATCTATCTATCAATCATCATCTATCATCAGCACCTGGCAAATAATAAGCATAGAATATGTGGTAGCTATTTTATTTCTACTTCTTACTAAACAGTTGGCTAGGTGCTGTGCTACAGGGATCCATAAAATACAGTTCATCCTTGGAGGAATTCAGTGTAGGGAGAGACAGGCAAGAAAACAACTGTAATGCAGTGTGATAAGTCTACATTATCACAATGATTCTAGAATTTTAATGTGCATAAAGGTCACCTGGGGCATCTTGTACAAATGAAGATTTTGATTCAGTTGGTCTGGAGTGGAACCTGAGTCTGAATTTCTTACAAGCACTTAGGGTTTATGATGATCTTGTGATTTTGGTACGAGGACCCTAGTTTCAGGGGCAAGAACCTAGAGCAACGTATAAGATTCGATAGGAGCAAATAAAAGGGGAGCAGATTCTGACTGTTTATCTCTGAGTTTCTGCCTTGTGGATGTTTGGAACTCTGCCTTTTTCCCTCCATTTTTTCCCTTCTCTCTGCTAGCCCCCAGGATCTTGCTCACCTCCAGTACCAAAATGCTAAGCAAAGGAAGGACGAGTTCAGTGGGAAGCATGCTTCATCAGGGACAGCTTTTAAAGCAGGTAAATCTTGAGTCAGATCTTCAAAACAGTGGTAGACATGGGTGGTCACCTAGAAATGTGGAAAACAAAGGAGCAGGGAAGAGTGTCTGTCCTGCCAAGTGCATGAAATTGTTGGTTTAATATATTTCAAGAGCCAGTGAATGTGCAACAGGAGTTAAATATAGTTATTGAACATTTGCCACATTTATGAACTTCAAAAATCTTGAGAGAACATTTTTATTTTTTCCTTCTCACACGGGAGGCTTTGGAAATGTGTACAATTAGCTCGGATTATCAACCCCAGTGGGTGGGGAGTTCCATGTGCACCTCCCACGATTTCTTACGAGTGTAACTCCTGCAAGCAGCACCAAGCAAACACAGCTCTGGCTGCTTTCCTTTTTTCAACTAAAGTTTCATTCCAAATCAAACCTAGATGTAGTCCTTGGGCTTAATTGTAGAACATTTGAATAGTTAGGTTAGCATCCAACTGGTTTGCAAATCTGTTTAGGGATCTGACACTTTCTAGCACAGCGTCTCTGTATCATCTATATGGCTCCTATTCCTTCACACCTTAGGACTCTGCTCACCCTGATTTTCCTGCCTAGGGCACTCTTCCAGCTCCCCTCACCCAGCTGAATTTTAAAATCTAGTTTATGATTCATTGTTCTAGTCAAGGCAATCTTCATCCCACACTGAATACTTCTTTTCTTTTCAACCAGATTGTCCAGCTATAACTGTTAAGACTTTAAGGACTTTGTATGGTTCAGTCAGTGTGTATCCTTCAGAAGACTTTGTTCCTCAGCCATCTACATTGTAGGGACCACAGACCTACAAGCTAACAGAGATGATAAGCCTTTGCTTTGCAATTGAATGCTCCTGGATTAGAATTCTAGTCTTCCTATTCAGTAGCTGTCTAACCTTAGGCAAAGCACATTAGTAACAAAACAACCATAGTAAGAGTGTTAATAATGAACATTTTCTCAGTTCTTACTGTTTACCAGGCCACTGTGCAAATATTTTATATATACTCTTTTATTCAAACATTATAACAATCTTATGAGGTTGATACTATATTGCTTGATTAAGGTCTTCACTTTTCTGTTAACTATATTATTTATAGTAATTGCTATTTCCATAGTAGCTACCTCTTCTGAAATAAGATAGTATATGCAAAAGATTTTTCACAGTGTGACATGTGACACTAGTGAGCATCACACACACACACACACACACACACACACACACATATATACTAAACCTATATATTTGGACAGCACCTCAAAATCATCATCCTGAAATATTTGCTTCTGTTTTTTTCTTTCCTTATCTATTTATATTACCACCTGCCTACTCACACAAGCTGATGATCAAAGATGCATCCTAGGCTCATCTTGTTCCCATAAGCATCTACTTTGTGCACATACTGTTCTAAGCACTTTATCGTATCAACTATATGAGGCCTATACCCTTATAATCCACACTTTACATTTTAATGAAATCTTAATAGTAATATAATTTTGTGAGGTAAGTCATATGCTTCTATGTGGTTTGTAACTTCAAGTTTAGATAGCCTGCTGTATCTACCATTGTCCCCACTGTCTCTGCTATTGGACTGTACTGTTGAGGCAGACAGGGTACTTGTGGTAGCCTGATAACATCCTCCCCTCCTCACCCTTGTAGACAAGATTAGATAGGTACTGACATCTTACTGCTTTACTCATCATATGGGAACATCCTATGATTATTTCTTTATATATGCTAATATTAGTCTTGTTATAGATATGGGAGTCAATCTTTCTTTAAAGGTTCATCTTGAGTCCCATCCATGTTGATACAAAAGTTGGATATTCGTCCTTTCTAATGGAGGCATAGTATTTCATTGTATTTATGTACCATATCTTCTTTATCCATTCATCTATTGAAGGGCATCTTGGTTCTTTCCACAGTTTGGCAATTGTGGCCAGAGCATAAAGAAAAACATGGAGGGCATTGTGAGATGGAAGGGAAGGGGGAATGAGGGGAAATCAGAGGGGGAGATGAACCATGAGAGACTGTAGACCCTGAGCAACAAATTGAGGATTTTGGAGGGGAGGAGGTGGGGGGTTGGGTGAGTCTGGTGGTGGGTATTGAGGAGGGCACGTACTGCATGGAGCACTGGGTGTGGTGCATGACCAGTAAATCTTGTAACACTGAAAAAATAAAATAAACATATTTGCGGGAAAAAAAGTTCATCTTGAATATCTCAACCCCATTTCATAATATGTGGCTTTCATTGCTTAATGCCTAGAGAGCAATTTTATTTCCTCTCCTTTCAGAAATAGTGGCTACTCTTATAAACTGCATGCTGCCAATTTTCCTCAGAACTGTATAGTTTTACATACATGGGTCCCACTATGTGACAGACACTAAGTTATCAAGACCTAACTCTGCCTCCTTCGATGATGCATTCTTCAGTTTTGCTGAGCTCAGTTGGGTAACATTCTTTTATGTGTGCACTCTGTTCCTATTTCTACAATGATCTATCTCATAGTGTGTCTACTACTCGCACTTTTAATTATATATCTCATGTCTGTATTTTCCGTGCATATCTGGCTTAGAGTCTTTCACGAGGTTGCCGTCAAGATGTCAGGTGGGGCTGCAGTCATCCAAAGGTTTCAGTGGGTCTGAAAGATCTGCTTCCAAGGTAGCTCACTCACATACCTAGCCAATTACTGTTAGTTGTTGACAAGAGGCTGGAGTATCTTGCTGTGTGGCCCTATCCATAAGGTTGCTTGAATATCTTTACCAAACAGCAGCTGGATTCAGGCAAGTGATCCAAGAAGGAGAGATAAAAATGAAAATGTCCTTTAAGATTCATCTTTGAGAGTCACAAACCATCACTTCCATGATATCCTATTGGTTTCACAGATAACTGTGACAGGGTGTGAATGCCAGGAGGTAAGGATCCTTAGGGCCATCTTGGAGGCTAACTATCACAGCCTATACTTGCATTTGTCTGTCCTGTTGATCACAAGCACAGAGTCCAGAACTTGACCAATAGTAGAGGTAATATAAATAGTGGTTGGATTGAATAAAGAAAGGAAGGAAGATGAAGAAAAGAGGAAAAAGAAGGAAGAGGGAAGGAAGGAGAGAGAAAGAAAGGAACAAGGAAGAAAACAAGAAATTGTAATTATTTTTTAACTCTGTCTTTGACTATACTATTAGCTGCTTGAGAATAGGAACTAGGATGTTTTTAAGAAATTTCTTTAGCTGAAGCAGTTTACTTAGCACAGAGTAGAATCTTAATTAATGTTAGTTGATTGAATGATTGAATATATGAGTGATGAATGTTTGAACGAATGCTGAATTAAAGTGAATTCATCTTATTTTCTCACTCTGAGCAAAAGCTCTCTAAGGAAAAGAACTGTATCATTTCCTTCTTTTCCTTATGCCTATTACAGAGCTGAGATCACTTTAATCCACTAAAAACTTGTTTTTGAATTAATGCATGAATAACTGAATAGGTCATTGTCTAACGAAACTTCATAAATAAATGAACTAAATGAACTAACTAAATGAACTAAATGAACATAAAATAAATGAACTAAAAATTTTTTTATGTAGTTTGTTTGGTTCAGGAGTATTATGTATCAGTACAGAAGCTCAGTTTCTCTCCCTACTCTTCACTTCAGTGTAAACTGCAAAATAGCAGTGGCTGATATGTCATTGAAGATGTTGTTTTGTGAAGGTGAAGGTTAGAGTCTCTGCTGTTTGCAAAGTAAATGTGATGCCCTTAAGGAATCTACAAATTGATTCTCTAATATATACAATGGAATATTATTTAACCACAAGAAAGGAGGAAATCTTGCCATTTGTGACAACATGGATAGAAGTTGAGGATATTATGTTGAGTGAGATAAGCCAAACAGAAAAAGACAAATACTGTATGGTCTCATATGTAGAATTTTAGAAAGTCATACTCAGAAACAGAGTGGAATGGTGGTTACCTGGGGTAGGAGGTGAGGGGATGGAGAGATGTTGTTTAAGAGTACAAACTTGCAACTAGAAAATAAACCAATTCTTGAGACCCAAAGCACAGCATGGTGATTATAGTCAACAATAATATATTATAAACTTCAAAGTTGCTAGGAAAGTAGGTCTTAATTGCCTTACTACAAAAAGGAAATGGTAGTTGTGTGATGTGATATAGGTATCCACTAACACTATGGTGATGATCACATTGCAATACATAAATATATCAAATTAATAAGTTGCACATCTTAAACTTATACAATGTTATATGTCAGTTATATCTCAATAAAAAATGTAAGCCCCTGAGCTTATTGCTATTACTATTTGAGATACTTAAATAGTATCTTGGGTCTTTAAGTATATTTCTTATTGAGAAAATGATGGCGTTTTATTTTTGTGTAGCACAGAATGGTTCACAGAATATTTTTATATTCATTTTCTCATTTGATCCTTCCAGTAAAATCATGGGATGGGTAATATTCCTATTTTTAAGATTAAGAAGCTGAATTTTTGCTAGGCTGTGATTGCCCGAAGTCACATTATTTTGGATGCAGCAGAACTAGATTAGAACTAAAGCAGCTGTCTTGGAATTCTCGTTTCCCTCCTGAACAGGAAAATTACATGTGTAATTGTGTGCATGTGTATGTGTGTGTCCATATATCCTTTCTTTCTATATCCTGAAAACTCTCAGCAGTTTCTATTTTATTTTGAAAATGTGATCCCTTCATCATCCATAACCTTATTAAGAGAATGACCAATATAGCAGACAACAGTAGTAAATCTAAGAGGTAGGCAGTTTCTCTAATAAAGGGTCTGGAGACAGATGCAAACCTCTCACCTGGAGAGCTGTGGCTACCTTTTGAAGGAAACTGCTGTAGGCAGGTGTGAGGTGGAGTTAAGACAGGAGATAGTCTACCCCAAGACTGATTAAAAGATAGGATTTTGAGCCTCATGTCTTGAGAAACAGTAACAACAAAAGAGATACATTCATATAACTTAAGAACAAGGGAGCACATTGTGTGGTCATAGGAAAATTATCCATAAATAAAATGCTGAAATTATAGCCAAGCCTCAAGAGATCTGGAAAATCATCAGCCATCTGCTCTCTCTGCCCTTGCTTTGCTTCTGGAATCACTTTCTCTAGGCAGATTTTTCATCCTACCTCCCAGCCAATTGATCTTTTCTACTCATTTATTGAAATTGGTTTTCACTTCCCCTAGTTGGCAGTTTTTGCTCTGTATGACCTCTCTGCCTGGCTTGCTACAAAGTATAGTAAGCTTTTAGTGTCTAGATTCCAAATACATAGAAGAGGAAATGTAATTGGCCAGTCTTGGGCACGTGTTTGCCCCTGGTCCAATCAGCCATGATGAAGTAGTAAGATAATATGGTATGAATATCAATAGATCAAGGTTGTAGCCTGGATAGAACTCTAAGAAAGAAGTAGGAATATCAAGAAAATTAATAAAATTGCTGGTTCATTGAAGACCCTATGAAGCCAAGGATAAGAAGAGTAAAACTAGGACACATTTGAAGGGCATTATATATAAGATTAAAGCATGATCATTAGCAGGATAACTTAAAGTTGAACTTCTAAGCTATTCATCCAGAGATTCTTAAGATGGCTCTAAGTAAGGATAGCATTCCCCCCACTAGTCTATGGTACAAGGGAGTGCCAGGGGAGGAGGAGTAAGTGTTGTTAGCTGAGAAGAGTCAGGTGCCACAGGGGCAGATTGTTAGTTTTTTTGAAGCCAGCGCAGCCAGTTCCTTGTCTGGGTTTAGTCTTCTCTAAAATTAAAATTTATTCTCTCTCAGTAGGCCCAACAGGTTGGCCTGGCTTCCTCAACAAAAATAGCAGTGTAAAATTTCCAGGCAGCTGCTGGAGCAATATTTGTCATTGAGGAAGGCAGAAAACCAGCATCTAATGTGCCTATCTGCTAGGTATTTTCCCTATGTTATTCAATTCTCCCACAGCAATCCTCTGCAGTGGTCATCAACATCACTCCCATTTTACAAAGGAGGAAACAGGTTAAATAATAAACAAGTGGCTCTCTACTGCACAAGCTATCAGCCAGTCTAAGCTCTTTGTAGTTTCAATTCTTTTCTTCTCTTTTCTTTCCCTCTCCTCTGTCTTTCTTTCTCTTTCCATCTTCTTTTCTCTTCCCTTCCTTTCCCTTTGAAAATTTTGGATCAGGTCTTGTGCCTCTGTGCCTTTTTAGATTCCATTTCCACAGTAAATATGATTAGTCTGATCTGTGAGTGCTTGATACCCTGCCTTGACATGTCCCATTGATGTTGCTGACGCTGGATCCTTAGGCCCCACCCAGAGACCCAGGACTGCATGTTTCGGGTTCCTACCTGTCCTTACATGGGTGCTCATCCTAGGGTATTTCAGAGCCCTTTTAAGTTCAAGCACCATTACTCTGAGTGTTGTCCATTGCTAACACCATCACAGCCGTTATTTACCACTCTCATATTATGCAACCCCTTTTATTTCTTGGTAATCAATGGTTAGGATTTCTTTTTCAAACTAGAAAAGCTCAAAGCATTCCTCATTATTAAGGGGCTCAATTCTCACACTTTCCCTCTAGTCAGATTTTGGTCCAAATGTGATTATAGGGAGAGCAATTGTGATGATAAATCTGTCCAGCTCCTCTGTAACTCAATCAGCTGGACACTAACAAAGAGAATTGTATGGGCTTTAGGGAAAGTCAGGATAGCAATTAAGGGTCTGGCCTTTAAAGTAGGTATTAGAAATATTTAAGCCTTTGCATTTAGGCCTGGTGGCAGAGCAAAAAGGTCATCATCACAATTATTATCCTGAAGAGTAGTTTCTTATATGCTATTGTAATCCATGTGACATTGGGATTGGAGGCCATATTGGGATGGGAGGCCATACTTTGCGTTAGATGCTCTCTGTGAGTTTTTTTTTTTTCCATTTTAAACCACTTTGTTGAGGTATGATTGACATGCTAAATATGTACATACCTAGTGCATACAACTTGATGAGTTTGGAAAATGTGTACACCATCAAGGACATAAACATATCCATCACCTCTCAAAGTTTCTTCCTATATCCTTACCATTATTGTAATGATTTTTTTTTGTGTGTGATAAGTATACTTAACATAAATCTATCCTCTTGGTAAATTTTAAGTATACAATACTGTATTGTTAGCTATAGGCAGTGTGCTGTATAGTAGATCACCAGAACTTATTTATCTTACAAAACTGAAAATTTTTTCCAAAAGGAGCAGAGAAGAGAGAGAGAGAGAAAGCTTAGTTAAAGAAATAATGACAGAAAACTCTGGAGAGGGAAATGAACATCTGGATCTATGATACCCAGAGAACTCCAAAGAGACTGAACATAAAGACATCTTCACCAGAACACAGCATAATCAAAGTCAAAAGTCAAAGACAAAGAGAAGATTTTAAAACTGAGAAGGGAAAAGTAACTAGTTACATAGAAAGGAACTGACGTAAGACTATCAGTAAAGTTCTCAGTAGAAACTTTGTTGGCTAGGAGAGAATGAAATGATATATTGAAAATGCTGAAAGAGAAAAACTGCCAACCAAGAATGTTAAACTCAACAAAGCTGTCCTTGACAAATATAGAGAGAAAGACTTCCCCAGACAAACAAAATCTTAGGGAGTTCATCATTACTGAAGGAGTTCATCATTACATTATAAGGCAAACCTGCCTTATAAGAAATACTGAAAGACATTCTTAAATCTGAACTGAAAAGACTCTAATTAGCAACATTAAAATATAAGAAAGTATAAAACTCACTTTAAAAGTAAATATATAGTCAGACTTACAACATTCTAGAATGACAGTATGTAGGTCACTTTTAACTCGGTGAATTTTTCTTTGCTTCTCCCTTTATCTCTCTCTCTTTTTTTGTAAATTGAAGTATACTTGACAAACAATGTTACATTAGTTTCAGGTAGTGATTCAACTTCTCTATAGGTTGTGCTATGCTCACCACAAGTGTAGCTTCCATCTGTCACCATACAATGCTATTACAATATCATTGACTGTATCCCCTATGCTGTGCCTTTTATTCCCATGACTTATACATTCCATCACTGGAAGCCTTTATCTCCCACTCCCCTTCATCCATTTTGTTCATCCCCCATCCTCTTTATCTCCTTTAAAAAATAATAACAATATTATATCTTGTTAGGAAAAGGAGATAACAAATCAGAATTCCCTCCTTATCTGATACTAGTCTTGTACCTCTGTCCTCTGTTTCTCTAACATCTCTGTAACATAAATGAAATATAAGTTGTTCCATTCTTCATTTTATATAAATTTGCAGCAATATTTGACACTCTTATTCACTGCCCCTTTCATGTTGATAGGTCCTCTGTCCCTTCTTACCTCTAGACACTTATATTTAATAGCTTACTAAATATTAACACTGAAATATCCAGAGGAGCCGGGGTGGCTCAATGGGTTAAGTCTCTGCCTTTGGCTCAGGTCATGATGTCAGGGTCCTGGGATCAAGCCCCACATTGGGCTCTCTGCTTAGCAGTGAGACTGCCTCCTCCTCTCTCTCTGACTGCCTCTCTGCCTACTTGTGATCTTTCCCTCTCTGTCAAATAAATAAATAAATAAATAAATAAATAAATAAATAAATAAATAAAATATTAAAAAAAAACCACTGAATATCCAAGAGACCTCAAATGAAACAGGAACATATTCTTAGACTCCTTGTACATCCCCTTCAGACCACTTGTCACAATTGCAATTAAATAATTAGCTTTGTAATCATTTGCTCTACCTTTTCTATTAGCGTGAAATCTTGCTGAAGGCAGGAAATCTAACTTTCTTCATCACGGTGGCCACAACTCCTTGCACAATGCCTGGCACACTGTAGTTGCTCAAAAATATTTTTTGAATGAATGAATAATAGAAGGAATAGTAAAGGAATTTTTAAAGGGGAAAAAAAGAAATCATTTTAAGTCCTACTACACTTTCCATTTCAATGTGCAACTCTCTGATGTCACTGTAATACATTTTAAATAAATTATATTCATAGGAAGTTAAAAACTTAGTATTCTGTTTTTTTTCCCTAACATGACATATTTAAATAGTTCCCATAGATGTTTTATCATGTTAATTTGCATGTGTTAACAATTGGACAAAGATTTACTCTCAACATTCAGTTATTATAGGCATATTTGTAATAAACATTTTTATGCACACAGCTATATTATTCTTGTGAAATATTTATTTAAGATAAATTCTTAGAAGTGTTCCAAGTTTAAGTGATATGAACACTGTTAGAGTTCCTGCCATATCTTATAAAATTACTATACAAAATTGTTGCACTGACACCACCAGAAGCAATAGAAAAGGGTTTCATCGGCATTGGAAATAATATCTCAGATTATACATGCAAACTTAGGGGAATTGCAGATGTGAAGAAAAAATGTTTTTCATAAATGAGAGGATCTTGCTCCTGGTAGCTAATCCTGGTCCAATTGTGTTGTCTTTCTGTCCATTAAAAAAAATTATATATATATATATATATATTATATATATATATATATATTTAGAAAGAGAGAGAGAGAGAGAGATGCATACATATATGTATTTTATTGTGGTAAAAAGCACAACATAAAATTTACCATTAAAAATTTTAAAATATATAAGCATTGGCATTAAGTAATAAACAATGTTGTATAACCAACATTGCTATTTAGTTCCAGAACTTTCTTATCATCCCAAATAGAAATCCTGTACCCATTAGACAGTCATTCCTCATTTTTCCTTTCTTCTGGGTCTTGGCAACCAATCTGCTTTATGTCTCTATAGATTTGCCTGTCCTGGATATTTCATATAAATGGAAGCAGGTGTTCAAACAAAATTTGTACTTGAATATTAATAACACCTCTATTTGTAATAGCCAAAAGATGGAAACCACCCAAGTTAATGTCCATCAACAAAGAGGTGGATTTAAAAAATGTAATATACCTGTAGAATGGATTGTTATTCAGCCATAAAAAGAAATGAAGTACTGATATATAGGACAATGTGAGTGAACCTTGAAATCATCATGCTAAATGAAAGAAACCAGATACCCATCTCTTTTCATTCCTCACTAAACAAGTTAAACAGTGTAGATCAATCCAAACAGCTTAGGAGGATGAAGTACATTTGAAAGGAGCAAAAGATGTGGCAAAAGGTCAACCTAAAACACTCATTTGCTGGGGTGGACTTTATGCTAATTGAATTCAACAAGCATTAATTGAGCACCAACTGGGAATCAGGTGTTGCTCTATATGCTAAGGCTACAAAATGAACCAAAACAGCCCCTGACTTAAGGCAGGTCATACCCTAGTAGAGATATTAACATGTAAATAAATCATTAATATAGTGTATTATGGAGAAGTCTGTATTCTGTGCTATGAGAACCCAGATAAGAAAAACTAATTCCATCCAGAAGGGTCAAGGAAAAGAGAGAAAAAGGAAATATAATTTTTGTTTAACCCAGAACTATGTATAAGGGTTGTCAGGCAGGAAATTAGGGTGCAAGTTCATGGGGACAAGGAAGCATAAAAAGGGAAAATATCTTCAACTTTCTTTGTTTTATGTTGACTCAGATCTCTTCCCTAGCCCCACAATTGGTGGTTCATCTTCTAATAATCAGTGTTGACAGATATTGAAAATAATTTTGGTTTTATATTAATAAAAAAGATCTTCTAAAGAATAAGATTTTGTAAAATCAGGCAAGATTGGAGCTTTGTGCTTGCTCAATGACATTAATAATTTTTCAATGTGAAGAATGTTAGTATTAATTGACATAAATAGTATGTGTGTTGAATGCAACCTTTTTTTCTGTTCATTTTCACTGGTTGTAAGAAGAAATAGAGTATGGATTTGGTGATCTTATAGGAACAATCTTCACTAATTGTTAGAACTATAATCATTTTAATTTTAAATGTGTATATCTGGGCCCTATGAATGAAAGACTGAATCTATAGTCTGTGACTCAGAGTTCACACAGTATGGAATGAACACCATAAATATGCAGCCTCTCTCCTATTCCATGACAGGCATCTCTAATGGATAATGTCATCCTTTGATGATGACCCTGCACATGCTTTTTCACATAGTCAGCCATGTCATGATGAATCAGAGGCAACTGATAAATTTCCATTTGTTATATATGTTGGAGAGAAGATTATTAAATTTGGGAGTAGGAAGTTGTGGGTTTGGGGCCTAGTTATTTCTTCACCAAGTTAGGCAAATTCTCTGAACCTCAGTTTCTTCAGCAGGAAAATCTACCAATAGTTACATTAAGGGTTGTTATTAGAGGATTGCATAAGTTCAGATGTCTTAGAGGGCACAACTCTAGGAACTTCGGTGCTCAATAAATGTTTAGTGAGACAGGATCGCTGTGACTTGCCTAAATCCTTCTGAGTCTTGCTTCCATGCATCTATTCTGTTGAAAAGAGAAGTGACAGTTCCTTCTAGCATTGTCAGTGTTGCTGCCATTTTTCCATTTACTCAAAAGAGAAAACAGAGCTATTTTCTACTTCCCTCTCTTTTGGTCTTCATTGCTATATTCTGTTAATTTATTTAGGAGTGACTCTATTTTTCACTTTCCTCTGAGCTGACCTAGCTCCACCCCAACACCAGTGATGGTTCATCACTGCATGCCTATATAATTTCATTAGCTTCCTGTTTTTCCTTTGTCTATTCCAGGGCTTTCAAACTTTGCACTATTACATTTTGGATTAGAGGGCTCTTCATTGTAGGATGTTTAACAGAATTTCTGACCTCTACCTACTAGATGTCAGTAGTAATTCTCCAGCTGTGACAACCAAAAATGTCTCCAGACATTTCCAATTCTCCCTGATGGGGGAAGGGGAAGACAAACTGTCCTCAGTTGAGAACCACTGCTCTAATGTCACCCTTTTAAACTATTTCACCCACACGAAGAGATTAATTACCTATGAATAGTGTTTTTGCTGTATTTCCTCAATTCAAGTTGTCTTTCCTTGAGCCTATTCAAACTTTGTATGGCTTTTTAAACTTTAATGTGCTTATGAAAATATTTTAAAATACAAATTCTGCTTAGTAGATATGAGATTCTGCTTTTCCAATGAAGTCCCAAGTGAAGTTGACACTACTAGTTCACCTACAAAGCACTTACGGAGCAGTGCTTTGAAAGACATCAGTTAAGTGATTCAACATCTGTTGCGAGTTCATTAAAGACAGCACTTGCTTTAGAGGAGCCCACAGACCAACAGAAAATAGAGAAATAAGCAAATAACTATAGTAAAAGTTGATGTTCATTGTCATAAGACTATGGATACAATGATATAATGATCTATGAGTGAGAAATTTATTCTGCCTGGGATGATAGGTAACTGAAGAGTAAAGAAGAAATAAGTAATAATCAAAGAAAGCTTTGATGAGTACATGATATTTTATTTGGGCCTAAAGAATATGTAGGTGGTCTTCCAGGTGGAGAGGAAAGAGAAGTACTTAGCCAGGAAGTGGGAACAACATGAGCAAAAACAGAGAGTAATATAAATCGTTAGGGTGTTGAAGAAACTGTATTCAGTGTGGCTGGAATTCAGGCTGGCATTGAAGAGGGTCTCAATATGCTGCCTTCATTTTTAGGAAATGTATCACATACTAAGTATTTGGCATTTTGTATGTAAGCAAGAGGGATGGATGCATTGAAGGTTTTTAAATAGGATAATGACATGAACAGAGGTATGCGTTTGAAAGATCATGCTACAGGGAATATGGATGGGAGGTTACAATGAAGACCATCCAAGTATCAAGCTATACTTGTAGGGGTGAGGATCTTGACTAGGATGAGAACAGTGGAAGCCATGGTGAGCTAGAGATGTTTCATACCAGCCCTAAGAGTTGATTGTAGGCATCTCTCTCCAACTCAACATGTCATGCTGAAGGCTTGAAACTGGCCATTGTGGGAACTTTTATACCACTAAAAATTGGCAAATGCCAGAAATGCTTCCCTGAAAGGTGGTTGATAAACATTTGCCAGCACATCACTGAGTGGAAGAGACTGAGGTAGATAGGTGTCAGAGCCACTTGGAAGTGATTTATTGGATGTGTTAGGATGAAGGACAAGAATGTATCACAGATGACATGTCCTCATTTGGGCAGTTGAATAGATTTTTTTTTATGTCGTGAATATTTACTGAAGGCCCACTATGTCCCTACCACTGTTCCAAATACCTGCCCCCATGGAGCTTACATTCTACTGAGATGGTGTCATTAACTGAGACGAGGAAGACAAAGCCAGAGCAGAGAGATATTTAGCAGACTAAATACCTCTTTTAGTTTGGGAATTTGGATGGTATCCAGGTGGAGTTTTTCAGTCATAATCACACAGCCATATTCTGTGCTATATTTTCTAAGGCATTTCACCTACAATTCTAATTAAATGTTTATAGTAACTTTGTAGGGCAGATGGGAAAGGTATTTATTGCCAGATGGGAAAATCTGAGCCTCAGATATTCAAAGAGATTTGCTCAAAGTCACTGAGCAAGTTAGTGTCAGTCAGGATTTGAGTCCTGGGATTCTGACAAGGAACCTAATCCTTTCTTCCCAGTCTACAGTTTGCTGGATGATCAGTGCAGATGACATGATGAAGCAGTAATGAAAACCTTCCCTTGCATTCCATGTCATTTTCACCCTCAAAGTGCTTCCCCAACTGTGATCTCAGTTACTCCTCACAGCCCTAGGTGCTACTGCATGGTGTTCATTTGGGCTTGTTGCTAGGTGCAGATTAGTTGAAGAGTCACGGGATCGCTGCTCCCAACTGCAAGCCCTGGTTGCTCTGATCATGCTAATAGAGGTTTTGTCTGTTGCTGCTGTCAGAGAACAAGCATCTCTTCACTCTTGTTTCTGCTTCTGCTCCTGAGTCCTCTACCTAACTCATTTCTGTTTCCAAATGACATACCAATATCTCAGGGGTTTACTAAATTAAATAATAATAATAATAATAATAAAAGGAAAACAAAGTAAAAAGCAGCAGTAGTAGAAGAGACATTTTGAATACTGAGTACAATATCCATAAAATATCCTAATGTACCAGACTGATTTAAAAATTATATTGTACTTTAAATATTAAGTTTATGATATTATACTATAATATTTAAAAGGGGGAAGTATAAAGTATAATGAAATAGATTCAGGACATGGAGGCTTCACCTGCTCTCAGATCAGGGGTTAATAAAATCAAATACTTCTCCTGTCTGGGATTAGTAAATGCCTATCTACAGGCATTTAGGTTGACACTGAGACAGAACAGGAACTATTTCCCAAATGGCATATCACACTAACTTTTCAAAGTGCAGCTACTGTCACATAACCAGCTTTCCCTTTTTCTTTTGTAAAAGCATTTTTGTGTGCACATGAGTATATGTCTGAATATATATTTATATATGAGACTATATATATAGATATGAGTGTATCTAAAGCAGCTACAGTAGTGTTGCTTGGCTGAGTGGGAGGTGATACAGGACTGTGCTATTAGTGAGCGGGAGGTAGGAGGTGGCTATGGCTGATGGGCAGGAGTGTGAGGTAATTGCAGGGTAATACTGTCTGCAGGTATTTTTAGATGACACCAGAATGGGAAGATGTTGGTTGGTGGTGATGGTCTTTCTTCTTCTAGAGCAGTGATGAAACATGCATAATAAGAACATAAGGATTGCCGATTTAGAGCAGACCTTTTGTCCATCTAGCCTAGAACTATTGACGATGGAGGCACCAACAGCTGTGTTGTGGGAGAGTAGGCTTTAAATCTTTCTTGGCATCCACCATTAATGTTAGGGACCTTGCTCTTGAAATCCTGGGTTTCCCTTAATAAGTCACTGTAGATGTGTCATCTTTTAATCTGTTTCAGTCTTTTAAATAAATTTTGGCCTGGGCTATTTCTTGGGGAAAAATGTTTCTTGGTTTGGCAAGTTTGCTATCCACTGTGGAGTAAAATGTCTCTATCCTCAACTTGCTTGTTTTTTCTAAGTTTTAAGGGGGCATATTAGTTATAGTGTTCCAGAATTCAGTACATTTTATAGAATTTTTAGCTTATCATCTTGATTTTTTCCGTGAGAAATAAAACAACTATAATCAGATAAGATTATGAAGATGGAAATGTCCTAGAAACTATGAAGTTCTTATAAACTGTAAAGTTTTTACAGCTTTTACTGTTGTTTTTAATTCATGTCCAAATTCTAGGAGCCTAATCCACCTAACATCCAAAGACTTTCCAGGTCTTGGTCATTTTTTCAAAGAGCTACCTGGTTATGTGAAACCTTTTCAAGTCTAAATGCTGCTTGCAATAGGTGACATTCTTTGGGAGCTTTAGCCCCAAGATAATTAAAAATATTAATTGGTTAGACCAATCTTAACTTTTTCAGACCACTTCTCAGATATGGGTAAGACCAAATCTCTTTCATCTGGAAAGATGGTATCTGACATGGGGTTTTAAAGCCCTTTCACATTTTTTAATTTGGGAATACTTCAAAGTATTCTAGAGAAATTTTAAACAAATATCCATATAAGAATAGCACTTTAAAAAGCAAGTTACTAATAAATATTTGTTAAAGGACCCTTAAATTGATTAGTTATGTGTTGATACACTCTAGTATTGCTTCTTTTGCATATAATATTCTTATAACTTTGTTTTCCAAGCAAAATTATAGTTTGTGTATGGACATACCTGAGTGTGTGTGCATGCATCTATATAGTTATAGTTTTCTTTTAGGACTGTTTTTGGCCCTATGTGTCTTTTACTGTTTCCCATTTCAGTAAATGGCACTTCCCTCCAAAGATTTATTCATATACAAAACCTAGGAATCTTACCCCCTTACATCCTATCACTTCCCAGTCCTGTATAGTCCATCCACTTTTCTCTGTCTGCACTCCCACAACTTCAGTTGAAACGGTAGCAATCTCTTGCAGGAACCCTAGCAATAGTTCCAGCTGAGTCTCCTTATAGTCACTCTAAGCTTCTCTCTTCCCATTGTGTCATCAAACACTGCTCTACCCTCTTCCTGGAAGGTGCATCTTTTCACCTCCCCCATGCATGACCCGGTACACATGAGTACATGCACATCCCTGAATTCTTCACCTGGCTAACTCCTACTCACTGTTTTAGACTTTCCCTCAAAAGGAACTTCTCAATGAGGCCTGTCCTGTCACTCAGTTCTCCAGAAACCCAGTCTAATTAATGTCTTTCAGGTTTAATCTGCTGATAGCCTCTTTCTAATTTTCTATGAAAGCACTTAGCACAATTCTAAATATATAGTTTCTCTGTGCTGCTCTTATATGTCTTTCCTACTAGACCATAGGCTCAGTGAGGGCAAAGAACTCATCTGTCTGGCTCATTTCCATATCCTTAACACTTAAGTTTGGTCCTCATACATTATAGTAACACATGTAATAAATGTTGATTGCATTAATAAATGGTTGTTCTATTAATCTTACAGTAGCCTCTTCTAGTGCAATCTGTTTTTAACGTTATTATCAAGTCATTCAGTAGTATCAAGCTAATCAAGTGGTTTCTCTTCCAAGTAAATATTGAAGTCATATGTCTCAGATCATATCACCAGTAAAAGTGTGGGAAAATAATTATAATACCCCTGGATTATACCTCAAAAATCTCTATCATGCAAAATGACTTTGAAGATTTCTCAGAAATTTACAAGGACTTTCATATTATCAGGGAGAATGCTCATAAATATTCTCAGACCATTTGACGTTGTCATTACTATTATTTACCTTGTCAAAAGAAAAAAAAATCAGTTGGTTTGTCTACATAACAGTCTTGAAGCAACATGCATGAATCAATCCTTAATCAATCCTCTAGTGTTATAGCACTGGAGTATATAGGCTCCATGTGCCTGATATCCATACTCCCTCCTAAGAAGATTAGATCCTTTGACACTTGTTAAGTGGTTTTGTTATTTATAGCCAGGAAAGGCCTTAAAAAGCAGTTTATCAGTAACTATTATCCTTCAAGCATCACATACTTACAGTTATCTTTGGAGTTAACCCATCCTGGTAGACCTAGCAGCATAAATTAGTGTATGTATAGAAAGAGGAATCTAAATTTAGGGCAAAATTTCCCAACTGTGCCTTCACCTCTGAAAGTCTACTGGTGGAATAAATGATCGCTGGTTTCCTGGCCAGAATTACATTAGGAACACTGAAGGGAGAGTTCATCACATGGCAGAACCTCTCTTTGCTCCTAACCAATGGAATAAATTAGAAAATTATGTCTATCCCCAGAAAGTTTACCATCCAACTGTTCTAAGAGGAGAGACTAGAATAAAAATATAGAATTACAAAAGTGATGATAAAGTTCATAAAGGAAAAATGGATAGTTATAATAACCTTAAGCAATTTTAAGAAAATATTTTGGTCTGTATTATATGATATAAAAATCTGCCTTCTCAATGAGAAGAGGACAATTTTCTTTCTTACAGTAGTTTACAAGGATCTGGCAGAATCTGGTTTATATCCCAGAAAATTATATTTTCAGGTCCTTCTTCCTTCTTCTTCCCATCTTCTTTCAGCTTGTTGACTAAAGCTTGCTGAAGTAAGGCTTTTATCTGGTCCGAAACCAAATCTGCCTGTTTCATAAGACAACTGTATTTGGGTTGATATTTAACTAGGGATGACAAGAAAATACATAGTAAAAGGGACATGTAATTTTAGGGACATAAAATAGAATTAAAAACCTGGATTTGATTTCTGACTATTCCTTACCAGATATACTATCTTGACATATTACCTAACAATTCTGAGCCTTTCTTCTTTGTCTCTAAAGGAAAGATGATGCTGATACTTTCCTAATTGCTGATTTAGGTTTATAGTAAAAAATAATATGATAATGGATGTAAAAAGTGTTAGATAAAATGAAAAAAAAAACCCAAACCTCTATACTTATCAGTTGCCATTGTCTTTAATTAGAAAAAAAAAAAACCCAAACTTCTATACTTATCAGTTGCCATTGTCTTTAATTAGTAATATAGAATTTTTATACCATTGACAATTATTAGGATTATGAATTTTGCATTAGCCAAATGCTCTCCTAAGGTAGCTTACATTTTTTAAAAATATTTTATTTATTTATTTGACAGAGAGAGATCAGAAGCAGACAGAGAGGCAGGCAGAGAGAGAGGAGGAAGCAGGCTTCCCGCTAAGCAGAGAGCCCAATGCAGGGCTTGATCCCAGGACCCTGAGAGCGTGACCTGAGCTGAAGGCAGAGACTTAAACCCACTGAGCCATCCAGGCAGCCCAAGGTAGCTTACATTTAAATAAACTTGTCAAGTACCTGTGGAACTAGAGATTTTATATTCTATCCTTTTATTTAGTCAAGCAAAGTATTTGAACTATTTTATTTCTATTCTTCAGCAGAAATAACCCTAGAGACTTTTAGTTTATGATACTCTCTGTTTTTGTAGAGGTTTGATATAAAAATTATCCATTTATTTATTTATCTATTATTTATTTTTTTATTTATATAAAAAAATAAAAAAAAATATCCATTTAATAGTCTTTCTCTGACTTCTTAGAACAGAGGTGAAAGATAGCACCCATGCTATTATTATGCAACATTTCTCTTGCAAGTTTTACATGATAAATTCCTCCTCGATCCTAATTTCAGCATAAGTTTTCACTCTTTTCACTTTGATTTAGTTCTTACCCTGTGACAGAATATGGGACTGCTATAGCTCAATATTTTTGCATTTTTGTCAGATTTATCAGAATGTTTGGAGCCAAATTTCATTGAATTTTTCAGAATGTTTGCTCAACCTATTAAAAATGCACAGGAATATCTTTGTCTTGAAATTGTACTTAATTAAGGAGAAACTCTTAAATTTGTTATATTGTGTATTAGCCAGTAAGTTGCTTTAAGTCTTTTTGGAATTGATGGTGTAAAAATCTTAAACATATAAATGACTGTACTCTGAGCAAGGACGTTATGTGATTCAGGTTTCCTAAGTCTTAGTGAGTGATTGCATGATGGGTATTCAGTTCTATATCCCTTCAGGACAACCTGACATAGAGAAAATTGAACACATTGTGTAGTAAATTTCTTTACAATAATAAAGCTTTACCACTTAAAGAAATCCCATATTTCAGAAGAATATCATGTTCAAGCTTTTTATTTTTTCTTTTTTTAATACTTGAGCTTTTTCATACATTTTAAGTGCTTCCCTCCCTGCCTCCACTTTAAAAAAAATCACAATATTTTGTTTTTTATTCTTTACTTCCACAGAAATTTGCAGATTTGCTTCCCATATCTTCTCAGTTTCAGACAAGGTCTCTGGGCTACACTTTGGCACCTCTAGTGGTTTTTCTAAAATCTGGGCACTCTAGGAGACCTGCCGTAGGAAGCAAGGTAGGACCATGTTTGTCCTACTTGTCCTCTCAAGAGTCAACCTCTTGAGCTGCATTTCTCTGTCTCAATAATAATCTCCAAGGGCAAATTCTTTTGAACACTCCTGTTTTAAGTAAGATAAAAAAGAATTTGATCTATCAAATATGCCGTGAGGTTTGTATCTTACCAAGGCCAATCTTGTCAACTTTTTAGATTCTCCTTTCTTGTGTCAAATGATTCAAGGACCAACTAATACCCATCTGAAAAATAAGCTGCATCTTGCCTGACACTTAAAAATAATAATAATAAATTATAACCAAGTGTTTTAAACCTAGGAAGAATTTTTATCTATTTTATTTTATTCACTGAACCTTCCAGAGCAAGGTACTAGACACTTGGGATACAAAAATATATCAGACATTGTCCCTTCCCTTAAAGAGCTTACTATCTAATGACTGCCATAGCCCTTAGTACCTACTTTAATACCTGCCACATAGTAAGTACCTAAACAATACTTTTCCTTTTCATAAAAAGAATTAGATGTTTTAGTTTGTACAAATTTTGGATTAACATAGCCATAGTATTTTATAGAAAAGGAATCGAAATCTACATCCTTATATGTGTTGTCTCAAAATGTCCTATGAGGAGTTTAATAGTTCACTAGAATCTGCATAATCTGCTTTTGACTTTATTTTTAAATTTTATCTATCACCTATCTCTCATCTATCTCTCATCTATCTATCTCTCATCTATCTCTCATCTATCTATCTATCTATCTATCTATCTATCTATCTATCTATCATCTATCTATCTATCATCTATCATCTATCTATCATCTATCTATCTATCTATCATCTATCTATCATCTATCTATAATCTATCTATCTGTTGAGAGAGAGAGAGTGTATGAGAGAGAGAGCAAAAAGAGGGACAGAGAGAGAAGGAAAGAGAGAATCCCAAACAGGCTCCATGCCCAGCATGGAGCCCAGTATGGGGTGACCCAGAGATCATGACCTGAGCCAAAATCTAGAGTAAGTGACTGAGCCATTCAGTGCCCCTGCATTCAGTTTTAGATTACTGCCCCATACACCAAAAATATATATTTATACCATCCCTTTAGTACAAAGTCACATACACTTTTGGTTTTTTTTTCCAGTATAGAGTGGATGGGATAGAAATCATTCTAACAGCCCATTTTACAACACGGCAGAATTTCCTTCAAAATGCTCAATTTTTACTACCCATACTTTCTGAATGGTTCTGTCTCTATTGGTTAGGATTGGGAAGTTGAAGACACTTGAGTGTGATTTATTGAGAATCTGTATTGTTTCCTCATTCATCCAATCAAAAGGGGAGATGATATGACCTTCAGGCTCAGAGAGGGTATACACAAAAGAACATTGTTAAGAATGTGTAAGGTATATTTAGGAGACCAGCTCACTTTTGTGGAAGCCTTCTTTAGAGAAATAATAAGTTAAAATCATATAGTCATCAATTTGGAAGGTAGCTCAAATACAACATGGGTATGGGAACCTAAATCCCAGGTTTTAGGATTTGTATAGACCTTTTTAGATTTCATGTTAAATTTTAGAAAATGTCACTAGTAGAAATAATCATTAAAAATAGGGTATTTTCTGTAAATGGTATAAGCATATTCAATTAAATGAATTTAGAGAAAGAAGCATCTTATTTTGGTTTGCATTGTTTTTATATTCTCAGACAAAATTAAAGTTCATTGAAATAGCATCCTATAAGGTTTAGCTAATTTCTTGGTTTTGTCCCATCTGGACACCATAACATTAACTGTGGTACTTAGAAGTCATCCTAGTTATTTTATCCATTTCAGATATAAAGGTAATAATAAAACGCTGAGCAGTTTTGAATTAAGGACTTAGGAGTACCATAAAATAGAATGTGTATAAGTGAATGGATCTGTATGTTGGAATGCAATCCATATCTTTCTGTAGTTATACAGTGAACTAAAATTTACATTAAATAATTATGAAAACTGTAAAGTGCTTATCTTCTCCTCAGTGTTCCATACTTATCTGTTTCTTCCCATACCAGAGCCCTAACTTTAATTTATAGAATAGTTTGATATTTCTATGTAATACTGTTAAAATGTTAGTTTTCTTTACTACATCTCTAACTGGTTTGAATGAGAGCATGGATTTAGGTTCATTGCCTGGCTTGACTATTTACTACCCATGTGATTGGGCTAGTTATTTAACTTCCAAGTTTCTTCCTACATGAAAACTGGGAATCCTTATAGCACTTTGCTCATTGTGTGGTTGTGAGGATTTATGGGGGCTCAGAACATATTCAGCATTACATAAATGATAATAATAATAATTATTATAATTACTATTATATAAAATATAATTATTTATATTTATATAATATATAAATATATAATTTATATATAATATATGAAATATAATAATGATTACCATCATCATCATCATATGTAAAAAAATAATGAGTTTATGTCATGGAAATGCTTTCCCAAATGCCTACCATTTGCTGCTTATGACAGCAAAAATGATCTGAGCAGCCCAGGGGCTTCCTCTTTCACAGTTTCACACAGTGGCCATTGCTACTTGACTATTCTATCGACCTCCATTCTTATTTAAGGTCAGCTTGGGGCAATTTAAACCTCTGTATAATTTATTTATAAAAGTATACAGTTCTGCGAAGTTCTGTGTTCCTATGGATAAGATATTTTCTCCTTAAAGAAGCTAGACATGGAGAACTATGTTAGTTATTTTAGAAAATTATCATTACTTCTATATCCAAAAGAGAGAGCCCTCCATATGCAGCTAGTCCCTTAAGTTACTGTTTTATTCAACTAATAGATTTTGACACATGTTCTATTGCATACTCAACTGAGATAATTTACTGATCCTGCATGCAATAGCCTTCTATTTTTGCATTCGAAGTGGGCTTTCTATTTTATGCAGTATATTTCTAGGATAACACGGTGCCTCTCTGTTCTCACTCTACATTCTCTAAGAACTTTTCTTTCATCCATTGAATTTCAAACTGCCTTGGCTATCTCTTTACTCTTGAATTAAATCCGATTGATTCTTTCAGAGATTCCTAGCACGTATGGGAAGTACACAGGGTAAGGGTGGTGATAACTTATTTAAAAATTTTGAAAAACCCCCATTCTGTTATACCCACCATTTATCCATTTGTTTCTATAGTTTCTGGGAATGATGTAGTTGTTGGTTCACTTTTGTGCATAAGTAAAATATTGTGGTTATAAGGAGATGACCATTTTCCTCTATTGGCTGTGTGCCTTCCCTTTAATGTGGAAATGGAGACACTGAAGGAAAGGCCAGGGGTTGGAATGAGCCCCTTTGCCAGTGAATTTACATTATCATAACAAACTAAAAATTCATTTCTGAAAGCAAAGGAGAGAAGCAAATGTACACTTATGGTAGAGATCTGTCCTGGGCCCCTAGAGTTACTCCGGGCATAAAATGTTCAGCTATCTTGGAGGTGGAAGTCTCTTTACAGATTGCAAAGTCTCCAGGTCAATGTCTTGAGTCATAGTGGATGTAAGCACTGTTATACATTAAGGAATGAAAATCACTTTTTGTTTATTCCTTCTGAAGTATTAGATAGACAAAAACTACACCTGCAAATTTCTCGAAGATAAAAATTTCTCTTCCTTGGGTTTCTTTCTTTCTTTTTTTTTTGATTAACATATATTGTATCATTTGCCCCAGGGTACATATCTATGAGTCATCAGGCTTACACATTTCACAGCACTTAACATAGCACATACCCTCTCCAATGTTCATAACCCAGCCACCTGATCCCTACCTCCCCAACCCCCTAGCCACCCTCAGTATGTTTCATGAGTTTAGGAGTCTCTTATGGTTTGTCTCGTTCCTGATTCCATCTTGTTTCATTTCCCTCCCCAACCCTGCCTCTCAAATGCCTCATATCAGAGAGATCATATGATAATTGTCTTTCTCTGACATATTTTGTTTAGCACAATACCCTCTAGTTCCATCTACATCATTGCAAATGGCAAGATTTTGTTTCTCTTGATGGCTGCATAGTATTCCACTGTGTGTGTGTGTGTGTGTGTGTGTGTGTGTGTGTGTGTGTGTGTGTATACACACACCACATCTTCTTTATCCATTTATCTGTTGATGGACATCTAGGTTCTTTCCATAGTTTGGCTATTGTGGACATTGCTGCTATAAACATTAGGGTGCTTGTGCCCCTTTGGATCACATTTGTATCTTTAGGGTAAATACACAGTAGTGTGATTGCTGGATCATAGGGTAGCTCTATTTTCAACTTT
>CM053613.1:24424956-24464480 GCA_028646535.1 Procyon lotor | reverse complement strand
TCTCTCTTTGCTTAGAGGACTCCTTTCAATATTTTCTGCAGGGCTGGTTTGGTGTTTGCAAATTCTTTCAGTTTTTGTTTGTCCTGGAAGCTTTTTATCTCTCCCTCTATTTTCAGTGACAGCCTAACTGGATATAATATTCTTGGCTGCATATTTTTCTCATTCAACGCTCTGAATATATCATGCCAGTCCTTTCTGGCCTGCCAGGTCTCTGTGGATAGGTCTGCTGTTCATCTAATATTTTTGCCTTTGTGTGTTACAGATTTCTTGTCCCGAGCTGCTTTCAGGATTTTCTCTTTGTCACTGAGGTTTGTAAGTTTTACTATTAGATACCGGGTGTAGACCTATTTTTATTGATTTTGAGGGGGGTTCTCCGCACCTCCTGGATTTTGATGTTTGTTCCCTTTGCCAGATTAGGGAAATTTTTCTCTCCATCTATTTTCAGTGACAGCCTAGCTGGATATAGAATTCTTGGCTGCATATTTTTCTCATTTAGTGCTGTGAATATATCATGCCAGTCCTCTCTGGCCTGCCAGATCTCTGTGGATAGTTCTGCTGCCAATCTAACATTTCTGCTTTTGTATGTTACAGACTTTTTGTCCCGAGCTGCTTTCAGGATTTTCTCTCTGTCAATAAGACTTGTAAGTTTTTCTATTAGATGACGGGGTGTAGACCTATTTTTATTGATTTTGAAGGGGATTCTCTGTGCCTCCTGGATTTTGATGCTTGTTCCCTTTGCCAGATTAGGGAAATTCTCTACAGAAATTTGCTCCAATATACCTTCTGCTCCTCTTCTCCTCCTGCTTTCTTCTACTTCTGGGATCCCAATTATTCTAATATTGTTGTGTCTTATGATATAACTTATCTCTCAAATTCTCCCCTCATGGTCTCTCTTTTCTCAACTTCTTTATTCTCCATCATTTGGTCTTCTATATCACTAATTCTTTCTTCTACCTCATTTATCCTAGCAGTAAGAGCCTCCTTTTTTTTATTGAACCTCATTAACAGCTTTTTTTAATTTCAACTTGGCTAGATTTTATTTGTTTTATTTCTCCAGAAAGGGATTCTCTAATATCTTCCATGTTTTTTTTTGAGCCCAGCTAGCACCTTGATAATGGTCATTTTGAACACTAGTTCTGACATATTACTAATGTCCATATTGATTAGGTCCCTTGTTGTCGGTACTGCTTCTTGTGCTTTTTTTTGTGGTGAGTTTTTCTGCCTTGTCATTTTATTGAGATAAGAATAGATGAGAGAGAGAGCAAAATACTATTAGGATAGCAAGGACCCCAGAGAAATTAGAAGAGAGCCGAAACCATGGGTTGAATAAAAAAGGGGGAGGTGAAGAAAAAAGAAAAATAAATAAAATAGAAAGCAAAAATGAAAAAAATATATATATTAGATGTGATTAGAATTGAGCCCCACACCTGATTTTGGGTGTTTTTTTTCTGTTAGAAGAAACTATGTCCCAAAATTTTAAAGAAAGAAAAAACTTATAAATATACAAAAATAAGGGTAAACACTATGAAGGAATGTAATGTGAGTGTAAAGGTGAAAATTAAATATGACTCTAAAAAAGGGATTGATAAGAGGTTGTTTGAAAAAAGAGAGAAAAAAGAATAAAAGAGGAAAGTATGTGATCAGGACAGAGACTAGAACCAAGCTGTGTGCTAGATTTAGGGTATATTTGGATCTATTAGAAGAAATTGTATCCCAAAATTATAAAAAAAGAAAAACCCTATATGTATACCAAAAATAAGGTTAGATACAATGACGGGATAAAATATGAATGAACAGTGAAGATTAGAAAAGATTTTTAAAAAGGTATTGATAATATACTAGTTAAAAAAATCCCAAAATAAGAAAGAGAAAAAAAAAACACGAAAAAAAATTTAAAAAGTTCAAGTCTGAAAGACTAAAGGATCATGCGGAAATAAAGCCATGAATTCTATGTCGCTTTTTTTTTTTCCCCCTAACACTGGTGTTCCGCATTTTTCAGTAATCAATGAACTTGGTCTTGGCTGGATATTCTTGCTGATCTTCTGGGGGAGGGACCTGTTGCTGTGATTCTCAGATGTCTTTGCCCGATGCAGAATTGCACAGCCCTTGCTAGGGGCTGGGCCAGGAAATCTGGTCAGGTTCTCTCTCGGGGGCTTTTGTTCCCTGAACGCTTTCCGTACTGCCCTGGAGGCTGGGAATGAAAATGGTGGCCTCCCAGTCTCCAGCCCATAGGAGCTGAGAGTTCAGGGCCTCACTCGTCAGTGCACCCTCAGAGAAGTCACTCCTGTCTCCCTGGTCTCTGGCCGCACTCTAAGCTCACCTGGCCTGTGACAGAGCGTTTCTGTCTCTGGCTCATGGCCCTGTCTGTAGTCTCCAAATCCAGCCGATTCCTGCCATGCGCTCCCACACTGCTCCTCCCAAAGGAGGAAGGAAAGGGTCTCTCTGGAGCTGCCCCTTGTGGGGGCCCTGCTTGAAGAGCAGTGGTCCCACTGTGCTTCAGATCACCGGCTAAGGTAAGCCTGAGCTGATAGCCCACTGTGTGGCCACGGTCTCTGCTGTTGGCTTCCCTGGTATGATAGCTGGCGGCTCTGCCATCCTCTGACACTCCCGGTACCTTTGTGACTCCAAGGGTCCTGAAACCATACTGTTCCCTTGAGGGCTAAACCCTCTGCTTAGCCTCTGGAGCAATGTCCCTCAGTGGAGCAGACTTCTAAAAGTTCTGATTTTGTGCTCTGCAGCTCTGTGACTGCTGGGAGCCGGCCCCTCCCCCCTGTCGCTTTGGATTCATTTTTTCCACATGTCCTCCCTCCCGGAAAGTGGTAGATTTTCTGCTCCTAGAATTGCTCTTCTTCTCTTCTCTCTCCTGTTGAGTTTGCAGGCTTTTAGAATGGTTTGATAACTATCCAGCTTAACTTCAGGGATCAAACACTATTTTAGCCTCCTACTCCTCAGCCATCTTGCAACTATCCCCCTTCTTGGGTTTCTGTTGAAATTGATGAGGGTCAATATTCTCAAGATGCTTTGAAGCTGTGTTTTTTGACTGAGTTGTTCTATAACATACTGACTTGAATTTTCCTGAGGCTACACCTTTGGCT
Source organism: Procyon lotor (assembly GCA_028646535.1). Lineage (NCBI taxonomy): Eukaryota > Metazoa > Chordata > Mammalia > Carnivora > Procyonidae > Procyon > Procyon lotor. The sequence goes on along the minus strand of CM053613.1, from coordinate 24,461,385 downwards.
TCATATTTAGACTATGGTTTCCTGAATGTGTCCTAGATTTGATCTTTGCCTAGAAGCCATTTCTTAATTTTAGCACCATAGGCTGTCTGGGAAGGCTGAGAAATTTTAAACTAAACAATTCTTGCTCATTTTATCAGTATTTTCTTGAGCTTTTCTCTCTCTGCTTACATTTCTCTATAAAGGGCAGAAAAGGGAGGTAGCACCTTCAACACTTCACCTGGAAATCTCCTTAGAAATGGAAGGAAAACTTCCAAAGTCATTTTATGAGGCTAACATTACCTTGATCCCCAGAGCAGACAAAGACCCCGTCAAAAAGGAGAATTATAGACCAATACCCTTGATGAACATGGTTGCAAATATTCTTACCAAAACACTATCCAATAAGACCCAATAGTACAATAATTTGCTCCATTATACCTTCTGCCCCCTCTCTGTTTCTTCTACTTCTAGGATCCCAATTTTTCTAATATTGTTTCAACTTATAAATCACTTATCTCTCGATTCTCCCCTCATGGTCCAGTAGTTGTTTGTCTTTCTGTTTCTCAACTTTTTTTTTCTCCATCATTTGGTCTTCTGTATCACTAACATTCTCTTCTGCTTCATTTATCCTAGCAATAAGAGCCTCCGTTTTTAATTGCACCTCATTAACAGCTTTTTTGATTTCAACTTGGTTAGTTTTTAGTTTTTTTTTTTTTTATCTTTCCAGAAAGGAATTCTCTAATATCTTCCATGCTTTTTTTGAGCCCATCTAGCATCTTCATAATCATCATTCTGAACTCTAGTTCTGTCATGTTACTAAGTCTGTATTGATTAGGTGCCTGGCCATTGGTACTGTCTCTTGTTCTGTTTTTTTGTTCTGTTTTGTTTTTTAAAGATTTTATTTATTTGACAGAGAGAAACACAGCGAGAGAGGGAACACAAGCAGAGGGAATGGTAGCGGGAGAAGCAGGCTTCCTGCCAAGCAAGGAGCCCAATGCGGGGCTCGATCTCAGGACCCTGGGATGATGACCTGAGCCAAAGGCAAACGCTTAATGACTGAGCCACCCAGGCACCTCTCTTGTTCTGTTTTTTGTTGAGAGTTTTTCTGCCTTGTCATTTTATCTGATGAGGTTAGATTAATGAGAGCACACAGTACTAAAAGGGTTCCAACAACCCCAGAAAGATATACACTAATCAAATCAGAAGAATCCCGAAACCAGGGGGGAGAAAAAAGGAGGAAAAAAGAAAAAAAAATAACATATATTAGACTGGTGAATAGAATAGAGCCACACACTTGATTTTGGGTGTATTTTGGTCTGTTAGAGGATCCTATCTCCCAAAATTTTAAAGAAAGAAATATACATATATGTAAATATATATATATACACACACAGACATACACACACACACACACACACACACACACACACACACGTATATTGGTAAACACAATGAAGGGATGGAATATGACTTTAAAGATGAAAATTTAAAAAATTCTAAAAAAGGAATTTATAAGATAAGATGTTGGTTAAAAAACGAGAAAAAGAGGAAAGAATGTGAACAGGCTGTAGAGTAGATCAAAGCCATGCACTAGATTTATGGTATATTTTGATCTATTAGAGAAACTGTATTCCAAAATTTAAAAAAAAAGAATAAGCTATATGTATACAAAAAAGGTTTAATACAATGACAGGATAGAATATGACTATAACATTGAAAATTTAAAAAAAAGATTTAAAAAAGCTATTGATAAGATAAAATAGAAAACATTAAAATAGGAAAGAGGAAAATTTAAAAAATAGAATAAGAAAAAATAAAATTAAAAAAATTTAACTTTGAAAGACTAAAGAATCATGGGAAAAAGCCATGAATTCTGTGTTGCTTTCCCCTAGCTCTGGAGTTCTGTAGTTCTCCTTGATTGGTGAACTAAGTCTTGGCTGGATGTTCTTGCTAATCTTCTGGGGGAGGGGCCTTTTGCCATAATTCTCAAATGTCTTTGCCTGAGGCAGAATTGCACCACCCTTGCCAAGGGCCAGGCTAAGTAATCTCGGTTTTGCTTTTGGTAGCTTTTGTTCCCTGAACGTTTTCCATACAGCTTTGGAGGGTGGGAATGTAAATGGAAGCCTCCTAATCTCTGGCCCCATAGGAACTGAGAATTCAGTGCCCTACTCCTCAATGCATCCTCAGAGAAAAGTAGTCAATCCTTCACGGGTCTCTGGCTGCACTCTTTGCTCATCCAGCCTGTGACTGAACATTTCTGTCTCTGGTGCATGGTCCCATTTGGAGTTCCAAACCCAGCAGATTCCTGCAGCACACTCCTGCGCCATTCCTCCTGGAGGAGGAAGGTGAGGGTGTCTCCAGATCTGCCACTTGTGGGGTCAACTGTGCCTTGGATCATGGTTTAAGGTAACCCCAAGCTGAGAGTGCACTCCTCAGCTTTGTCTCTGCAGCTGGCTTCCCTATTCTGATACCTGGAGGCTCTGCCACAGTCAGGCACCCCTGGTCTTTTTTTGTGACCCCACAGGTCCTAAGACCACACTGTCCCTATGAGGGGTCCATCCCCTACTTAGCCTCTGGAGTGATGTCCCTTAGTGGAGCCAACTTCTTAAAGTTCTGATTTTGTGCTCTGCTGCTCTGCAGCTTGCCGGAAGCCAGCCCCTCCCCACACTGTCTCTCTTACCATATGCTACTTCGGGTTCACTTCTCTACATGTCCTATGTTCCAGATAGTAGTTGATTTTCTGTTTGTAGTATTGCTGCTTGTCTTCTCTTCTCTCTTCTGCTATGTTTGTAGGTTTTCAGAATAGTATGATAATTATCTAACTGAACTCCTGGGACCTGATGATATTTAGGTTTCCTAGTCCTTCGCCATCTTGTCTCAACTCCAAAGCCACTCTCATCTTTTAAGTTTTTAATGGTTGCACCCCATTCTTAGTGCCAAAATCTGTCTTAGATACCTGTTGCAGAATAACGAATTACCTTAAAACTTAGTTATTCAGACAATAATCATTTATTATCTCATTGAGTTTCTGTGGGTCAGGCAATCAGGAATAGGTTAGCTGTTTGATTTTGGCTCAGAATCTCTCATTAGGTTGCAGTCAAAATGCCAGCTTGGGCTACAGGAATCTGAAAGCTGGACATGGCTAAACGATCTGTTTCCAGAATGGTTCAATAGTGTGAATTTTAGAAGGAGGCCACATTTCCTTAGGGCTCTCCATAGGGCTGTTTGTGTCTGCTCATGACATAGCAGCTGACTGATCCCAGAAGGAATGATTCATGTGAGAGTAAGGCAGAAACCATGATACTTTTTATGATCTAGCATTGGTAGTAAAACATTATTTCTGCAATAATTTAATGGTAATACAAATCAGCCCTGTTAATTGTGGGAGGGAACTCTAACATACTAAGGATGTGAACACTAGGAGGCAAAGATCTTTGTAAAACACCTTACTTAATAGGAGGTAACCCAGAGATTAGTAATAATAGGTAGCCAAAAAGTGTGTACTGATAAACCAGCTCTTTAAAAAATTAACCAAAACAAAAATACCCTGACTTATATTTTTTGCTATAGTGGAAAAACTCCCACTAGGGCCATCTTTAAGCTACAAGTGGTTTAACAACAGAACTGAAAATGTGTCAAATAGCTAACAATTTGCTTTGATGAGTTGGTAAGAGGCAACTCCAGGATATTATTGTCCTCAAGGCTGGAGAAGATGCAGGAAACAGGATGGTTCTGAAAGCAAGTAGGCATAAGACTGGTTCACTTAGACGGACAAAATGGAGGATCTGGGACAAATCCATAGGGATAGAAAGTATATTAGTAATTGTCTGAAAATGGGAGTAAGAACAGGACTGCAAATTGGGCATAAGAGATCTTTTTGGTGTAATGGAAATGATATAAAATCGGATTTTTTTTAAAGATTTTATTTTTTATTTATTTGAAAGAGAGAGAGACAGAGATAGAGAGAGCATGAGTTGTCAGGAAAAGGGGGAAGATGGCTCCCTGCTCAGCCCAATGCGGGGTTCAATCCCAGGACCCTGGGATCATGACCTGAGTCAAAGGCAGACATTTAACAGACTGAGCCACCCAGGCACCCCATAAAATGGGATTTTGATGATGGTTACACAACTTTGTAAATTTAGACACAGAAAAACTGTCACTTTTTTTAAATGGAGGGCTAGGCTATCCAGATCTACCTCTAACATACTATGCTACTGTGGGATATTAAAAAAATAAAAACTGCCCTCTATGCTCTCTGATATTTTAAATATAAAAGTGGCCCAAATGAACCTCATCTTCTAATGTTTTACACCCTTGTATAATCTCCTCCCCTTGAGTGTGGAAAGGACCTTTCTTTTACTTTTAACCAATACAATATGACAAAGGTGATGGGCTATCACTCCCACGGTTATAAGACTCCCTCTTAGCAGACCCACTCTCTCCCTCCTTGCTGGCTTTGAAGAAGAAAGCTGCTATGAATCCCACAGTCTCAAGGAAATGAATTCTTACAATAACCTGAATAAGCTTGGAAGTGGATTATTTTCTGCATGAGAATTCAGCCTAACTGACACCTTAATTATAGCTTTGTGAGACCTTAACTAGAGGACCCAGCTAAGCTGTGCTTCAACTCCTGACCCACAGAAATATGAAATAATAAATATTTTGAGCTGCTGCATTTGTGATCATTTGTGATACAACATGATAGAAAAATAACAAATTCTTCTTAAAATATATTTACACCAAAATTTATGGTTAAATTTATGTTCCATCTTTATGCTATTATAATTTTATGAATACATTTTATAGTTGAGTCTCTTCTTTCTAAATTTTTTTATTTTCCAGGATAAATAATTGTCTTAGTTTTCTTTGATTTGTTTTCTATGTACCTGTCACTAAATCATCTCTAAACCCTCTGTATAAGAGAAACTCTATTATTAATATGATCAAACACAATGGGAAAACTGTCAACTTAATTATTGTTATTGAGAAGTTTGATTCCATTCTGATCCTCTCTCCTTGCTCCCACCCTGGACGGCTTTTGAGTTATCATTATCTTCTGAATTCTAAAATTTTATGATGATGTGTAGTAGTAATATTTCTACTTTATTCATTGTGTTGAGCATCCAGCAAATACTTTCAGTAAGAACATACATCCGTTTTTTATTTACCCCCCCTTTTTTTTGAAAGAGAGGTAGGTAATTCTTTCTATCCATTTTTTTTCCTTAAGTGGGAAGAACTTCAAGTCCTGTTTTGTTTTTTTTTTAAAGATTTTATTTATTTGACAGAGAGAAACACAACGAGAGAGGGAACACAAGCAGAGGGAATGGTAGCGGGAGAAGAAGGCTCCCTGCCGAGCAAGGAGCCCGATGTGGGGCTCGATCCTAGGACTCTGGGATCATGACCTGGGCCAAAGGCAGACGCTTAACGACTGAGCCACCCAGGCGCCCCTAAAGAATGTCAATCTTGAATGGAATCTTAGACATCTAATCCAATACTATGCCTGGCACACAAAGTAACTTAACCACATCTTAGGTAAATAGTTGTCCTCCTTCTTTGAACCAGCAGTTTTCAGAGGTTAAGAGATACCTGAGTCAATTTCCTTTGTAGGTGTATAAAATATTTTTTTAAAATACTAAGATAGGGTTATTTTAAATTTAAATATTTACACCAAATGAATGTTTTTTGATACATATCTAAAATCACTAAGAAAGCACATCATATAGAGATAATGCTGAAAGTTTTGACTTAAGTCTCTTATGAATGCAAGATTCTGACTGAATTATACCCCTAAGTCCCATCCCACCTTCCCCTATGGTATAGGTTTTATAGAAAGCTATCTCTATTTTATAAGTTGAACTGATAATGTAGCATTCACCTATTGGTCTACCTTTTGGAGACATATAGAACAAACAAGTCCTCTTCCTCTTCCATCAGAAAACCCTTTATGTAAGCACAGACATTCACTGTGGGTTCCCATTGTTGAAATATCTCCTGTGTTTTTAAGCATTTTTCAGATGCCAGTTTCTAGGACCTTCATTCTTCTATTTCATCTAATACCTTGGAAAATCTAGAGGTTTGCCCTCATTGGCTCTATGATGTTTCTCTGTCCATACTGTGGCTTAACTTTCTGCTTATTTTAATGCAGTTTCTGAATGCTTTCAGACACTTTGACTCATTTCATACTAATTGACAGGGGATTTCCCCCTCTACTGCTCTATCCTGTCATCACCTTCCAATAGTAAATTCTTATCCTGAGTGGAATGGATTCTTTGAGCAAAACAAAATTGGGATTACATCTTATTCTGCAATCTGGGTATTCTGATGTAACATGTGTACCCTAAATCTGTATTTCAGCCAGCCTGACATTCTCATGGGCCACACTCATGCCATCACTGAGAGGGAACTAAGAATGCTTGAGAGAAGTTTTGGGCAATATTCTAGGACTCCTCTCACTCTATCTATTTTTCCCTTGAACCCATCCCCTGTTTTGGACTTGATACTGCAGTTGTTTTCACCTGACTCTGACTCAGTGTTTCTTTAAGTGCTTTATTGGGTATTTTTCTTTGTCTTGTTCTGTTTCCAATGATCCTGTATAAGATATCCTTCCCCTCCTTTTGGCCTCTTGGAACATATTCCCTCTTATATATTATACTGGCAAAGCCCATTTTGACCATTACTGAATATAAAAATGTACAATGTGAACACATGGGAAAACTGGTTTCTCATTAATTCTAGAGAGTTGTCCATCACACCTAAATTCCTGGGACATTTCTCACCTGAGACATGTAATTGTTGCACAGCATAAACAAAGATCTTCAGATGTGATAACTTCATGATGGCTTCTAGAAGAAAGTCTAGGTCAGGATCTCTATATCTGAACTCCTTGGGAAGTATTAGAGCCAGAGAGACAATGAGCAAATTTGGTGATAATCTTTTGGAAGATTAGATAATTGTTTTTAATTACTCATTCGTTTTGTCAAGGCTTCCCATAAAAGTAGGCAGAGTATCTTTCCTGGGTCCATTGAATATTGGCCTAGGTCCAGTGAACTGCTTTGGCCAAGTTGATGTTAGCAGAGGTAATACAGCTGAGGCTTCATATGTGCTCACCTGGAGTGCTTGACCTCTTGCACTTTGGCTAACTACCATGAGAGGAGCAAGCCCCAGGCAAACATGGGTCCCAGAACAAGAGACTTGAAACTGACCTGACACTTAGAGCAGAGCTGCCTCAGCCAACTCAAAGACTGGTTAGTGAAAAATGTTTATTGTTTTAAGTTACTGACATTTTGGAGTTTCTTATTATGTAGCTTTATCATAGCAGAAACTTGAATGATAAAATCTTCTTTTATACCACATTTAAAATAAATGCCTTCAAGATAATTGCCTTTATTACCTCCTCTTGGAAAAATTTCTATTATTATAGGTTAAATTGTGTTCCAAAAAAAGATATCTTGCAGTCTTAACTTCCAGTTCCTTGAATGTGAACTTATTTGGAAATAGGGTCTTTATAGATGTAATCAGGTTAAAATGAGATTATACTTGATAGGTTGGACCCTCATCCAGTATAACTGGTGCCCTTATAAGAAGGAAAAGCAGATATGCAGATGGAGAAACATGAGGAAATCACTATATGATGACAGAGGCAGAGATTGAAGTGATGCCTCTACAAGCTAAGAGATGCCAAGGATTGACAGGTCCCATGAGAAGCTAGGAAAATGCAAAGGATTCTATTCAAGGTCTCAGAGGGAACAGAGACCTGCTGATACCTTGAATTCAGACATCTAGCCTCCAGAACTATAAAAATATATGCAGTTTTTGATACATTGTTATGGAAGCCCTTGGAAACCAATACAATTTTCCTAATGCCCCTGAACCCATAAGTTTTTTCTCTCTTTGTAAAATACCTTATTTGTACCTCTGGTAGTGCCTTTATCACATTCTACCTATTATCAGCGTTACTTCTGTCTCTCATACCCAGCTACACACACCTGAGACTTCGTTTCAGACATTTTCCATGATAATTAAGTGATTTAACCTATCTAAAAAGTTTTTGTGAACTGCTGAATTGCAATACAACTGTTGAGTTGTTTTATGTTTATTAATTTGAACTTTGTCACATTTCATCATTTGCTCAGTACATATTTATCAAGTGCCTACTACTGAGTGCCAAGGATGGCTCCAGGTGAAGTGGATACCATGCATGGAATTTATAAACAAAGTAAATTCATCATGTAGGATTAAACAAAGTTCTGTGATGGAGAATAATTGGGGGCATCTACTTTATAGAGTTATGACAGTCTTCTCTGATGAGGTGATATTTAATTTGAGACCTGCATGATAAAAGCATGTCATCAGTGTGAAGAGTCAGGAAAAAATTATTCCAGGCAAAAGAAACAGCAAACTCTAAGCCCCTGTTTGAAGAAAGAGTATGGCCCACACATAGAGACAGGCAGAAGGCAAAGGAAACTGGGCCAAAGTGAAGTGGGTTCAGGTCACTTTGTTGATGTTTGAGAAGGAGGTAGGGACCAATCTTCTAGGATCCTGCAGGCTGTGGTCAAGCGTATGGATTTTTATTCTAAACGTAATAGTGTACTCATCCTTTCTGATGGCTGTGTAATATTCCATTGTGTGTATGGACCATATCTTTTTTTTTTTTCTTTTTGGACCATATCTTCTTTATCCATTCATCCATTGAAGGGAATCTTGGCTCTTTCCACAGTTTGGCAACTGTGGCCATTGCTGCTATGAACATTGGGGTACAGATGGCCCTTCTTTTTTATCAACATGGACGGAACTGGAGGAGATTATGCTGAGTGAAATAAGTCAAGCAGAGAAAGTCAGTTATCATATGGTTTCACTTATGGAGCATAAGGAATAACATGGAGGACATTAGGAAAAGGAAAGGAAAAGTGAACTGGGGATAAATTGAAGAGGGAGACAAAGCATGAGAGACTGTGGACTCTGAGAAACAAACAGGGTTTTGGAGGGGAGGAGAGTGGGAGGTTAGGTGAGCCTCATAGTGGGTATTAAGGAGGGCACATATTGCATGGAGCACTGGATGTGGTGCATAAACAATGAATCTTGGAACACTGAAAAAAAAATAAAATCAATCAATGAATCAGTCAATCAATAAATAAATGTAATAGGGGAACTACTGGAGGATTTTATGTAAAGGGGTAAGGTGGAATTTAAATTAAAAAATCATTTGGCTTCTATTATGAAGTAGGGGGTAGTTGGTGGAAGGAAGAGCAGGAAGAAAGTAATCAGGATGAGGCTGTGATAGTTATCTGGGTGAGAGGTGGATGGTAGCATGAATTAGGGTAATATCAATGATAATTTCGGTAGCTTGGATTAGGATAGATAGGTTGATGTGATTTCTTATCTCTGTGTTGGTACCTTTTACTGAAATGCAGAAGATAGGTTTTGGAGGAAAGTTAGGGATTCACAAAAAATTTCCCACAATATTTTCCTCACAAATGTCAGCTCTGGGTCCTAACATAAGGGACAGAAATTCTGACCCAGTGGATATGGAATTAGGTGTCAACTGGACCTTATGCATCAGAACAGGGGTTGGCAAACTTTTTCTTAAAGGAATAGATAGTAAATATTCTAGTCTTTGCAAAACAATAAGTGCAAGAATATTGGATATGATGTAGATACTTGTAATCATTTAAAATTGTAATCATCTAAAAATATAAAATCTATTTTTAGGTTGGAGGGCCATAAATAAAACAGGAAAGTAGCTGGATTTGGTTTGTGTAAGGTAGTTTGTTGACTCCTGGTCTAGATCAGGAGCTGACATGCTACTGTTCATGGACCAAATCTATCTAGCTGCTTGTTTTGTAAATAAAATTCTTATTGACACAACTTTATGCCTATTTGTTTATGTATTATCTATCCCACCATAATGACAGGGTTGAGTAGTAGCAACAGAGACCATATTTCCTATTTTGTTTGGGGTGTCATAACAAAATACCATAAACTAGATGGCTTAAACAACAGAAATTTATTTTCTCATTGCCCTATAGATTGGAAATCTAAGATCAAAGTGCCAGTATGGATCGGTTCTGGCAGGGACTTCCTTTCTGGCTTGTAGATGGCTTTCATCTTGCTGTATGCTCACATGCCCTTTTCTCAATGTGTGTACAGAAGAAGAGAAATCAAGCTCTCAGGAGCTTCTTCTTATAAGAGTACTAATCTTGTCATAAAGGTCCTACTCTCACGACCTCATCTAAACCTAACTACCTCCCCAAACCCCCACCCCTAAATATCATCATATTGGCTATCTAACCAGGGCTTCAACATATAAATTTGTGGGAGAGGGTGCATAGTTCAGTCTATAGCACCATATGTCCCACAAGTCTAAAAGATTTATTACCTGACCTTTCAGAGAAAATATTTGTCATCTCTGGTCTAGATAAGAATGCTTGAGCTCCCTTCTTCCATCCTGTGGAATATATATTATCTTCTGTATGTTTTCTGCAAACCCCCATGGGGCTTCTCTTCTCATGATCCCCCCTTAATCTGAGTCCTTGTACTCACAGATGAATTATTTCATCATTTCATACATGGTCTACCTATTTAGCACTGTTTTCACAAAGGGAAAATTCTACTCCACTCTGTGATGTCCATAACTGTTAAAACAAAATGCAAGTTAACAAGCATTGTTCTAGGACTTTGTGGGGCACTTAGGCTTTGAGGACTTGGAAGGGACTTACATTACAAAATAAAAAGAACTTGAAATCCATTATTGGACATTCTTACATTTCTCTTCTTTAAAATGTCCCCTTACCACATTGGGTAATGTAGATGCCAATCTCTCACCAAGATACTCTACTCTCTTCATTTTTCTCTTTTCTCCTTTTCCACTTTGCTTTCCCTTATGTCTCAAATCCCAGTTTCTTTTTCTTGCTGAGTGGCTGAGTTACTTTAAAAAATTTTCTTTCTGCCATTCTGTGATAGGTTTCATCTTTTACTCCCAGGAGACATATCAAGATTTCTTTTTCTTGGCTATTATAAAAATGTTGTAATAAAAGTTAGCTATTAAAAAACTTTTAAAGATTCTTTTTCTTAAATCAAAATTGCTCCCTTCTTAAGAAGAATTGTTTCTAACCTTAAGATAATTTCTTTTATCTCAACACTAAAATATCATGGATGTTGAACAGCTGTCCTCTGTACAGTTACCTGCTGTACCATCTTGCCACAGTTATGGCCGTTCTATAATGGGAGAAATTGTTGGTTCACTATTTTGTGTCACACAGTATACTAGATATGTGACTTATAGTATAATACCTCATTTAACGCTTACCTATTTCTCTTAGGTAAATCCTTGTTTCCCCATTCTGCAGATGAGAAAACTGAGGTTCAGATGTCTTTGTGTCCAAAGGCACATCTTTAATAAATGAGATTTGAAGCCATCTTTCTGTTGCTAATTTTCAAACTGTTTTCACTGCACCACACAGTTTTGAATATGGCTGATCTTTTATGGAACACCAGATATAAACAGAGAAAATACATCATTTTCTGGGGAGCAAGAAAATGAAGAAATATTAGTTGATATTTTTCGATACTTTCAACTGTTGGGCCAGATTGTGGAATGGGGAAATGACAAATATCATATTTCTGTTCCAAAAAGGAAAAGGACAGTAAACCACGTAAGTAGTTCTCCTTAGGTTAGTATATGAAGCAGGTGTGGGGGAAAATATGAGAAACAACCTTGTGGGCTCCAGTGAGGAAACACTTCAAAAAATATCATTTGATTAAGAGACAGCCCGCATGATTCAATGAGGAGGCGGAGGTATTGCCTTGGAAAAGCATCAGATAAAGAAATACTAAATGCCTGTAGAAGTGTCGTGGGTATGGGGGCTAAAAACAGCTTGTGGAATGGCAAACTTTCTGAAAAACATGGCAACAGCAAGTGTCCGTAAATGGCAACTTCACTCTCTGTGGATGAGTGGGAAACAGCAGAGGATAATTTTTAGATTGCTTGTTTTTTACGTTAGTGGAGTGAAGTGATGCCATTGGAAATATTAAGAAGGATGAAAATGTGTTGGTGACGAAAGAACACTTATGAAAATAGAATAGCACTAGGACATGGTAACCTGATGGAGACCATTCAGTGACTAAATAGGGAATATTGTTGATACCTGAAAACTAGTGCAGTTAGCCTATTAACCAGAATAGAATCACTTTCATTGGCAGCACATTGACATAAAACAGTGTTCTCCACAACAAGAGGCCTTTTTGAGTTTACTTCATTATCTTCAGGTAACAGAATACCTCAGTTACTTGAATGCTTGAAGAATGGGAGGATTCTGGGCAATTATATTTTCTAATGGTTTATCTTTTTTCACAAATGTCCAGATTTCCTTTCTGTCTCAGTCTAATGGAGGATTGAAAATCTAGCTAGCCTTCAAGATTTCTATGGATTAATAAAGACTCCTTCAATTCAATAGATTTTTGTTGATAAATTATAATGTAGCAGGTTTTGTGATGGGTGTGGATGACTTAAAGATGGGAAAGCTGTCCTTGTAACATTCAAGGAATATAAAAGTAGCTATTGATACTGAAAGATATTGGAATGACAATAGGCTAAATTCAACACATTCTTGAAGCTAACCTAAGAACCATAGAACAATATCTTCTGTGATCATCAGATTCCATCTTCTAAATATGAAAGCAAAATATGTCAGATGGAAGACTATAGTTAGAGTCTGGCTGGTTAAGCTTAGTGTATATTAAAATACAATGAAGATAGTATTGAATTCAAGTTATTATTTGCTTGGTTCTAATAATAAGAGTCTATTGTCTTAGATTATTAGGATAGAATAAAATATTTCTAACCTTTTTAAAAATATTTTATTTATTTACTTGAGAGAGAATCTGATTGTGAGAGACGGAGAGCATGGGGGGAGGGGAGGGTCAGAGGGAGAAGCAGACTCTCCTCTGAATAGGGAACCTGACTGGAGCTTATTCCCAGGACTCTTGGATCATGACCTGAGCCAAAGGCAGACACTTAACAGACTGAGCCACCCAGGCACCCCTTTACCATTTTTCAATAAAAACAACAACAACAACAACAACAACAACAACAACAACAACAATCTTTTAGCAAGAAAATGGGCTAGGGAAACTTTTGAGAGTTAGCCATATTTTGGGTAAAGAAAATATTTTTAGGAATTTGAGATTACTATTTGAGAAACACTGAAAAAGTTTTATTTTCTCATGAATGCATGGAAATAGTTGATAATATATATTGTGTTTGGATTGTACCAAGTGATTTTCTTAAATTATAGGCACTGGAATCAAGACTTTTAAATTATATTTTATTAATGTGGCATATTTGATGAATACTATTTAGCACACCATAGTTTCAAAGGTTTCTAGTCTCTCTCTCCACCTTTAAATTCCTTAATAGAGCAAGATTAAAAATTTAGAGAAAACTTTATTTTTTTTTTCCTTCCTCTTAATACTCTCTGCATTAATTTTCTTTCCTCAGAGTCTTGGGATTCTCCTTCACACAGTCAAGTGCCTTTGTTTTGGGCCTCTCTTTTCCTTCTGTTTTACAAAATCTACATTCAGTAATTTTTTTTATTGGTATGGATTTTTTAAAAAAGTCCTAGGTTATAATAAAGTAATTTATAGCAGTTTACTCTGTGTGAGACATCAAAAACCATTCATGCCTAAACAATGCTCTTATACCAAATGAATAGGACCCTTTGTAAAATTTTACTACCAGCTTCTATTGAATAAGTGCTCATTGAATACCAGCTGCAGTGTGGAAAACACTCTGTAAAGCACTGGATGGGATTGGGAAGCAGGAACAAAAATGGATAAAACACAGGGCCCAGAATGGAGTTAAGGTGACGACTAAAATATATAATGCATGGCTAGAACATGATGTTGAATAAGGTAAATGCTATAAGAGAAGATCTAAAAATTCAGTTGCTTTTCAAAAGCAGAATAAATCATATCTAATTGAAGGAATATTGGGCATGACTTTGTGGAGATCATATAAGTTGAGCTTCATGAATGACTACTATTTCAACAGATGAAAAGTAGATAAAGTATCCAGATGTCAAGAACATCATGAATACACATATGGCATCAAAACCCTTCAGGGTATGGCTAGGGGAATGGTTTATATTAAGTTTGGCCAAAGAGGTGGTTTTTCAAACTGGTTAATAATAAAACTCCTTTTTTTTTCCTTCTCCAAATAAAATGTTAAGCTGAACTCCAAAATATAACATAAATCAAAATAACCAAGCTGCTCTAGTTAAAGTGTGTGTGTGTGTGTGTGTGTGTGTGTGTGTGTGTGTGTGTGAGAGAGAGAGAGAGAGAGAGAGAGAGAGAGAGAGAGAGAAAGAGAGAGAAAGAAGGAGAGAAAGAGAGAGAGACAGTGAGCACAACCAGAAGTAGTATATTAGTGTCCCCAGGCTGCCATAACAAATTACTACAAACACAGTGGCTTAACACAACAGAAATGTATCCTCCCACAGTTGTGGAGGCTTAAAGTATGAAATCAAGGTGTTGGCAGGACCATCTTCCCTTTGAAAGCTATAGGGAAGAATCTTTTCTTGTCTCTTGCTAACTTCTGGTGGTTGCTGACAATCTTTGGTATTCCTTGGTATGGCAGCATAACTCCAATCTCTGATTGTCCTCATGAGGACTTCTCCCTTGTGCCTGTGTCTCTGTGTGTTTCTGCACCCAAATCTCCATTTCCTTTTCTTATTAGAACACCTGTCATATTGGATTTAGGGCTCATCTTAATTCAATATACTCATCCTAACAAATTACATCTATAAAGACCCTACTTATGTTCATAGGTACCTGGGGTCAGGACTTCATCTTATCTGTTTGGGATAAACAATTTAAGACATAACGGGAAACTTTCTTAAGATTCTGAGTTTCCCTTGCTATAATGACTCCTCTTTCCTAAAATGACCCCTGAAGCTTTTTAACTGAACCTAAGGACTGCTCACTGGGGACACTGTGAACCACTGAGCCATGAGGGAACCATGTTCCCTTATCAGCTGATCGGTAGAATCACCTAAAATACTTCCTAAGTACAAAGTCCTTGAGCTCTACCCCAACTGGCTGAATCAGAATCTTGGGGTCTGTATTTCTATGAAGACTTCCAGGGAAGCCTTGTGATGTAATAGCCAAATTCATAATAAACATTGAGTTGGAGCAGAGAAATATTTTGGAAAATAGACTGAAAAGGCAGATTATGGAGAACCTTGATACCAGTCTGAGGAACAGTAATTTCAAGGAGAGTTTATGGTGACTTTTTCCCAGAGCTCATTTTTGACAATACATATGGGAATACACTTGACTGCTCCCAAGAGTGAGTTCCTTGGGATTCCTTTGGAGTCCTAAAAGCCCAGTATGGAGTTCATATGGTTCCTCATCTTCTGGGAGAGCTCCCAAGTACACGGGTGAGAACACCCTGTGTCTGAGGGGTGACCTGCAGGGCTCTAAGGCCAGGCAGCCCTCATTTTGCTGGCCGAGGAAGAAGTGCCTTCTGTAGCAGTTGTCTCGTGTTTCCTTATTAGGGTTGCTTCCACCTTGAGCACACATGTGGGAGCGAGAAAGGGAAGTCAGCATAGGAAGAGAACTGCCGGGGCCTAATGGGCGGATAGGCCGCAGGGGAGGGAAGGCATGCTGTTGGTGACTCAGAGTCAGCAAGAGGTGGATGTCACCAGCAGAAAGTTGGAATCAGGAGGCACTGCCGGGTACTTTTCCATCCTCCCCCCACTTGATTCCATGGTCCAGGATGCCAAAATGCCCAGGCCAAACTCAGCCTGTTTCCTAGAGCTGCACAAACTGTTTGGACTGACTTGAGCTGGTCAAAATAAAACAACTGAAGAACCTGTCAGAATCCAGTGACTAATGTACAGCCCTGGTTGTGCAGATGGTTGTTTTGACTGATGATTAGACCAGGTGTTTGTGACCAACGACCTCCTACTATTTCTCACCATAAATAATACTCTACTTCAATCAGGAAAAAAGAAATAAGAATTTTTGCTGGGTGTTCTTTAAAAACCCAAGTTGCGCCTTTGAAACCTTACAAAAAGTCCTGAAGACAGTTGTCCCATTTTGTAGATGAGGACACGGAGGCTCGGGTATGTTTGCCCTCTCCCCTGCTGTCAGTAAGGTGCAGAGCTATAATTAATCTCTGACTGTATCTGGCTCCAAAGCCCATACATTCTCAACTAGTCCAGGTGCCCTTCTCTAACAAATGTTTGTCGGTGCTGGTTCAGCTGTGCATTTTTTACACATTACATCATGCTCATCTCAGCTCATGTTTTTATTTCTCTCATTTACAATGGCCTCTTCTCTACCTCTCCATGTTTTACCTTTTTTCCCAAAACCCTATGCAGTAAGAAAGAAAACATGAAAAGATTCAGACCAAATTCTGTTACTGTCCTGGCTGTGTGAATTGAGCATGATGCTTAATTTCTCTGAGGCTTCCTCATTCATATGGAGGTAATGACTGAAATTGTCTATGTTACTGTTATGAGTACTCTGTAAAAGAATACATGAAAAGTACTTCATATTATATAAATTCATATATTATTACTCAAATCGAATTATTACTTGAAAGTTCCTTTTCCATTAATTTCTGGCTTGTTTGACATCCAATTCCTTTTGCACTTGCTGTCTGACAGCATATAGTAGCTATGCAATTGCTAGCTATTTGTTTCATGTCTGTCAGCTCTGTATTCCAGAACAGGATTTAAAGTACTTGTGGGCATTAGTCATTGCTTATGCTTGTTTTTTTTTCTACATCTTTTGCTGGACAATCATTTGGATGCTCAATAACTACAGACCGAGGATCTTTTATCAAAGTCAAAACAATAAGACTATTTTCTATATGTACACCCAAACTCTAACTAGGAGATTGCCGTTAATTTTACATCAGCTCATATATTAAAAAGTTGATTACTTCTCCTATATCCCTTGTCTTTTTCAAACCCATTCCTTCTTTCTCTTTTTTTCTTCCTTTCCATAAGCATTTCTTAAATAACTTCTAAATTATTAATACTGGGAAAACTGCTGTGTTGGATACTGTCAATCATATACAAGGGATGGATAGAAAGAGCAATGACACCCAGAGGCTTGAACACACAGCTAGCCACTTCCCATAATCGAAGTTCCCAGGAAATATATGGGACAAAGAAAGGAACCAGTTAAAATTAAAACTGCTTTTTGTTTGTTTTTGCCTTAAATTACTTGGCTGTACCTCTAGCTCACTGGTAATGTTTGCAGTTGCAGGGAATTTTTCAGACTAGACCAAGTTCCCAAAGTATAGTCCTTAGATCACTTCCATAAGAATCACATCAGGAAGATGCCTCAAATTATGTTAATCACTTCAGTTCCAAAAGAATGCCATGATGGAAACATCCCCAAGATGCCACAAAAAGGCCAATAAGCCTTTTTGGAAAGGAAAAAAATATGACTTGGAAAAAAATGCGTGTATGTGTTTTCTTAAGTAGTTTATCTACTATATCTTATCTTATTTTTTAATCAAAGTAATACATATTTAAATGCATATTTAAGATCCAAAGAGCATATCTTTGAATATATATGCACATATATATATACATATCTTTGAATATATATGTATATGAGATATATATACTTTTATATATTCATATATCTCTCTATATATCCATTCTATATATAATGTGTGTGTATGTGTATATATATTTAACCCACAATGCTTTGTCCTCTACTTTTGCCTACCCTTTACTAACCTCCAGATCTACTTCTCAGAGGAATTCATTTCAACTGTCTGTTTATTTTCACTAGTTACCCACAAATTTCTGAATTGCATGCTTATATTGCCACTTCTTGGCTTTCTTAATTTTAGACATTAACTGCCTGTCTTAAGATAAAGATTTAGCTTTCTTGTGGTTCCTTCTTTCTAGAGATTCACATTTTTCAGTTTTGAGAAATTTCCTTATATCCTTTCTCAAATAATTTCATCACTGCTCTGTTTTTCAGGTGTCCCTGGTGTCCACATTAGTAATATATGCCCTTTACCTTTCTTGTTTGTTTTTCTTTCTCCTTTTCCATTTTCTTCTTACTTGCTTGTGTACTTTCTTGGAGATTGTCTTGACTCTCTCTTCTAAACCTCCTGTTGATATTTTACATTGGATACTTTTAATTACCAAGAGAGCATTCTTCTCTACTTACTCCCTTTTTTCATGGAGTACTCTTCTTGTTTACTAGAGGCAAATCTTCAATATCTTTTGATAACTGTGAGGATATTAAGGATAAATTTGTTTGCTCCTGTTTGTTTGTCTGTTGGCATTTTTTCTTTCATGTTGAAAGCTTTTATAAAGTGACCGCTAATCCTTAACTGTCAATTGATGTTCAAGTGAAGGCATTAAGAGACCAATAGAAAGTTCTGTGTCTAGGGGCACCTGGGTGGCTCAGTGGGTTAAAGCCTCTGCCTTCGGCTCAGGTCATGATCTCAGGGTCCTGGGATGGAGCCCCACATCAGGCTCAGCAGGGGGCCTGCTTCCCCCTCTCTCTCTGCCTGCCTCTCTGCCTGATCTCTCTGTTGAATAAATAGAATCTTAAAAAGAAAAAAAAGTTCTGTGTCTAAGGAATGAATCAATGGACTACTAGTGGGTGACTAAATGATGAATGAGTTGTTTTGATAGGAAGATCCATTAATGTCATAGATTTTCAGCGGGGAGTGGTGGGGTATTCAGTTTACCAAGGGGAAAAAGAATCATCCAGTATTTTGCTTAGAAAGAATGTCTCATAGAATCTTATTGGCTATGGCAAGGTTTAACTAAGTATGTTAGGTTTAACTAAGTATGATGGGCAGTCCCATAAGGGTTTTATGATTGGTTTATATTTTTAAGTAACATTAAGCCTGTGTCATATAAGAATGAGTGGAAAATCAGAGAAATTAGTTATATTGGGAGTAGTCCAAATGACATTCAATTATCCATTCCTTACCATGTGGCCTGCATATTCCTGAGGAGGCCACTTTGTCCTTTGCAAAGAAACTTGAGGTGTTTCAATAGAACAAAAGGTTAAAAACACAAAACAAAGCAACAATAGCCAAAATATAATAAAACAAAAAGCCCAGCAGATGAGGAGTTAACATTTATAATCCTTTGTCACTTAAATTCCACAAGGTAATAATGAGATCCCTTAAATTTGTTTTTGTTATTTGATTTTGGAATAGCCTAATATGAAAGCTGCACAGGCTAACTTACAGATCAGGTATATTTCAATTTGGCTGAAATTGTATAAGGTAAGGTTTTTCATTCACTCATTCATTCATTCCACTAGTAGCTTTTATATTCAGTCTAGTTATCACACTAGTTAACGCTCAACTTTATGGTTGGAAATATTCTTTATATATTTGACTAATAAAAAATAAGAAAAACAAGTCACTACTTACAAAATTGGGTAATTTGTAGCTAATTAGTTTATGCAGACAGATGTTTCAAAATAAGGTTTTCATGAAGGAAAAACATGATTAAAAATAACTCTTGAGAGGCAGTAGAGGATAATGATTAAGAAGACAGAGTGCTTGAGCTCAAAGCCTGACCCTTCTTCCACTTATGAGGTGAGTGCCCTTGGGGAAATGACTTAATATCCCTGAGTCTTAGTTCACACTTATACAGAATAGGAACAATAAAAATAGAACCTACTTCATGGGATTGTTGTACTTGAGTGAAGTTATTATTATTACTTTGAGGATAAAATACTTGGAAACTCACTACTTTAGATGATATTACTTGAGAAGGTGTCTAGTTGGGAGAACCAGGCAGGCATTTCTAATACAACAGGAAAGCAAAATAAGTCTGTATTAAACTAATCCATACTGCCGGTGTTGGAGAACTAAGATGTGCTCAATTTGTATGGAGCTCATGAAGGGAAAAGTCCTGAAGGGCTTGAGTCTTGAATTTAGTCTTCAAACTATAAGCTTCAGAACAGAAGTGAATGTAGAAATCATCCAGTTCAACCACCTTCATACAGCCTTTCACATTCCTCACCTAGTGGGGAGTAGAATAAGGAGGGAAAGGAAGAGAATAGAAGGTTGATTAATGAAAAGTTTACTGCTGTGGACAATTGGTGCTCAATGCTGCAGGGGGCCTCAGAGAGGCTGGCTGGAGTTGCTTCAGATTTGTTATATTTGAAGGGCCAGGAAGCTGAGATATTTTTCCAACCACTCTTATTAAGGAGTACTGCTGTGATTGGGGGTTTATTCTCCAACAATTCTATCCTAACCCATGTGTAGATCAGGCATAATACTACACTGAGAGAAGGCCCTCAGGCAAAATCATAGAAGCTTGCAGTAAGAAACTATTGGCCCATCTAGAAACAATAAATATAGTGGTATGGGGGGGAGGGGGATGAACAGCATCTGTTACAGACCACCCTTTCTCCCTCTGAGATTGACTAGTGTCCTCCCCTATGTTTATTCTGTTCTCTTACTGATTCTTCAATGTAGTGGATGGCCATAATTTCTTAACAAAATAAAAAGAGGATTACTAGCCTAAGGTACAGTCCCCACTTGTGTAGATGTCCCTGAAGCTACTGCTGATATTTATTATCTCCTTCCTCTAATAGCCATCTGGAGTCCTCTCATCTTCATCCTGTACTTCTGCTTGTCTAGGTTGCTTGCCTTATAGAGTGACCCAAGTTTCTTATTACTTGGCCCTTGTTAGTATGTAGTTGCAGAAAATAATAGTTCCAGGTTTATCAACAGTATGGAAATAAGAAGCCCAACTAAATCACTGCGTTCCATGTATACTCTATACTCTCCCAATTATGTAGCAGTAATTTTAGTTTTTCATGATAACTAGGGTTAATTACTGCTGACAATATAGAAACTGTCAATTATCCCTGCCAATAAAGAGTGCAAAATGATTGGGTAGCAGATATAGTTTTAGAGTTAGAGTGATCTTTCTGTGTTTATTGATTGAGGTATTTCTCCACCCTGGAAACCAGGAGAACCTAAAATTGTGGAAATGGGAAGCACAAATTCACCTAGTAGGTCAATGAAAGTAATTATTCCCAGGCCCTTGTTTCTACCCTCGAATTCCCAGATTCTTGTATTCTAGCTGTTAGAAATACAGCATCATATAGTGGCTCTTGGTTAAAAGTATGTACTGTATCTTAAAGAATAACACCCCAATTTTGTAGGGTTCATCCCCAAGCTGGTGCATTGGCTATAACTTTAGGAGCTATTCCAACATTCTATAGGACCAGAATGTTCCAGAAGATGTAGTATATGGTAGGAAAAATTGATCTCAACTTCATGTGCCCATTTTCACTTTTTTTTTTTTTTGTCTTAAAGAGAACATTTTACTTGAAGTGATAGTCATTAAATTAAACATTCTGTGGGCCTTCCAATAGTGATGCTGGCCAAGGCCCTACAGGAAGGAAAGGAAAATATATACCCAGAATATTTATCAATTTCAGTTAGGATTACTTATTGCCCTTTCTAGAGTGGAGTCTGGTTGATAATCTCCTTGAGAGACAGTAGTACTACATCAAGTGCTCAGTATTGGCATCTGAGGCTGATAGGTGGAGTTATATCAGCCTTGGTGAGTGGGACAATGTGTTGCTTGGTCCATGCACAATCTCTATTCCTATTACTATCACTGCCCAAATCCCATGGTAATGATATAGGGGACTTATGCACAATATTTTTGTAATGTAGTTGAGGAACATTGAGCTTGAGGAATTTAATACTTTCATAGCAAGAAAAAGCAAGCCTGCTTTTGGGGAGAGACATAGCCTCATTTCTTTTACTTAATAATCTTAGTATAAAATTCATCTCTATTGTTGTGTGTATGTATAGGTCATTCCTCTTTATTTCAAAGTAATATTCCATTATAAGGATATACCTTGTTTTATTCACATGTTGATGGATTATTTAGGATGTTTCTAGTTTTTGGTTCTCACAGATGAAACTTCTCTAAAAATTAATGTACAAGTCTTTGTAAAGGCATATACTTTCTTTTTTTCTAGGTAAACACCTAGGAGTATATGGTTTCATGACACGATAGATATATATTTAAACTTCTAAGAAACTGCCAATTATTTTCCTAAGTGGTTGTTCCATGAGGTTGATTGTTGCCAAATGCCAAGTGGTTGTTCTTTGAGCATCCCAGTTGCTTTGCATCCTCTTCAATACTTGGTGTGGTTAGTCTTTTTAGTTTTAGCTATTTTAGTATGTGTGTAGTATTATCTCATTGTGGTTTTATTTTATTTTTTTTATTCTCAAGTAGCCAACATGTGGTCAGCCGCTGGCTAGCTGCTAAAGGGACCTGTTGAGCCCGAACTCGTGACCCCTGCCCGAATGGGCGGAAAGCGGGCGCTAGAGAATGGGCTCGACAAGGGGCCGTGAGGCATGCTGGTCTATGATTGGTCATACCTCCCTGAAGAACAAGCTGCACAGGTTGTGATTGTTTAGATTGTTAAACTGCAGCAATGCCTCTGAAGCATGTGCACGTGCTACTCGTAGTCTTTCCCAGACTTCTTGGAGCCTGTGATGAGGGGAGCTTGTTTTGATATGTTAAGAACAAATTCCTAGAACATGTGACTCCCAGGTGTAATCGTTTTTTGGACTTGTTTTTCACACACTATATAAGAAGGTGCACTCTTGAATAAAGCCGAACGCAGTCTGGACATCATCCGTTGTGTTCCTCCCGCTCCCATACTTTGTCTCTTTGTCTTTTTTTCCTCATTCCCTTACCCTCAGTCCCGGTTCGAGATTGTCGCGCAGGCCGCGGCACCAACATATCTAACTAGCCATCACTAGTTTTTGATATACTGTTCAGCAATTCATTAGTTGCATATAACACCCAGTGCTCATCACAACCCATGCCCTCCTTAATACCCATCACTCATACCCCATCCCCCTACCCCCTCTCCCTTCTGTAACCTTCGGTTTGTTTCCCAGAATCCAGAGTCTCTCATGTTTTTTCCCCTCTAAATTCTTCACATTCAGTTTTCTCTCCCTTCCCCTGTGTTCCTCTGTACTATTCTTCATGTTCTACATGTCAGTGAAACTGTAAGATACCTAGGAATAAACCTAACCAAAAAGATAAAGGATCTATACTCTAGAAACTACAAAACACTTATGAAAGACATTGAGGAAGACACAAAGAGATGGAAAAACATTCCATGTTCATGAATTGGAAGAATAAACATTGGTAAAATGTCTCATTGTGGTTTTAATTTGCATTTCCTAATGACTGTGATGTTGATTATCTTTTTATGTATTTACTTGCTACCCATGTATCTTCTTGGGCAAAACATCTGTCCAAATCTTTTGCTCATTTTTTATTGGTATATTTTGAGAGTTATAGTTGATTTTTGAATGTTGTATTTTTATTATTTATTTATTTTTTGTTAGATAAGTTAAGCAGTATCCTTGTTGACCACCCATCTATCTTGACTCTGGAACATTCACTGTCTGTTAGTAATCACCTGCAACCCCAAGTGATTGTCATTTTTCCATTTTGGTGTTGCTTCCCATTTCAATAAGTCCCTGCTTGGGCCATGCTGAGACTTTATCCTATATATTTTTTCTATCTATCTATCATCAGTGTAAAATAGGATTTTCTATAATGGTCAAAATGTGCTATGTATTTTGACATTATTGCACTATCTTATTTGAAAAATAAACTCATTGAAACTCTGTTTATTTTTAACCCCTTTTCACCTTCACCAAGGAAATAAAACACAGGGTATATGTTTTATAATAAAATCTATTTTAACATACAGTTAGTTTATACAGAATACTAAAAAACTCCATTCTTTTAATTGAATACAGTGAGAGTCATAAACATGGTAAAAAAATAATCTAAATCTTCTAATTAGTGAAATGCATTTCTCACTCTTCTCAAAGCAATGAGGGGAGAGAAGAGCAGATTTTGAGGAAGATATCATCTTGTGAGGAGTCTACCTTAAATGAGATCATTGGATGGTTTCCAGGCAATGGAAGGGTTTCCAGGCTCTTCTCTATATATGGGAGAGTGGCTTCTTCCAACCCAGTGGGATGAGGAAACTCTGAGGTTTAAATGTTCTCAAGCACATCCACTCAAGTAACCTTGTTCCGGTTCTCAGGGTCTTATTCCTCCCTGACCCTCAGATAGGCAACCTGCTGGAGCTCCTTTGTAACTCTGTCAAAGGGCCTGGTCTTCAGCACCATCTGCCTTCTGGCTACAAGAAATTAATTCTCTTTAAATGCTGCCATGGAGACCTCCCTGAGTTGGAATCCCTCATCATTCCATGAGTTGGTAGTTGGCTGCTGATGTGCCATTTGTTCCTTCAGGTTATCTGAAATTTGCTTATAAAACAAGCCAACCAATTTCACCATCTTTGTAATTAATATTGCCTCCATGTCTAAATACTAGAGTTATTGCACATGTGTTCTACCTGTATTCCATCTCAACTCTCAAGAGGTGACCATTTCCATAATTGTGATGCTACATGTCCTGTGGGTATCACCAAATAAATTACTTGCATTGAAATCTTTGTCTTAGTTAGACCGAAATCTTTGGTGGAAACCCAAAGTAGGACAAAGATTTCAGTGCAAGTAATGTATGTATTTGGGAAGCAAATACATATTTGTATTTTCCTAAGTGGTTGTTCCATGAGGTTTTTTTTTTAATGTATGCATTTATTTGGGGTTCTAGGGATTATAATCCAGGAGGTGAAGAGTAGACCAAAATCAAAAGTGTGCTCCAAATCACAGGAAAGAGGCAGGAGTTTTTAAAGACAAAAACCACAGGCTTACACAAGTGTTTTGAAAGAATTATGATTGGTGCTATTAAGTTTAAATTGACTATGTAACACATTATTGGTTGTTCAGCTAACAGGATTTTGTTATCTCTATTTCAGTCAAGGGCCAAGGATATTTTCTAGAAATACAAAGCAAATACAAATTCCTTGGGAAGATCCCAGGAAGCACTGCTAGGCGATAGGGGAAGGGAGACAAGGTAGGGATGGAATAATATGTGTGCTAATGAGCACACTGAAGAACAAAGGCACTATGCAGAGACTATCTCAGAGACTGAGTTGGTTGGGAACTTATCAGCCAGCTACCATCTGCAATTGGTACATGTCTGAGTCTGGTGGCTTTAAAACTACAGTACTTCAGTCCACCTCGTATATGGACAAGACATGCTCTTGAGACTAGAGAAAGCACCCTGGCAGAATCACAGGTATTAGCAGAAAGAGTAGTCAGTATGTATAGTCATAGTGAGTACCAAGTGGGTATGGTCAGGTGCCCAGAAGTAAGGTACAGCATTCTATGCTTTGCCTCGGTGTTCATTGTCAGCCTGCATGACTCATCATACCCTTGGTTCTTTTGAAGATTTACAGCATCTTGCAATAAAACCCTTGTTTTCTTATCTTAACACCATTGCCCATTCTGTGTGTCTTTTGCCTTGGAATATCCTCTGTTCCCTAAGGTCCACCCAACTGCCCTTGTGAATTTCAACTCTTTTTTCAAATCTCAGTTCAACTATAACTTTGCCTTGGATGCATTCCCAGCCTCCCACAGGCAGAGTTGCATTGGCCTCTAAACCCACTTAATACCCTGTACATATTTCTGGTATAGAGCTTATTGTGCTACTGTTGTTATACTTGCTTTCCTTGCCTATCTCCCCAAAGCCTCAAAGGAACTTGGAACAACTTGAGGGAAAGGATTTCTCTTATTCATCTTTATTTCCTAAGAACATAGCATGGGGCCTGACATTGTTTAAAGAATCAAAGGCAGTGAATGAATAAACAAATTAATATCACATACTATAGCTCAGATCTTTTTCAAGATCTCATAGCCAACCAGTACCAAAGCCGGGGATAGAATTAATGCCTTTTAATACCCAGTCTTGAAGGAAACAGCTTTTTCTTTAGTAACTAGAAGGTAAACAAACAAACACAAAATCACACAGACATGAATGTCATGGATGACACATGGAAAGAATTCACTACATGTTGTTTTGGTTACTTTGGTGTTGCAGAATATGTAGTTGTCCTGTTGACTAGGAGAATTTTGGCCATGGTTGGTGTTGGAGTCCCTAGGAAGCTGTGCACTGGTTTTTCTCTTTTGATGCTCAGGCAGGAAGAACCTGGTGAGATAGAGCTGCATTAATAAGTTGTTTGCTTTTCAGAACTTGCATTTGTATTTTGTCGTTCAATAGGCTCTTTCAATGCTTCCATGGGTATGGTTAGTTCACTGTCTGGGTTTCACATTTTAGCATATAGATGTCTTTCCAAATAAGCTCTGCAGGACCTCAAAGTGACTAATTTAATTTTCTATCATGTAAATGCCTCATTTGTTACCTTTCCACACCCTAAAATAATGATATTTATAGGTGATTATCAGGGGCTTCCCAAAAAACATCCACAGTTGTTGAACACCACATTTTCTTCAACATGACTCCTCATTTGTTGGGGGCAGCCTTCGGGGAGGCTGAGTTTTACACTAGCTTAGAGTTTCATGAAAGCCCTCACAAGCCTAGTTTAGACAGTGATTTTCTGCTTGGAAGTTCAAAGATTTGAGTGCAGGGCAGGGTTGGAGCTTGGGGATTTACCGAGACAGGCCTGCTCAACCAAGGGGCTGCAAGATGAACGTTCAACTTGGCCAACTGGCTGAGGTCCCAGGTCTGACCCTCAGCTTTATTGCTTTAGAGCCCTGGTTTGTCTGCTTTGGGAGGAAGGATCCCAAAGAAAGGATTCTTTCAGAAGGGTCTCACAGAAACTGAGCTCAAAGAGACTGAGAGAGAATATGAAATATCCATTTATTTGTATTGACACATTTATCTCTCAGGTACATTAGAAAATGCATGTCATAGTCTCTATGTTAAATTCTAGAAAGCCAACTTCTAATCAGAAAAGAATTTGGTGAGCATGGGTCAGAGAAAGTACAGTTTGCTGCATGATTCCAATGCTGTATCGCACCTTGCTGGTAGCTCAGATCCACTATCCAATGGGTAGCCAGGATGATATGTTAAAAATGCAAATCTGATTCTTGGCCTAAAAACTTCAGTGGTTTTCAATGGCTCTTGAAATCACAGGGAAAAAAATAACTTGTTTCATAAAGTCCAACATGATTTTACCTCCTCGTCACTCTAGCTTCTGGGCTGGCTTTTATTCTCCACAGCCTTCTTTCTTGCTCTCCTTTTCCTGACTGGCTCTTCTCTGCCTTAGCCTAGTCAACTCCTACATGTCTAAATAAATGTGTGTAATGCATGTTCTCAGATCATTCATAGTTTTATTAATTTTTTTGGTAACTTTTTTAGTAAGCACATACTGTGGGTACTGGGAATACAGAAGAGCAGTGAACAAATGCCCCAAACTGGGACTCACATTTCTAGTCTTCTACAAAGACAGACATACAGTAGAGAACAATGACCAAAAGCAAATATATAATATTTTACATACACAGCATTCATGTGTATACACACACATACATATATAATAATGTGTATATAAATATAATGCATAATGTATACATATAAAACATATATAAAATACCTGAATATTTTATTGAAGATATAAAATATTTTTTATAATGTTGCATTTTATTTACAGGGAAAGTCTCACTAATAGAAAGAAATATGAGCAGAAACCTAAAGAAAGTGAGGAGAAGGCTTTAAGTTTATCAGGGGAAAATTGTTCCGGAGAAGAGGAATAGCAAATGTAAAGGCCCTGAGGTAGGATTGTACTTTGTCTATTGCTTTGCAACATTTATCACAAGTATATTTATGGCAATTATATATGTATATGTACTATTACTTTATTAATGCCTGGCTCTACTTCTAGATGTCTAAGCTTCTGGAGAATGGACTGTCAATTTTTTTCAACATTGTCTTCCCAGAACCTATAACATAGGGCCTGATGCAAAATATATAGTTCATATATATATTTGTGGAATGTATAAAGGGAAGGAGATAGAGAGGGAGGGAAAGGGGAATGGGAGAAAGAGAAAGAAAAAATGAGGGGAGAGGGGAGGAGGGATGGATGTAGGGAGAAAGAAAGTAGAAGTCTCCAAAAAAGATGCACTATGCCTCTTGTCTTGTGCACGCTCTTCTCTGGTATGAGCAAAGATTGGCACCACCAGTATTAACCCCCACATCTTTTCTCCTCTCTGCATCTATGGTGGAGCAGCCCATCTGTTGCCAGACACAAAGTGATAATAATTTCATGTAGTTTATTGTCAAGTCTTACAGGCCTGGAAGAACTCTTCCGAATCCTTAATATGAATTCTCGTATTTTTACTCTGCTTCATTTTCTGTTGAATTTATAGTTCAACTCTCAGGAGGTCTTTACTTCTCCTTTTACCAGACTCTTAGGAGAACTTTTGCCCCCATCCCACCTTAACTGCGTCCTTCCTAATTTTCTTTTGAGCTCTACTCTCTACCAGTCTAGGCCAATGCCATAGGCTAGTCCAGACCAATGCCTCCTTTCTGGGACAGTTCAAATTCCCAGGCTGTTTGGCAAGGATTTGCTTCCTATATTTTTGAAGCTCTTAAAGTTCAATGCAAGGTTTAGAAGAGACAGTATCTAATCTACAACAAGGTTTCTCAGGAGGATTGGCTTTTTTATTAAATAGATGGGCCAGATTGAAAATCTGGTCTGGATTCAGAGATGGATGAGAGCAACCAAACACCTTAATCAGAACACCAGTCATGAACAGATTGTATTGATATCAAGGATTACATGTGTTGCAAGGCTTTTGTATTTTCGCTGAGAGTTTCATGTGAGCCCTCCTGATTCATCTCTCAAGATCGTCCCCATTGGCCACATGATGTAGGGGCTTCTTGGGCAACTCCATTCCCTCTCCTATCAAGAGAATTTGAGAGGACTTCATGTTCCTTCAAAGCAGTATCTGGGAAAGATTTGGATTTCAGAACAGAAAGCTTTAAGAGCATCTTAGGTGCCCAAGCTCATCGCCAGTTAGATACTCAAATATCATGTGCTCAATCTTATAGGCCAGGGGTCAGCAAACATTTTTGTAAAGGGCCATATAGTAATATTTTAGGCTTTGAGGGTCATATGGTCTCTGTCTAAAGTAATTAACTCCAATATTGTAGAATGAAAGCAGCCATAGACATTGTGTAAATGAATGGGTGTGGCTGTACTCCAATAAAACTATTTATAAGCAAGGTGGTAGCCTAGATTTGGCCCAGAGGTGGTAGTTTGCTGACTTCTGTTATAAACCATAAAAATCCTTCATTCTTGTTTTGATTGAACTCTATATTTGATGGTAAGCAGCCATTAAAAACATTGATTATATAATTATTATTGTACATGTATTTTTTGAAAAGTTGATTATATAGTTATCATTGTACACAATTTACAAGATCTAATCTTTTCTCCTGAAGATTCTGTCACTTTGTTTAATGAGAACTCTGTGATGATAAACAGAAGTAGGGCATTTGGGTGGCTCAGTCAGTTGAGCATCTGACTGAATTTTTTAAAATATTTTATTTTTTTATTAGAGAGAGTGAGAGAGAGCATGAGAGGGGAGAAGATCAGAGTGAGAAGCAGACTCCTTGTGGAGATGGGAGCCCGATGTAGGACTCAATCCCAGGATGCCGGGATCATGACCTAAGCCGAAGGCAGTTGCTTAACCAACTGAGCCACCCAGGCACCCTCTGACTCTGAATTTTGGCTCAGGTCATGATCTCAGGGTCCTCGAATTGAGCCCCACATTGGGCTCCTTGCTCAGCAGGGAATCTGCTAGATATTCTCTCTCTCCCTTTGCCCCTCCCTCTACTCTCTTTCTCTCTTTGTCAAATAAATAAAGTCTTTAAGAAAAATAAAACAAGGAGCGCCTGGTGGCTCAGGGGGTTAAAGCCTCTGCCTTCGGCTCAGGTCATGATCTCAGGGTCCTGGGATGGAGCCCTGCATCATGCTCTCTGCTCGGCGGGGAGCCTGCTTCCCTCTCTCTCTGCCTGCCTCTCTGACTGCTTGTGATTTCTCTCTCTCTGTCAAATAAATAAATAAAATCTTTAAAAAAAAAGAAAAGAAAAGAAAAATAAAACAAAAACAGGAGCAACTTCAACAAAGTGAAAGATGTTCTAGTACTTTGCTATTCAAACTTTGACCCATGGACCAAGGGCATCCATATCATCTACGAGATAGTTAGAAATAGAAGAGTTTGCATGTTAACATAACCCCCAGATGACTCATATATGTATTAAAGTTCAAGAAGCAGTGTTCCGGCACTCAGCACTGAATGCCATGTCCTACAATGTACTGTAAAACCTAAAAGATGAGGTGTAGATTTCCAACAACTTTCTGAAACCACTGAAGTAGTAGATTCAAATTTTGTTAAAGAGACTCCTATGGTAAATTTTTGTTACATTTTGTAATATTTTGTTACATTTGCAACATTTTGTTACAAATGTTAACCATTTACATATCTGTTTTGCAAATGATTTTCACACTAGTTCTTGAAGAGTATGACACATTTCTGCTTTTAAACCTTGACTTTCTCAGTTTTCTTGGCTTGGAATGACCTCACATTAACTTATTGACCTCTTCACTAACCAAATCCCATGCATCTGCTGGGGCTCAACTCCAGTCCCTTTCTCTCTGAAGTGCTTAATTCCTTTTCTGAACTGCTATTGTCTGGTCAATTCACCTTTTGCTAAGTACAAGTTCTCGACTATAATCTCTCTGAGAGTGGAGACTTATATTTTGATTGTCCTTGAAGCCCTAAGATCTTATATCATGTTTCTTTGAATATGGTAGGAGCCTTAAATATTATACGTTGATTCCTATATCACAGGAGGGGGGCCCACTTGCATCTACCAAGTGAACAGAGTCCAAATTCATTCCCTGGACCAACAGACATCTCCCTGTGACTTAAGAAACCTACATCTTGATCCCATTTAAACCAGATAGGGACTAATAGCAGTGGTGCTTAACCTTAACCCCAGGAGCTCTGGGGATAGCATTGCAGATTATGAGCAAACTGTCGACATAAGAGGATATAGATAACATATGATATAGGATCTGTGGAGAAGCTCATATTTTCCAGCACCCGATCTAGTCTATCAGATGTCATTTGGTTGAGGGTAAAGTAAAGATCTGCCACTGATACTCTTGTGTTTTCTGGTCAGGAGAAGCTGATTCCTGTAGAAAGTATTTCCTGTGTCCATTTAGTAGATTCTTCTATAGAGAACCTTTCCATGAATGAATAAATCAGTCTGATTATTGTTCATTCATCTCTTGACTGATTCTTGATATTTTAATCGCAAATAGCACTATGCTTAACGCTGTGAATATTTAAAAGACATATAAATAAGTGCACAGTATGGTCCCTAACTTTCAGTTTAGTTGGGGAGGTAAATCAGAACCTGCGTTAGTGGTTAAATCATAAAACTACTCAGCCAGTACTCTTTGTGACAAAGTGTCCAATTCTTAGTACCAATGCAATGGATGTATGGTCAGTCAGTGCTATGGTGGTTGATAGTAGAGTCAGAGAGACTATGGTAGGCTGGAGAATTAGGGAAGGTTTTATGGAAGCAGTGGGCTTAGGATAGGCCTTGGCAAAGGCACTCATTAAATAGACTTTCATAGAAAGGCTTATGTTGCCCAGATAGGAGATAAGATTAGTTCTCTAAATAACCCACCCCTTCCACCCCTATCTGCTTCTTTGTATGTGTAGTCAGGGGAAATCTGCTGCTTTCTCTTTCCCAGAAGCTGCAAGGCACCACTGGCTAGGGGTGGTCTGCTAGTCTTTCTTACTTCCCTCCCATTACCCCACAATTTCAGGTACTTAGCAGTGTGACTAGACTGACGATGAGATGGAAAATCCCCCCTTTTTCATCAGAATGCAGTTCATTTACTCAGTGCCAAGTTGTTTTCTCTCTGGGCTCCCGGAGGAGGCCAAGGAATAGACTGCACAGCAGCTTGGGCCTACCTGAAAGTGAAAGTGAATCCTTGCTGCAGAAAAAGAGCAAGGAGCTGCATATGCTGCATCATCTGTTCCTGCTTATTTTTTCCTTCTACTGCAATGAGACCTGATCTTAGCTCTGGGGGAGGCAGCAGCTAAGGTTGACTCCCATCTTTAGGAGGAAATAGTTATCAACTTTTATATAGAAGGTTTTTTTTTTTTTTTTTTCAAATTACTGTACCACTCATCATATCATCAACAGATACCTATTAGGTACTGATTTTATGCTAAGCCCTATGTCAGATGCTGAGGATATAACACTGAGTAAAACATAGTTCCTGCCTTCTTGGAATTTCCTATGTATGCAAGAAACAGATTTTTTTTTTTTTTTTTGAGAGAGAGCTTGAGCTCATGTGTGTGCAGGCAAATGGAAGGTGGAGGGGCAGAGGGAGAGAGAGAGAATCTTAAGCAGGCACCATGCTCAGTGCATAGCCTTATGTGGGGCTCAATCTCATGATCCTGATATCATAACCTGAGCCAAAATTAAGACTAGGACACTTAACCAACTGGCTGCCCAGGCGGCTGAAGAAACAGAAGAATTAAGTCAAGCAACTATCGTTCAGGGATAAGTGCTATAGAAAAGTATATACAAGATTATTATGCACCACCCAGGATAGATAGCTTACCCAGATTTGGGAGTAGTGCAACAGGAAAGTTTTCCAAATACACTAATACCAAAGCAGAATGTTAAGAACAAGCAGGAGATGTTATATTGTGTTTGATGGAGAAAGAGGAAGCAGTAGGGAAATAATTCAAAGATAAGGTATAGAAATCAAGATATAAATAAAATCACAGTACTTTTAGGGACTGTTTGTAGTTCAGATGGGCTGGAGAGAAGAGTACAAGTGAGGAGAGTATTTAGCAAAAAGTCAGAGAATTAAGTAGAGAACTTGTATTTCGTATTCTTTTATGATAATGTCAATCAGATGTAGTAAACCTAGAGATAGGAGGCATGGCACACCATGCAGGGCCACATGGAGAAACACCAGGGTGGTTAGGAGGCCAAAGATTGGAGTCAGACAATGGTTTAGGTCAGAGACCTTATTGGGGTTTCCATGGACAAGGCAGGACAGAGCAAGGTCCTGGTTAGTTTGAAAAATTTCAGTGGGCTTTGGGCTACGGATGATATTACGTCCTGTGGTATATAGGCCAGACAGAGGAGGCATGGCTCCAGATAGGTTAGCCTGCATAGTAAAGGCATGCTCCAGGCTGAGTCCTTTCCAGGTTGAAGCAGTCTCTGGTCTCTTCTGTAATTAGCTTTGGAGATTGGGAGAAGTGGGGTGGGGCGTTAGGGAGTAATTGTGGAATGTGTTCTTTTGGCAGAATGCATTCTCTGCTGTATTTCTTTCATGGGAGAGGTCTGTTCCTTTTAGTAGGAAGAACGTCTTGCTGAAATATATTATGTTTAAAGAAGATGGATGTTTTCCATTGTAGAGTGCACATAATTTCCTAGGTGACACAGCTAAATAACCTAATAGGAGCAGTAGCTGTAATAATGCTACTCTCATGAAGTTCCTAGTAATGTAACATCAGACACACAGTAAGTACTCATCAAATACATAAATGGTTGGTATCAGGAATGACAAAAGCGACCCTCTAGTCATCAATGAATGATGAGGGAAGTGAATATCTTGCAAGGATAAGAGAAGCTCCTGAAGGAAAGGGATATATTTAATTCATTCATCCAGCAGATTTCAATGAGCACTTATTATGGGTTGGCATAGGTCATGAAGAGACTCTCAGCTTTCTAGGCTTTGGGCATGGATGGCCTCTGAAGATAAAAATGACTTGCTTCATATTATCGGAGACCTTACCAAAATAATCGGTAATTTTCCTTAATCACTTGTTAACTGAATGTCATGAAGCTCTCTGTGGAAGGGGGATGTGAGGAAGGGAAAAACAACAAGAAAATTAGGATTATAATATTATTAGAGTGCTAACTATATTTTAAATCATTTCCACTAGGTGACTGTAGAAAGAGACTTTCTGTTTCTGAAGAGCTTAATCCTCCCAGATAATTTCCTCTAATGTGCCACTCCAGGTCCAATCCTCTTTTTTCTTTTTTCCTCAACTCCTTAAGACTCATCAGAGGCTGCTGAGCGATCTTTTTGAACACAAGAAAGAAGATTATTATCATCATTATGCTGTTACCCTTGAAGAAAGCATGTAAAGAGACTGACAGAGGATGCATAACTTAAGAAAACATAAAAACTCAAGGTTGCAAAAATAGCCTCTTGCTTCTCTTGCCACTAAATCTAATTGAGACTAAATATATTTATACATGTGCACACGTGCGCACACACACAAACACACACCCCGCTACTATGGAACATTGGATCTATGTATTTTACCAGACCATAAGCTTCATAATAGTAGGAACCACATGTATTTGTTCACCAATATATAATCCACTATTTTCATAGTACTTGGCACAAAGTAGGCACTTAATAGACATCAGTTGAATGGATAAGTAAACTGTATTTCCAGGCCCTCTTCCCAGTTATTTCTTGTGTCTATCTTTTCCTACTTGCCGTAGCTTTTATATTCTCTCACAATTTCATTCCAGATATTTCTCTTCCTCTTCCAACAATTGTTTTCATTAGTTTATAAAACTTCTGTATTATTAGGGAATTACCTTTCACTACCTATGTCTCTATCTGGTTCATGGATTTAGGCAGAGGAGCAGATCTTCAATCTCCCCACTTTCCCTTTCATTTGTTCCCCAGACTTCTTTCCTCCTCACTGCTGGGTTGCCTACTCCATGATGCCTGCATCCCTGCAGTGCTTTCTTAAAGACCTAGCAGAATAACCGTGGTCTCAGAACTTTTGTCTGCTGATTGGGATTGGATATCCTTCCTCCCTACCCCAACCCCAGGGTTCAATTTCAATTCCAATTTCAAATCAGGGAAGTTTTGAATGAAGCGGCCATGCTGTGGGGAAAGGAGCATTGGGATGGGAATCAGACCTGGGTTCGTGGTGGTATTACCACTTACTAAATGTTTATTCTTTGAAACTCTATTTAACTCTGAGCTTTGGTGTCGTCATCTCTAAAATGGGCTTCAAAACATTGACATACGTAAATAGCTCAGTGCTTAGCGATAGATCCATTTGTTTTCCCTTGATTCCCTGACCTCCTCTAACTCAGGGTTTCTCAACCTCAGCATTATTGACCTTTTGGGCCAGATAATTCTTTGCTGTGGGGTCTCTCCTGTGCATAGGATATTTGCAGCAACTCTGAGCTCTATTTTTTAGATGCCAGTAACCTTCCCTCCCAGTTGCCAGGACAAAAAATGTCTTCAGACATTGCCAAACACTCCCTGGGGTGGGGTGGAGGTGGGACAAAATTCCTCTGGTTCAGAACAAATGCTTTAACTTTAGAAACTGAATGTAGTAAACTCATTCTGCAAATTTAGTTATATCAGATGTCTGAACCAATCCTGCCCAGACTTGAGGATCTAAGAATCTTTTGGCAGTTGTTCATTATTCATCCATCCATCTTTAATTCATTCATTTTTATGTTTCTTGAAGTCAGGTTTTTAAAAATTAATTTTATTCCTTGCTCCATACCCAAAGTCCTAGAGTTGTCTCTAACAACACATAGTACTCAGTATATATTTGCTGAATGAATTAATGGGTTAATAAATAAATCCATCTATTTATCATCTATCCAAAATTTACTGTCATGAAAATATCTGTCATGAAGTATAAAAAGATGAATAGAACAGGGACCCTGTATTTAGGGACATTAGAATTTAAGGAGAGAGAGAGAAATTTACACAAAACCAATAGAATACCTGTATTAGTTTCCTAGGACCGTCATATGAAAGTATCACAAACTGGATGTCTTAAAATAAGAGAAATGTATTCTTTCACAGTTCTGGAGGCTGGAAGTCCAAAATTAGGGTGTTAGCAGAATCAATCTCCCTCTGAAGCTTCTTCTAGCTTCCAGTTAACCCAACGCATTCTTCAGTTTGTGCAGCATAATTACATGCTCTGCCTTTGTGTTCACATGGCCATCTTTCCACAAAGGTGTCTGTGTTTCTGTGTCTCGTCACTCCTTATAAGGACACTGGTCATATTGGGTTAAAGGCACTCCCTAGTCCAGTATAACCTCATCTTAAAGACCCCATTTTCAAATAAAGTCATTCTGAGATACTAGGGATTAGGACTTTAAATATCTTTGTGGAGGACAAAACTCAAACTCATAATAATATTAAATCTGAAAATAGAGGTAGGGAGAAAGTATTCTGTGACCAAGAGGAAGGAGAGAGTAATTCTTAACCATGAATAGAAGAGAGTAAAGAGAGATTTATTGCCTTCTTGGAGAAGCCTTGAATGATGGGTAGAGTCTGGGCTAGCAGGTTAGGATAAGAAGCAGCTAGTTCTAGCTGAAGATGCAGAATAAACAATGGCAGACAAGGAGTTAGAAAATGACACACAGGCTGTCATCCCCTGACTTGCCTTAGCCAGTAGCTACACGTTTTTTTTTT
>CM053613.1:24411065-24424456 GCA_028646535.1 Procyon lotor | reverse complement strand
AGAAACGAAATCTGGCCATTTGCAATGACGTGGATGGAACTGGAGGGTATTATGCTAAGCGAAATAAATCAGTCAGAGAAAGACAAGTATCACATGATCTCTCTGATATGAAGAATTTGAGAGGCAAGGCAGGAGTTTGGGGGGGTGGGGGAGAGAAATGAAACAGGAAGGGATGGGGAGGGAGACAAACCATAAGAGACTCCTAGACTCAAGAAACAAACTAAGGGTGGCTGGGAGGTGGGAGGGTAGGGATAGGGTGGCTGGGTTGTGGACACTGGGGAGGGTATGTGCTGTTAAGTGCTGTGAAATGTGTAAATCCGACAATTCACAGACATGTACCCTGGGGCAAATAATACATTATATGTTAATAAAAATTAAAAAAAAAATTGAAGTTCATATTGGTCAGGTATTAAGACACAACCTAGGTCAACTGAGAAATAAGCTAAGAGGCCAGTTTATAGTAGCCTAAATGATCATCCTAAGTTCCTGTTCCACTTTTTAAGACTTTACCTGAGAATCAGAAGAACAGAGTTTGAATTTGGGGCTTGATATATATATATTAAATGTTCATTCTCAGAATATCTGTCAAGTACCAATAGAGATAAGGCTCATGAGCTTCTGAGAATTCAGTAATAAACAGTAAAAGAATAAGACATATCAGGTCTGGGACCTTATGGAACCTATGTTCTAAAAAACAAAATATACATGAATTGACAGATTACTAACTGATTTAATTGCAATTTTGTTACAACAGCTGAATTGTCTAAATACACTTGCCGCACATACAGTGTTAGTGTGATTATTACATGAGTGAATGCACGGTTGGCACAAAACAGAGTTAGTGAATCTCACTCATTAGCTCTTATCCTATCAACTCCCCCATTCCCCACATTGTTTGCCAGTTACTACTTTTTGTGTAGAATACTTCAAGTCAAGAAATTATATTTCACAAAGTAAGTTGTTTTTGACTCCAGTTTGGCAGAGGTCACCAGGATTTTCATTTTTTTTTTTCACAGATACCACTGAAACACTTTTATGTTTTAGAGCTCTTTAGTGATCTTCTCCAGGTTTTATTCATTTTTTCCCTAGTTCCTGGGAAAGCTTGTCCTTTGACAGGTGAAATCATGAGTGACTTAAAATGAAATAGCTTTTTAAAAAATTTAAACACAGAGGATGTTTCTTTTTCTTCACTATTTAAAGAGGTGGGGCAGAGAGCAATGGTCCAGGAGGTTCTTTTCTTCAGTGCTGATCTAAAAGGTCAGGACTCTGTGAAGTTAAATTTTATCTATACTGTAGCTCTAGCAGGCTGCTTGAAGCACAGCTATCCGTGACTCTATTCATCTTTCGACCATCTCCCAGCACCTCCATTCTTCCCTTAGCTCCACACTGACACCACATATTCCTCCAATGCTTATTTTGTAAAATCCCTGCCCCGATGAAGCCCCCAAGTTATCTCCCTGTTATTGAAGGATAAAGTTGAACTTCTGCTGACTTTCTAATCCCAGCTCTGCCTTGTACTCACTGTGTGGCCTTGGGCTAACTCCTAATTGTTCTAAGCCTATTTTGATGCATGCTAAAGGGACAAACACCTACCTTTGTAGGTGATTGCAGGATTAAACAAAATATCATGAAATAGTTTGCAATGCTACATTTGGTGGGTGTTCACAAAATGTTACTTCCCTCACCTTCCTCTAATAGCCTGTAACAGAGCATCTAGCCAGTGATGAGGGTTTTCCAAGGCTGCTCTACATAGCCCTAGCTTCTGCAGATGGGACTGAGGATGACAATGACAAGTAAGAGAAAGCACAGCCAACCAGATGTGAAGCCTATGGCCCTGCTGACTACAGAAACTCCTTTTACATCTGTTCCACATAACAGGGTTTCTCAGGTATTTGGCTTTAAAAAATAATTTTAGACCTAAACTGAGTTGGAAAGTGGGAAAGTTAGCCAACTGCAAAGTTAGAAGGAAGAGGGCACGCAAGACTTCCCTCACTTCTGATACCACTGCAAGTTCTCCAAAACACTCTTGGGTAAGTTATTCACTGGAAGGACTCATGGGACACAATGAAAGTAGTTCTATTTACAGTTACAGTTTGTTACAGGTAAAGGACACACATTAAAAATCACTCACGGTAATAGACCCATTGGGTGGCTTCCATGAGGGGTTCAAATATGTAGCTCAAAATTGCCCTTTTCCTGTGGAATTAGGGCAGTGTTATTCTCCTGGGTTAAAGTGACAATGCTCATGGAATATTGCCAACCAGGGAAGCTCACCCAGACCTTGTGGTCCACAGTTTTTACTGGGATCCATCATGTGTAGGCATGACTGATTACTCATGCAACTGATCTCACTCTCTATTCCAGAGGTGGATTCAACACCATGTGACCCAAAGCCTGCACCCTAAATCTTATTGTTAGACTCTGGTGTGACCCAAAGGTCCCACACAGATAAAGACATTCCTTCCAGGCATAACATTCCAAGATTACCTCTCAGAAGCCAAGGACAAAAGCCAGAGCTCTCTTTGAGCAAGGTTAAATTCTTTCCTACACAGAAACCCATTCTCTCTCTCTTTTTTTTTTTTTTTAGAAACCCATTCTCTTAAATGTACACTATCCACTCTAGCTAAGTCAGTTATGATCTCCTGCACCTTAACCTTTTATTTTTGTTTTGTGTTTGTTTTGCTTTTTTTGTTTTTGTTTTCAATCTTTTATTCATTCCTGTACCTGAAATTCCCTATATTCCTCTCTCTGCTTTCCCTTCATTCAAGATCTGTCTCAAGTCAAACCACCAGTGTTACAATCACAGGCTCATATTACACTTTTTTTATTTCCAGTAGTTTACTTCATCTACATACTCTTCAACACTTCACTTCAACAAACATTATGTCTACACTGTTCTGGATGGAAAAAAAAAAGATTGTGAGAGAGAGAGAAATGACTAACATATTAATCCTTGATTTAAAGGACAGGAGACAGTAGGACAAGAGAGACAGGTTATTTTTATTCAGTTGTTCAGTGCATATTTATTTTTTTAATATTTTATTTATTTATTTGACACAGAGAGAGATCACAAGTAGGCAGAGAGGCAGGCAGAGAGAGAGAGGGAGAAGCAGGTTCCCCGCTGAGCAGAGATCCCGATGTGGGGCTCGATCCCAGGACCCTGAGATCATGACCTGAGCCAAAGGCAGAGGCTTTAACCCACTGAGCCACCCAGGCGCCCTAGTGCATATTTATTTAATATGTACTCTACATAAGGACCTAAAATAGTTGTTAGAATTTATAATTATCTAGAATTATAGACAGAAAAAAATGTAAGATCCAGTAAGAGAGGCTGTGGATGATGGGATCAGATTCTGGTGGGTCTTGGTATCATATTAACAAGACAAGCTTTTAGAGTCCTATATTTTCTTAACGGTATAATATTTACAATACAATACAATGTTAGTATAAAAAATATAAAAGTATAAAAGATAACTTTTTTTAGTTAGTACTTATGCATTTAATGAATCTTATACAAAAACATTATGTGACCAGCATATTTCAACCTGTAATTTGTTATTATTGCTTAGAATGGGGAAATTATAAAAAGTAGATCATTTTACAGTATTTAACAACCACTGTGGCCACATTGCTATATACCAGCTGTATCAGCCCTAGGTATAGATAATCTGCAGCTGTGACTAAAATCATGTAATATCTGGAGTTTGAGATTTACCACTATGGTAAAGGGAATGGCATACTCAGGTATGGTTTTAAGGAAAGTCTCCAAGGGACCATGGTGGAAAGTAGATCAGATTGGGATAAGGCAGGAGTTGGAAAGACCAGTGAAGATGCTACTGAAATAGTTGAGAAATAAGGAAGATCTGAATCAGATCAGAGAAATACGGTTCAAGGGGAGGAGATAGACCTTTATCAGTCTTTATGACTTGGAGAATGGACCAGAAATATGAGTTGGAAAGGGGAAAAAAATCTCAGTTTCTAGTTTGTGTGATCCAAGATTATGGTGGCAACCAAGAAAGGAGATACAGAATGACAAACAAGTTTGGAAGGAAAGAAAATGAATCTGTTTAGAAGGTAGAATGAGTTCTCAGTATATTCAAATTTATGGTATACAACCTCATTGTTTCATATATCTGAATTTCCTCTTCAATTAAAATTTAACCAAGACAAAAAATAAGTGATATCCCTTTTTTATATATGCCAGAAAATGTTTAGTTAAAGAGCACCAGCTTTTTATTGAAAGTCTTTGAGTGCCAGGGCCAATTAGCTGTGTGATCCAGTCCAAGTTGCTTAATCTGAGTCTCGGTTTCCACATTTCCAAAATGTGATAATAATAATAATATTGATATCTGCCACACATATTGTAAATAGCTACATGATTTTTAGTTGGGTGGGGTTGGGAGGTGGTCTTATATTGAATAAGAATTTCTTCCTGATTGTTTTGAATCACTTACCAAAATACTAGTAGTGAGAAAATGTCTGTTTATGACAAGACCAAAGTCAAAA
Source organism: Procyon lotor (assembly GCA_028646535.1). Classification (NCBI taxonomy): domain Eukaryota; kingdom Metazoa; phylum Chordata; class Mammalia; order Carnivora; family Procyonidae; genus Procyon; species Procyon lotor. The sequence continues at coordinate 24,419,950 of CM053613.1, read as the reverse complement.
CCAAATGTATATTTCTCTCCCAATCTAACTTTCAAAAAGCAAAGCTGCCTGATAACTGTATACAGACATCAAAAGGAAAACAGATGTTGTCCTATTTACCTCTGCATTTCTTCATTCTTGAGAAAAACAAGGTTTTATACCTCAGATTCACTTGTGTAATCAAGAGGGTTTTCTCCTTCTTCTGCCTCACCCCCAAGTCTCAGTCATCTGAGGTTATGCCCAAGCCTGGTTGTGATTTGCCTTGTGTATTGTAATGCCTAATGTATGGGTAGTTCTCTATTATTTAAAAAAAAAAAAGTCAAAATCAGGCTCTCCAAGTATAAAATGAAATCCACCTGAGTACATCTTAAACAGTGTTTCTAGTGTGGGAAAAATGTCAATAAAAGGCTTCCTAGAGCCTCTTTGCAAGAAGACAAAAGGAAAATACCAGACTACCCATAGATAAGAACAAGAATTCTATTTACATGCCTCCCTCAATTGGTCAGAGATCTCAGTGCTTGAGAACACAGGTCATTACTAATTGCCAGGTAATTTGTGCTGGAGATCTTTCACTTGACCCTATAGATCCATAGTCCCTCCTTCTAAATCTACCCTTAGTGAGTTACATTAACAGGCCCTCTTTCATCCTTTGGCTTCTTTTTTGGTCCAGCCAATGAAAAATCTATTATTAAATTTTCCTCAAGTTGTCCAATCCAACCTATGTGTAGTTTCTGCTTCCTGCTGAAATATGACTGATATACTGATCTCAGGAATAAAATAAGTCTCAGAATGTAAAAGCCATACTCCAAAATTCAGTTTCCTTGTTGTCAAGGTGTCTGATATCCCCATACCTCTTACTCCTTCAGATTATAGAAGGCAACACTGTCTAAGAGAACTCTCTGAAATGAAGAAAATGTTTAATTCAGTGCTGTCCAACCAACATGGTAGCCACCAGCCACATATATGGCCATTGAACACTTGAAATATGACTAGTGCAGCCAAGAAACTAAATTTAAATTTTTATTTAATTTTAATCAAGTAAAACTTAAATTTAAATAGCCACATATGACTGGCAGCTACCATGCTGGGCAGTGCAAGCTAGAAAAAACAGAAATATTATCTGGAAAGAATTGTGCCTTAATTCTTGGATGGTTTTTAGGTGTTGTTGCTAACATTTTAGGTCACCTCTAAATCCTAAAGTCATGGGCAGGGACAAAAGGATCCTTATTCCTTCTTGTCTATCTTTTTCATCTTTATGTACCAGATCCAAACCCATTGCTCAAAACGGACTGAACTCCTTTGTTTGCTGTTCTGGTTTCCAACTACTTTATCACCACCACTACCATCTCCACCTCAACCTTTTACAAACTCACTTTCTTCTTCCAAGTAGGTATAAGCAGTATTTCCTGAGTCAAGGTCTTCATTCCTCAACTTAATTTGCAGTACCCTTCAGTCATTTACCTACTTCACCTATCATTGCTCTGTAAGTGGCTCCCAAATCTTTGTCTCTACTCAGGAACTAACTCTCTATATGCAATCACCATTCCTTTATTATTCTTTCAACATATGCTTTTGAGTATCTACTATGTATTGGGTTTTCAATAATATTGCTACAGCATAATAACAATAACATCAACAATAATGATGGTTAATATTTATTTAGTATTTTCATGTGTCAGGCACTATGGAAGAGCTTTCCCTGTATAACTTATTCAGTCTTCTTACAACACTATAAATTAGGAGCTATTGTCATTTAAGGGTGAATAAACAAGCACAGAGAATTTGGTAATTGCCAGAAGCCATACGGCTAGTAGTTAATAGAGTCAGCATTTGAATGCAGGTAGTCCAGCTCTAGAATATATGCTCCTTACTATTACTACGCTGTACTGCCAATGGCCAGACCCCTGGTAAGGGCAAACCAGGAGAGTCTCCATCTGTTCCTGGAAACCATATTACTAGTGTCACTTATACTAGGCATATTCACAGTGCACATCCAGAGGCTAGTAATCTTTACAATTTTCTAGAAATCGCAAGATATAAATAGTATGTAACTTACATGTAATAGTTTTCTTTTTTACCCCTAAAGGCTTTGCTGGTAAATAATGCTAATGTGGATCAAAGCCATTCCTTTAAAATTAGACAATAGCATTTAGACAGGGAAATCAAACATTATTAAGACAAAGTTGTGATAGAATACTACCCCTCCCCACCCTGGAAGGCAATTTGCCACAACATAAAAAAAGTTGTAAAAATATACCTAATCTGTGATTTGGCAATTCAATTCTGAAAATATATTCTGAGAAAATAATCAGAGAAATTTGCAAATACCTATGAACAAGGATGTTAATCTGCAGCATGATTTATAATAATGTTAAATTTGAAATCGCCAAAATGTGTAGCAAAGAGGAATTAAATATTTTTGTATCCACAAAATGGGTATATGCTCATTTTTTATATGAACATATATACAGATTTGTTGTTAATCATATTAAGCAGTGATCAACAACAAATCTGTATATATGTTCATATAGAAAATGCTTATAGTCTCTTTTTTAAAGTAAAGAGTCTATACAGGCTAATCATTTTTTAAGGAAGTATACATATGTGTAAGAAAATTTTAAAAATCTGAAAGCATATATACCAAATGCTATCTCCAGATTGTAGTATTTGGATGGATGATTTTTATACTTTTCCCTTTTCTTACCAATATACCTTATGTTACCCCAATTAATAATTATTTTTAAATAAAAATTCACCAGTTGCCTTAATATAGAGCATATTAAATTTTCTTTTACTGAAGCTGAATGAGAAATGGATATGGTAGTATTTATTTACTAGGACATGCTTGTTTCTAAAATCATGGTTCTGTAGAAATAAAAAACAAGCCTCTGCATTGTAAATTTAAAACCATCAATTTCACTATAGACTTCTATTTAAATTGTCAGAGTCTAATTTATGGATAACCTTCCTTGACTCTTCCCTTGATTAAAATTTGATTAATGAAGGTCAACTGTTCCTTGATTGGATGGATGACAAGGGAAACAAACAAATACAAATAAATAAATAAAACAACTGGAATGCAGATCTCTCTTCTGTTATTTCCTGGAGATAATGATCTCAGAAAGAGTTATTTAATATTTCCTGACTTCAAATTAGTTTCCTGTATGTGGAGATAAATATAATAAATAATTCAAATAAATTTAATGGGTATAAAATAAGGCATGTATGAAAGAGGCATTCTGTAAATTTAAAGCATTACATAAATGTTAATCAGGGAAGGGTGATGATATTTTTAGTTTGTTTTCCTCTGTCATTTACTCATCTTGAGACTTTTAGCAAGTCACTTAACCTTAACAATTGTCAAATTCTTCTTCCTTAAAACAAGGGTAGAATATGTCTGATGACCTCTCCAGTTGTATCTGACTCTGTCATCCTATTATTCTACTGGCCTGTTTGTGGCTTGTGACAGCTTATTCCAGGGCCCTGGAAAATGATATGGAAATTGAGCTCATCGAATATGGCAAGAAACACGAAGCTGACTTCAGTGCTGATGTGATGATGGTTAGGATGGCTTTAGAAGAACTGCTCTGCCCCAGCATCCTCTCTGAATCATTTCCTTTCCACGTCAGGGCAAAGATGAAGAGTAAAGAAATTCTTCAGCGACCCTATACTGGAATCCAACCCAGAAATGATTCCTAAGGAACTTCGTGCAGAAAGCTTTGCCTGGAGCATGAACTCTGTCCCTCTCAAAGGCTGCCTCTGCCTTCCCAAAAGCCTGGGCTGACTCTCTTGCACTGCTTATCCTAGAAAGCCCTATGGTGAAACTGAGTGGTAATGACTCTTTAAACATTTATGGTAGAAAAAAAATGTGTGTGAGAACAAAGTTTCTCACTGCTCTCTTCTGAGCAGAAGAGTTCTTCTGACCAGAGGATACGTTACTTATAAAAAATAACTTCCGGAAAAAAATATGCCAGTTTTCTCACTTGTGAAAGTTATAAAAATATCCAGAAAAATAGAATATCAGAGGAGGAAAGGTACTGATTAGTTGATTCTGCCCAGTCTTGTACAAAGGTAGAAAATGAGACAAAGTAGGGTCAAAGGGTACAATAATGAAATTGAGTCATCCAAAATGTACTATGTTCCACTGCAGAACAAGACCTTTAAACACACACACACACACAGATGTATATACACACATATAATAAATACATATTATATATATCATATTAGTGGATATGATCTTGGGATATGTAGACAGATTTCATGATATTAACCTATAACATAGATATAATTTACTCTCTAGTTTTTAAATAAAGAAGGAGATATTAAGCTAGATTGAATGACTTCTCAAGGTCACAAATCTAATTAGTAGCAGAGCTTGAGCCTTTTGTCCTTGACAATCAGAATCAGAAAAAAGGAAAACTTCTTTTTTTCCTTTTCTTTTTTTCCCAACTAAGAACATCCGGCCAGGGATGAGTAAGCAGACACTAAGGTACTTTTTTAACTTCCTAAAGATATAACAACTTGGATGCCTCTAAGTATCAGCCAGTTATTCCTTTATAGTCTTGCTTTCTATCCTGGCCACTGGCAAAGTGGCATTATTATACTGTGAGTCATCATGCTAATAAATAAATCTAATTTGAAGATACCCCTTCTTCACTTTCTGGCACAATTTAACCCTCCCCACTTCTTCCCATCCCTTTCCACTTCCAACAACATTCCCTAGTGTCTAAGAACAAAATGTCACTGAAGCCGTTGCATGAAATAAAGAGAGGACAAGAAGATGCTAAAATATTACAAAACCGTGACTTTGGAAAGGAACTTTCAGAGCTATTTGAGATGATTTAGAGAGTGAGTATCTTTCACAGAAAGAATTGCAGAAGAAATGTTCAAGGATATACTAGAGTTTGCAAAAAGACTATCTGAAAATTATTGGTAGTGGTCAATGAGGGAGAGAGAGGGGAGTGGTCAGGTAACAAGTCTACATATTTTTAAGCTCTTCTTCCAAGCTTCAAAGCAACTTCTACTTTGGTTTGCAATTTTATTTATCCTTCACCATTTGGGCCATTTCTTTTCATATCTGTATCTTCAAAGGCAAAGTTTATTGATTAAAAAAACAATACTCAGGGCCTATCCCAGAGTTTGACACAGAGAACATTTTCATAAATATTTACTTACTACAAAAATATGGTTCATAGGAATTGGAAGACTTAAATGGAGTGGTTGAATAGTTTCTGTCTGAATAGCATTTCTTCTTTCAGGGAAGCATCTCTCCCCAAAGCTATAATGATTCTTCCTTCTTCAAAATATTCAGGACTACCTTGGCCCCAAGGATGTGAAATCTGCAAGAGCTCACTCTTTCTCAAGACTTCCTGGATGGGTAAATATGTATGACTTAAGCCAGGCCAATCAGGGCTTTCCTCAAATATTTTGTTAGCACAATCGGAAAAGCTATTCTTTATTTTTCTGACTTCATGTACTCTAAAGACCAAATAACTTGGAACTGTCTTGAGGCCTTTTACTAATAAGAGACTGAGAAAAATGAGAGTCAGAGTGTCTTAGTGCCATTATATAAACTTTGAATGTAGCCATATCTGAAAATCTATCTTTTGTTTTTCCTGTCATATGAGTCAATAAATTCGCTTACAATTTGAGTGGAGGTTCTCTCATTGGCAACCAAAAGAGACCTGGCCAAGATAATAAATCATGTGTGTTCATAGAGTCTCTTCCATATTTTAGATTCTGTCATCCCATTCAGAAATAATCGAGAAGGATGAGCTGTTGCCTCATGAAAACTCCATGTAAAGGAACCAACTAAAAATTTCACTGATGATTTATATTAAAGAAAAATGAATGTTGATAAGTGTTTTCTAGGCTTGTGAGAAAAGTCTCAGCAAAAGCCATAATAGAGTATTTTCTTCTTAAGTGTCAAGTGCTGGGTCTTATATATATGTAACCTCTCCTCTGCTTTTAGGACAGTTACAGGGCAGTCCATATGTAGTGGAAGGATTGTGAGAAGTGGACTCAGAAGACACAAGTCTTATCATCTGCTATGCTGTACCTCACTATAAGCTCAGATGAGGACACATTCATTCTTTCATGTCTCACATTCTTTATTGCTAACAAAGGGATGATAATAGCTATTTCATGGGTGGTTGTGGGCATTGAATGAAATTAGATATAAATATGAAAGCTTGATCCAATGTCAGACTTAAAACATTTTGTGTATATCTCTACTGTAGCAAAGTAAATCATGCAAAAAAGCATTTACTCAATGTTTTTATTCCTATGAACTAGGGTTTGCTTTAGATGTAAGGTAAAGTAGTAACAAAACAAAGTCTACTACCTTTGGTATACTTATATCCTACTGGGGGAGAAAGACAATAAGAAAAAATAAATATATAATATAACATAACATAACATAATATAGTATCTGGAACTGATAAGTGCCACAAAGAAAAATAAAGCAGGGTAAAATAATACCACTTTACATGAGAAGGTCATGGAAGGCATCACCAAAAAGGCAATTTAAGCAAGGGCAAAATGAGGTAAAGTAATAAACCATATAACTATCTGGAGTAGAACATTCCAGGCTGAAGAAAGAGCTATTGACATGTTTGAGGACCAAGAATGGGACCTTTGATGCTACAGCAGAGTAAACAAGGAGGATTGTAAGAAATGGCACATATGTCTGATTTTAATATAATTGTGTCTTTATTCATGTTCACCACACTCAACTTTAAGCTCCTAGAGAATAGGGACAGCATTTTCTGAATCTAGATTCCCAATGCCTAGCATAATATCAACAAAGAATAGATGTTGAAACATTTAGTATATATTTGTAATAAATTATGCATGTATGATTGAATTATTGGGATCTCAGTAAGTGATTGTCAGGTTTGGATCTAAATGATACATTCTGTTTAGGCCAGATTTGGCAATCGTTACACATTCATAACTACAGAAATAATATATGGGAACAGTAGTTGGTCTTATGTTTTGACACTGTTCTATAAAATGAGATCACCTATAGGAAAGGCATTGAGGTGTTACAGAACTGCTAGTAGGCATATTTTTGTATGTGGTTTCTGATTAACTTAATGTATTAAATGTTCTAAGAATATTATTGTATAGGATCTGTGACAGAATTATGTAAAATACAAGAGAAAACAGCAACAAGTGTTATGAAGTGAAGCAATACATAAGGTCAGATCTAAATCAAGTCATCTTTGTTGAAAAATTAAAAAAAAATTTAAAAGTGACTCCTTTGTCATTGAAATGACCAAGCAAATTCTCACTTACTTGATTCTCTTATTTCATCTAGATACTACTCAAAGATGTTTATCTAGATATTCAAGAGAAAAGAGAATCTTTCACATTTTAAAACACTTTTGAAGTTTTCAATGATATTCAATGATATTCTACTTAAATCTCAAAATATCAAATTGATATTTAATTGAAAATATCAGTTTTCAATTAAAACTTACTCAGAGAGGCTACGTAACATGAATAAAGTTGCAAATGTCTGGAAAGAACTTCAATTTAAGTCTTATAGTTCCTGGTCTAGTGTTCTTTCTATTCAAGAAGAATTCAATTACTAGTATGGATTGAAGAATCATCTTAACTAAAGCAAATATGAAATTAAAACTAAAAGTGACTACCTGTAATTCTTTTAAAATTTCTGAGGTTGGATTATTTAAATGCGAAACAGATAATCATCATTTTAGTTTCATAATCATATTGACCTAGCCATGAAAAATGTAAACATTTTTGTAAATGTAAATGTAAAATACTACACCAAAAATAAAACAATTTGTATTTATTCAGTGTCGCATCAGAATAGAATAAAACCCAATGTTAGTTAACTTTGTAAATTTCTATTTTCCTTACCTAAGCTCCACTTTTATGAATTCACATGATGCCTAAACAAGGGAGTATAGGAGATCCTCCTCACATCATTACCCATTATTTAAATCCCTGTAATTATAAGACTGTGTGGAAAAGAAACATCATAAAATGAAAATATTCTCCTATAATCACAGGTAAAAATCTTTTCTACTTTAATATTGCTTCTTTCTTACTAACAATGTATTTTCTTACTCTTTAGATTATCTGCAAGAGTCATTTTCTGCTATTTATAAGATATTAAATATCAAAAACTATAATGCAATTAAATTATAATTATAATTTGCAAACACAATGCAAATTAACAAATAAAATTACAAATCTTTCAAGAAATTCACAGTTCCTTGAAGTATGCTAAATCCTCATTAAAGAACTTCTCAAATTCTCCCAGTCAATGACACAGGGGAATCTGATAAAATTAGACCAGTTAATACAAAAGAGAAAATCAGCATGGATGATGAGATATGCATTCCAAAGTAGAAGTAGTTGACTATCAAAAGATTAAGTCTAATCCTATAGAAAATTAGTGTCATTCCAAAATATTTTTTGTAAAGCCACCTTTTTAATTATCATATTGCAAAAGTCAAATATGTAGTAAATGTTGTAATATACTATCCTACAAGTATGATGGAAAAGTATGGATAAATGAAATCAATACTCAATATATTCTTTGTGCTAACTCTAAGCATATAGTTGCAATTTTAATGTAAAGGTTGCTAAGTGTAAGATAAAATAAACTGTGTTCAAGCTTTAAAATCATAGAAAAAATATAGATGTTGCTTCCTGATTCTTCCAGAAGTCACCTCCAAAGCAACAAGAGTAACAAAAACACAAGATCCTTGCTCAATAAAACTATAATTATCTAATATCTAAACCAGGGGATATAACCAAGGAGGGAAGATATATTTAAAAGCATACTAAAAGGCGAAAGATTTATATGATCTGAAGAGAAACAAATCAAAACCACAGTGAGATACCACCTCACACCAGTCAGAATGGCT
>CM053613.1:24391539-24403417 GCA_028646535.1 Procyon lotor | reverse complement strand
AAAAAAAAAAAAAAAAGAACAAAGGCAGTACCAATGACTAGGGACCTAATCAATATGAATCAATATGGACATCAGTAATATGTCAGAACTAAAGTTCAGAATGATGATTATCAAGGTGCTAGCTGGGCTCAAAGAAACCATGGAAGGTATTAGAGAATCCTTTTCTGGAGAACTAAAATCCCTTTCTGAAAAAATGAAAGAACTAAAATCTAACCAATTTGAAATCAAAAAAGCTATTAATGAGGTGCAATAAAAAATGAAGGCTCTTACTGCTGGGATAAATGAGGCAGAGAGAATTAGTGATATAGAAGACCAAATGATGGAGAATAAAGAAGCTGAGAAAAAGACAAACAACCACTGGACCACAAGGGGAGAATTTGAGAAATAAGTGATACCATAAGATGAAACAATATTAGAATAATAGGGATTCCAGAAGAAGAAGAGTGGGCAGTAGGTATATTAGAGCTAATTATAGCAGCAAATTTCCCCAATTTGGTGAAAGGAACAAGCATCAAAATCCAGGAGGCACAGAGAACCACCCTCAAAATCAATAAAAATAGGTGAGCACCCTGTCATCTAGTAGTAAAACTTACAAGTCTCGGTAACAAAGAGAAAATCCTGAAAGCAGCTAGGAACAAGAGGTCTATAACATACAACGGTATAAATATTAGATTGGCAACAGACCTATCCACAGAAACCTGGCAGGCCAGAAAGGACTAGCATGATATATTTAGATTTTAATCTAAATACATTTTAAATGAGAAAAATATGCAGCCGTGAATATTGTATGCAGCTAGACTGTCAATGAAAATAGAAGGAGAGATAAAAAGCCTCCAGGGAAAACAAAAAATAAAAGTATTAGCAAACACTAAACCAGCCCTTCAGGAAATATTGAAAGGGATCCTCTAAGCAAAGAGACAGCCTAAAAGTAACAGACCAGAAAGGAACAGAGACAATATACAATAACAGCATATTGTCTTACAGGCAATACAATGGCACTAAATTCATATACTACAATAGTTACCCTGAATGTAAATGGGCTAAATGCCCCAATCAAAAGACACAAGGTATCAGAACAGATAAAAAAACAGGACCCATTGATATGCTGTCTACAATAAACTAATTTTAGAACCAAAGACACCTCCAGATTTAAACTGAGGAGGTGGAAAACATTTACCATGCCAATAGACATCAAAAGAAAGCTGGGGTGGCAATCTTTATATCAGAAAATTAGATTTTAAGGAGATGAGAAAGGATACTATATCATACTTAAAGGGTCAATCCAACAAAAAGATCTAATAATTTTAAATATCTATGCCCTTAACATGGGAGCAGCCAATTATATAAACCAATTAATAACAAAGTCAAAGAAACACATTGACAAAAATACAATAATGGTAGAGGACTTTAAGACCCCCTTCACTGAAATGCACAGATCATCTAAGCAAAAGATCAACAAGGAATAAAGGCTTTAAATGACACACTGGACCAGATGGACAACATAGATATATTCAGAACATTCTATCCCAAAGTAACAGAATACACGTTCTTCTCCAGTGCACATGGAACATTCTCCAGAATAGATCATATCCTGGGTAACAAATCAGCTCTCAATGAGTACCAAAAGATTGGGATCATTACCTGCATATTTTTAGACCATTATGCTTTGAAACTAGAATTCAACCACAAGAAGAAAGTTGGAAATAACTCAAATACATGGAGGCTAAAAAACATCCTACTAAAGAATGAATGGGTCAACCAGGAAATTAAAGAATTTTTTTAAAATCATGGAAACAAATGAAAATGAAAACCCAACTGTTCAAAATCTTTGGCACACAGCAAAGGCAGTCCTGAGAGGAAAGTATATAGCAATACAAGCCTTTTTCAAGAAACAAGAAAGGTCTCAAAGACACAACCTAACCCTATACCTAAAGAAGATGGAGAAAGAACAGCACAAGAAGCCTAACCCCAGAAGGAGAAGAGAAATAATAAAATCAGAGCAGAAATCAATAAATAGAAACCAAAATAACAGTAGAACAAATCAATGAAACTAGGAGCTAGTCCTTTGAAAGAATTAATAAGATTGATAAACCCCTGGCCAGACTTATCAAAAAGAAAAGAGAAAGGACCCAAATAAAATCATGAGTGAAAGAGGAGAGATCATAACCAACACCAAAGAAATACAAACAATTATAAGAACATATTATGAGCAACTCTACGCCAGCAAATTAGACAATCTGGAAGAAATGGATGCATTCCTAGAGACACATAAACTACCAAAACTCAACCAGGAAGAAATAGAAAACCTGAACAGACCCATAACCACTAAGGAGATTGAAGCAATCATCAAAAATCTACCAAAACAAGCAAGAGCCCAGGGACAGATGCCTTCCCAGGGGAATTCTACCAAACATTTAAAGAAGAGTTAATACCTATTCTCCCGAAACTGTTCCAAAAAATAGAAATGTAAGGAAAACTTCCAAACACATTTTATGAGTCCAGCATTACCTTGATCCCAAAACCAGACAAAGACCCCATCAAAAAGGAGAACTACTGACCAATATCCAGGATGAACATGGATGCAAAAATTGTCACCAAAATTCTAGTGAACAAGATCCAACAGTGCATTAAAAGGATTATTCACCACGACCAAGTGGTAGATTTATTCCTGGGCTGCAGGGGTAGTTCAACATCTGCAAATCAACCAATGTGATTCAATACATTAATAAAAGAAAGAACAAGGACCATATGATACTCTCAATAGATGCTGAAAAACCATTTGACAAAGTACAGCATCCTTTCTTGATCAAACCCTTCATAGTGTTGGGATAGAGGGTACATACCTCAATATCATAAAAGTCATCTATGAAAAACCCACAGCGAATATCATCCTCAATGGGGAAAAACTGAGAGCTTTTACCCTAAGGTTAGGAACATAGCAGAGATGAAATTGAGGAAGACACAAAGAAATGGAAAAACGTTCCATGTTCATAAATGGGAAGAACAAACATTGTGAAAATGTCTATTGTACCTAAAGCAATCTCACATTTAATGCAACCCCTATCAAAATACCATCAATTTTTTTCAAAGAAATGGAACAAATAATCCTAAAATTTATATGAACCAGAAAAGACACTGAATAACCAGAGGAATGTTGAAAAAGAAAACCAAAGCTGGCGGCATCACAGGTCCAAACTTCAAGCTCTATTACAAATCTGTAATCATCAAGACAGTATGGTACTGGCACAAAAACAGATGCATAAATAAATGGAACATAATAGAGATCCTAGAAATGGACCCTCAACTCTTTGGTCAATGAATCTTCAACAAAGCAGGAAAGAGTGTCCAATGGTGTTGGGAAAACTGGACAGCCACATGCAGAAGAATGAAACTGGACCATTTTTTTTTACATCACACACAAAAATAGAATCAAAATGGATGAAAGACCTCAATGTGAGACAGGAATGCATCAAAACCCTTGAGGAGAACACAGGCACCAACCTCTTCGACCTCAGCCACAGGAACTTCTTCCTAGAAACATCACCAAAGGCAAGGGAAGCAAGGCCAAAAATGAACTATTGGAAATCCATCAAGATAAGAAGCTTTTGCACAACAAAAGAAAGAGTCAACAAAACCAAAGACAACTGTCAGAATGTGAAAAGATATTCACAAATGACATATCAAATAAATGACTAATATCCAAAATCTATAAAGAACTTATCAAACTCAACATTCAAAGAACAAATAATCTGATTAAGAAATGGCCAGAAGACATGAACAGACATTTCTGCATAGGGGACATCCAAATATCCAAGAGACACATGAAAGAGTGCTCAATATCACTCGGCATCAGGGAAATACAAATCAAAACCACAATGAGATACCATCTCACACCAGTCAGAATGGCTAAAATTAACAAGTCAGGAAACGACAGATATTGGCCAGGATGTGAAGAAGGGGCTACCCTCCTATAATGTTGGTGGGAATGCAAGCAGGTACAGCCACTCTGGAAAATAGTACGGAGGTTCCTCAAAAAGTTGAAAATAGAGCTACTGTATGACCCAGCAATTGCACTACTACTGGGTATTTACCCTAAAGATACAAATGCAGTGATTCAAAGGTGCACGTGCACCCAAATGTTTATAGCAGCAATGTTCACAATAGCCAAACTATGGAAAGAACCTAGATGTCCGTCAACAGATGAATGAATAAAAATGTGGTACACACACACACACACACACACACACACACACACACACACACAATGGAATACTATGCAGCCATCAAAAATTTGAAATCTTGCCATTTGCCACGACATGGATGGAACTAGAGGGCATTATGCTAAGCGAAATAAGTCAATCAGAGAAAGGCAATTATCATAGGATCTCTCTAATATGAGGAATTTGAGAGACAGGGGGGTAGGGTGGAAAGATGAAACAATATGGGACTTGGTAGAGAGACAAACAATAAGAGACTCTTAATCCCAGGAAACAAACTGAGGGTTGCTGGGGGGTGGGAGGGGAGGGATAGGATGTCTGGATTACAGACATTGGGCAGGGTATGCGCTATGGTGAGTGCTGTGAACTGTGTAAGACTTATTACTCACAGACCTGTACCCCTGAAGCATATAATACATTATAAGTTAATATAAAAACAAAACAAAACAACAACAAATAAAACCACCAAAAAAAAAAAAAAATAAGAGGACTTCAATTCCACTTTCCAAAAAGCAATAACAGTAAAGGCACACTCCCTGGCCTTTTCTGGCACAGTGATCAATATAATTGATGAACACAATGACCAGAGAGTGTGGCTACCCCACTGACCTACTGACAAAGGGCATCTGAACCAAAAAGGAGATCTCTATTTCTCTGTTTCAGGTTCATCCCCTGCAAACAGATTAGGGAGAGGCTCTAGGTCACATAGCCTCAAGAGTTATGCTTAATTGTTTTCTCATCTAATTATTCCCAGAAAGCTCTATCTAATGTTGATTCTTTGTCCCATCTGGCTCTCCAACCAGAAACCTGAAAGTGAAAAGCATGAGTAGCAGAATTCAAGTACAAACCTATGCTGAGAACCCAGAACCATCAAGGCCCTCTGTAGATGAGGGAGAGGCATTTTAGGCTGAAGAAACAGCATGAACAAAGGCAGTAGGCAAGACAGAAGAAGCAGTTGAGGAATCTACTAATCCAGTGTGACTGTAGGATTCAAGAATCTATAGAAATACAATGATAAATGAGACTGGAAATACACATCTTCATGGGTTATAGAACAGAACCTCACATGAAGTGCTATATAATGGTTTGTTAAAGAAACTACCTCATTTAAAATCCACAATAATCCTAAGATACCATTGCTGTTATGTCAATTGCAGAGCAGAAGACACCTCAGTGACATTTCTACCCCTGCGTTAGTTCATGTCTACTAAGAAGCAGAATCCTAGTTAATATTTGATATGAAAGGGATTTATTAGGAGAGGGAACATAAAAAGGTGGAGCAAGTCTTCAGATCAGGATGTAGGTCTGACACCTGTACAAGGAGAGAAGGAAAGTAGGAGGATTGGGTAGAAAGAGTCAGTTCTAGAATGCAGCACGGTTCTAAGAATGCTTCAGCTGGGCTTGGAGAGTTCCTGGGAGCCAACACAGTGGTAAATTCAAAGGGGCAGCAGCCACAGCTATCAGTTAATAATGTTCCTTAGAGTGGGAAATCTAGATCAAGATAGAGTGGGAGTAACACATTTTTATCATCTTGATATCCCTATCATAACAGTCAGGGTTCAGAGTTCAAAAAAAGCAGAAATCAACTCTAGCTAACAAACATAAGATTAGAAAGGAATTTATAGAAAGATATCAAGCAGCTTACAGGCTTTATGGGAAGGCTAGAGGAAAGGCTTAGGAAATGGGTAGGAATCAGTTGTATGCCTCAGAAAACCTCTGATCAGGCTGTTGCTGCTGCTACCACTGGACACGAGAATCCACCACTTTCACTGCATAGTGGATACTACTGCTGGTGACATTATCGGCATGACAAGTCATTAGATATCATTGCCACCACTGCACTGGCTGAATAAATTCTGAACGCAGCAGAATTTCTGCATTCTAAATGCAGCTTCTCTGATTCACTTGATTTATACTTAAAATATAAGAAGGAGTCCCTAATTGGTCAAGCTTTAGCCATATGTCCTGGCTAGGGTTGTCACATTCAGCCAGTAAAAACGTAAGATGCACAGTTGAATTAAAGTTTTTGATAAACAATGACATTTTTATAAGTATATCCCATGCAATATTTGCTACATACTCAAACTGAAAGATTTTTTTGTTATCTATCTGAAATTTAAATTTAACAGAGTGTCCTTTAATTTATTTGCCAACTCTCCCTTCCAGAGGCCAGCAGGAGGAGAGAGTGAGTGTCTGGCTCTTAATGTCTGGTATATAAGGCAGCAAACTCTGCCTCCCACCAAGATTGACACAATGGTGAATTCTCCAAACTCATATTATGCTATCATTGATGGGGATATCTACTCTTTAGAGTCAAATTAATATGGCATTCCTTGTCATAACCAACATAAAAGGAGACCCAGTTATCTGCTGCTCAGGAATACATTTTTAATCCAAATACCTCAAGGACAGGATAAAATGAACAGAAAGAAATATTTTTTTTGTTTTTTTTTCTTTTCATGGAAACTTGGTTTTTACAGATGTGTAAGCACAAAACATTTGATATTTCATGGATTTTTAAATGTCCAGATCTGGGCTTCATCCAAAGACAATAACACGTAGAGGCACAGACATGACTTATTACAATTGCATCTACCAACTCTGTTGGGCTGGTGGGTTTTGTCAAACACAGGCTCTTTGAAGTGTGTCATAGAGTGAGTACTTTGGACAGGGGCTGTTATCTTGGGATTTGATGAAATAAGGTTTCAGTGAGCACCACATGATCTGCAGAAAGCATGGCTTCCAGGAAGCCAGCCCTGGATCTAATAGAGAAGTGCTTCTGCTAGACCTCTGGACCAATCTGTTTGTGCCTATGCTTTTCAGGTGCATCTGCCACCTGGACAGGAGTTATGCCCAGGAAGGGCCAGGACTCCCTCTGAAATAGGGCACACATAAAAGGGAAGTATTATTGTCCTTGAAAAACAGTTTTCCAGATAACCAGAACCATGTGTCCCAAGCCTGTGGGCCTTTGTTCTCAGCAGGGTATTAGATGCTGTCCAGCCTTGGAATGTGCCTTCTCCAGGCAACCAGTACCAGGTGGGATAAAGGATCCTTACTGAGCCCATCCCCCAGGGCATCTCCAGCTTCAAGGTCCCCACAGGGCAATCAAATCACTTCATCTCTGTCTTTTATACATCCTCCTATCAACCTTTTCCAAACAGAAAAGAGGAAAATAATGTTTTCATAGTGTTGCCCCTTCCTAAGTGACACCTCACCTTGTCTAGACAGTTTCCAAAAGAGCCTCTTTTCAGAGCCCTCTTTTGTGTTCTGGGTGGAGAAAAGAAAAGTGTTTTGGAAAAGTCTCACTGCGATTTTACAAAAATGTCTCAGATGATTCTATTTTGTAATTTCCCCCTGCCCCTGACACCACACTCAAACACATATCAGATTTTAAATCATTTGTTAGCTTACTTTTATCCACAAATATTTATTAGGTATACTTATCATGAAGTGCTTGGCATTATGCTAATTACTAGTGATATGAAGATAAAAAAGATAGAGCAATCCCTGCCTTCACAGAGTTTTCTTCTTTATACACCCCATAGAAATAAGTGTAAATCTCTGCATACAGTTAATTTCAGTTAAATTAGTATTTATGGAGTGAATTGGAATTTCTGAGGATAAAGTCTCTAGAAAAATAAAATCTTATTGAAGGTACAGTAGATGTTCTTTTTTTCCTGTCTTTCATCACATAAATATTTATTAAATGTTCGTCATGTACCAGATACTGCGCTAGAGTCTAGATATCCAAAAGCAAACAAAACTCTCAGAGTAATTGCTCTTGTGGAGATAAAAGTCTAGAGGGAGAGAAACACATCAAAAGAACAACCTTAAAATGAACTGTGATAACATTTATGATGGTCCATGTTGGTTGAATGCATAAATGACTAAAGGGTATTATGAAAGCATTCAACAAGGATGTCTGACAAAGGCCACAGGACAGAGTTTAGGTTTAATTCAGCATGTAAGAATAGGGCCAAGTGGTGGGTAGGAAGAGGAATGAGAGAGAGTCAGGTACTAGGCTGAGCATTTATAAATTTTATGTCAGCTTTTTTTTTTTTTAAGATTTATGTATTTATTTGAGTGGGGGGAGGAAGGAGAGAAGAAGAATCTCAAGCAGACTCCCAACACAAAGGCCTTGATCTCACAACTCTGAGAATATGACCTGAGCTGAAATTAAGAGTCAGACATTTAATCAACTGAGCCACCCAGGAATCCCTTGTGTCAGCCTTTTGAGGTATTTGTTATTATCCTCATTTTGTACACAAACTGCAACTGATATTTGAAGTAATTTGGCCACTGTTATATAGTATATGGCTATATAGTAATGGTAGAGCTATATAGTAATGGTAGAGCTTGGTTTCAAACCCAGAACTGTGTGACTACAGAATCCAGTTCTTTTCATCACACCACATTTCCTCTCCCTACAACAAGTAACATAATATATATTGTGACCTCATTTCATATCAGCCTATTGACCCTTGTGTTCCTCAAATACATTCCTATCTCAGGCCTTGTACTTGCCCATATATCTGTAGAACTCTCTCTCTTCCTCAATGTTTGTTCAGAAGTGACGTCCTTAGGGAGTTTTTCTCTGCCAGAGTCACTACAATAGTGCCTGTGTACCCTGCTTTATTCTTTGTAACACCTATCACTACATGACAATGAATTTAATATTTGTGTTGTCTCTTCCTCACTAAATGGTAAGTCCTGTGTAAGTTAAGGACTGTATCGGGCAGACTCTCAGCAGGACTCAATTCCTCTCTTATGGTTAAACCAAAGGATTCAAAAAGGGAAGTGGACATTTTGCAGAGGTATAGACAGGGTTGAGGAAACAATGAGGAAACTTGAGGCATCTAGAAATGAACAAAAAAACTAGAAGCCATTATCATCCCTAAGCTTAAAGAGAGAGGTAAGGGGAGGTAATATTGTTCCTGGATCCAGTAATTGCTGGAGCTTCAAGGAAGGGCTGGTGGGCAGCAGCTGTGGTCATAGAGGAGATGGTCAATGCTGGAGTTGTGAACTTAGGAAAAGGAGGAAGCCCATATTCTCTCTATTCTACACTCCCATCTTCTGCATTGGATCTCATTGGCCAAACCCAAGTAGAATCAAGTTAGCAATGTTGTACAGATGGTGCTATTTGCAGCAGTCAACTTCCAGGCACACAGTAGGGCAGAGAAGGTAGAGGATGGATCTGAGAGTGGGAAGGAGCAAACAGAAAATAACCTGGTACAAAGATTTCATTTTTTTGTTTACTTTATTTTCCAACTATCCAGAACACTGCCTCTCACACCTTGAGTGCTCAATAAATATGTATGAATAAAATTTGTCCCACGAAGGAGGACAGAAGAGTGACATTAGAGCAACTTGGAGTCACCTAGATGTGGTTTTATGGAGATTTCTAACCAGGTAGCAACCTTGAGCATGTGACAGAAGGCCAGACCTGAAATCTGCTTCTTTATAAAGAGGGACAAGATTTTTGTTCATTCAGTGTTAAACACTTCTACAAAGTGTAAAGGTCATATAAATTTGGAGACACTGGTCACATCCATAAAGGCTAGGGAATGCCTTCTGCATGCAATGTAAAGCAACTTCCAGCCATTCAGAAGGTCTAAGTTGCTGTCCAGGTAGGAAGTAGGAAGAGAGAAGAACTGGAGGTCAAGTGTTCCTGCTGGCCAGTATCTTAGCTCTGGTTAATCAAGATACAAATAACAGAACCCACTCAAATGAGCTAAATAACATAGGAAGGAAATATTGCAAGGACACAGCGCTACTCAAGAAGTCTAAGGAAAGGAGATATAGAAGAGGGACGATCGCAATTACTCTTTTCATCTCTCTCAGGAAAGATGAGTCAGTCAGCAAACATTACTGAACTCCTGCTGTGTGCCAAGCAGTGTGCTAGATTCTGAGGTGAATGCAACAAAGAATCTCATCTCTGCATCTCTGGTCACATTTGAATTCTCTGTTGCTCTCTTCCTCTCTCTCTCCCTATCATTAGTTTTACCTGATTCTTTGTGCAGAGAGCCCCAAACTAACAGTCCTTACCCCACCATGCCCTTATGCCCTTTGAAGTCTAGTGTCTGCTGAAATATGAAGTTCTTGAGTTTCAATTCTAAGTTTAATGAAGAAAGAATTCAAAGACCTGACTAGATGATTCTATTGTCCAATTAAGTAATCATCAAGTATGCCAGGGGTCAGAGTTGCCCTATTCCCTGTCTGTTCAGCAAGGATGAGAGAAGCATACTTTGTGAAGGGAATATGTGAAGCTCTCTAAAAGGGACTGGATGTATAGATGTGTGTGTCTGTGTGTGTGTGTGTGTGTGTGTGTGTGTGTGTGTGTGTGAATATTATTCAGCTGTAAAAAAGAATGAGATCTTGCCATTTGCAACAACATGGATAGATCTAGAGAATATTAGTCTAAGTGAAATAAGTCAATCAGAGAAGGAAAAATACCATATGATTTCACTTATATGTGGAATCTAAAAAACAAAACAAATGAACAAACAGGTTTTTTTTTAAGACTATTTATTTGAGAGAGAGAGAATGAGAGCGAGGGAGCATGAGAAGGGGAAGGTCAGAGGGAGAAGCAGAACCCCTGCTGAGCAGGGAGTCCAATGCAGGACTCGATCCTGGGACACCAGGATCATGACCCAAGCCGACGGCAGTCGTTCAACCAACTGAGCCACCCAGGCTCTCCCAAACAGGCTTTTAAATACAGAGAACAAACTGGTGATTGCCAAAGGGGAAGTGGGGAGGGGGATGCATGGAATAGGTGAACGGAATTAAAAGGTACAAACTTCTAGTTAAAATATAAATAAGTGACAGAAATAAAAAGTATAGCATAGGAAATACAGTCAATAATATTATAATAATGTATGGTGACAATGATGACTACCCTCATTTTGGTGAGCAATGAGTAATACACAGATTTGTCAAATCAATATGTTGTACACCTGAAACACTGTTTGTCAATTATATATAATTTAATATAAAAGTATTAATTTATATTTAATATAAAAAGGGGACCTCGAGGGACACCTGGGTGGCTCAGTTGGTTAAGCAGCTGCCTTTGGCTCAGGTCATGATCCCAGGGTCCTGGGATCGAGTCCCACATCGGGCTCCTTGCTCAGCAGGGAGCCTGCTTTACCCTCTGCCTCTGCCTGCCTCTCTGCCTGTTTGTGTTCTCTCTCTCTCTGACAAATAAATAAATAAAATATTTTTTAAAAAATAAAAAATAAATAAAAAGGGGACATTGAGAGAGGAGACATCATTAGTACAATGGCATCTTCACCCATTCAGCCTCTATATGCCATCTCTATCCTTTGTACCCTTCATGGAAAATACTCAAGGATGGGAATGAAATGGGAAATGAGAGGGTACACAGATGAATATAACATTCTGGCATTGTTTATGAATGTGCCCTGTGAAAGGACACATACTATCCTAAGATTTATTTTTTCTGCTTGCTAATAAAATGTCCAATATAAATCATCAGACCACAGGTAGCAATCAGCATGAAATGTAGCAAAGAAAAAGGGAGGGCATTTGTGTCTCTAATTTAGTTCTCACTAAATGAGCAACTACAAGATAGGCAGATCAAATAAAAATTCTTCGCATTCTTCCATATTCTTTTTTTTTCTTTCTTTCTTTTTTTTTTTTTT
>CM053613.1:24328839-24391039 GCA_028646535.1 Procyon lotor | reverse complement strand
CTGAACTAGATTCATTCTTAACAGCACCTTCTAGAATAGACTTTAAGAAGCCCATGAGGAAAATCCAAGAAAAGTCACAAAGAGTGCAATTAGCCCCTTTCACCATAAGTCTGTATACCATAGATTTAGTTGTATTGAGGGCCAAAACAATCTTCTTGCCTCCCTGTAGGCTGAGAACTCAGCCTGGGTGCTGATTACTACCATTGTCACGAGTTTCCATGTTTGCTCCAAGTTCTCAGATTTCTGTTTTTCAAGTTTAATTTGCCCGGGACATTGCAGGAAGAGAAACCGTGGGGGCATGATTAAAAGCATATGGCGTATGAGGTGGGGAGGGGGAGCAGTGAGCACAGCAGGAGGGAGGAGGATTGCTAAATTGAGTGTTTCTAATAAAGGAGAGTGGGAGAGTATTTGCTGCTTTTGCTTGGGCTAAACTGTACTGTGTAATACTCCTCTCTCTTGCCCTCTAGGACTAGAGTGTAAGATAAAGAAGGTTATGGTACTGTGATTTTTAGGGTGTCTGGTTGTCATATCTATCTATCTACCCATCTGCCTATCTATCTACCCATCTGCCTATCATCTATCTATCTATCTATCATCTATCTATCTCTATCATCTATCTATCCATCTCTCTCTCTTTCTCCTTCTCTCTCTAGCTCTTCCTGGAGTGTTTTTTATATATTATCTAATGATACAATGACAGGAATGTGTGTGTGTGGGTGTGTGTGTGTGTTCTCCTGTTAAGCAAATGGAACAGTGGTAGGTCCCAAACCTGACCTGGCATCATATCCCTTAGGAGTGTTTTGAAGATATACATTCATAGGTTCACCCAAGAATCACTAAATCAGACTCCCAGGGGAGCCGACATTCACCTTTAAGTATATATCCCTCTTATGTTGGCAATTACCTCTGTCAGAATTCTTTTACAGTAAAATAAAGTCTAAATGGACTCACAGGATATTATTGCTGTAAAGGAACTTAACACCCATTGAAGTGGATATTTGCATATTTTTGGCTGCTCAGAGTCCATTCTATCTTCTGATTATAACAGCCATGTTTCACTTTAGGAAGTAATCTCTCCCAATCACGTGAAAATTTAATTGTATTTATAATGTACTAGTCTTGGGGCACCTGGTGGCTCAGTTGGTTTAATGTCTGCCTTCAGCTTAGGTCATGATCCCAGGGTCCTAGGATGGAGCCCCACCTTGGGCTCTCCACTCAGAAGTGAGTCTGCTTCTCCCTCTTACTCTGTGATCTCTCTCACTTTTGCTCTCTTTCAAATAAGTAAATAAAATCTTAAAAAATATGTAATGTACTAGTCTTGCTCTCACCTAGCCAATGGGAAATCAAAGAGATAAACTAGGTCAGTGGTTCTCTCTCTCAAGAGTGTATAAAGAGATAGAAAGACAGATTAAAAAAAATAAAAGAATAAGAAGAGGAAGAAAAAAGAAGTGTTGATGCTCATTTGCTCTGGCATGGACATCCTAGTTAGTCTGTGCAGGAATTCCTGTTTCTGAGGTTCCCAGGGCCTTTCTGGTTTCTGTTCCTTCCTGGCCTGGTTCTCTGGGCCTCCTTTCAATTATGTGACATATTTGAATCTTTCCAATAAATTGCTTTTAGAGTTAAGTTAGCCAGAGGATACTTTAATCACTTATCCCAATATCCACCTTTCTAATCCAACACATTTATTTTATATAAGAAGTAACAGAGACCCACAGACCCTAAGTTACTTCCCTAAGGATACTCAGCTAATAAATGGTGGCATTGGGACTGAAATCTACATCTCTTGTTTTTAGGGATGACCAGTGTGTATTGGTTTGCCTTTATCAAATGATTCCTTAATTTTGTTTAACATTGGTGTGGTCTTCTAGATTCTTTTGGAAGTTATGCCAGTAGGAATAATGTCACATTTGTAAACACAATTTCCTTTAGTTCTCAAAATATTTCATTGTCCATTGGGTCTTGCTGACTGCTGCCCTGCCTCTGGCAAGTGCCTAATTTAGATGTTTCTGAAGAAGATGAATGCTTTTCTCCTCTGCTGTACCTGGACCAATATGCCAGATCTATGGGGAGAAGACAGTTTTTTCCCAGAGCTAGTGGTTGTCCTGAGGTCCCACAGTATGGTATTGATTGAGGATGGTTCAGTTGAAGAGGTGGGTCAGCCATATTATTTTAATCTTGACTTTTCACCCAAAAGACATTGTTGTATACATTATGTAGAAATATTCATGGTAGTTAAACCTCATCCTTGGAGATGGAGTCTGAGCTGGTTAAGGTTTATTGGTTGAGGAAGAATTAAAAGATGTAGGTAGTAAAGATTTTAGGAAATGCCTGAAAATATTTGTTTCCTCCTGACTGTGATCAATTCCTCCTTCTATTTCCATAACATTGAAAACACTGGGTTAGTAATGGTTCTATTTTAACCCATTTTTACTATTTCACACAGTTATTTTCATTTATATAGTACTTTATATTACACACTATTAAATTATTCCACTACCCAGAAAGTAGACTTTTGTGAATGAAGGATTACCTCAAGATAGGTTAATAACATGTCCAAGGTGATATATGCCCCATAAGTAGCAATATGGGATCAGAAACCTAGAAAACCTGAAACCCCAAGCCGGGGGCTTTTGTGCCCTGGCTGCTGCTTCTTTTCCTTTTAATTGTTGTCATCATGGTGACAGTTTCTTTGAGGAAGAAATGAAGAGATGGGCATTGAATATACTAGAGAGGGCTTCAAGGCC
Source organism: Procyon lotor (assembly GCA_028646535.1). Taxonomy (NCBI): domain Eukaryota; kingdom Metazoa; phylum Chordata; class Mammalia; order Carnivora; family Procyonidae; genus Procyon; species Procyon lotor. The sequence goes on along the minus strand of CM053613.1, from coordinate 24,388,295 downwards.
GATGTGAGAGTATTCTGACTCTATATAAGACCTTACTCCATTATGCCTCCATCACACACTAGAGACTAAGTAATTTGTCAAATCAGTTTATTCATTGAAACATTTAGTACTCTTCTACTATGTGCCTCCAGTTTTTTTCCCACCAAATACTTTTATTTTATTTTTTCAGCGTTACAAGATTGTTCATGCACCACATCCAGTGCTCCATGAAATACGTGCCCTCCTCAATACCTACCACCAGGCTCACCCAAACCCCTACCCCCACCCCTCCAAAACCCTCAGTTTGTTGCTCAGAGTCCACAGTCTCTCATGGTTCATCTCCCCCTCCAATTTTCCCCCATTCACCCTTCCTTTCCTTCTCACAGTGACTCCAAGTGCCTCCCCTCCCTCACCCTTCCTTTTTAAGGATAATGAATTTTAAGGGGAATGAATCATAGCACTTACCATGTTGGTTCACAAACTGGCCCCTGTATATGGAAGGCAAGAAGCAGCAAAAAATAAGGCAGACCATTCCAGATTGGTAGGTGACAGTCTCAATAAGCAAAGGAACTTATAAACAAGGCTTAACTTGTGCAGCCTCAAGATGAGTATGTCTCCACATTTGCTTTCCAGAACCTTAAATTTATATAGAGGACTTAAATGGGCTCAGTTATATGTATTCAGGTAGTTGATCTCAACAGTACCTTTCTCTCTTGAAGCTACAGACATCCTCAAAACAGCAGCTAGTATGGGAATAGCAGGTAGGATGTACATTTCAAAGACATGGGGTGAGGTGGTCAGGAGCCTGTACTTGCCAGGGTCCAGCTCACAGGTCAACCTAAAGTCACATCCTCTTGATGACCTTCTTTAACACACCCTCAAAGAGCTTGCTATCTAGTGGGTTAGTTCTAAGGCTGAGATCAAGGAAAAAGAACTAATATTTTGAGGATAGCTAGCATTTGCTAGTTATGTATATAATTTCTTACAGTCAGTTGTATAATAGTCATTTTTCTCTCACAGATTCATAGCATTACATAGTAATGCATGTATTGATCACAGTGCTTGGAATTTAGAAAATTCCCATTAATAACATCTATTAAATAATTACTTAAACACATGTGATCACTTTATACCATCAATTAAAAAAATCACTTCTTTGGGGTGCATGGGTGGCTCAGTGGGTTAAAGCCTCTGCTTTCGGCTCAGGTCATGATCTCAGGGTCCTGGGATCGAGCCCCGCATCGGGCTCTCTGCTCAGCAGGGAGCCTGCTTCCCCCTCTCTCTCTGCCTGCCTCTCTGCCTACTTGTGATCTCTCTGTCAAATAAATAAATAAAATAAAATATAAAAAAAAATCACTTCTTTGTGTCACAGCTTACAAGATGATTTCTGAACTTCTATGTGTGGTTTACAATAAATGCCTTCACTATCAACCTAAACATCACCCCCCGCCCAGCCTTGTTATTTTATATTCTACTTTGTACAACTTAATGTAACTTTTTTTTTTTATTTGCTGGAATGAGTAAATTCCCATTTATCATTCACTCCCTGGCTCCAAACTTATCTTCTTTGGGGGGATTTCTTTATCCTTTCCTCCACTGAGAACTCCACTCTAGAACCTTTACAACACCATAATTATGTTGTAATTCTCTTTCCCATTAGTTAGTGACTACTTCAAGATCAGAGACTCTTAATCTCATTCCTTTCAATTTGGGTCCCAGTTTTAGTATCTAGGATGAGGTAAGTGTTTAGCATATGTGTGCAAATTAAATAGGTCTCCACCTATTATAAACTGGAAAATTTTGGAGTTATATTAAAAAATACATATATAGGTACAAAATGTTTTACATTAGAAGGATTATTTTGAGAGAAATAAAACCTGGCTTCTTTTTTCTTTTTTGCCACAAAGAAACTTTGAAATAATCTGAAATTATCTTTCAAAGGTGGATGGAGTATATTAGCTCCCAAGCTAAAGTGGCATTTATTAAATATTTGCCAAATTTATCCCCAAATGTTCACATTCGTTCTCTTCAATGTAATATTCATGCGTACAAGTACATGTTGAACAATTAGATGATTCAACAGCATTTTAACATCAATATCAAGCAAGCACATACTATTGCTAGGACTGTTTTAGACATGTTAGGGTAAAATCAAGATGGATAAAATAAGTCCCTACACTCGAGAAATTCATGGCGCAACTGGGGAGACAGAGACCCATTTATATTGAGATGCTTTTGACTACAACCAGTGGAAACCAATTTGATCTGGTATAAGTTAAAGAGAGGGAATTTATGAAAAGAAGAAATCTTGTCTTACTAAGGAAGGCCACAGGCAAGAATATAATTAGAATTAGGGAAGAGACTGGACACAAGAACTAGAAAACCATCAAGACTCTCTCTTCCTTGGATTCTGCTCCTCCCTAATTCTCTGCTTCTTCTCTTCCTGGACACAGTCACCTGTGCTTCTCTGATAACCTGTGATGGAAAAGCACTGGCCATGTCATGCCACTTTTGCTTTTGTAGTCAAATCTCTTACAGGGCTTTTCAGTCTCTCTGTTTTTCCATCCTCTAGTCCCCTACTTTCCCATCATTTAAATGCTTTTTTCACTTTTCTCCCTTGTCTCTTGGTCCTAATTTTAAATTCTTAGGAAAAGCTCTGCTTAGCTAGCCCAACTTGTCAGGTGGCTACTTTTGAGTCAATCAGTTGGAGACAGGGTTACATTTAAAAGGTGGGTTTGGGAATCTTACTCTGTGATATGTTACTCTCTAAGATGTTGATTTGCATAGTTAGAAATTGAGCAGACAATCCAATAGGTGCCCTCCATACAACAAAGTATAATGTATTGTGAAGTAATATGATATAAGGGAGGATGAGAGCTTAATTCATATTAATTCTGCTTTTAAGGTGCATGGCATGAAGGTGTTGGCCATAAAATAAAGAACTTGTGGGAGGTTGGAATTTGGCCTGGGTCTTTAAAAAGGATGTAGCACAGCAGTCCCTGAGTCTAAAATGCTTTAAAACCATGACAGAGTAAGTAAAAATTAATAGCATGCAGGCAAATTACCTAAGTACTTGCAATTCTGAAAAGATCTCTCTGGAGGAAATATATCCTATAAATCTCATAAAAATAAATGAAAAATAATGTTAGTTATCAAAAACTAAGTGGGAGAGTATATTGTTTACCCAGGAAAGAGTATCATTTTTTCTTCCTCCTAGTTCTGTTACAGAAAGTGTTAAGACATATTACCACCCAGGTTCTTGGTTTGAAAATGATCCGTGAGCCATGAAATATTAGTGGGAGTGAGTATATTGGTGCTATGACCATTCTGGGATATTAAAATGCCATTGACATCCATAACTACCAATGTATAAAAATAACAAATGCTAATGAAATGACCCAAGTGCTGAGAGCATGCAGTTTGGACCTTGTCAATGTTTCCTTCATGAAATATAGGCCACTCTGCTTCTCTTGCTTACATCAGACTGTCCGGGAGAATATGAATTTCATTATTCCTCTGCTATCCATCAAAACTTCTATGCCCAAAAAGTATTAGGGGGGAAAGGTACCTTATCTTTTCCCTTCTTTGAAGACCAAAATGCTTATTGAAAAATGGAGTTAATATTTTGGATTAAGGAAGAGATTCCCTGGGCTCAGATAGTTTGATTATAGATTTGGAGTCATCAGCAAATATTATTTTTTACGGACTACATGTTTATATCTCCCTGAAATTCATATGTTGAAGCCCTAATCCCCAGTGAGATGGTATTAGGATGTGGGGTTTTTGGAAGGTATTTAGGTTTAGCTAAGGTCACAAGGGCTGAGCTCCCATAATAGTATTAGTGTCCTTAAAAGAAGAGAAAGAAGCTAAGAGCTTGCTCTGCTGGCTATATCAGGTTATAGCCAGAAAGTGGCTATCTACAAGCCAGACGGGAGACTCTCACCAGATGTCTTCTCTGATGGATTTCCTGGTCTCCATAAATGTGAGAAATAAGGTCTGTGGTATTTTTGTTATGGCAATTCAAACTAAGACACTATTCTTCCCTGATGAAGGCTCAATGATATACTCTTTGTAATACTCTTTGTAATAATAAACAAGTTTGGCATTTGTCTAATAAAAACATGTGGCTATATTTGATAACCATGCACTGAGGGATATTTTTAAATTTTGGAAAACAATTAGAGGTGAAAAATATGACATTCTTTACATGGTTTATCAAGTATCTATTGAATAACTACTATACAGAGCATTGCTTCAGATACTAAGAATTTCCAGGAATAGATGTTAAGGAATTATGAGCTAATGTTCTTCTCATAGAAGAGGAGACATGTGTAATAAATGATATGAAAATGGTTGTGGGGAAATATATCAGTGATTGCTAAATATCATCAAAGTACAAACTGAGTAGAAAATGTCAAGAGAAAACAATGTTAAAACAATAAAGACTTCAACAGATTTATAAGCAAAAATAGTGATCAAATAATTCATAAAAGTGGAAATACTGCTCATTTACAAAGATGGGGGGATGTTCATTTTCATTTGTAATTGAAGAAATACAAATTAAACCAACAACACCGAGTACCCCCTCAGGTTGGTGACTTCTCTTTTGCTTTGTAAAGAAAATACCTCATGCAGTTACAGTTGCACAGCCCGTTGGGGAGTTATTTGGCTAGATGTAACAAACATCTTCAAATATTCACACCTTTTGACTGTGGTAATTCCAATTCTGGGAAACTTTATCCTAAAGAAATAACTAATTCTAAAAAAACAAAAAAGCTTTTTGAGGTGAACAGCAGGGCTTTGTTAATGGTAAAAAGTTGAAAACAACATAAATTCTTGAATTTGGGGAATGACTAAGTATATTATGATAAACTACTTAAAAGCAACATTCTTTGAGTGCTTACAGTGTGAGAAATTCTGCCTTTAATTTTCATAGAAACTTCATTATTATTCCAATTTTACAGATAGGAAACTGAGCGATACAGAGGATAAATAACTTGTTCAGGGTCACCCCAGTAACATGCGGCAAGGCAGGGATTGAAATTAATTTAAGATATTTAATAATAAGTTTATATAACATATATAATACATGAAAAATACTTACAAAAATATTAATTTAAAACAGCCCAATACAGTGTGAGACCATCATATGCTCAAAACCAAACATATATATGCATACACACACACACACACACACACACACAGGTAAGTAGGTAGCTAGCTAGCTAGTTATAGATATATATATTCTAAATTTCACTGGTCTTGAAGGTCTTCCTTTTGATTCAGCATCATTCTCCTATTTCCCACTGCTTCTTTAAATGACTCTTTCTCTACCACCTAGATTATTTTTCTGCCCCTCTTCCTGCTTACATCAGTCATATAATTTATAAATGACTTCTCATCTTTACTTAGGCTATCCCTTACTCTCACTCTTCTGTAGATATTTTTCAAAGTTGATTGTCAGTTCTACCTCCTCCAAGATCTAAGATTGCTCCAGCTCAGACTACTCAGTTCTCTGATAGTCCTTGCACTGATAGATGACCTGTCATGATTTTTCCACTCTGTCCCACACTGACTCATTTACTCATTGTTTCATGAGTATTTGTGTGTGTTCTCTCAACTGGCTTGCCTGCTCCTTGAGAATAGAAGTGACTTTAAATGTCTCTTTATCTCTCTACCAGCTCTTATCAGAGGATTGAGTACAAAGAAAACAAGGCACCAAACAAATGTTGATTCATTGAAACAATTTTTTTTAATTTATGTATTTTTTATTAACATATAATGTATCATTTGCCCCAGGGTACATGTCTGTGAATTGTCAGGCTTACACATTTCACAGCACTTACCATAGCACATACCCTCCCCAATGTCCATCACCAGCCACCCTATCCTTACCCCCCTACCTCCCAGCTACCCTTAGTTCGTTTCATGAGTTTAGGAGTCTCTTATGGTTTGTCTCCTTCCCCATTCCATCCTAAAACCCTTTGTTAAAGGCTTATTGTTGTTATATTTGTTGCTGTTGTTTTAAAATAGATAAAATTTTAACAGGGCCTTATTTCAAATACTAAGAGGAAGTCTGATAGAGAAGTCAGACTTCAACACTTAAAAGAATAATAGAATATTCAAATTGAAAAAGACCTTTAGGATCATGCAGTTCAACTCCTCATTTCGCCAATAAGGAAATGAGACTCCGCACTTGGCCCAAGTTCTACAGGAGTAGAATTAGAACTAGAATCCAGGGCTCATACTTCCCAGATGGGAGCCAAGATGGACAAAATGACACTGTACTGTTCCCAACCACATTTAGGTAATTCCTCCATTCCCCTTGGGCTCCATTCCATACTTCCCTGGTTTTCCATTTTTATTTATTTTTTCTAGTCCAAAACATGAACCTCAAAGCCAAATCATTCTCCAAATGCAAAGGTCCTGAAATAATCTTCCCTGCTAAGGAAGAGGAGAGAATTTACCGAACATCTTTCTCCTTCCTGGTCTTTTTGGCCCTCCTGATTTTCTGCAAACTCTGGCACAGACTACCCTTCATGTCTGTGGAGAGACAGATCTGTCAGATTCTGCCAGATCTTGCATTCAAAAGTTTTAGGTTTTATTAGAAAGAGCTGTGACATTTTGACCACAGTACATCCAGCCCTCTGACATGCAATCACATGGCCAACTGAGTGCCTTTGAACCCATAATTTGACACTCGCTTTTATTTTTAAAAATTCATTAATCTTCATTAGGTATCCCACTCTCCATCCAGGTCAACAATGGCATTTCCTGATCTCGCCATCTTTCCTAGGAAAATTTTTTTTTCTCTGATGACTTGAGTGAATGAATATACACACTCACAAGATCATGGTTCCTAAATGATGTTTATTATGTAACATATGGTGGAAAATTAAAAAGGCATGCAGCAGTCACTAAGGTGTGTCAGCTAGCGGGCCCTCACTGATAGCGACTCCCAGTGGTCCACCATGGCCAGAGCTGTGGCCCTGGTAGCTCACATTACCTCCAGCTCAGGACAGCATGCTCTGAGAAATGATCGAATGTGACTTTTCATGCTTCCCTGAAGCCTGCTAATGGAACCTCGCATGATGATGCAGAAGGCAGCTTGCATTGCAACACACTGTAATCTGGCTGGAATTAAATGAGCTTAAATAACAAATGCTCAGATCGTGGTTACTAATTAAGAGTGATGCCAGAATGCCTATAAGTTTTACATATGTTCCTCATTTGGCTGAAGTTTTGACAATGAGTAATGCAACACAGACTTGGTCACCTGACCTCCAGGCAGCCGTGCTAGTTGGCTGGGAGCTAAGATCCCAGTGAAAACCCTGGGACTGTGAGTCAGACTGTGCCCTAAAGACCACTACATTAACCAGGGTAACCAGTCTGGGCATATTGTATGTACCAAGGGGGTTGGAGGGGGAGGGTGGATAGAGAGTGCTTTGCCTTGCAATGAGGTAAGAACAGATGCCAAGACCAGATACTAGGAGGGGCATAAATAATTAATAAAGATCTTCATCCCCTAGCAGCTAAATATATTTAAGTGTGTCTTACATATAGTTTGTACCCAGGAAATAAGGGAAGACTGAATCCAAAGAGAAATATCACGTACTTTGTGGCCACCCCTCTCCAGTGACCTTCTTAGAAGATGTTCCTTGCAATAAAATTATAAACTATACAGCTTTAAGTGCAGGACCTACCCCTCAGCACAGCCAAAGTTCATTACTGGTGAGATGCAGTCCTTTCACCAACTTCTCAAATTCTCCCCCTTGGGATCTGCTCATCATTACTTTTGTCTGTCTTGCCTCATTCTAAACCTAGTCCTGCTCCCTGTTACATGCCAATTCCATATATAATATATTTCTCTTACTTGATCTTGAACCTTGTTCTGGGATCTACCTCAGCAAATGGTCAACACTGGGATGTGATCTAGTCTCATGAGACTCACCCTGTCTTTGCTAATTTTGGCTTCACCACGGTGCCACCCCCAACTTCCCTCCAATTGTATCCCTGATATTATGACAAAGTTTCAATTGCAATTAATCATTTTTTTTTTTACTTTAAAGAAAAAAAATAGTTCTTGTACCTATGTCTCTATCTTACTCTCAGCCTGCTTCTCACATCTGTATAACCTGCCTGGTCACATAGGACCCTTCCCCTGGGAGGACTGTTCAGAGATTCTATCATCACAGTTTGGTGGCAAAGAGCATAGGCTTTACATCAGACAAACCTATGTTCTAATTTTGGGCTTTTCCAACTGTGACAGATGACTTTTACTGAGTCTCAGTTTCTCCTCTATAAAGTGTAGATAATAATACCTGCTAACACAAAGTTATTGTGAAGATTAAAGGAAATAATGTACCCACCACATTTAGCACAGGACTGGTGCAAACAGGCAGTCAAAAATAGTAACTAATAATATTATTAACATTCCTCTCCTTGTCTGGTTACTTTCTTTGTGACCTGAATTTTTGGTGTGAGTCAACAGTATTGGGTGGTAGGGAATAGAGATGAGTGCTCCAATTTAGTAGATTGTTGAACACTCTAAAACTTCTTCAGGGCTATACAAGAACTGGGCCATTGTTATAGTCATCCAAACTTCAGACCTTTGATAAAAAAAATTTAATACATCACTAATCAGACAGACTTCCTTTCTCCCCTTGAACCAGCTTGCACAGAATCTCTCCCACATTATCAGAATAAGGAGATTATGACAAATCTGACAAAAAGTAAACACTACTTTTGGGCTGGGCACTTGAGAATTCTAAGACCAAACAGCAACTCAAGTTACTATAGAGTATGTAAGACAGATGTGAAGGTCGAACAATATAATTTCCCTCTGTGCTAAAGCTGGTGAACCATAGAAGACAGCTTTAACTAAAGAGAAAATCTACCAAGGTCTCCTGCAGGGAGTTGTGTTGTATGAATGGAGTGAGTTTTAATTTTAGTCTGCAGATATGAGCTCTGTAACACAGCACCACTGTCACCAGTAGCCCTGGCTTTGTCAGAATGGCTCTACCTCTTTGTAACCCTAGCAGGTTGGCATCAGAGTCTCGCATTTCAGTGTATTAAATATTTACCAACAACCTATTGGCCATATGTCATGGGAGTGTGTGTGGTGACAGACTCACTACTCGGCACCTATTCAAGTGGGTTCTGTAGTATCTGCAGCGTTCTGTAGGCTCATAGATCCTTTTTAAAAACCAAGTCTTTTGTTCTTTTTTGTCCTCCTGTTTGCTAAGCTGATATCAATATCATATGCAGGTTCTGAGGGAGTGAACTTGTTCAGTCATTCCTCCTTCTATATTCTTTCTTCTTGGGGTGCCATGAAGGGTATCAGTATTCCCTATTCATTGCTTATTTATCTGACTGTACTTGTTTTAGAGTACAGGTGCAGAGGCATTTGCCTTCAGGAAATGAAATTATTCTGAGAGTTGAATTCTGCTTACTTTGCTTATTTGCCAATGAGTTCTGATTCATTTTGTGCTGTTTAAAGGAAAACTTACCTGGGATCATGAACTTTGGATTTAAATTTGTTGGGTCTCTAAATTGAAAGCCATTCCATGGAGAAAATACAGCAGTTTATGACACGAAGCACTAGTTGAGTAATGTTTTGAAACAAATTGCGTATCTGTTGAATAATCCTATGAGGAATCAGATATTCTCCATCTTAGTACCCCAGGTCCACTCAACAGACATTTCTTGAGTGTCTACTATGTTTTTCTTTCTTTGCTAGGCATGGAGCTTAAAAGATCAATAAGACTGTTTCTGCTTGAGGGTCATGGGACTGGTTCATCGAGTTTTTTGAAACTGGTATCTTTTTCCCCATGCTTTTACTTATGTAAAATAACTTTTATTTCTAGAGAAACTTACTTAAAGCAAGCATACTGCTAAGAGTACATAAATTAATAGTTTTATCAGCTATTTAGAACCAATGTGACTTTTCACTCTCCCTCTGTCTTTACAATCTATAATCTTTGTAGATATACAATAATGGATCTACATGTGAGTTTTTCAACTATTTTTTGTATATGAGATATAATTGACTTTTGATTCTGCAAGAAACCTGGATATTGTGTCATTTTCCATTGGGTGAGGGAAAAATGAAGATCTTGATCTCAGTTGAAGCCTATTAAAGGCCTTGATGTTAATTCAGCATTCCTCAGTTGATGCTATTTTACATGTATTGTGTGAAATGAAGACATGTCATTATTTTAGAATTTTAATTCATTCTGAATTTGAACACCAAAGCAAGGAGAGCCCTTGAGAGTTGAGTTTGGGTCCGATTTCAGCCATGACCCAATATCTGCTTTTCTCATAGTCCAGTCCCATATATATATTCATTATTGCTAAGTAATCATGTTTCAAGAATATAAAAATCCTGATTATGCCAAGTGATAGTAGATGATAATAAATGAAGTGAGAAGAACGACTTACTGGCTATAGCCAATCACAATTATTTAATATTTTAATGTATCAGTAGGTGTGTGCATAATAGGAGGTAGCAGGTTTGTCTACTATCCTAGAACAGGCAAAGGTAGAAAATACATGTGTTTCAATATAATAAAACAGCATGTACTGGTTGTATTATGTGTGGCATTTTATGTCATAATCAGTTTCAGTTTACTGTGTGATCTATATGCATAATATTTAAGTGCTTAAGAAATGAGGTATTCTGGGGGCGCCTGGGTAGCTTAGTCGTTAAGCGTCTGCCTTTGGCCCAGGTCAGATCCCAGGGACCTGGGATCGAGCCCCGCATCGGGCTCTCTGCTCTGCGGGAAGCCTGCTTCTCCCGCTACCATTCCCTCTGCTTGTGTTCCCTCTCTCTCTGTGTTTCTCTCTGTCAAATAAATAAAAAAAAAAATCAAAAAAAAAAAAAAAAAAGAAATGAGGTATTCTGGTTAGTGCATAAGTAATGTCAGTGGAGGGAGCTCAGACTTGAGAATTAAGTGCTGAAGTTGCTATTTCTGGTTTTACTACTTAATTTTAAAGACTTTCACATATTCAGTCTCATTATCTTGTTATGACCAAGATGAAGAAATTTCCAGATACTAGTGATTTCAAAACAACTGGTTGATCAAAAGTAATAACGCTAAACGCTGATATTTATGTTCTGTTTACTAAGTGCCAAGCACTTTTTAAGTGTTCTACATATATGTATTTACTCACATAGTAAATAACAGTGCCTCGGTAGTCACTGTTATTTCTCCATTTTATAGTTAGGAAGCTGATCCATGGATGTAATAACTTAATTGCATACAACTTCAGGCTTGTGTAGGGAGAAGTCAGTGATTACAGTTCCTTACTTTGTGAACTTGACTATCTCAGGCATATATCACTGATTCATTAATTTGGTTAATTCAACAATATTTACATAGAGCTTAATCTGGGCAGGGCGTAGTTCTCTCTATGGGGTGACAGCAGGCACAGGATCTCTGATCCAGGAGATTGTAGTTCAGTGGAGAGAAAGATGAGTAAGCAAATAATCACACTTCCTGGGGTGTTAACCACAGGAGGATATAATCTTGGTACAAGCCATGCAAAATGTGGCGTGTGTGTGTGCCCCATGTGTACATGGGAAATGAGAACGTGGTAAAGCTTGGGAGGAAGAAAAGTAGAGAGCAAGAACATTCCAGGCTGAAAACACAATATTGTAATACTATCTTGGAGGCAATGAAAATTATTCATTTTGGTTAGAGGAGATTGGGTAGTCGAGGATAAAGTGAGTGATTGAGAGAGAAAAATGAAACTGGAGAAAGTCTGCAGCAATCAAATCATGAAGGTCTTTATTTTATACCACATTCAGTAGTTTGGATTTTAGCTTAAAGACAACCCCCCATCCCGTTGTACCATGTTCATGCTATTCATTATTAATCAACTGTGACAATGAGCTTCAGAACCCTTCTCAACACAGTTCTCTAGGTAGCCTGTAAAAATGGGCAGGCGTTGGAAATGAAGTTGAATTTATAAAGGTTATTGTTCTCAGTGCAATTCTTAGAAACATTATTTCATTTCATCCTTATTTTACAGATGAGGAAATTGAAGTTTATTGAATGAAAAAAGTTACATTTCTTCCATTTAGACTTGAGCTAAAAAAAGGTGTGCCCCTGTTTATTCTCCCAAGATGACAGCTCTATGTTCTTGACTCTATCAGTCCTAAGAAGGGATCAAGCTCCACAGCTCTAGCCATTTGGGAAATACCAAGTCAGACTCTATTCTGGTGTCTGTCCGCTGCAGATTTGAACACAATTTTGTGTGTCTGTGTGTGTCAGCTAATGGTTGGGCTATTTTCCTTTTCTGATTCTAGACATGAAAGTGTTTATTCCACTTTCTCTTGTATTGGATAAGAGATCTTGTTGTCTTCAACTGAGCTGGGATTATTGAGGGGCTAAGTTTGGTTGTTTATAACTCTGGGTGTGGAAGGTTGAGGTGATAAGAAGGTTTGCTCCTGGGTATGGAAATAACACACCTATTTTACAGCTTCTCCTCTTTTTCCTTTACACAGAACAGCTGATTACGTTCCTCCTCTTGGACAATAGGACTTGAATTCTTCTAAAGAGCTTCAAAACACAAAAAGTTTATCTTCAGGAGTGGGGTAAGAGAATTTCCATGCCTCAATGTCATGTACTCTTCCATAAATGAAAAGCGAACTCTCTGGAACATTTGTTGGGAAAATTTGTGAAAATAAAATCAAATGAAAGTTACACTAATGAAGAAATTAAGGCTAAGATGTTGAATGAATTCAACGTCACGGTCGAAGAGCTAGGAAATGCACTGTCAGGGTTTGCATGTTTGCCCTAGTGATTCCACACCCTGTATTCCAGTCCTTGTACCAGGTGGTTGCTACAATACAACTATTATCTCTGAGGAGTAAGATGCCATTTGCAGTCAATTATTATGGCATTATGGCATTATGGGAGGTGGCATGGATGTGAGCCAGCCTCTGTGGCGAGGCTGGCTTGAATCTGAATCCCAGTCTGGCTATTTATAAGCAGCAGTGCGACCTCAGGGAAGTCGCTTAACTTCTCAAACCCTATTTCCTTACCTGTATAATGTTAATGATGCTTCTCTGGCTGGCATGTTAGGACAATTGCATTAGACCAACGTTTTTCCAATTTGAGGGTTCGTAGAATCACCTGGAAAACTTGTTAAAACAGATTGCTGACCCCATCCCAGAGTTTTTGGTTTTTCAGATCAAGAACAGAGGCTGTTAATTTTTATTTCTTACAAGTTCCCAGGAAGTGCTGATGCTGCTGGTCCAGGAATGGCACTTTGAGAACTCTTGTATTAGATCACATACATAAAGTGCCTCATTTTTTCCCCAAAGAGTTTATTTATTTATTTGACAGAGAGAGAGAGCACAAGCAGGAGGAGCAGCAGGCAGAGGGAGAGGGAGAAGCAAGGCTCCCTGCTGAGCAGGGAGCCCTATGTGGGGCTCAATCACAGGACCCTGAGATCACAACCTGAGCTGAAGGCAGACACTCAATGAACTGAGCCACCCAGGCGCCCCTAAAGTGCCTAGTTTAGTGAGTAGTTTGCTCAGTGTTAAGTCATTCCTTTCCCCTCCCTAACGGAAAACAAAAGTTTTGAGCGAATGGGAAGACAAAGTAGTAAATTCTGAGTAGAGAAGAAAAGAAAGAAGGGAAGGTACTCAGTTAATTAAGATGCTGTCACTTAAAGCAAATCTCCAAGGAAACTGTAGGAACTACAGATCCTGAAAGGAGAGGAGTATAGAAATGCCTAGAAAAGTAGTAGGATCCTAAGAACAGAAAGGGAAGAAGATCAAAATCAAAGCTTAGCAGCTATGGTCAAAGGCAGGCCTGGCTGTGAACTTTTGTTTGGTTTCCTAGGCAGTTGCCCTATTAGCTTTCACAGATTACTGAGAGTCTTTTTTTTCCCCCCCAAATACTTTTATTTTTTCAGTTACAAGATTACTTGTTCATGCACCACACCCAGTGCTTCATGCAATACGTGCCCTCCTCAATACCCACCAGACACACTGACAGTCTTAATGCACCTTCCAGTTTGCATAGTGCTGCCACATAATTATGCCCCTTGTTCATCTCAATAAAGCTGCATGGCAGGGACTGGTAGTCCCATTTTATGAATTTGCAAACTGAGGCCCACAGAGGTTAAGGGGTTTGCCCAAGGTCATATAGATAGTGAAGATTTAGATCTTAGATCTTGAGCTCTCCAAATCCAAATTCCTTTTATCCCCCACTCTATGCTGACTTCTTATATTTCTCTTCTCAAGGTATTATATCCAGTCTCTGGACCTAGAAACTAGCCCCAAGAACAAAAGCTGATATGTTCAGAATCTGGTTCTTAGCCCATGCATCTTTGGCACCGTGAGGTGATAAGAATGCTTGAGTTGATCCTTTCACTTCCAGGCCTGAGCACTACTGGGCGCCTCTTATTTGCACAACCTTCTACCCACACTGATGGACTGGGCACCTCCCAGAGCAGCACTGGGATTTTCCGGGATCTGGTCGGCCTGCTTTCTTGCCTTTTCATAACACACACTCTTTGAAGATGTACGTGCAGCTTTCTCTTTGCATTATTTAAGAGATGGTTTCCAGTAAGAGAAACAGTTGAATTCTAAGTCTCCCTGTGATGCTGGTTTTAGGATTTTCTAACTTAAAAATAAAATTGCTTTTTCTTCCTTCACTCATTTATTTGCTGAAATGCCGGTAAATGGTACCAGTGCTTTTCCCAAACTGAAGCCACTGCTGTGAAAACACAGGGGATTCCTCTTCCATGGTGGTCAGATTTTTATGTAAAGCGTCTCCTGTGAGAAAATACCAGCTCTAGGATAGTCTGTGATCATTTGTATCACAAGCAAAGTTGGGCTTGTAAATGATAAACTGATTGATGAATCGATTGCTTCTCATATCCCTTCAGCGTGACCCTAGGGATAAGTAAGAAGCCATCTTTAAGCCTGGGATCATATAGCCTTAATGGAGCAAATCTGGTATCCTCTATGAATCTTATAAAAAATTTGGAAGAGGAGCCTTTTACTGTCAGTCTCATAGAAACTGCACCAATAAATATCAGTTTTATCAGGAAAATAATGTAGGTCTTCCATCAGTGAAAGAGCCCTTCCTAATTCCTGCAGGCTCCCTTTATTGTTTTTTTTTCTTTCCTCCTCAAACTCTTAGTAGCTATTTCTTTTCCTTTCTTTTTTTTTTTTTCCTTCATGATGTCACTCTCTCTGATAGTGTATCAGAGTAGTTGCACAGTTTATTCTAGTCTCAAGATGCGCTCTATCTTTGTTGCCTCCAAATACAGCTGGGAAAACTACAGATACCCTTTCCTTATGTTTCCTTATTGCTTCATTAGCACAATCTTCTTGCCTCTCACTGACTCCTTCTCAGGGTGGAGGAGAGACGGCACCCCATGGCTGTGTTTGCCATTATTGCCGAATAATTCAGTCCCTTTCTCTCCTTTTTCTTCTGTGGAACTCACTTTCTTGCAGGGAGCATGCATTTAATGAAAAAGACTCTGTTCTTATATGCAGAAAGCCACAGCTTTCTGGGACTATCTGACTTCATAGATGTCTGCTAATTTTGGAGTTTAGTATCAAGAAATCCACTCACCAATGGATATAAGCTACATTCTCCAAAATCAGCTTTATAAACTGATTATGAGGATGATATTTTTAATTATATTAATAAGGATTCAATTTTAAGGATGATACATACCTCAGTGACTCTTTGCTTTATTATTCTCTCTAACTTCTCAGTATGTTCAGAATTTGGGTGGGGAAAAGTTAAGGTACTACTGATTTGACTCTTTCAAAGTCCAACAAATAGACAAACCCTAGGCCTTTACATTTAAAGTGTTTGTTGCGGGGCGCCTGGGTGGCTCAGTCGTTAAGCGTCTGCCTTCGGCTCAGGTCATGATCCCAGGGTCCTGGGATCGAGAGCCCCGCATCCGGCTCCTTGCTCGGCAGGAAGCCTGCTTCTCCCGCTACCATTCCCTCTGCTTGTGTTTCCTCTTTCACTGTGTTTCTCTCTGTCAAATAAATAAAATCTTTAAAAAAAATAAATAAAGTGTTTGTTGCTATTTAATATGACAAAGTCACATATTATTTCTTCAACAGATATGTTGATTGAGTTTCACATCTGTGCCCAACATTATACCTGGTCCCACAGATACAAAGATAAGATTCCTTTTCTCAAAGAGTTTATGGGTCAGTAGGAAAGACCCCATGAAAGGAGGAATTGCCTTGCACTGTGATGTTTGTTATAACAATAAAAGTGTGTACAAAGTATGAAGGAAACTTAAAAACAAAAACAAAACAAACATGTCATGATAGAAACAGCACGGCTGGAAATTTTTTTTTTTTTTTAAAGATTTTATTTATTTGACAGAGAGAAACACAGCGAGAGAGGGAACACAAGCAGAGGGAATGGTAGCGGGAGAAGCAGGCTTCCCGCAGAGCAGAGAGCCCGATGCTGGGCTCCATCCCAGGACCCCGGGATCATGACCTGAGCCGAAGGCAGACGCTTAACGACTGAGCCACCCAGGCGCCCCAGCACGGCTGGAAATTTACACACACTCCAAACACTTGTAGAAATCCTGGAATCAAGGTTTCCATGCTATAATTTTCTTCTTCCCAACTCATAATCTAATATTCTTTTGCTCTTTCCTTTTCATAACATGGAAAATAAGATGTTGGGCTCAGCATTCTTAGCTCTATAGTTAGGCATATTTAGGTTCCAGTCAGGGCTCTGCCTCTTTGTTCATGGGCTTTGGGTATTTTAACTTTGTCTTCAACTCAGCTTTGTCCTCTGGAAAATAGAAATCAAATAGTACCCATTTCTTGGGATGCCTGGGTAGAGTAAATGTAATAATTCATATCAATGCTTAGCTTGATACCTGGTACAAAGTATTCATTAAATATCAATATTAACTTTTATTATTATTATTATTATTATCACTTACTGTTCATTCAACATTAATTCAATAATTCTTTATTGAGAACATCTTAAATGGCAGGTATACTTTTAGGGGCTGGGAATCCTTAGGGAATACAGTAGGTACAGTAATGGATTCTTTTTTCTCCCTCAGGAGTCTAAACCTTTCCAGTCTTTAGATCTAAGTGACCTTTTTCTCTTTTGAAAGATCCTCATTCTGAAGGTTTGTAGGTAAGTTTAGGCAGAACAGTAGGTGTGAACTTGGAAGCTATTGAAATAGATTCTAATCATAAGTGGATAGTTTTCATTTGGGGGATACTTCAGCCTGGGAAACTTTCATCTCCATATACTCTTTGATACTTTGAGCTATGTCACATAACCATATTTTCCAAATAATAAGTCAAGCCTCATTGTCTGATATTGAAAACTGAAAACACTTGCATGTTATTCCACAATAACATGACTTTTTCCTTCCAATGTCTTCCCCAATGTGATTTTACTACTCCAGAAAACTTTTGCCCAAGAAGTTAAAGTTACAAAAAATGACTCTTCTTTCTCCTAGAAACTTCTCTAAGACAGGTTTGAAAGTGCTCAGTTTTTTAATAAATACCAAAAAATAATTATTTATTCTTCATGACTCTTGAAACCCTCGCCTTAAAATCTTCACTTGGCTATATCCACCAATCCTAAAGTACTATGTCAAAATCCCTAATCAAATCAAAAGACTCACTTTAAACCAGACCTTCAAACTTCATAAAGATCCTAACTTTGTTCTTCTACCCTGAGACATTATTTTATCTTTGTTGAGGTAGTGAATGCTCACATCAGTAAACAATAAACTCAGTTTTGCTTATTCCAGAAGTTTTTGTTTTGTTTTGTCTTGTTTTGGTGATATTTTCACAATTATACATAACATGTAAAATTTGGCTTTGTTATGACTTTATCTTTCTAACTATATTACTTTGGGCAAATCCCTGAATTTTTGTCAGCCTGGGTTTCCTAAAGAGATAATAAGAAAAGGATAAATTTATAGGACCATAGTGAAGGTTAATTGAAATAAACCACTCAAAGTTCCTTCAGCTCTGAACTATGGCTAACAGTAAATAATAGCAGGAAAATGAAACGTCATGTTTTGTGAGTCATTTGGCCTTTGCACTCCTTGGGATTTGGTAGCTTGGTTATAAGGGCAGACATTACAATGTGGCTACAAGATGCTCATGAACACACTGCACGTTAGAGTGTACTGCTTGATTCTCTAAGTGGAAACAAAATCCTGGCAGAGTTTAAACATTCCTTACAGTCTTTTCCAAGCATTTCCCAGCTCAGCAAATTTGGCCAGACTGGCAAAATCTTAAGGAAATAAATTTTCAGGAGAAATAAGCAGAGGAACCATTTTGACATGATAAAGCTGTTCATGCTGGTAGTGGAATAGATTGCCAATCGGCTTCACTTAACTTAACTCTTGGTCCCAGACAGACAGGCTCCGAGGACCAGGGGTGGGATCACTCAGCAGCATGGGAGCAGACTCTGTGACTTGATGAGAACACACATTTGCAGCTCTGGACAGAAGGAAATGTGGCTTTAACTGAGAAACATCACCAGTTCTAGGGACTTTGCTTCCAACTCTGAAGAGGAGAAATACATAGCCAACAGGAGTTCTGACTCCTTTTGTCGTTCACAACTTGATTGGGATTTCCTAAGTCTTCAATTAAGTGGACTCTCTCATTTTATATTGGTTTATTGACTATTTAATGGATTGATTTATTATTCAACATATATTTATTAAGCACCAACTCCATACGAACCATGTTGTACCTCAACACTCATCTAGTTATATAAGATAAGTAAATAAAATCCTCAAAATTTGTTGTGTTAAATGTTAGGGAGTGTCATTCACAGATGAACCTGGAGGAAAGGGATTAGCTGGGAAAAAGCAAAGACCTTAGTGACATAGTTTTCATTTATTTGATTTTCAATTTATTCTGACTCAACAACATGAGACAAGTAAGATAATCATAACATTTCTGTACTGTGCCAAACCAGACCAGATGAGGATAATTATCAATGCACGCTAACTGCATTTAACCGACCTGCTGTTGCATGCTGTCAGGCTGCAGCCAAAACAGAGCCCTAAAATACAATATTTTGGGCAAAGTGAGGCAAAGTAAGGCCTACTTCATTTTCTTATTGAAATTACAAATATCTGGGGCGCCTGGGTGGCTCAGTGGGTTAAAGCCTCTGCCTTCGGCTCAGGTCATGATCTCAGGGTCCTGGGATCAAGCCCCGCATGGGGCTCTGTGCTCAGCAGGAGCCTGCTCCCCGCCCCCCGCCTGCCTCTCTGTCTACTTGTGATCTCTCTCTCTGTCAAATAAATAAATAAAATCTTTATTAAAAAAAGAAATTACAACTATCTCAATAGTCTAGGATGTGTCTATACTATGGGATATAGTTTGATTTCAGAATACTTGATTTTGTTATTGCTTGACTACCAAATTGCATAACATTCTGCCTGGCAAAAGGTCTACTTTGAGTGAGACTGGAGAAAGGAGCCTGGGAGGCTTAATGTATGCAATCTTCATGCTCATAAATTTTACATAATCCTTTGTTACACTAGACCAGTTGTTTTAAATATGACATTGCCAATAGTCTTATTTCAAGTGCTATCAACAAGATCACTGAAAAATTTATCAAAAAAATTTTCTAGGCCTATAAGAGCTTCTGACAAGGACTTATGAGCCTGGGAGATGGTCCCAGGAAGTAAGAATGAAGAATCTGGGAGAGCAAGACAGGGAAGGAGGAAAGGCCAAAGTCAGGATAAACAATTGAAGTAGCTATTGGGGCAGCTGAGAGGTAGGAGAGTGTCCCTCAGGATCATCCATCTGAGGGCAAGAGATGGATGCAAGTATTTACCCACCAGCTCCTGCCTTCATTGATTATTACCTCCAGAGAACTTCCCTGCATTTCTAGGCTGTACTTCCAGTTGAATGGACTCCTATTCCTTCAGAGAAGTCTTCTAGGCAGAGCTGAAGCCAAAGGATGCTAGTAGAGGGAGGTGATTCTCAGCTCTCTGGAAATTATCCACTATAGCAGAAGCTGCCTGCAGTCAAGGCAGGCCAAAGGGATCTGAAGAGGGACACCAAAAGCATCTCCTGCAGATAACTAAGTGGACTCTCTTAGGCACACATGGTCTTTCCTCTTTAGGCATCTTATTTCTTCTCTTTCCCTCAGAGTGAGTGCTAAATCAAACCAGGTCTTTTGAAAGAAATAATCTTCATTGGCCTTGCATAAATACCCCTGTATTCTCAGAAGTGGATGTGAAGATTCAAAGAAAAGAATTTCTGTTAAAATGCATTTCTCAAAACATGTATAATTCAAAACGTCTGCATCAAGGAGCATTTTTATCACCTCAGCTTCTCTAAAAAAGGACCAGGAAAAAGAAGAAGTAAGAGTTTTCCATGTTGTGGAGGTAGGAAGTATATTTTTATCACTTATGTAATGGCTACAAAAGGAGCTTTGGAGTCCATCTTCATCATGACTTACCACTCTGGCCAGTTTGCTTCATTTTTTGGGGAGCAGTTTTGATGGGAGCCATAAGCAACCACTAGCCATGGATGTCTTTCTTCTCCCTTCTTCCCACTAAGGACATTTGTATGTACCTGGACAATTACTCCAGATCTGAAGGGATAGATAACCTCAATGTTTACTTCAATGTCAGGAAGATCCTTTGCAGAGAAGTTATTTTTGTTTTGTTTTATTTTGTTTTGTTTTGTTTTGTTTTGTTACAGACAGAATTCAATGCAAGCTACCCTCAGTTGGGGCACTCTGGGATGTCAGAGGGGATGGAGGGCTTGGCTCACCCAAAGGCAAGGAGCAAAGGCTTTTCTTATTCTTTTATTGGGATAAAAGCTTGAGTTATCTGAAGTTCTTTTTGCAAATAGTTTCAAAGACTGGAAAGCTTAGGGGAAAAAAAAGATTGCATAGCAAATAATGACAATTCTGACATACTAAAAGTCTTGTGAGGTCCTCTGATAGACTTATCCAGAGGCTGGTGGGAGAGGTGGTGTGACTCAGAGCTCAGGAGAGTGAAAATGGAGGATTTCCAAACATATGTCTTCTGTAGAGCTGCTTTGCTGTTATGACATCGGAAATGGTCTCTAGGGAGCAGAGAAGAAACCAGGGGCAGAAAAACCAGCAGAATGATAAATAACCTCAGAGTTGATGGATTTCATCCCAGCATTCCCTTGGACCCACAACTAGCAACAGTGTCATACAACCCCAAACTGAAAGATGAAAACATTTCATCTTATCTTTCCTAGGATTGTT
Source organism: Procyon lotor (assembly GCA_028646535.1). Lineage (NCBI taxonomy): Eukaryota > Metazoa > Chordata > Mammalia > Carnivora > Procyonidae > Procyon > Procyon lotor. The sequence continues at coordinate 24,367,071 of CM053613.1, read as the reverse complement.
ATTTCCTCCCAGTGAACAAGATTGTAATCCTTAAGGCTAGCACCTTCAACATCGCCAAAATGCAGAAACTGTCTGGCTCAATAAATATCTGTTGGAAGATTGGATAGTATATTATGGTATCACATACAGACCAGTACACTTGGAGTAGGGGGGAAAAAAGTTCTTGCCCAGGCTCTGTGACTTGTCACTATCCTCGTTCTCACTCTATTTGTAAAATGAAATATTAAGCCCCTATAGTGAACAAGCCTCAGTACTATGAAGGATATAGTAAGGAAATTCAAATTTAAGTAGTCTTTGTCTTCAAAAAAGATGATAATTTCTGAGAAGAGAAATTTATGAATAGCATAGTGATGAAGAGCTCAGACACTGGAGTCAGTGTGACTTGGGTTCAAAACTCTGGTCCCCGCTCATCAGTAAAATGGAGATATACTACACTACTGCAGGTGTTGTGAAGATAAAGTAATGGATACGAAGCACACAGCACTGGAACATAGCATTCAATAAATATAAATTATTTATAATTAGCTAATTATCAATAAGGGATTATAAAAAAAAGCCAGACAACAGCTAACATGTTAGCATGTTCTTCTGGAGTGAGTGGAGAGGAAGAGAAGCTTTACATTGACTGACACTATGAATGGAGAGGGGTATGGTGTTTGTAGGAGTCTTTAAAGTCATTTTTGATTTGGCTCATAAAGCATGAGAAAAGTTTCCGTGGAACATGGGAGAGAAAAAAGCCTTCCTAAGAGGAGAGGGGCAGTCATGTGAATGTTGAGATAAGGGAAAAGCATTACTGAGATATCCTATCATGAAGAGAGGGCTGGTGTTATTAGAGATCCCAGGAAACTTCACAAGCAACACTTACACTCTAAAAATTTTCTTTTCCTTCGGGAACAAATGGATTATTATTGTTCTTAAGTATGTCTGCTACTATTAGCTGCCTACCTGACTTCATTGTTCCCCTTCTTCCTTCTGTTTCATTAGAACTATTTTGGTAAAAAGTGTCAACATTTAAATGGACATAAAAAGTGTCCATTTAAAAATGTTTACCTCCCCTGATCTTTTGCAACTAGACAATTCTACATGACCTTGGAATTCAAGCAAAATTCTAGTGGAGGTGGGGAGGCTTCTGCGCAAGCAATTAATATATCCCTTACAAAAAGAAATCATTTCATTTGGCAAGTAACTTTTGCCTTCACTTCTCAATCCTTCCCTGTTTCTGTGTTGAATAAGGAAACAATGTCCGGGTAAAGAGCCATCTTGTTCAATAAGGACCAAAGCCATACACTATGGATGGTAGAGCAAGATGCTAGATGAGCTTGAACTTTTGATAAGATCCTTGAAGAGCCACATGGGCATTATGCTGTCTGCCTCCTACTTCACATTACAAAAGAGAAACAGAATCTTACTTGTTTGGAGGGCTATAATCCTGTCTTTGTTACATGCAAGTGAATACTATCTTAACTGATACTTTCAACTAAGACAGACCTTACTTGCTATGTCTTTTTCTATATGATAAGCTTATAACTACACTGTTGGAGAGCATGTACTATATTACATTTCCCCACTTCAGGGTCCTTTGTTTAGGCTCTTTTTTTTTTTTTTTTAAAGATTGTATTTACTTATTTGAGAGAGAGTGTGTGTGTGTGCATAAGCAGGAGGAGCAGCAGAGGGAGAGGGAGAAGCAGGTTGTCCGCTGAGCAGGGAGCCCAGGGAGCCCAGGCTTGATCACAGGACCCTGGGATCATGACCCTAGCTGAAAGCAGAAGCTTAACTGACTGAGTCACCCTGGCCCCCCGATTAGGCTCTTTTCAGTATGTATATTTCTTTAAATCAAGCAGGACAGTTTCCTTGAATGCAAACTATAGGAGGCAAGTAAGTTAAAAACAAATTGTAATAAAATTTCACTATAGGAAGTGATAGTCATTGAAAACCAAATTCAATTTGTGGGCCACAGTTCTTATCCCACAAAAAAGTTCTGAAAGGGGTAAAAAATACCCTCTATTTTGCTGGAGAGGTCTTTCTAGAGTGACTCAGCTGTAAGCTGCATACAAAACCTCTATGTGTATTTTCTACAGTTCTCCCAACCACTACCCAAGTGAGCAACACTGGATAGTAAAGATTCTCACCTTCTCTCAGTGGGATGTATTAAACAGAGTGACACTTGGAATCACATTTGATGGAAAATAAAGGACTTGTGAAACTCCTTGGTCTATCTCAATCTCCTGGTTCATGTCAATGAACTCAGGTTCTTGTCAATGGAAAAAAAATAAGGACAAAGAGAGCAGATTGCTTAAGTCCAAGCAGATCCCAGAATAATAGGCTATGTTGAAAATTGGAATTAGATCCTTGAGGAATATCAAATTAAAACATTTGCTCCTCATTCTGTAGGACCAGTTGTTAGAAGCATTCTCAGAGCTGAGGTTTATTATTATTATTGTTGTCATTAATAAGTGTAGCTAACACTTGAGTGGTCACTGTATTACTGTAATACAGGTATTGTGCCATTGGCTTTACCTGGGTTATCTCCATTAATTCATAATAAACTTTATGAAAAAGCACTATCATTAGCTCTCTCTTAATATGAGGGAATATTATGTCTCAGAGTTGTGAATTGCTTTCCCAAATTCACACTTCATCATGAAACACTCTATCATCCTACTTGATTCTTTGATAGTTTATTTTGGGTAATCCTACATTTTTATTAATATACCTATTGTACATGAAAGAATTTCCAATTGGCAGATCAAGTTCTACTGGTGAATTTTAAAGCTTTGCCAACAAATATTCAAGGTGTTTGCCAGAGTTCCATTCATGGCTCATTTGTCCAAAGACAATGATAAAAATCTTTGCCTAGATCCCTAATTGGGAGAAGGATATAGAAGACACTGCTCCCCTGTCCAAATTCTCCTCTAGGCCTTCATTTATTCTTCTGTTAACTATTTATTGAGCTACTAGTATGGGCTAGATTTAGTCTAGAAGGGGAAGCAGAGAGGCAAACTGGAAAGTGCAGTGAAGTGTTGAAGGTGCAAAGATAGAGGAAAGTAAGTATGGCATGGGAGGGAAATGGTCAACTCAACTAGAGAGAGGGAGTCTGGGGTGACACAAGAGCTTTATCTTATTAGATGGATATAGATTTGAGATAATCTCCGCAGAGAAGTTCCTATCTTACTTCTCTGGTGATACTTCTCATACATGGCTCAGTTTTCTATCTTGGCTGCCTGTGGTCACCTCAGTTTTCTAACTACTAGAATACAAAATTTGGACTAACACAATAGAATCTTCTTTGGGATGCTATCCAGCACCTCAAGACCATAATACTTGAGTAACATGAGTAATTCTCATTATACTAAAAACATACAGTCTTACCAATATTGAGAAATACTGGTTGCTAAAATATTCATTGTGGTATATTTATATGAAATAATTAATAGGATATCACTTATTCATGAATTTCAAAAGTTGTTAAGTGCCTACCATGTACCACACCACATGACATAATGCTAATGATACAGATTCTCATGAACCCCTGCCATCTAAAGTGAGTCTCTGTCATCAAAGAGGTCACAGTTAACTGGGGAGACAATGTATACAGACAATTATAATATGATCGATGTTATGGAGAGGTGTTTAGAATTGTTTTAGAATTCTGTGATTATTTCTATTCAGAAAAATCAAGGAATTCTAGCCTTTGAAGTATAAATGGGGGTTTTGGAGTTTGTTAGATAGAATACTGTGAGTATGCTGGTGGTGGGAGTGAAGAAAAAAGGATTGTGGTTAGAATATAGAGAACATAGCAAGTGGTGGAAAACAAGGGCAGAAGGCAGAAGGGCAAGTTGAGGATTTATTTTGAACAACTTCAAATTCCCATTCATCTCTTCTCCTTTCCCACAACTCCCTAAATCTTTAATGACCAAGATGTTTCTGCTTTCATAATTTCAGGAAGCCAAGTATAGGCAATTTATCACAGCAAATCCACAACTGACAACCCTCCTTAAAATTATTTGTTTTTAATATCTCCATCCTTTTCTTTTAGTAGCACCTTGGCCTTAGTGGAATAGCTGACACCCTAACCGTAGAACACCTCAGCAGAGCTGACTTTACAAAAGAACCCCACAACACTAAAGGAAGTGTTTTACCCACAGGGAGAGCTATAATTTCAAGCTCTAATACTTTTAAAAATACTTAACCATTGTTTTCCTGAATATTTGGCATGGGTTCCCTTCTTCCAAGAGAGCTAAAATCCTGCCAGCCTTGAACTTTCTAGCTTCGATTATTTGTTAAGTCAGAGGAGTGGAGAGAGAAAAAAAAAATCATTGTAGGCTTTTTATAGAATAGAAAATTTTTGCTTTATTCATCCCAATGTAACTGAAAAAGGAGCTGAATGGATTCATATAAAACTTTTTAAAGGTATTCAACTTAGAGCTCAGATGAAGTGTGGACACCTTTAGGTTAAGAGGAACTTATTTTTAAGGAGACTATGGGAAAACTTGGAGGATAAGTTTGAGGTGGATTCTTTTCTCTATTTCTTTTACTTAGTTCCTCCTTTCTTTCCCTTCCTCTCCTTTCTCTGCCACTGCACAGGTATACACACACTTGTATACACAAATGTAGATACTTCAGTTAGACATCACTTAAATAGTAACCTTGGCAATTGGCATGTTCCAGAAAAAGTGAGTTTTCTGGATAACAGAAATTCAGTTCCTTACACCCGTTAACCTTTATACAAACCCTAACTTCATTCATTCATTCATTCATTCATTCATTCATTCAAGATTTATCTATTTATTTGAGAGAGAGGAAGAGAGAATGAGAGAATGAGTGGGAAGGGCATAGGAGAGGGAGAGAGAATCTCAAGCAGAGTACACCGCCCAAAGTGGGGCTTGTTCTCACAACCCTGAGATCAGGACTTGAGCCGAAACCAAGAGTCTCAACTGACTGAGCCACCCAGGCACCCCCAAAGCCTAACTCTTTTTAGTGACAATGTTTCTAAATTATTTGCCACACGTCTATACATTCTTAAAGTGTAATAAACATATTTAAACATTTCTGGTTATACCACTACCTAATGACTTTTGCATACAACCTTGAACTCTGAGTTTCAGTTTTCCTATTTTTTCCATCTCATTCTCTGCAAGATGATAACTACAGTGGTGGGTACTCCAAATCTGTACCCTTCATTGAAGTGTATGGTCTACACTGCAATCCTCAACTGCTATTTGCTGCCCCCTGCTGGCATCTGATGACAGTACCTTTCCACTTTTGCGATGGGTTGCCCCCCTCAACTCTTTGTTGGCTTCATGGATCCCTCATATTCAAATTTTGTTAGCTCTCTCTAGAGAAAAGAAATATATTCTAGAAAGTATAAGTTAAATAATGTCGCATTAATTCCCAGCAAAATTCCGAAGTGGATTATTGAATGTGTTGCTGTGAGCACTTAAAAAGAACTAATGGTTATGTGGAATGAGTAAAGGATCACTAAATACACGTGAAACATATTAACCTCACTAACCCCATCTTCTACTAGGTTAGAATTATTAGCCTGGATTAGTGAAATGCTGCAGCTGTTTATCACATTGGTTTTACAAGGAATTTAGACTTTGTTGATATCATCATGACCCCTTTCCTTTCTTCATAGTATTTTCCTTCCTATGGCATCAATCCAGACTCTATCCATGCTGAAACAGAGAAGTGTTAGCCAGGGCACTGCATAGTAGTATCAATGCTCAGTTGAACAAAAGAGCACTTAGAAGGCAAAGATGTAATTTTATTTATTTTAAATTTGTGTTTGTGTGTGTCTCTCTCTATAAAACATATATATTAATGTGTAGTATATTTGAGCTAAAAGCTTACTGAATTTTGGTAATTAGCTGAATGATGCTGGACATGACACTTATTTCTCTGCCCGTATTTTTTTACCATCTAAATAATGAAATAATGAATTGGTTGAATCATATCACTATTGTCCTTAGATATTCTAAAATTTACTATACAAAGGTATAGTCTTATCAGATACTACTTATGAAGTAGAACTAGTTGTACCAATGCTAACTGACCTCAGATTTGAGTGATATTTTATAGAGTGTTTTTTTTTTTTTTTTGATAATTTTACTCCTTCTGTCTCCTATGCAGTTGATAGGTTGTTAACTCTCTACTCTCTGTATTCCAGTACTGCTCATCATTCTCCTTCTTATTATTTGCTGATACTAAACTTATATATCTGGGAAATGAATACCAAAGCTTATTTTTTATAGCACTACACAAAAATGTTTAAAATCCTGAAGGCCTCCAATCTTTGATGGTGATCTGAGGTTGGCTTCAGTTCATCCTATGGCAAAAAGCACATGGCCTCCGTGAGAGTTATTTTTCTTTCTCTTCCATGCCTTCCTCTTTCCAAGTTTGCTTTGTGGCTATGTTTCATATAGATGACATTGCCATAAATCTTTAAATAAGTGGGGCACATCATCGTATAATCACTGATAGGCCACCTCTGTATTTCTATTCAAAGCATAATCCGGCTCCATATGTTGACTGATTTGTGAAGTGATTAGTGCATAAATCAGTGAACAAATATTTAGTAAGGATTCCCCTTCATGATATGCAAGCTACTCAACATGGAGATCTGAAAGAATGAAAGAGAGTCCTCAATCTCAGCAAGACATAACACAAATAACGATACTGCAGTTAAATTAAAAATATAAACATTGTAAGCCACAGAGCAGTGTGTGCTTAGCAGTCAAGTGTATATTTCCGAGATTTAGTGCTTGGACTTCAGAGGCTATAGTGGATCTCGGGTAAAGAAGCTCTCTGTACAGGCTACTGGGTAGGAAGGTTCCAACATATATCGCTGCCATCTTGTTAACAGAGATGTGTTCACTGTTTCTTCAGAGACAGGTGTTAACTGCCATGTTGTGTTTTTCTCTTCTCTGAGAATATTTGATCCAGTGTTTCTTCTCTTTTGCTTCAAGAAGCCTCTGTCTTCCCACTCTGTAGTTTGGTGCTTGCCTCACCTTCCCTAAATGGTAAGCCTGTTTAAAAGTTATAAGTGCATTTCCTCTATTCAACTAAGAATGGATTACTTCATGCACATTTCTCCTCCATGTGATATGACCTGATAGTTTTATGACTGTTCGGGTTCTGCTTCCCAAATGGGGAAGCGGATGGCAAGGAAGAACATGGACTGAAATTCAGGTGAACTTGGCTCTGAATCATGTTTCACCACTTCTTGGTTGTGATACTCTTGCCAATTTTCTTAAACTCTCTAAGCCTCAGATTATTCCTCTATAAATGCTAAATGCAGGATAATGAGGAGATATGACTTTAGGGGAATAAATTTGGCAGAAGTACATATGATAAACTAGAGGGGCAAGAGAAATCACTGGCCAAAAGACTATTTTGGAAACTAGTGAGTGAAATGGTGATAAAGATCTAAGCTAAGACATTGATTGAATGCTCTAAGTGGTAGGTTTTTGTAATAGAAATTGGCCTGAAAAATTCAGGGCATATGATTGCTATAAAAAAAATACATGATCTAGGGTTTCTTTTTGAGAATACTGATAAGGAAGACTAGCAAGTATATGGTTCTGAAATGTTATGAGGGCCAGGGCTTTGTCTATCTTGTTATTCTAGTACCTTCCACAATGTTCCTTACAGGCAGTCAATTGATGAATGTATTTGATGAATGAAAATTTATTACATCCTAGACTTACTACATCCCAGCTCACTGACATATGGAGGTCATGGCATTCAGCTGGTATCCAGTGCTAATTATAGCTAGAGGCAAAATCCAATGTGGCCCGGATTGCTTTACTTTGCAGCATGCTTATATATTTTTTTTATGTAGTTATGTATGTTTGTATGCATGTATGCATATATGTATTCATTTCTTTTTTACAACATGGTTAGAAGACTGTACTTTGGAGTCAGATGGTCCTGGGATAGAATCCTTTATCTCTTATTTATTACCCAAGTTGAAGAAATATGTTGTTTTACTGCTCTCAGCCTCATTTTCATCTTCTATAAAATGGGGTAATATCATCAACCTAAAAAGTTTTGTAAAGCTTATGTATAATGTATATAAAATAGTTAGCATAATACCCGGCACATGATAGGTAAATAATCTTCAGCTATTTGCTATCTTTATTGTCATTGTGCTATCAAACCCAACCCTCTGTAGCCATTTAACAACTGTCAGCCTTTGTTTACAAGTTGGACTATATGAAAGAATCTATCTTAGTGTAAACCACCTGGGTTTGGAAAACCAGACTTATTGAAGAGGTCTCAATCTGAATGAAGATTTGGCACAGCCAGGCTCTACCTTTTGGTAGACTTCTCTTTTACCCTGTTTTTTTGTTTTGTTTTGTTTTGTTTTGTTTTTTTAGATTTACTTAATCATTTGAGAGAGAGAGAGAAAGAATGTGAGCAGGGGGAGGGGCAGAGGGAGAGGGAGGGAGAGAATCCTCCAAGCCGACTCTCTGCTAAGCAGATCCTGAGATTTTGACCTGAGCCAAAACCAAGAGCTGTTCACTCAACCAACTAAGCCACCCAGGCACCCACTGCCTTTCAGCCTCTTATCAGGACAACTAGGAAGTCGCAGGCTTGCCTTTTCTGGTAAAATGCGACTGGGACACAGCCACCTTCACTATGCTTTGTCCATCTAGAGCCTCAGACTCCCAAGAGACTCTGGAAGAGGGGTTGGCATTGTTCTCAGGATATGATGTATATGCCTGCCTTTTGCAGCAGTATTCCAAGTGCATTTTTCCAGAGAAATGTTATGAAAGAGGTTCAACTGTAAGGAAATTTTATTTGTAGAGCTGTCCTTCCCATAGATTATGAGTTAAGTAACTTTTTCAGGCTAATCTGGAAATTGTCATCATAACCCTCCACCCTCAGCTCTAGTCCCATTAAATCCCCAGACAATGACTACACAACCATAATTTCTATAGGGGCCATAGTTTTAAGTTCTAACGCAACATACAAATGGTTTCAGGATAGCATCTGGTTGGGGTGTTTTCATTGTTAGTGCAATTGTAATAAAAGGCAGTGCCGTACAGAAGACCAGAGTCTAGAGATCTTGGCTCTTGTGCTGAGCTGAACCCTTCACTTGCATTCTACCTTTAGACCAGTCACATACTCCCTGGGACTCAGTTTGCTCATCTGTAAAAGGAGGGGTTTGGACGGAAGCCCCTTCTAACTCAAAAGGCCTCTGATTCAGCAAAACCCTTATGATTATAGCTATTAGAGAAGGTTTGTGTCGGATTGATTGTAGTGGCCACTGCTTTCTTGGCCTGTCACAGTCTTCATTTCTTCCTTTTCCCCTCACGTCCCTGTGGTATTTTGGCACAGGATGAGTCACTCTGCCGGCTGTGGCATACATCCGGAAATGGACTGCCATCCTCTTTCCTGGCACAGGGAGGGAGGAGTGCAACTTTTTATATCCCCTCCTATTGATTAATGACATCTACTACACAAGAATTATGATTACTTTGGTCTCATCAAGCTACATCTATGAATACAAATCCTTTGCATTATTGCAACCTCAGGAAGAGTCTGACCTCGGAAAGGCTTTGGGAACACTTTAGAAAACATCTTTCTACCACTGAAAGGTTCACAACTATTGTTTTCCTTTTCTGACTCATCTTTGAATCAGTAAATTAAATATGTATAACTTGTGAAGATTTCATTTTTATTAAAGCAAGGTGCTTTGCTGAGCAAAGTCAAGATTTAGAAATAGTTCAGCTCTTCCTTCCTCCCTTTTCAATGATTTTATTTCCTTTAGTTTGCAGGAGGACTTTCAGAGAGCTACTCCCTGTCTTTATCTCTCTGTGGCTCTGACTCTTCTTTGTAACATGGAGAAGTTAAAAATGAGTTGACTGTCATCTATTCTCCTAGGAGACTGGCAAGACTTGAGGACCCAGAGGCTATTTCCCAAGTAAGTGCTGGCCATTATGTTTTTGGGGAGATTGTGTCTTCCTTTGGAATTGGGGAAGAGTTATATATTTTTTATGATGTTGTTTGTGACATGTTCTGGAATTCCCTTTCTTGATGATCTTCCCATCTGCTGCTCCTCTATACTTACCTGCCACTTTGTCCTCATGTCTCCCTCCCTTTTATTTCCTTGAAAGGGACTTGTTTATTTTGCCTCCTAAAGCCTTTTACCTATGTTATTTTTTCCTAACATGAATGTTTTTATAATTTATTGCCTATCTTATCTTTTTGATACTTTGTTTGGGTAATGTACCAGATTTTTAAATAGTTTCTTCCTAGTATGCAACTCTTCTCAACCAGATTGGAGGTTTCTTGAGGGCAAGAGACCACAGGATTTTGAATAATTTAAAACACACTTATTGAGCTCTTTTTATGTTTATGGCACATGTTATAATTTATTTCTATCTGTTGTACTATAGTGACATAAATTTTAGGTGTTACCAAAACCCTTTTGTTAACAATTAAGTAGCTAGCATATGATATCACATAAAAAAAATGGAACTGTTGTCTGTTAAATCACAAACGTAGTGAAGATTGTAGCATTTTCATATTGTGATTGACACCAAATTCTTAACTTTCCTTATACTTTTCAGTTCTACTCAGTTCTTGAAGCATGTATTAAGTGTCCACTAAATGCCAGGCACTATCATAGGTACCAAAACAAAACAAAAAAATTATCAGGCTCCCTGTACTCAAGGAATGATTATTCTACCTTTGAGGAAATTATTTAATATTTAGACATATTTTCTTACCAAACAATGGGGACAACCAGTTTGTCTTAATATATATATATATATATATATATATATATATATATATATATATATATCTATATCCATATCTATATCATCTATATCTATCTCTATCTCTATCATCTCTATCTCTATCTATATCTATCTTTTTGAAATTGAGAAGCGCTGAGTTACTTTTCATTTCCTTAACTCACTGAGAGGATCTGCCTCTGAGAAGTGATTTTTTTTCTTGAAAATAGGAGGCTTTGTCCTCTTCATTTATGTTGTTTTTTATTTTCAGGAAAGCAGAAACCTATGTGAATGGCAGATTTATGTACCTACAATAGGAAATATGAATGACAGTGTATTGCTAGTGTGACAATCTTCATCTTTCTCCTTTTCACTTATTTTCAGCAGGCCACTTAGAACTTCTGACTTTTTTCTTCATTTCTCTTTCCTTTTGTTTTTTCTTTCCTTTATTTCAAACCACTGTTGCCATCATAGTCAAATCCCTGTAAGTTTAAAACTGTTCGTTCACTGAACAAGTATTTGTTGAGTTCTTACTAGGAGCATGGTTCTAGATACCAGCTTAACAAAACAAAACTAACTTAATCCTGCCTTCATGAAGCTTCCTTTCTAGCATAAAGTCAGAAAAAAAAATCACTTGAGAAAAAGAGTATATTGGCAAATTAAGAGCCATGGAGAAAAATAAAGCTGAGAAAGTAGAAAAGGGATGCTTGGGGGTGATCACTACAATATTAAGTAGAAAATCAAGGAAGATAATCTTTGCACAAAGACTTAAAAAGGGTGAGGGACAAGTCATGTGGATATCTGTTGGAAGAACATTCCAGGGAGAGTGTGCAGATCATAGCAAAATCTCCAAGGTGAGAATGGGTAAGTCAGAGAAGTAGGAGATGTCAGGACAGAGCCCAGGCTGGCAGGGGCCTAAAGAACCATTATAAAGACTTTGGTGTTTATGACAAGTGGGGTATACAGCCATTGGAACATTTTGAGAAGAGTAAAGACTCGATATAACTTATGCTTGAACAGAATTCCTCTGGCTGCTATATTGAGATAAAATACTAAAAGGGCAGATGAAAAAGTAAGGAGATCAATTAGGAGGCTATTACAGTAACCCATCTGAGTAATGATGATGGCTTGGACCAGAGTAGGAGGGGTGGAGGTTGAAAGACATATCAGGGTCCTACATATATTTTGAAGGTAGAACAAAGAGAATTTTCTGATTGGACACAGAGTATGGGAAAATAAGTATATTAAAGAACAAGAGCAAGGTTTTGGCCTAAGGAGCTGGAAAAATGAAGTTGCCATTTTGTAAAAGGAGTATGTTTGAGGTGCTTAAGTTTGAGAGGCTTATTAGAAATATTAAGTAGGCAGTTGTTTATAATAATATGGAGCTAAAGGGTAAGGTTCAGGTAACAGATTTAAGTTTGACATCAAGTACTCTTTAATGCCATCAGCATATAGATGCTATTAAAATCCTGAGACTTTTAATAGGATGTAATAACCAAGGGGGTTATGAAATAACCAAGAGGGTTAATGTAGACAGAAAAATGAAGAGGTGCAAGGGTGGATCCCCAAGGCGTTCTAAGGTAAAGACTTTGGAGATATGGAAGGAACAAGCAAACTAGATCAACTTGTGAAGTAGGAGGAAAACCAGAAGACCATAGTGTTCTGTGAATCAAGTGAAAGTGTGTCAAGGGAGAGATCAAATGCTACCAAGTAAGATGAGGATTATCAAAGTGTTACTTGGCTAGAATTCCGTTTTTTTTCTATCCCAACTTGCTCTATACCATTAGATTTAGCTTCCTAAAACATGGTTTTTATTATGTTCCACTCAAAAAACTCCCACTGAATTTAGTGTTCATGAACTAAAGCCTAAATACTTCAGCTTATTATTTAAGGCCTCATAAAACCTTCCTTTTTACCATCGTCTAGTAGGAAATGGCTCATCTCTTAGAGATTCCTTCACATCTCATGTTCTTTTCTCACCCAACATTTTGCTTATGCTATTTTTGCCAGTGCATATTGGCCTTCTCTTTTCTCTTAAAGAACATCATCCTCTTCCTTCATCATCTGGCTGAAAATCCCACTATGCCAGGCCTTGAGGTGCTCTACCATCTTGAGTTCCCACATCTTAAACACTACACCATTCGCAGTGGTGCTTGTACTCTCCCATGATTTTTCAACAGTCCATGGGCAGATGTGGCATCTTCTCTATGAGACTGTGATTTCCTTTACAGTAGGATCCATGTTTTATTCCTATATCTTCTGTAGTTCCCTGATATTGAGCACTTAATAAGCCTGCAAAGAATACTTCAAACCACTGGAAATTCGAATAGAAATGGAAAGCTATCATTAGCTCTTTGGCTGGTCCAGAGATGATGATGATCATTTTCTTCTTCCCTCCTCCTCCTCCTCCTCCTCCTCCTCCTCCTCCCCCTCCTCCTCCTCCTCCTCCCCCTTCTTCTTCTTGTTATTATTCCTTGGCAAGAATATCTTGTAAGAAATCTCAATTTATAAAGAGGATAAACATAGAGCTGCTATGATAGAAGATAGAAGTGTAAGGGTCCTGAGCTTTGCCATGTGTCCATCCTTCTCTTTCACTCACTCCTGTACATCTAGGGTAGCCGGAGAACACCCAGTGTTATAGATGAAGAATTTGAAATTCAGAGGCAGTTTGTACAAGTAGTAAATAATAAAACTAGTATTTGTGTCTCCAAATATTATACCTTATTTACATTATATAAAGTGAATGAATGAATGAGCTAATGACTGAATGAAAAAGAGAGAGGAAGTAGAAGGTAACTGATTGACTGGAGTGGTGTTCTCAAAAGTTCTCTTGATCTTTTTTCAACAAGGCAGAATAATCACAATACTCACTGTATAGATAAGGTCTGGGTGGAGAGTTTGACAGATTGCATCAAGATTAAGAGTTATAGGTGGGACTCAAACCCACCTCCAAACCTATAGTGCTGAAGCTTGCGTTTTTTCTTGCCATGTCAGACCTCTTCTGAAGAAGAAATAAAGCACAAGAGACTCTTAATCTCAGGAAACAAACTGAGGGGTGCTGGGGGGTGGAGGGGAAGGGATAGGGTGGCTGGGTTATGGACATTGGGGTGAGTATGTGCTATGGTGAGTGCTGTGAATTGTGTAAGACTGGTGATTCACAGACCTATACCCCTGAAGCAAATAATACATTTTATGTTAATAAATAAATAAAATATAAATAAATAAATAAATAAATATTTTCAAATAAATAAATAAATAAATAAATAAATAAATAAATAAATAAGTGACTAAATAGAAATAAGGAAGTGCGTTCAGAGGATATTTTGAATTTATGCACCAAAACTGTTACAGTTCTTATCTCTTCTATTTCTCTTCTCTCTTCCTCCAGACCTCCTTCTTTCTCTTTCTGTGTTTTACTAGTTACATGTCAGTACAAGACAACTCTAAAGATATTTATTAGCAAAGGACTACAAAGTCACAGGCCAGAAGCTAATTTTGCATTACTGGGTTGTTTTTTATTGAAAGCATATTTCATAAACTTAAAAAAAATTCATACTGGGTGGGAACACGAGACAGAATCACTATTTCTCATTTTTTTATTTATCCTGCAAACACAATCTCTCAACCAGAATTTTACATGTCCTGTGTGGGATGGGGGTATTTCCAACTAGTGTCACTTACTACTGTTAAATGAGATCAGGGTAAAAACATTTCTTTGGGAGGGTCTTTGAGATATTTAGTACATATTTGCAGAACATTTTATGACATGCTATTTTTTTTTGTACCCCAGTTTGGATATCTAGAAAGCTTTTGTAAACTATTAAAAATTAAGTAAAATGCCTTCTTGAATATAATATAAAATATATCCATTCTGGCAGTTTCATAAGTCTAATTCTAAGAAGTTCTAAAATCTAGACCCTCTACATTACAGAAACTGTGGCTATTCAGGTACATGCAAAGAGTAATTATATCATATCTGAGTAATCCTTTTCAGTTTAGTAACTTGCTTTTATATATCCTATTTCTCATAACCACCCTGTATTGCAGATGATTGTATCCCTACTTCAAATATGAGGGATTTGGGGATCAGCAGACTTAGCTAAGGTCATAGAATCTCAAGCTGATGTGTCATAAGTTCTACATATGGTGGGAAAGTGTGTTTATCATATCATTATGTATTTATTATATTATTATGATAAGGAAGCATAATTTTCCCTTCCCAGGCCTTACAATTTTTAATATTCTTTTATCAGCATCTATTACTGAACAAATAGAATCCATATTCAGTTTTACCAGGTACTGATAGAGAACTGATAACCAACATAAAATAAGGTAGTATGTGTAGCAATCTATTTTTGACAGAGGACATTTATCTAAAACATCATATTTGGTTTTCCCAACAATCATGAGAAGCAGGGTGGTCAGGTATCCTTGTCCAGATTTTATAAATGAGTTTGTTAAATGACCCACTAAATGTCACATAATCCGATTGTAAAAGAAGAGACATAAAACCGGTTTTGGATGTCATGTCCAGAGATTCTCCATGTGGAGTACTGAACACATTTTTTTTGGCATATGTAAGTGTTTAATACATGGTAGTTATATTTTGTTATTGCTTTTATTGTTATTCTGTGCATCAAATTGATTTGTAAGTATACCTCTCCTTGGCCAAGTTGGCTGATGTCTACAAACCTAGCTAGTGGGCCCATTCTTTAACCCTTCTGATAAATCACTCAGATGCAAACAGTCAAACAAGTGTCTGTGTACTGGAAGCTATATTTGAGTAGGACAATTATTGAGTGGTCAGTTGGGAAACTTTGCAAGCAGAAGTGGACTTTATTTTACAATGTGGTGAGCTGTGCAAATATCATTTTATGCCTCTTAGCCAAGATGGTCTTTAGGTTTTATTAATTTTCTCAAGGTTTCAGGGCTGGGGCAAAAATGCCACAGTGACCACTAAACATTATTGAATCTTTCCATCTACCATAAAATAAAATTTGTACCATAAAATAAAATACCATAAAATAAAAGTTGCAATCACAGGAAGGTAATCTCAGACAATCATTGAATTGAGTAATCAGGAGATTATTCATGATTGTTCCTGTGTCTTTGTTTAACCCAGAACTCTCAGAACTTTACTAGAAGCTATCATACTGTCATTTATTGTCTGTTTACAATGGCCAATTACTATGCTAGGTAAATTATACATAGGGAGACCATACATATATACAGGTGTGCCTGGGAGAGTCCCTATATTACCTGTTTGTCCTACCATATTAGTTTATTAGCATAAACTATCTTCTTTCACTCTTAAAAGTGTCCCAGAAGAAAAAAGAAAAAGAAAGAAAGAAAGAAAGAAAGAAAGAAAGAAAGAAAGAAAGAAAGAAAGAAAGCTAGAAAGATGGATGGGCATGTGATTAAGATATTTAGAAAAAAAATGTTAATTATAGAATCTAAGTAGTAGATATATATGATGGTGGATAAAAGTTCTTTCAACTTTTCAAAATAAAATGTTGGGTGACAAGTTATATAGTTACCCAATATGTAGATGATCTCATTTAATACTTAAAATCATCCTATAAGTTAGATACAATTATTAAGTACATTTTACAGGCGACAAAACAGAGTCACCAAGAGCTTAAGAAAGTGGCCTACCATGAGCACTTAGTAAATGGGATGGATCCTCCAGCAGTACAGCTCCAAAACCCATGTAGTTGGAAATAATGCTGTAATTCTCCAATATATAATCATAGTAAACACTTTTTTTTTTGGTAACAACACTTAAAATGCCAAAGAATTAGCATTTTCCAAGATGCATTTTAGGAAACACCACCATAGAGTAGAACAGAGGGAGGAGAAGGACCTCACATTCCTTATTTATCTTTTTACCACCTTTTATTGATCAGCTTTCTGTCTAGGACTTTATATACATAACTTCATTTTATTCCTCACAGGGACATTATTAATAGGTATTAATATATTTTATAATGAAGAAATGGGCACCTATATTAATAACATATCCAGGGCCACATGTCTAGCAAGATTCCAAGCTGGAATTCAAATCCAGGAATGCCTGCCCTCCACACTCAATTGTTTTTTGTTTTTTTTAAGCTTGTCCACTCTGCCTTCATCATGAGCTTAGCCTAAAAAATGAATTCATACCCATAAAAAAGGCTCTGAATATTATGGGTGAATATCAATTTGAATATGAAGAGATAGTACCACTAGAATAACTCATAGAATCACTTCATAATTCACCATTTTTAGAAAACAGTGAAGGTAGAAATTGATCATTTTTTAAGTTGCATCAGTAGATTCTTTGATACTACCTTTACCCAAATATTTAAGCCATCATAAATTGAGCATTTATTAAGTGAGGGAATTGAAAACTAATTACTCCTATTCTCTCTTCTTAGGAAAGACAGAGAAATTATACGTACTAATATTTTACTTCATACCAAGTACCATGTCCTTCTCTTAGTTCTCTATCTGCAAAATGGATATAATAGTAATGGTACCAGTCTTTTAAGCTGACAGTGTGAATATAATAGCTGCACATAATAGCTGCACAGTGCACATAATAGCTGCAAAGCTCTTAGAACAGCGCTCACCTCAAATTAAGATATCATTTATCCACATGTTTATTTATTCAACCAGTAGTTACTGTGTATGCACTATGTACACACATTATTCTGTGTGCCAGGGATATATCTGTGAACAAAATAGATGAAAATCCTGCCCTCATGAAGCTTGTGTTTTGGTGAGGGAATCAGTTAATATTTGAATGAAAAAGTAAATATGTATCAGGTGATACATTAAGGATCATCTAGGTTGTGCTGCAGAAAAAAAAATCCCAAATTTCAGTGACTTAACCCAATGAAAGTTTATTTTTCACATTTTTCACATATTTAAAGCACATTGGCAAGGGGCTCAGCAATTCACATTACATAGGGATTTAGGATAGAGATTCCTTCATGACATGTACCATGATCCTCAAAAGAAACATGATAAATTGTGCCTTGACTCTTAAAGTCCCTACCAAGAAGAGACACATGCCACATTTCATTGGCAAAGCCAGGTCACATGTCTGTGCATAATGTCAAAGTGGGTAGGGAGTACAATGTTTCCACCTGCTTGGGAGGAGTATGGAACTGCCCTGAAGGTGACCACATACAGGGAGAAGTGGCCTGGAAGAAAAATGAAACAGGGTAAAGAAACCAGGGAACACTGGGTGGGGAGAATGATGTTTTCTATTAGGCAGTCATGGAGGGCCTCAATGATAAGGTGGCATTTAAGTGCAGAAATGAAGAAAGTAAGAGGGGAGGTATTATTATCTGGAGGAAGAGTTTTGCTGTCCAAGGAGACAGCCAGGGTGGAGGCCCTGAAGCAAGAGTATTATTTTTTTTGTAAAGATTTTATTTATTTATTTGACAGAGAGAAATCACAAGCAGGCAGAGAGGCAGGCAGAGAGAGGGGGGAAGCAGGCTCCTTGCTGAGCAGAGAGCCCGATGCGGGGCTCGATCCCAGGACTCTGAGATCATGACCTGAGCTGAAGGCAGAGGCTTTAACCCACTGAGCCACCCAGGCACCCCGAAGCAAGAGTATTCTTGACATGTTTGCAGAACAGCAAGAAGTTCTGGATGATTGAAATGGAAGGAGCAAGGGAGAGAATGAGGGAGAGAAGGTCAATGAGAGAGCAGGAGGCCAGTGGGTCATTGTGAAGACTTTGGCTTTAGTGCTGAATAGGATTGGCATTTTGAAGAGATATTATCTGCTATACATGTTAATGGGATCACTCTGGCTGCTGTGTGGAGAAGGAGTCTACTAAATTATTCAGTTGAGAGATGATGCTGGCTTGGATGAGAGTGATAGCAATGGAGAGGTGAGAAAGAGTGAGATTATAGATATATTTTGAAAATGGAGTTAAGAAGAATTGTTCACTGACCAGATGTGGGGTGTGAAAGAGAGAGAGAAAGGAGTCAAGGGAAAATCCAAAGTCTTTAATGTGTGAAACTATAAGGATGAAGGTGTAATTTATAAAGAGTTGGAAACTGTGAAAGAAAATCTCATAAAATGTCATCACAAGTATCACAAATTTTTAGTCTTTATAAAGACTACTATAAAGTACTGTAGACTACTATAAAGCTACTATAAAGTAGCTCTACTAGAAACATTTTACTCACCTCATTTTAAAAAATGAGGAGCTGATGTGGGGCGTCTGGGTGGCTTGGTGGATTAAAGCCTTTGCCTTCCGATTGGGTCATGATCTCAGGGTCCTGGGATTGAGCCCCGCATTGGGCTCTCTGCTCAGCAGGGAGTCTGCTTCCCCCCTCTCTCTCTGCCTGCCTCTCTGCCTACTTGTGATCTCTCTCTATCTGACAAATAAATTAATAAATAAATAAAATCTTTAAAAAAAAGAAATGAGGAGCTGATGTATGCCTGGGTGGCTCAGTCAGTTAAGCATCTGCCTTCATCTCCATTCATGATCCCAGGTTCCTGTGATTTGGTCCCACATCAGACTCCCTGCTCAGGGCGTGTCTGCTTCTGCCTCCGACCCTCCTCCCTTCCATGCTTATTCTCCCTCTCTCTCTTGCACGTGCACATACTCTCTCTCTCAATTAAATAAATAAAATCTAAAAAAATAAAAAAGAGCCAATGCTCAGTAATGTTAAGCAGTTTATCCAGGGACAAAACTCTCTTTAGATCATTTGGTTCCTGTGTCCAAGAGAGATATGATACACTGATAATCAAAAAGCATAATTCTTCTATTCTTCTGGTTTGGTGATTAACTAGATTCTGATGTATTTTTAAGGGTTACATCATGAAGGCTAAATTAATTAAGCAATAAGTAAAAATTCTGATGTAGAATTTTTAAAGGTTTTGATGCAAAACCACTAAAAAAGAATTGGAAACTCCTATCAAGTATACTATCAGTATGGAATTACCTATCACCAGCACCACTGTCTTCCATAAAATGTAAAGATTACAAGTAAACCTGAGTAATGTGTATCTGTATGCCTGGTCAGGGCATGCAGCTAGATCAATGGATTGAATTGGGGTTTCACTTTAATACTATAAATCAATATTAAGGTATCTATTTATATCTGGAGCCATATCCTCATAATTGTATTTAGTATATGTGTGTGTGTGTGTATATATATATATATATATATATATATATATATATAGTACGTGTGTGTATACATATACACACATATATACATAATTATATGTGTGTGTATGTATACATGCATATATATAATTATATGAAACTGATTGTTTAAAACCTGTTGAAAAATTTGTTAAGTAGATATAATATCCTAGATACATTTGAATTTTATTAAACTATGCAGGAACTTATAGTTTGCTAGTATGGCCCTATTTCAACATTTAAAATTTTATGAACTGAAACACTCCTTCCCCTATAACTTTGAACACAACCCCTTCTCCAGTCTTATCAATTCTTTGTATCCCAGAATTTTGTATCCCAGAATTTTCTATTTTGGTTTATAACTTTATTGACTCACAAATGCTCTTCTCTCTTTAAGATACATTTCCCCCATAAACTCCGTTAATTTCAGTGAAGTCCTGCTCACCCTTCAAAACTCAAACAAAGGCCATCTTTTAAAAAAAAAAAAAGTCTTCTAAAACTATTTTTACAAAGAGGGACTGGTACCTCTTCTCTGTGTCCTCACAGCACCTTTAGTATACTTCACTCAGCACTTAGCAGCCTGTACGGTAATTAGTAATTTATTTTCTATCTCTCCCACTAGTCTGTATGCTTTTTGAGGTCAGTTCATTCTAACTGCCTCCATATTCCAGGCACCTAAGCCAAGCATTCACCGCATATAAGGAACTCAATAAATATGTATTAAATGAATGAGTCAGTGAAGTTTTTGACCATATGACCATATCTATAGATGTTGAAATAGAAAGTTTAGAATAGGAATAGAAAATGCATTTCATCCTTTTTGCCAAATCTGGTAGTTTCATCCTCAAGTATCAAATAAAAAAGATATTCTGAGACTCTTTTATCTGCACTTGGTTGAAGAGAGAAACATGGTTAATATGATGTCTGAGATGGATATAGGAGAAGGAAGTAAATGCATCATTTTAAGTTATTTGACTTCCCTGGGCTTGAATTGTCTAAATTCATGTAACTCCAAGGACTTGTATGGATAGTTTATTTTCTGATTAAATGCCTACTATCAACTTATTTATATACAAGATTGCTACTGTGATTCAGCTGAGGACCTATTGCTAATTTAATTGCTGAGCAAGTTTTTCTGCTTGACTTGGAAACTCTTGAAAGGGAGTATTTCTAAAGAAAATAAACAGCTCCTGCTTTGACATAAGTCCAAGGTCTCTAAAACAGTGGCAGGCACATCTGGAAATAGCATTTAATATTATTTTAGCTTCTTTATTCTATACTTTTGGAGGCCCATGTAGAAGATTTCATGGAAAACATGGAGATTTATTTTCAGTGATTTCAAACTTTTTCTGAAGTGGAATAATATAAAATGAGACAGAAACCCAGGAAGGCAGAAATATTTTTTAAAAAATGTTTTATTTATTTATTTGACAGAGAGAGATCACAAGTAGGCAGAGAGTCAGTCAGAGAGAGAAGGGAAAGCAGGCTCCTCGCCGAGCAGAGAACCCGATGCGGGGCTCCATCCCAGGACCCTGAGATCATGACCTGAGCTGAAGGCAGAGGCTTTAACCCAATGAGCCACCCAGGTGCCCCAAGGCAGAAATATTTTTTAATTACATCTACTTTTTCCTGCTAGCGTTACTCCTGCTATTCCTTCCTTCTCTAAAAAGCTAACTGTGCACAACCTAATTGTAATAGATACTGTCTTATCAAACACTGTCTTAGTTCCAAGCACTGTGCCGTGTATGTGTACACTTATATAGAAGGAGTACACAACTATACATAGGCATTCTATCTACCTGCCTACCTCCTAGCTAATCAATATAGGGTTGTTAGCTAGCTTATCTTAGGTAAGACTGTCCTTTGTCCTGATATTGTACCCTTCACATTTTTCTTAATGTTAAAATGCTTTTTTTTTTTTTTAAACCAAATAGTGGATATAGAAGATAGTAGGAGTTTTATTTAGTGCCATTACTTGACAAAATGAAGGGTAGGAAATCTGTATTTTCCTTCTCCTCCTCATTGTCTTCTTTTTACCATTACCATTTCTTCCTTTTACCATTATTTCATCATTATCATCATCATCATCATTTTTAGTCTTATTCGACCATTGAAAACTAAACTGAAAAAGGACATTTTCAGTCAATGGGAGATTAGGTACTTTTGTGCTCTTTTCTCACTTTTTTTCTGTTAACCAGCATAAGTTAACATATTAGATTCAGATTCTCATGGGTTATTTCTTCTTGTTTGAAGAACACATAAGAATCTGTTTCAAAAGCCAACAGATGGGGCAGCTGGGTGGCTCAGTGGGTTAAGCCTCTACCTTCAGTTCAGGTCATGATCTCAGGGTCCTGGGATAGAGCCCCATGTCCGGCTTTCTGCTCAGCAGGGAGCCTGCTTCCCCCCGCCCTCTCTGCCTACTTATGATCTCTTTCTCTCTGTCAAATAAACAAATAAAATCTTAAATTTTTTTTTTTAAAAAGTAAAAGCCAACAGACAACATTTTAGGAATGCTAATCTGAGGAAGACTTTACCCTTAGCTATCCAGAACTTTGCTTGGCCCCTAAATGGAATATTGTGTTTCTTTATTATGATGGGAATTTCATATGGAAAAAAAAAATTAAGTAAAGGCAATAAAGGATATTTAATGACAGGATTTCTAAAACCTCTATTGCCAGATTGATAAACATGTTGACTCCATTTTGAAACCAACTGAAAATCAAACATAGTACCTCCACCTCTCATTCTAGACATCTGTGCAAACTTTAGGTACACTTGTATGTTTGGTCATAGATTAACACACAGAAACAGAACTAATATCAACACTATTGCAAAGGAAAGTCTTTTATGTAGATACTTATAAAGAAAATGCTTTTTAAAAGAAGCATTGTGTCTATTTAATTGGAAGCCTTAATATGAGCTGTTCCCAGACATTTAACAAATACAAATTACTTATCAAACCACAGTTTCATTGGTTGCCTTTCAACCTGTTGTGAAAACTTCACAAAAGCTTTGTACCTGAAATAATTCTCAAACTATGTAATGCCCCAAGTCCTAAACTCCTCATTTTTCTATGCTAAGCCAGGTAAAAGATTATTTTGTTCTTTAGATGAAAAACCTAATTGAGCATAGAGAGATCTTTATTGCTTCAATATATACAAGCAGTAATCATCAGACTTTTGTTCTCAGGACCCCCTTTACATTCTTAAATATTATTGAGGATCCCAAAGAGCTTTTGTTATGTGGGACATATGTATTGATTCTTTTTATATTAGAAATTAAAATATACATATTTATTAATTTTAAAACACATTATATGTCAACATAAATAACATTTAAAAATAAAACATAAATATATTTTCCGAAGCAAAAAAAACCAAATTAGTGGTATCATTATTTAAAATTCTTCCAATTTTCTAGTGTCAACTGTAGGACAGTTGAAACCAAGAGTCACATGCTTAATCAACTGAGCCACCCAGGTGCCCCACAATGAGTATATTCATCACTTGATAAAACTTTATATGTTTTGCTTATAAAGTTAAACATCTGTTAATATATTTTGAATCTCTAATGAAAAACATCCATTATCAGAGTTAAAGTATGATTTTCAATAAGTTAAAACCATGACTGTCATACAAATATAAAGAAGCATGTGTCAAAGATTTATTTACCTCATTAATAAGGGAACTAGCAGGATGGTAAACCTAGTTCAAAGGAGAAAATGAGAAAAAAAATTAGAAAAGAATGCCAAAATAATGCTGCAAAATTAGATTCCAAGCTAATGTCCTGAAGTATAATAAAATATTAACCTTTTGAGTTATATTTCCTTCTGGATAGAAATTATTTGCATCTTTACTGGACAAAGTAATTTGCAGCTTATCATCTTGAATAAATTAGGCTCTAACTTTACCAAATCCAGGCCCTGATCAAGACAACTACAAATCAAACACAGTTGCCTCTCCTTAGAGCAAAAATGGACCCTTACATGGGTTTGTTCAACAATATCTCTGTATGGCTCTGAAAGGCAATGTGGTCATCTTTTTGCCTTATTTCCCAGTTTGGGGTTATTTTTCTTAAATTAGCACCAAAATTGTGGAGATGCTTGGGGAAAGATCGTCCCAGGCTCTTAAAGTTCTGTAATATAGTTGAATGTGGAATAATTATTACATATTCATTGAACATATACTTTGTGACAGCATTATATAAGGAGATTTTATGTATAATTTTATTCTGCCTTCAAAGCAACTTCTTCCCGTGCAAAGGAAAAAACAGAGACATGCAGATTAGTAAGCAGAAGAACAAATTTCTCTCTTGTGTTTCTGGCAAGCAAATATCATTCATTCATTTTATTTTTTTTTATTCATTCATTTTATAAGATAATTTTTTCTGATTTAAAAAATATTATAAGATCATTATAGATGTGACAAGTAGAAAAACTCCTTCAAAATTCCATAACTCAGACACAAACTCAATTAACATTTTGGTGTGTTTCCTTGCAATTTTTATTGAACATATACGTTTATAAATATGTGGTTGCAAATTATACTGTGATCTCTAAGGTAAAAACACCAATGAAGTTATAATGTAATACTGCATGGATAAACCATTGCATAGTTGATGGACCCCTTATCATTGGACATTTAGAGCTTTCAATATTTAATACTATAAATAATGTGATGGACATCCTTAAATAAAAGTATCATTTTATCTTCCTGTCAACTCAGTGAATAGGTGCTATGATTATCTATAGTTCTTAGTTGAGGAAGAACACAGCTGGCAAAGAGCCCATAGAAAACTAAACCTGTATTTTCAACCACTGGTGGAGCAAGCACCAGAGTCTAGGTTTTTTTTTTCTATAGACTCAGAGCCCATTGGACAATCTGATATTCATTGTAATGTCTGCATTCATATTTGAAGTTGGATTTGCTGCCATGATTTGTGAGATTTTGCTTTCATGAGACAAAATCCACTCTCTGCTTTTATACGCAGCGTTAGTCAGCATCTACTTTGCTCTTGTAAGCCAATAAAACATGCCCTGGGAGGTGGTGCTTCATGCATATGCGTGCCATATGCTGCTACTAATCCACAGGTGTGTTTTATCAGATTATTAATATTTCTTAACACACATAAAGCTCCAGTCTGCCCAATTCTGTAAAACTCTCTCCTTTGAGAAGACGGGTTTGTTTGTTTATTCAATCAAAAGAAAAATTATCTTCAGTTTTGACATATACAACATATGGAATTGCACGGCATTACTAGGCAAAACAAGAATTCAACCACAGCTGTTAACACACCAAATTCTACCAAATGTTCTGGATTTGGGGAGTGTTCAAACTTCTTTAGTGCAAAAAAGATGTTAAAATGCATTGAACTCATCAGAGGGCTTCTACATTTCCTATAATATTTTGTCCTCAGGCGATGGGGAGAAGAGATTATGTATATATAATATAGATATTATATATATATCCTGAACCTAACACACCCTTTAATTATGTGAATAAATTTGTTTTCTTGTGCAAAGAGAATTTTCTCTTTACTGTTTATAGCCTTGGAGGATGTAGTTTCAAACCTCTGTTCTGCTTTCTGAAATTCTATTTTGTGGGCTTTTATCAATTTGACTCATTCTTATTAGTTTATTGTTTCAAAAACATGTTTCCATTGCATTATTAGTGTAGAGTGGATTACTGAATAAAGTAAACAAGGATATTTTTGAAAGGTCTGCTTTGAAAAATAATACGGAGGTCAAAAGGGTCTTTTTAGCAGTTTGGATATACAGAAACTTCTGCTTATTAAAAGCACAAAGCAAAACAAAAAACAATCATCATCAACAATAATAAGCTATTTTTCCTGCTAACCCTCAATTTAAATGTTCATTATTTTTAAAATGCTCTTCTTGCAGGAGCAATAGAAAGTTTGACACAATTAGTGACAAACTCTGGCATCCATCCTAAAGGGACTCAGGTAATTCCCCAAAGTATTTTCAGCTATTTATGTCATTTTATATCTGGCCAAATGTGACAGAAAATCTTATATTTTACCCCCAGCTTTGGGGAGGTATTTAGGACAGAAAAAAAATGTTACATGTATATTTCTCAATGTACTTCTGAAACTGCCTTCAGAATCAGTGTAGAGAAGAAATATTTCATATCTCTTATGGAAAATATCAAATTCCTAGTGATAGTGATACATTCATATAGTCCCTAGAACCTTCCTGAACGAGGGCAGGAAAGCTGCTTCCTGGAGGTGAATGTCAGGAGATGAGTGTCAGGACCATCTCTGAACTCCGGTGGAACCCGCGTGAGTCCACTAACCTGTAGGATGGGTCACTGGCAAGGTTGAAAACTGGGGCTGGGAGCGTCAGTGAGGATTTCTCTGTTTTGAATCCCCAGGACTTGTGCTTGTGAAGAAACACCTAACAAAACAAACAAAAAACAAAAAATAAAGCAAAAGATTCTCCTGGCTATTCTCCCTAGAGTTTCCCTTGGGCTACACTGGCTCTGGGCCTCACCACACCAGAAGAGATAGCACAATTTGATAACATCTCTGCACCCAAGGAACTCAAAGGGTTAAACAGGGGGGAATAATTAACTCCTACAGTGACATTTGTTTTTAAATGGTGAAAACATGCTTGTCTTTGGGTTACTGTACTCCACACCTCACCAGGAGTTTGTGGTCCAGTCCCCCATCTTTCCTATTAAGAAACAAGCACAGATTCCCTCAAGGATCAAAGCCCTCTTGATGCCCACAGTTAGAGATTGGGAGCACATGGCTCTGGGTAATATGGCTGGGGATGCTATCTTATTTGGGATAGAAAGAGAGGAGGGTTACACTTCCCCTAGGACTCTATATGTTTGATCGAACAATGTCTTTTTCTTTGTAGGGACTGTGACTCAGGTTCTCTCTTGTAGGAAGCAATATGCTTCACATGGACAGTGAGGATGTCAGGAAAGGCCTTTCCCAACTTTGGCCTTTTGTTTGTCCTCATAGAATGAGGGGTTCAGAAGAGGTGCTCCCAGTGAGTGTTTTCTGGATCTAGCCTCTTACAAGTGGTGTGACCACTTCCTGAGTTTCTCCCTCTCTTCCCACATTCTGCTATGTCATGGAGGCCACATACAGAGGATCCCTGGGATGGGTTACTAACTCTGCAGGCTGCAAGCTGTTGAAACTTTAAGTCACTTGTGCTCAGTTTCCTTATGAGATGGGACTAGTTCTCCTACCTCATAGGAGGGGTATGTGATGAAATGAGATCATACACAGGAAGTCCTTAGAACAGTGCCTATTTTAAGTGTTAATAAATGTTAGCTATTGCTTTGCTTTGTTTTTTAGATGTAATAGTATATATTATGCATGTGGTACAATTCCTGATACACAGAAAGAATTTAATAAACAATCATTTTATTATTGTCATCTGAAGAAAGATACGGTTTTATTTTTAAACTTTTCAAATCATTTCAAAATGATTTGAAGAAACATATTACTTCATCCCTCTGGAGGTATTTAAAGATGAAGGGGCTTCTCCTACCTCCCTCTTGCCTTAGTTGAGAGAATGTGCTGACTTCAGAAAGACTTCTTCTAACAATTCTTTGGTGTCTATACTTTGGAACACAGGACACAGCATTCTCCCTCTTCTATTTTTACCCCCTTTAAGCACCAGTGGGCAGTAAGTAAACTGAGGCTTGGATGACTTCAATTTGAAGACACCCTCCTGAAGCTGCTGATAGCTACATCAGCCACCAAGTCTGTGCTAGGAAGGGGTTGCTGCTCACGTGCAGGCAAGAGCAGGAAATTCATCAACCTACTCAAAGGCAGACAAGTTCATTGAAGTAGCTAACAGAAGTTAAACAAAGGCATAGGAAAATAGGAGACAAATTATATGTAGAGATAATTACATGCATAGTGTTTTAGTCAACTTGGGCAGCTATAACAAAATACCACAGACTGGGTGGTTTAAACAACAAAAATTTATTTTCTCCCAGTTCTGGAGGCTGGAAGTCCAAGATCAAGATGCTGCCAGGGATGGTTTCTGGTTAGGCCTCTCAGTTTGTGCGTGGCTGGCTTCTCACTGTATCCTCACATGGCTTCTCCTTTGTGCACAACATGGAGAGAATGAGCCCTGATGTCTTCCTTTTTTCATAAAGACACCAGTCCTATTGATTTAAGATCCCACCCTTATGACTTCTTTTAACCTTCATTACCTCTTGAAAAGCTTGCTCTCCAAATACAATCACCTGGGAGGTTAGGACCTCGGTATATGTTAAGTCAAGGGGGCACAGTTCAGTTCTTTTCATATATATACATACAATAATAATTTACATATAATAGTATATATATACTCATAAAATTCATATATATGGATATATATATTAACAGGTTAAGAAGTAGCCATTTGAAGGAAATTTGGTCTCTGTATTCTGTGTTTTGTGATTTCATAATTCAGCAGAAATCAAGAAAGTTCACTTTTACCTTTTTTTAGACAGGTCTGCAATAAATCCTCTGACTCATCATCTCCAACTACCATGTGCAATCATAGCCCTAAGTCCCTATATCCCTTAAATTTTTTTTTACTGACATTATTATTCGTTATTATTCAATTATCATCTGTCTCTGTCTTCCAGAGTCTATCTAGTCTAATCCCTGTGTTCCATGATTACCAAAGCTTTATCGCTTGCCCCTGATTGCTAATTGTCCAGCATAGTCTATGGTGCACAGAATGCCAATCATATTCCTGTCTTAGGGCATCTGTACTTGAAATCCCTCTGCTCCAAATACTCTTTCTCTTAATATTTATAGGGCCAACATACTTCTGACAAATCTCTACTCAATTGCTACATATTCCTATCTTAGGGCATCTGTACTTGAAATCCCTCTGCTCCAAATACTCTTTCTCTTAATATTTATAGGGCCAACATACTTCTGACAAATCTCTACTCAATTGCTACCTCCTCTGAGGCCTTTCCTGCTTGTACTACCAAAAACTATCCTATGTCCTTCTCCACTGTACTTTTCCTTGTAAAACTATTCAATAACTAACCTTGTGCTGTTTGTCTAATTAATTTTATTATTGTCTGACCCCTGCTTTAGAAATTAGCCTTCGAGACAGCAGGGCATTCATTAATTTGTTCACTACTGTTTTGTTCTGTTCACAGAAGGCAGAGTCTGGAATGTAGGACATTCTTGGTGAAATATGTTAAGTACATGAACAATTACTTGATAAGATGAACAGGTGAAATTTTCTGAGTTTAGTTCCTCCATAAAGAGACACATCAGAGAGTGAAAAAAGGAAATACATTCGTTCTTCTCCCAAGTATACTCATCTTCTACTTCCTTGACTCCTCTGCATTCTTTAGATCTCTGAGACACTTTACCTGATTTATGTAGTTAGAAACTGGTGTCCCTTTTGTGCAATTTCCTAGACAGTGAAATTCACACTGGTACATGCATCACACTCCTCTGAATTTTCTGGATTACTTACTAGAATGTATGTTCCAGGAGAGCTGGAACCAGGATTCTTGGAACAGAGTAGAGCTCAATAAATATTCACTAAATGAATGTTAAGTCTTTTGAAATAAGGGAATGGTCTTCTAAGCTATAATCAGCTCTAATAATGTCTTTTCCTAGCCTAAATTCAAGGTTCTATGGGACCATTCTCTGCCCCCTTTAGAATCATTTTTGAAGATGAGTTTTTCCCCAACATTCTTGCATTACTAGGCTTCATGTAAAAGCATAATACTAGAGAAACCAGAATACTTTACTTATTAGGGGAAATTGTCCAATGGGAAAGGAATATGTTAACTAACTGGAGTAAAAAAGACTTGAAATAAAAAAAATTATCTTTTTAATAAAAAAGATATCAAATTATTCCTAACTGGGTTCTTGTTCCAGGTACCATATTAAAAACTTTATGCCCAATTTCTCATTTAACACTTAGACCATAAAATAAGTATTATTATTAGTCCCACATGAGGAAATTGATCTCTTCAGAGAGATTTAGTGACTCATTCAAGATCATAGACTAAATGAATGATTAAATCTGTACTCTAATCTAGGTCTACATGAACTCACAACTTGTCCTTCTCATCAATGCTATTTAAACGTTTGGGTTGTTCATATGCCTTATTATCATATAACACTCAACAGAAGTTATTTATTCAACAGGCCTATAACACCTTGGGGAAACAGTGAACTTTGAATTTAAGAGGATATAAGAAGCTAAAAGTACATCTAGAGTTCTTAATAACCTTTGTATCTTTTGCTTGGCTTCCTCAATGGAGGCAAAAATTCAAGAGTTAGAGCTGGAAAATGTGTTTAAATGTCCTGTTCAATGCATCCATTTTAGAGATCTCAAAACTAAGATTTGAGCAATGATACAAGTTTGCAAAGGTCATCCAAGTAAGTTGTGGTATAGCTAGTATACTCTTTTGGAAAGACAGGAAAAGTAATCAGCTAGTAGCATGAAAGAACACAATTAAAAAAATTATCAAGCTGGGTTTAAAAGTAGCTGAATGAGGGTGCTTGGGTAGCTAAGTCAGTTAAACAGCCAACTGTTGATTATGGCTCAGGTCATGATCTCAGGGTTGTGAGTTGAGCCCTGTGTCTGGCCAAGTGCTGGGCATGGAGCCTGCTTAAGATTCTATCTGAAGGGGCGCCTGGGTGGCTCAGTCATTAAGCGTCTGCCTTCAACCCAGGTCATGATCCCAGAGTCCTGGGATCGAGCCCTGCATTGGGCTCCCTGCTTGGTGGGAAGCCTGCTTCTCTTGCTACCATTCCCTCTGCTTGTGTTCCCTCTCTTGCTGTGTTTCTCTCTGTCAAATAAATAAAATCTTTAAAAAAAAAAAAGATTCTATCTGAAATCTCTCTCTCCCTCTCTCTCTAAGAATGAATGAATGAATGAATGAATGAATGAATAAATAAATAATAAAGCCAAACATACCTGATTGTATCGACTCTTGGGAGTTAGATGCTTGTAGTGTAATTTAGTATGAATGGATATATATGTATATACACATTTTTTAAACTTCAGTCTATATGTTTGATAGTTTTTTGAAACCATTAAAAAAAAGGATTTGACCATGGCACATGTTAAGGTGATTTATGAGCTTGTGAAAGAATGATAAAGTTGTGTTAAAGAGTGATGTGTAGATATGCTTAGGTAGTTTTCTTTAATCAATAATAGATACTTGGATCTTTTCATTGTATAGTTTATTTGACATCTTCATTGGGGAAATTTACTATCTGCCTAATCACTAAACTCACAGCTAATACTAGATTTGAAATGATGAGAAAATTAGTGGTTTACATATGCTGCTTCATTAACCTTAATATGATTATTAAACCAAACATGGAGCCAGCTCACAGTGGATGCCTAAAGAATAGAATTTGTTTATCCCTTTTTTAGGGTCCTGTATCTCTATAGAAACAATTCAGATACAAATTCTCTTTTCCACATTAGTTGGGATGAGAACTAAACCAGACAGGAAATCTGAAAAAAGCACACCTAGATAAAAATAATATAAAATTTAAATAGCACCATTTTAATGTTAAACAATCAACCTGAATGACATTGAAAAGGATATCCCATAGCTAACTGTAAAGTTTATTTTAAAAGACTCAACATTACTCTTCCTCAAGTCTTTAAACTCACAGCAAATTGAAATTATAGTGAATTTTCCCTTTCAATATGTACCTTGTTGAAGTTAATCCATTAAATGAGTAGTGAGCTTTTCACTTACTAAACTAAATGTCTTAATGTGGTAAGTATATTTCAAGCTCTTTATTTACTGTTCTGGAATCCATTGGGTTTTGCTAGCAATGGAGAATGCGGTACAGATGATTTCTATGTATGTAGACTACCACAATTCCAGTCCTCCATTGGGAAAGGAGTGGCTTAGCCAGGGTCCAGAGATGTTTGTTCTCATCTTCCTTATCTTCTTTTTAGCAATTGGGGAATCCCTTAACTTCTTTGCCCTTAATTTCCTTAAGTTCAAAATGCAAATAATGAACCCAAAGGCTTCAGAAAAAAAAAAAAAACAAAGGTAAAAATGAATACATATAGCTTATTGAGTATCTACCATAGGCTGGTGCCTGAGTTAAAGACTTTAAGTGTGTTATTCCATACTATAACGACTAAAACTCTAGGGAGTAGCATTATTGTTTCCATTTTATAAACAGGGAAAAATCAAGATTTTTCTCAAAAAGATTCAGTGCTTACCTAGGATCATGAGGCAGAATCAAGATTTGAATCGAGATTTCTCTGATTCCAAACAGAATGGAATCATTCTGTGATTGATTCCAGAATCAATCTGGAATCTACTACCCTAAAGTATACTGCCTCAGGCAATACATATATAGAACACATTGTAAAAGGCAAATGATAGAAGGGGAAATTATGGAATGCTTTCAATATGCTCAGTATCATAGAAGGTGTTTTCATTGGTTTTCCTATTTAATTTTCATGACTCTGATGATAGTTACCTTCACATTTATTATTCACTTAATTTTTCTCTAATTTCAGGGTATTTTACTTTGCCAAGGTAGAAATCAGAACCAAACCTTATAAAAATCACACTATTTCTATAATATGAAATGACAATATTAGAAAATATTAGAAATTGGGAGTGCCTCACTGAACATGAAATAATGAGTTATGAAAGGGAACGATGGCTCTTTGTGTCATCCATGTCAGAAGTTTGAGGGCCTGAGGATTTTCCTTGGATACATTGGAAAAGAGCAGGCTAGAAGGAAAATGATCAGGGTCAACATGACTTTTCATAATGATAAAAGTTATGATTGTATACATTTGCCTGACATATTCTTGCTTTTTAAATAAGCCTGAAATGAGAGTTATAAGGAAGACTGGGTATGTCTTTCTTTTAATTCATCAAGCATATATATACATACACACAAGTTGACTCTTGAAGTTGAGGTTAGGGCATCAATCCCCTATGTAGTTGAAAATCCCTGTATAACTTTGATTCTACCAAAATTTAACTACTAATAGCCTACTGTTGACCAAAACTTGAGAACATAAACATTTGATTAACACGTATTTTGTATATTAAATGTATTATATACTGCATTCTTAGTATAAAGTAAACTAAGGAAAAGAAAATGTTATTAAGAAAATCATAAGGAAGATAAAATACATTTACAGTACTGAAATGTAAAAAAAAGTCCATGTTTAACTAGATCTGTGAACTTCAAACCCATGTTGTTCAAAGTTGTATATACTCACATATTCATACATATATTGTATTTTAAGGAGGACATCTTATATATAGACTTTATAATCACTTATTTTGATAAAGACAAGTAAATTAAATGAAAGAATACAAAATTTCAGTCAACAGGACATTGTTACAGGTCTCTTCTGAAAGAGTGCCAGAAAATTTCATATCATGTGGTGGAAAATATAGGATGGTTTTCAAAAGATATGAAAGGTGAATCAGAATACAGACTTTTTCTTTGTCTAAAATATTCACAAAAACAAATATCATCAATTGGTTTTCTAGTTTCAATTCTGATAAATATTTGTATATGTCTAGTGTATGTACATGAGCAAAGAAGAATTTCAAAATATTAAGTCTTGTTTTGCCTAGATTCTTCTATATTTTATCAAATTAGCTTTTCCTTAAGAGAAATTAATTCTAATTGATTTAATCAGGGAAAAACTGGCAAAGCTTTTTGAAACATTTTTTATCAGTGCCAAATTTTAAGGCATTTTCCTGTATTTATAGGGGATGAAAGCAGTATCCAAGCACTGTTTTCAAAATCACCTTTCTGAATCCTTCTCTATGGACACTGGCTCATTGGTCCTTTGGTGCCCATACTGTCAAAAGCACCTGCCTTATTCATTTCCAGTCACTGTACAGCTCATCATAAGCCCTCCCCCGTTCTCCCTAGGCCTATTCAGAGCCTTTTTTTCTAGTCTGAATGTCAGGCTCACTTGTCTTTCTGGTTTGCCTATCATGTGGTTGGTTGATTACTACTGCCACCAAACCCTTTTTGCATCTCTTGTTAGGGACATGCTGCCTGAGTTCTCTGCCTACATTTTTACCAAGGAAGCCATTGTATACTGAGAAAGCTAAGATCCATCCTATGAAACCTGCAGAGATTTTCACTTAAGATGTTGAACATACCTTCAGGGTCAGAGTGAAATATCCCTCGCTCTAGCTGATACGCTCCAGCACTGATGGAGACTCAAAAGAGCAGGAAGGTGGAAGAAGCACCAGCTTCTGTGAAAGGATCTTCATTGCCAGTGGTAGAGTCAAGCTCTATATCCTGAGAATGAATACTTCTTTAAGTGCTAATATAAGATCTGAGAAATACCCAACTCTGAATCAGCTTGACCAACAGCATGACCACCAGAAAAGAATGAAAGGCCCCAACTACACTTGCGGGAGTACCTAAGATTTCTGTAGTGAATATTTGGTTTCCGTCTAAACTGCCAAATGAAAAAACAAGTGGTTCAAGATGTTTTCAGAATTTATTGCTCTAACATTATATAGTGAACAAGAATGGGTTTTGTTGAACACATTTGGTGATTTTGTATTGTGGGTCAGCTGTAGCTGTGACTTGGTGTACCCTGAGTTAGAAGTGTTTGTTCTCTAAAACACATGCTTCCCAGACTTACAGTGTACTATGATTTGATTTTTAAATGCCAAAAAAAAAAAAAAAAGCTGCAGAATGTACTAACAGTAACATTTATGTAGGGGAATTTTCAGGTAAAGAGCTAATTCCAATGGAGACAAAGTTATGGTGGGGGGAGTTGGTATATTAATTAGTCTGTAGTTTCATTGATATAGAGATATAATTCTGGAACTTTATATTTTACTTAAGCTTATAAAACTTAGCCTTGGACAAGGCATGAATAACCTTATAGTATAGTGTCCTCAGTCTGCATGGATTCTTGGTTCCCTAACATGTAACATGGGACCTCAGGGCCTATCTCATGCATACTCGTTCTTTCTACCCTAATTCTCCATCAAAGCACTGACTGGCTCCAGAGTGTGTGAAAGACTGTGTGAAAAAAATGGATAGCTGAACCTTGAACAGTGAGTAGAAAGGATTTCCTAAGAAAAGAATAGATTGTAGAGAAAGAGAAGGAGGTATTAGAGAAGATAAGGAGGTATTAGAGAAGTATTTCTAGAATTCTCATTCTAGAGAAAGTGACTTAAAATGCATACTATTATAGACCTCAATTAAGATAAACCAACAAAAACATCTCAATATTAGGACAATGCACTAGAATATTGAGATGAGTGAGGGATGCTGACAGCTGCATGCACAGAAGGTGATGAGTTAAGGTGGGCGTAGAGGCCTGAGTGTTTGTGTGCCTGGTTATACTCATGAGGGGATTTGACAGACTGTGGTAGAAAACCAATGTTTAATGCAGTGAAAACTAACACACTGAGTTCTGAGTTTTAATTACTGATATAATATGTTTGTGGGAACACTTGCCAGAATGCAAATCTGGTATTAGATATTAGATAGAAAAGAACTAATTTTTATTAAAAAATAACATTAAACATAGAGGGCTATGAAATCCAATTTTGATCTAAATCTCAATGCTCTGACTAGCTCCTCACATATAAGACCCATCTCATAGGGTTTTTGTGAGGGCTGCATAAGATTTTGATGTTTAGGCCCAGTATGTGCCCAATACATATTAAAGATTTATCCCCTTTTTATCATTTTCATTGTAACGTAATTTTTGTTGGTTTTATGAAAATTCCCTTTAAGTTAGTTTTGACCAACATTCTGGTGTAAGGGGTGAAAAGTTACCACAAAGAGTAGTCATATTACTCATGTGTTTTGGTTTTCAGAAAGGGTTATATACAAAAGGGGATTTTACTTGCTGTTTCCTTGACTTTCAATCTTTGCTCCTTAGGGTACCCATCATGGGCTTTGGTCCCAGATGACTTGACCAGTCTGTTGCAAGGTTGCCCTCTTTGATAAAGGGTTCTTGGGGTTTACATATTGAGTCATCAAATTTCTTGAAGTAACATCACTGAAATCCAGATTGACCAACAACCCCCAAAATGTTCATTAGGATTTTGTCTAACTTCTGCCGATCCCATTTCTCCCAAGTTTATAATTTAGATACTCTGATTCCTTTTTTTTTTTTTTTCCATTTTAGTCTGACCTGTCAGTCTGCCTTTCTCCCCCTTTATCGTTGCACTTTTTGGAATTTCTTTGTTTGGGCTGTTGGTTCTTAAACTTTTCCTTGAGGTAAAAGTTTAACAGCTAAATTGGTCTAATAAAGTGAGTTATACCTTAAATAAATACCTATGGTATGAAATTGAATGTTTCCTAGCAATTGTTGAGGGTATATTTCATTACTCTTTTCACTTACCATTTGTTGGCCTCTGGGCATATTTAAAAGAAAATCCCCATCAATCCTGATGGATGCTGGTATTTGGCCAGATCTACAACTTCAAAACAAAGTAGAGGAATGACTCAATTATCCTTGCTCATGCCTGAATTATCTGTGTAATTGGGGTAGGGAAGTACAGGCAATGAATGTTGCTTATTGCTATTTTTAAGCTCTGCTCCTGCTGCGTTGTTCTTCTTATGTTTCACTAGTGCTGCCACTGGATTTAAATATTTTACATATCATAATTAATGATTTGGTTGCACCCTGAGGCTTTCTTAACAAAAGGCACAATTTTGCAAATTGAATAGCAAATAATTACATAGGTGATATCATTTATGAATAGGAAATGACCAGATACATTGGTGTGTCTTCAGGTTTATGTATTTAAACAGCATGTTCTAAATTTATTAGTGATAGTTATGAGAAGGCTATTATTGTCAAAGGCTCAGGTATGTGTGGGAAGGAAATTAACATTAATAGGATGATAACTGATCTTTAATGACATAAAGAGAGAATGGTCTACTTGACCTCCAGAGTACTTAAGGGTAAAAGGGAAATACATTCAACCTAATTTTCTCACACAAGCAGAGATCTTTCTGGTCCTAGGTTTTTTCAATTTTAAAATAGAAAGTGGGATCCTAGTCCTTAAAAACAAAACAGAATAAAGCTCAATCAAATACTGAACTTCAGACTAACTGTAGTACTATGCTTGCATGCCAGGCATTATATAATTATAATTAGTAGGTATTTCCAATTTCAGCGAACTCTTCTACTTACCAAGTAATGGATTATATTCATTTAGTTAGATGTCTCCTTTCAAAGGGAAAACCTGCTTTAATTCTCAACCTAAAAAGGCACTACTATAACCAAAGACAACTTGTCTATAAATAGACAACCATGACGTTATTGCAGCTGAGGAGATTTCATCCCATTAGAAACTTCACTCAGAAATGTAGAGGAGTGCTTAATAATGAATGAATGTGATTTAAGGCCGCTTTATACTGATGACACTTTTCCTATAAATATTACAGAGACGTTTAAATTTTTATCTCCCGTAATTCTAATGAATGAATTTCCCTGACCCTTACTGAAAGTTATACCTGTAAAGTCGGCAATTTACTGATGATTGCTTAGGCTATTAAAAGAGACTTGGGTTTCAAAACATTTTCATTTCATTCATAGATTCCTGTAATGCCTTTGGAACCAAAGTTTAAAGAAGCTGGGTTAGATGTGCTTCCAACACTGGGAGAATGTTGTAGTTTCTTCAATAATTAACTTCATTAACACATTAAAAGCCCAACTAAAGTGAAAATGTGGGGGCCTGAAGCCCTTTGCCATGGATGATGTGTTAGGAAAAAAGGATTCAGGGAGAATGGTGGGGCTGCTGCTGCTCTTTTTTGAGAATGTATCCAACCCACTTCCATTTGCAATACAAGAATGTCTACTCCTACATTGCAGCTTGATGAAGTATCAAAACTATGGGACTGAGAGACAGAAGTCTTGCTGTAATTATTTCTAGTGTTAAGTACAAACGCTAATCAGTTTTTATCAAGTACAAGAGAGGGGGATGCAACATTTAGCTAATTTTATCAAATTTTCCAGATAACCATAGCTTAACTCTTCCAGTAATACAGACTTCACATTTTATTTATTTTAGTGGAAAACTGTCTAAATTGCCAAACTTACACGGCCTGGGTAGAAAGTATATCAAACACATACATTCGTTCCACCAACATTTTTTGAATATCTATGTGCTGAATCACTGTGCTGAGGGTAAGGATATGCTATTTCAAAAAATGTAGATACGAAGTTCACAAGAATATGGGCATAAAATATACTACCAGAATAGACTGGGGAGAGATGAACTGGGAAGCTTTCTAGACATTATGTTGGACTGAATTTTAAAAGATGAGTTTTTTCTTGTTCATGGAAGAAAACACATTTCAGGCAGAGAGCAAGTA
>CM053613.1:24313663-24328739 GCA_028646535.1 Procyon lotor | reverse complement strand
TTTTTTTTTTTATTTATTTGACAGAGAGAAACACAGCGAGAGAGGGAACACAAGTAGAAGGGATGGTAGCGGGAGAAGCAGGCTTCCCGCCAAGCAGGGAGCCCGATGTGGGGCTCCATCCCAGGACCCTGGGATCATGACCTGAGCTGAAGGCAGACGCTTAACGACTGAGCCACCCAGGCGCCCCTCTGCCTTCCTGTCTTATCTGTTCAGCAAAGCCATTGCTTTGCTCAGGTCCTCATTCTTTCTTCTGTGGACTACCACAATAGCCTTCATGCCTGGCCTGCCTCCATCCCATTATCCACACTGTTCTCAAAATGAGTTTCCTGAAAGTCATATGCAATCCCATCACTGCCTTTCTTTTGACTCCACTACCTTCTTAGATGAAGATCAGATTCCAAGACACTGTACAGGGCGCTTTCTCTTGTCATATCCCACGTCCACACTCATACTTTCCTAGAAAAACTGATTCACTCACAATTCTCCAAACATTTCATGCTTTCCCTCCATCTCCTTGCTTTTACATATGCTCTTTTTTATGCCTCTATGGCTAGAACATCCTAAATCCCTTGTCCTCTAACCCAACTTCTGCATATCTTTTAAGATACATTTCAAGGGGCACTGGGGTGGCTCAGTCAGTTAAGCGTCTGTCTTTGGCTCAGATCATGATCCCAGGATCCTGGGATCGAACCCATCTTGGGACTCCCTGCTCAGCAGAGTCTGCTTCTCCTCTCCCTCTGCCCTCTCCTGCTGCTCATTCTCTCTCTCTCAAATAAATAAATAAAATTAAAAAAAAAATGACACCTTTCAAGTATCCTCTCCTCTTGGAACATTTCCTAATTCCTCCTGCATCAGTTAGATGCTGTGTTTTCCCATAATATGTATTCTTCTCTTCTAGCATGCATCACACAGTGATAGCCAATCACTGTGTGTTCCTTACTAGAGTATTTGCATCCTGAGGGCAGGAATTATGCTTTGTCTTGTCATATATGGCTTCTAACAAAATATTCTACATGAAAGAAATTATCGATTAATAAATTAATGAATGAGCTACTTCTTTCCAGGAATAGGATGTATTCATTATTCTTATAATAAACACTGATATCAACATCTTATAGGAAATTCAATTATTTTAATGTTGTCTTGTTAATTTTGGCACATGCATTGTCTGGGACAGTTCTTAGCTCATATACTTTAATCCATAAATAATTCTTGCCTAAATGAATAGAAGAACTAGTGTTAGGGATTGAATGGTATCTCCCTGCCACCAAATGATACTTACATCCTAAACTCTTATACCTGTGAATATAATGTTATTTGGATATGGTTAAGTTAAGATGAGGTTATTGGGGCAGGCCCTAATCCAATATGGCAGTGTCCTTATACAAAGGGGAAATCTGAACACAAAGAGAGATGCTTAGGGAGAATGCTATGTGAAGAATGGAGTTATGCCTCCACCACAAGCCAAGGGATACTAAAGATTGTCAGCAAACCTACAGAAGCCAGGAAAGAGTCATGGGACACATTCTCCCTTATACCCTAAAAGGATCCAATTTTACAAATACTTTGATCTGATCTGAACTATGACACAGTAAATTTCTGTTGTTGCAAGCCACTCAGCTTGTGGTATTTTGTTATAGCAATCCTAGGAAACTAATACACCTAGGGACAAAGATTTAGGTATTTTAATGCCCCTGGAGGCTAGTATGGATCTGTAGGAGGATTATAGTGACACTAATAAAAATTATAGATATTATGAGGTTAGCAGGTGAGGAAATGTTTTCAATCATGACTAGTGAGAAAATTACTGTAGGTATTATTAAAAAAAAATAAAGATGCAGATTCTTGTGATAGGAGTATTGGGGGAAGTCTATACTTTGCAATTGAGAATTAGATTTTCAGATTAGTGACCGGGCATGTGTATTCTTACTAAAAGCTCCTCAGGTGATCTTGGTGAACACCCAAGTTAGTGACTCTAAAGTAATGGCCCTCCCTTTTGCTGCTCTAGGCAGGCTCCTATGGGTGGTGTTTCTTCCCTGCAGGCTGTCTTCTTTTCTCAATGTGCATTCTGCTAATGGTCCGATTGCAGTGGAAGTGAGCCAGACCTCCTGGTTCATTTTCTGATGGGGTTCTGCCCACTGAGGATAAACCTATGTTTCAGTTTACAGTTGCAAACTTTCCTCAGTATTTTTTTTCCCTTTCATTTACGTAGCTTTCTATTTTCTCAAACTCACCTGTGGTACTCAGTCTTGAGACAACTTCTAAAGTTTACCATACTTTTCTGTTATTTATATCTAAAGAAACAAACCTTTTTCTTTTCTTCCCTGGGTCTTGAATTCTTTTTCTCAAATGTTGCTCCTTATGTCAGAACAGCTGAACTCAAATATTGCCAAGGAGACTAGTTAAACATAAGTCATTCAAGGTTAACTACTGATTTATTATCTGATGGAGCCTTTTGCCCTTTAGAATTTAAAGTAAATCAGGATCCCCAGAGAACCCAAGGGAAAGAATATAGTGTTAAATGAGTGTTTTACGAGGATTCAAAATGGAAAGATACTTTCAGAAACAGGCTAATGTGCACAGCTTATAAAGAAATACAGAGACTCAAGTGTTTTGTTTTTTTCCGTTTAAAAATATCAAAACAAAATGGGATCAAGGGATTTGAATTTAGTGTACATAAAATAAAAGCTTGTGGAACTTCCCTTGCATTTAGAGCAATGAGCTAGAGGACAACTTAAGTGGAAATGGATATGTTTGAAAAAATCTATAGGCTTGTTGCAGAATGGTATGTTTGAGAGACTTGCTAAGTGCTTACATTAATACATCCTGAAGCACTTTCTAATCAAACATATTATTGCATTACTTTGAACACTGTTGTAAGTTGGAAAGTTTCCTCATATTTTAGTGGTTTTTAAAATCATATATTAAGTCCTCATTGCAGATCCATTTCATCATCTTCCATTATTCTAAAACGTTGTGTTAGTTTTCACTAAGCTTTGTGGCTGGCTATTGTTATGCCTTGACATACCAGGCTGTCAGTTTGGAGACGGTGCAACTGTTGTCTGAGTTTTGCAAATCAGGAAGTGTTATTTCCACAATTAGACCAGTGGCTATTGGTGTACGTGTTGGAGGGGAAAATACTTGCAGTGATGACAAATGGAAATATTTTATCTGTGGAAGCTCAAATCATTATGGTGAAGTTTAAGTCCTGTTCAACATATGTCTATAGTGACTTGTGGCTGAAATTTTACACCTGCTTA
The DNA here is from genome assembly GCA_028646535.1 of Procyon lotor. Taxonomy (NCBI): domain Eukaryota; kingdom Metazoa; phylum Chordata; class Mammalia; order Carnivora; family Procyonidae; genus Procyon; species Procyon lotor. Next base: position 24,325,479 of record CM053613.1, on the reverse strand, counting down.
TATAATACATGAATTGGGCCTGGTATCATGTGAATTGTTGATGGTGAAACTTGAAACCACATGAAAATTATCTGGTTTCAGGTTTGGTTTCCAAAGCGAGACTCAGACAATAGTTATAGAATGTTCAAGTGGACCTGGGTAAGTTTGTATAATTCTTCCGGCTTAAACCCAGGGAAATGTTTGTAATCCTCTCACCTAACTGTGACTTAGAACTGTGAAGCAAAAAGGATAAAAGATCATAAAAGTCTAGGGAAAAGTTGTTAAACTTTTCAAGGGATCAGGGATAAACTAAAATGAGGATCAGGGATAAACTAAAATGAGAGAAACTGGTAAAGAATGTTGCAGAACAGAGTACATTGCTCCCCTCCTATGACCATATCCCCTTAATACTTTGAAACTTATGGTTGTCCCCTCAATTCAAATGTTACCTTCTCTGTAAAACTTTCTTGGACCCCACAAATCAATATTAGATGATTACATCCTCTGTACTCCCCCAATACTTTATTCCCATCTATTCTAAAAGTAAGTTTTTGGCAATTTTATTTATTTTTTTGCTCTCCACCCCCCCCACCTACACTCTGAACTCTAGAAAGCATAAATTTTTATTTTTATTCATCTTTGTGTTCCAAGTACCTAGTATGGTGCCTAGCATATAACAGGCAAGCAATATGTGTTGCATGAACAAATGGCAGAATTAATTGACTATGTGTCATCATTTTTGTTTAGCTACTTAAAACAGGAATGTAAGCAAAATGTCGAGCATAGAAAAGGTATGGAAAGTATTAAGAAATTGGCCTAGTGTTATAAATAATCTCTTGCATTTCCTACTGGGATTCCAAAACTTGGTAAATGTAGTAAAGACCTGAGGAGACCAAAGCATAAGCTAAAGCAAATAGTGCGTAAGATTAAGGCATAAGAAAACAGAGGCTGAGTCCATGAAGGCCAAAGGAAATCAGAAAGGGAACTGAGATACGAAATGATGAGTTTTGATAAATGGGGTCACAAGCAGCTATATTGGTTATCTCCACTGAGATTAAATAAGAATAAATGAAATAAGGGGGCTCCTGGGTGGCTCAGTGGGTTAAAGCCTCTGCTTTTGGCTCAGGTCATAATCTCAGGGTCCTGGGATGGAGCCCCACATCAGGCTCTCTGCTCAGCGGGGAGCGTACTTCTCCCGCCTCTCTGCCTGCCTCTCCGCCTACTTGTGATCTCTCTCTCTCTCTCTGTCAAATAAATAAATAAAAAATATTAAAAAAAATAAATGAAATAAGGATAAGCTAGATATAAAAATGATATTACATGTTGTGATGAGTTACTAGGGAGTATCACAATATTTTCCTGATTCAAATTTCATCTAATGAGAATCCACACCGCAATCAAAAGAATGATTCCAAATTCCAGGACTGATTATACCTTTTCATATATAGAATAAGAATCCCATAGAACACCAGTTAAACATTAGAGATTCCTGCTCATTTCTGAATGAGAATCTTGGGATGCAGGGGATGAGAATCCGGTTTTTAATATGACATTTGATTATTCCTTTCCTCCAGCAAATTTGGATTTATCTTCAGGATGAAGTGCTTTTTCCTTAGAACAGCACTCTGGGTCCACTCAGGCTCTGGCTTCACTTGCCATGGACCCCCCATTATGTTCCAGTAATAATAGCATACTGTTTTATATCACTATTTCATTCCAAATGCTATTATCTCTACTTAAATTATTTTTTTTAAGTTTTATTTATTTGTTTGACAGAGAGAGAGAGCACGAGAGAGAGCACAGGTAGGGGGACCAGGAGAGGGAAAAGCAGACTCCCCGCTGGGCAAGAAGCACAATGCAGGGCTCAATTCTGGGACTCCTGGATCATGACCTGAGCCAGAGGCAGGCACTTAACCGACTGAGACACCCAGGAGCCCCATCTCTACTTAAATTCTATTCACACTTCTATTCACACTAAACCAACCTCAAATGACACTGAGGAAGGAAAACCTTTGTGTACCTTCCCATAAAAAGTACCAGACTTCATCTTATCATGTTTTCTTTATTTGTTCTTGATTTATGTTGTTTTTCTATAGCAGGAGCTTCTTAAGATTAACAAAAATGTCTAACTTATTTGTATTATGTGACCAAGACCCAGCATAGTGCCTGGACACAATAGGGACTTATGTTTCCTGACTTACATTGTGTGCCAGATACTCTTATCCACACATCTTTTGCCTTTTATTTTAACAAAGAGACTTGGTACATCTCAAAAGAAGCCTCCTCCATGATGATTTTTCTGGATAGCTTTAGCTTTCCCAGAAAAAGCTTTCTGTCTCTTCTTTACAATCATCCATAATTACCACATCCTGTTTGCCTCTCTCTCTCTCTCTCTCTCTCTCTCTCTCTTTCTTTTAATGCATGTCTCTCTGACTAGAGTGCAAGTGATTTGGAATCAAAGAAAACATTTTTTTTTGTTTTATTTGCTTAAAACTCTCTAAGATGAAGTGGCATATGTAGATTTAGCTATTTTGCAATAATATACTTCTTAACAAAATATCAGTACTAAATAAGTCATGAAGTTGACATTTTTTAGATGTTAATGATGAGTATACTTTATATAAATTATATAATTTTCTGGACTTTCTGACACTTAAAATAGTTTATAATTTTTAAACATTATAATTTTTTAAGCCCAGAATTTTCAACCTGAGATCCATGTACCTCTGAGTTTGGAAATTTCATAAGCTCCTCGAAATTCTATATAATTTTTTTTAAGTGTATGCCTTTTTCGGGAGCGAGAGCTCGTGACCTGAATTATATTTCCAAAAAGATCTACAACCTCAAACCATTTAAGAGCAAATCTTCTGGGTGCCTGGGTGGCTCAGTAGGTTAAAGCCTCGGGCTTTGGCTCGGGTCATGGTCTCAGGGTCCTGGGATAGAGCTCCACGTCTGGCTTTCTGCTCAGCAGGGAGCCTGCTTCCTTCTCTCTCTCTGCCTGCCTCTCTGCCTGCTTGTGATCTCTTTCTGTCAAATAAATAAATAAAATCTTTAAAAAAAAAGAACAAATCTTCTGAACTTGCAATAATAATGATAAGAAGAATTTGACAATTTACAAAGAACTTCCTCATGCATTAGTCTGTTCATTCTTTATAGCAACCCCTGAGAAATGGCTATGGCAGGCATTCTTAGCTTCATTGATCAACTAAGGAAACCAGCACTTGGAGAAGTTAAGAGCCTCCCCTGGAGCTTATATCTCATGACTCCAGTGCTGGAGCTCTTACCAGTCGTTGCACCCAGTGGCTTCTTTCCATAAATACTGGTTTGCTTAATCTTCTTTGGACATATGGAGTAGGTTAAGCTCCTGCCAGCAGCAGACAGGCAGGTGTAACTTAAATTATCCCTTATACTTAATGAACGAGGTGACTTTCCTCTCAGTCATTTGTCTTCAGTATCCAGGAATATATAAAAGGAATTTCCTCTTCGTGCCTTCATCTTAAATATAAATTAATTAGGAAAATCCCTGGACTGTCAGCATCAGCATCTTTTTGTTCATCATTGAGAAACATTTGTTGAATGCATTTCATATGCAAGGCCCTGCTCTTAATGTCAACAGCTATAAATAAATTAGCTGATGCAAGTGGACCACTGGGCAATTAATACCAAATTAAACCAGAGGGCCCAGCCAGCACCTGGAAACTGTGACCATTGAAATACTGTTCAAGTGATACCAGGAAGTGTGTGCTGAGGGTCTTAAAATGGACTATACTCTTCAAACCAATAATTCAACTTCTAGATATTGGTCTTATATAATTGTAAGTTTAGAAAATTGTCTTCAAAGTAGCATTATGTAAAAGAGTAAAAGAATACAGACAACCTAAATCTCCAGCGATAGATCAGTTGGTATGTACATTTTGATTCATTATTTGTAGATAAATAATGATACTTAATTGTGGATAAATTGATACTTGATCAACCCCAACACACCTGAAGGATGGAACATCTTTATATGTAACAATGGTTCACTATGTAGAGATTCACAGCAAAAGTAGCAAGGAGAGATAAATAAAAATCTTTTACAAAGACAGAGGTATATTTTGAAATGCACTTCATGAAGTTGGGCTACTCTCCTTCCTAGGATAAGGAATACTCTTACTTTGTGGAAGATTAATGGTTTGTGATATTAGAAAATATTCATCTTTTGATTTTGACTATCCACTATTATTCCTGGCTATGCTTTTAGAAACAGCAGCTCCCCTTTCTTGGGAAATTGCTCTTCTCTTGCCATATTCGTAAATGTTTCTTATTCGAAGTGATTGAGAACAACATATGACCTACCCCTGTTCTTCTAAGATAAATGAATAAACTTTTTTCTTCTTTTTTACTTATCTCTTCTTTTTCTTAAGCTTATTTGATTTGGATTATTGCCATTTGAGACCAAAAGATTTCTCAGGGTGACAAAGTTGGTCTGGATCCTACTGATGTTAACACACTGAAAACAAAACAAATAAAAATTCAGTAAAATTCCAAAATATTATTCATAGGGAAAAATACTATATTGAACTGTTCCAATATAATGATTATTGATTTAGTGGAGATTGACTTTTTTTCTTACTCTTTTTCCTTTTCCATATTTTTTCCACGTTTACAGCCATACCACCCTGAACAGGCCTGATCTTGTCTGATCCATAGTTTTCCTCATATTTTCTATAATAAGTATATACTTGATTTTAAATTGTAAAAACAAGCACTCGTGACACATGTAATTTTCACCATGACAATGTTCCCAAAAAAGAAGGGGAAAAGAGAAAGAGAGAGGCAGGCAGTTAGATACAGATTGATTACTGAAAAGTATATTGTTTCCTTTCCACTTTTACCAACTGCTTTTTGAGAAAATACGCTAAGCTCTGCTGAAATGTTTAAGTTACATGCTGTCAGACATCTATAGATGTCATGAAAGTTAGTAGTGGAAAATATGAAATTGACATTTGTTCCTGAGGAGTGCGTAGGTGCTTTATTGGGAGAGAATGTCAGGTAAATAGAAGGAAAGGTTAAAAAAGGAGCCTTTTAATAGATAGCAAAGTGTAAATATCTTGGCAAATCTTAATAGACTCATGCAATGTTCTGACACCACTGGAGTTAAGGGGCCAAAAGAGATACTGACTGGGCCAGAGCTAAGACAGAGGATCTCAGCAAGCTGACTACATTCTAATCCTGATAGTCTATTGTTGGACAATGTTTGACTATTACTTCAGGGGCAGTGAAGTGGTTGTGATGATCATTATAATCTCTTAGCTTTATCAGCAACTGACAAAGCCTTGATTCGGTTTTATTTTTTTTTTAATATTTTGTTTATTTATTTGACAGAGAGAGAAATCACAAGTAGGCAGAGAGGCAGGCAGAGAGAGAGGGGGAAGTAGGCTCCCCGCTAAGCAGAGAATCCAGCATGGGGCTAGATCCCAGGACCCTGAGATCATGACCTGAGCCAAAGGCAGAGGCTTAACCCACTGAGCCACCCAGGCACCCCTGATAAAGCCTTGAATACGGCAGGCTTTAGGCTATGTTTCGTTGAAGTGGAGCACCGGGATATGAGTCCTAGGGTATGTAATAGCCATCCACTCTAAACCAAGTGAAGATAACAGAGCCTCCAGAGTAGACTCTAATAGGGTTAAAATGGGGTTTGGTTTCTGAGTCCTCATGTAGGCAATTTACTAGCAAAGTGCAAGACATTTAAAATTGAGCTGAAGGTTATTGTCAACGGATGGATGGAGTAGGGCTCTCTAAGCTAATGGAAAGGTTAAAGGGATTCTAAAAACAAACAAACAAAAAAACATTCTAAAAAAATAATAAAATTTAATCAGATTTGTATTGTCTTTGTTAATTTGGCTGGTAAATTCAGGCAGGTAGGCAGTTATCATGGAACCCAAGAACTGGATTCTGAAACCTCATTTCCCAAGGTAGAGAGGACTAAAACATAACATGGGAAGTTGGAAGAAACATATTCTCTGATTCCTTCCAGTCCTGTGTTCAGTGATGGATTATAGAGTTAATTTGGTGGTTGCACATAATTGCCAAAATACTTTATTATTTGACTCTGTGAAAAGGAGATTAATTTAGCACAGACTTTCGTCCCACCACTATCAACCTCACCTGGGACTTTTCCAGAGTTGACTGTCTGATCTTTCAAACTCCACCTGTTAACCCAGTTCACCTTCCTCACCACCATCAGAGTGATATTAAAAAAAAAAAATGGGGTGGCTGTGTAGCTCAGTGGGTTAAAGCCTCTGTCTTTGGCTCAGATCATGATCTCGGGGTCCTAGGATGGAGCCCCATGCCAGGCTCTTTGCTCAGTGGGGAGCCTGCTTCCCCCTCTCTCTCTTCCTACCTCTCTGCCTATCTCTTTCTCTCTGTCAAATAAATAAATAAAATCTTTAAAAAAAAATCTTATTAGAACTTGCTTCTGTCCCAAACAAAATAAAAACAAAAAATGAGGAGCCAAATCCCTCCTTTAGTTTTCTGTTGCCTATAAAATTAAGTTTACTTCATTATCTTCATATTTAATCTCATCTCAACCAGCCAATGCTGGACCACCTCCTACTGTTTTTCACATGGCTTCCACCTTCTCTGGCTACCTTAAACTTTCAAATATTCTTTAATATGCCATGATTTTTCATGTCACTGAGATGTTATTTGCATATGTTTTTCTGACTGGAATGCTTTCTCTGGGGAGGATAGTGAATAATGAGGCAGGAAAGATACATGGAAGAAGATAATAGGAAGCTGTTAAACCATGGTAGAGAATTTACACCTCATTTTAGCATCATAAACTAGGGACTTAGAGATCTTGAATCAAAACACTTAGCATGATAACTATCTGGAATTGCCTTTTATTATCAGAGATCTCTCCATAACAGACCCTGAAATCTTAATTCTATAACTTCCCTGAAATAAAATCCCCAATTTACAAATGGGGAGATTGAGAACCACGCATATGTGAATGGAAAGCCTCAACTCTTATGGCTAGTAAATCCATTATACTATGCGGTATCTAAACTGTTTCAAGTATTCTCTCTCAACTATTTCTTGACATTTTGTGTGTATATCTGCATTAACATTTGCCAAGTTGTGTTATAACTTACATGCTTTCATTTTTGGTTCTCCTTAAATTGAAGTCTGCAAGAATATGTCATTCAAGTTTCTTGCCACAGTGTCTCACATTTACAGGTAATCAAAAAAAAAATTGTGGCATAACTCATAGGTACAAGAAAACTTGGTTTGAAAGCACATTTTCAAGCCCTGCATGTACAAGATATATCATGTTCTACCACCAAAATTGATAATTACAAAGGACCTATTTAGCGTTTTCATTTATAATTTGTATGGCAGAATGGTGACCAGCATTCTGGTGACCAGCATTTGTGGCCAAATATATTATTTGACTCCAAGAGAAAAAAAGTTATATTTGAAATGCCTTAGGAAGATATGATTTAATATTATTTGTAATTACTATGTAAAGAAAAGAAAAACAATCTCTAAATATATGTTATACAGGTCCGCCTTTAAGAAGATTCCAGAAAAAGATTTTGGATCATAAGGAAAATAGGAATTTACAATATTCATACTTATTGTTAATGAAGTGTTTGGATATGTGAATTGGTTATGAAGTATAAAATAATTTTTCCATTCCTTGGATCAATTATGGTTTTTAGATAACTGAATTTATATCCACATTCTATGCCTTAAACAATAGATAAAAACTTGGGGGCACCTGGGTGGTTCAGTTGGTTGGGTATCTGCCTTTGACTTGGGTTATGATCCGAGGAGTCCCACACTAGGCTCTCTGCTCAGTGGGGAGCCTACTTCTCCTTCTCCTTCTGACTGCAGCTCCCCCTGCTTGTGTTCTCTCTCTCGGTCAAATAAATAAATAAAATGTTAAAAAAAAAACCACAACCTTGGAAAACATCCATTGATAAGGGAAAAAAGTGATTCATCAGTGATAAAAATTGTCATCTAATATGTGTTAAGCATGTTGTTGTAAGTGATTTTTATACACTGTCACATTTGATCTTCACAACAATGCTCAAAACTTTCTCAAAGACAGTTGAGTAAACTGGGTCTCACAATTAATAAGTAAGTTGCCCATATAATTAATAAATTGTAGAGCCAAGATTCTCATCTAGAACTGGGTCCAATTCCTATAACCTATAACTGAATACCGTGCTGTCTTTAGAAAAAATTTGATTTCTTTGGCCTGGAGAAAATAATATTGCAAAAGGCTATGAATATCATAAGAGTCATATATAAATATACAAAATAAGAGTTCCTGCTTCCATCAAAGCCTGGATGTGAGGACATTGGGTTGTGTTGCAATAGCAGAATTTTCAGTTAGATCATTTGAAGAAGACACTAGAATATATTGTCCTGAAAGGTGGTGGGGTGTTTTTGGAAGATCCATAAAGAAAGCTTTAAAGGCTCATAGCTTTCTCTCTAGAGGTGAGGTGACCACCCTAACTTTTGATTTTAGTTAAACAGGGTACTGTGTACTGATCGAGCATCTTTATAGACTCCAAGGAAAGCAGCAATTAATACTGCTTTCCTGTATAGGATAGCAGGACTTCTGTTGGAACAGCTGTTTGTTGATCCAGCTGACATTCTCTTTCATCCACCCATCCATTGTTCTCCTTAAACAATAGCAAGATACAAATGTGAGTTTTACTCACTCTAATGAAAAGGGTAGAGTTTCTCTCCCTATAAATATTTTCAAAAGGTTTGATGATTCATGAGATTTGCACAAATACATTTAGAGCTGAAAGTAAGTGTATGAGGCATTTGGAGAATACTCTGCCCCTGACATTATAGGAGGGGAGGCACCTACATTAAAAATAACTCTGCTTTTGCTTTTAAGGCAAACATGCTCTTCATTACTCTCCTCCCTACCCCAGCTTCCCCCTAGAAAAAATAAACATTATCCAAAACAAAACCTGACATAAGAGAAGGCTGCTTCTTGGGTGGGCATGAATGCAATCTTGCCTGAAGCAAGGGGTATACACAAGATGACCTTTATAATTTGCTTTCAAGCCCATTATTCACTGGGTTTATCTAAACATTGTTTATGAAGGAAGATAAAATATGGATGAGTTTTCAAATGAAGAAAGCAGCAGAGACTTACTGACTCTGTCTTGTTGCAAAAGGGAAATTGGATTTGTACCTTCATCTCCTGCATTTCTCATTTATTTCATTCAGGCATGTGAGGGATATAGCAAGTATCAAATTCACCTTTGAAGCTCAGCTTGTACAATAAAAACCTGATGGCTTTATCTCTTTTCCTTTGCAGAAATCTACATTTTTCTTTCAAGTTGGTAGTAGTGCTTCATGTTATTCTGTTAGAGAAGATTCCAAACTTTAAAACATTACCCTCTGGGCATTTTTCTCTTAGAGATGCTTCTAAAAAGAGAGACTCAAAGTACAGATGAGATTAGACTCAAACACCTGTGGTTTTTCCAAACATTTTCCAAGGTATCAGATCACAAAACTCTTGTTTTGTCTCTACCCCATGTCCTTCACCTAGACACTGAATCCCACTCATTTCAGCGGGCGTTCTTGTAATTCAGGCTGCAGCTTAAATACTACCTTTTTAAAGATCTTTCCTGACTTGACCACCCCAATCTAATGTAGCCATTCAGTCACTGTCACATCTCGTTCTTCCAAGCCTCAGCCTACCCAGAATTTGTTACCATGTTGGTTATTAATATTCATATCTCAACTAGAATGTGTTCCATGAGAACAGAGGTCATGTCTGCTTTATTTATCACACTCAGCACTTTCAACAAAGCTTACAAATAGTATGTACTCAATTATTACTTGTTGGATGAATGAATGTCTGGTGCCCTCAACAGGAAATACACTGTAAATATTCATGAATTATTTCATATTATCCAAATAACATACAAATGAAGAAATATAGGCAAATGTTAATTAGTTGGCAACAAATATATATTGATTAATACAGGTGAGAAAATGTTGAAAGAGCACAAAATTGGGGTGAATTTTCTTAAAATAAAACATAGTAAGACAAAATGTGTCTAGTCTGGCATTGCCTCTTCCAATGAGCAAAACTGCTTTATTCTTAGCATCCTTGATGGTATCAAAAGTTCTGATCTCTTGTGTCTCCTGACCTCTCTGCTCTGTTTCTTCATCTAGTCTCGATCTCCTCAGACCTGGATATCTTGAGTTAAACACTCCTCTTGGGTCTGATACCATTTTCCTGAATAGATTTTGGCTCTGGTGTGTGTGTGTGTGTGTGTGTGTGTGTGTGTGTGTGGTTTTGTTTTTGTTTGTTCGTTTTTTCAGCTAAAACTTGTTCATACCTTTTGCGGTGTGTGTACTCTTCACCAGTTTGAGTAACAGTCTGAGCAGACCTGTTGCAGTTCCCTAAACCCTACTTTAGCCTCTCCCTTTGCCTGGAACTAGATATTAAGAGACCTGAGGTTTTCTCAAGTCCCTACAGTTGTCAAGTCTTTTGAAATATCCATCGCTTTTCAGCTGATAACTCTTCCCATTTTTATCCTCTCTCTCACATGTCTTTTTGCTCCTTCTATTTGACTGGCCATCCTTTATTGTCGGGTTTTAAATTGTTCCCAGTCTGTACGATGAAGAGCAGTTGGGAAATCAAGTTATAGCTTTAATATCTGTCTTAATTTGAGCATATCAAATTATATTGATTCTGTTTACATTCACAGTGTATTTTAAAATTTATTGGCATGAACATGAAGTATGCTTGGATGACTTCCCTGAGGATAGAGTAGGAATTTTGTATTTCTTTTTTTTTTTTATTTGACAAAGAAAGACACAGCGAGAGAGGGAACGCAAGCAGGAGAAGAGGGAGAGGGGGAAGCAGGCTCCCTGCTGAGCAGGGATCCCGATGTGGGGCTCGATCCCAGAACCCTGGGATCATGACCCGAGCTGAAGGCTTTAACCCACTGAGGCTTTAACCCACTGAGGCTTTAACCCACTGAGCCACCCAGGTGCCCCAGGAATTTTGTATTTCTTTAACTGGCTTCAAATTGAACATTTCAGTAATAATGGTAATAATTTTAAATTTCTGTAAAAACTACCTAATTTTTTCTAAAATTTATGACTGGTGCCACCCATAGCATCAATATTAAATACAACAGAATTGCAGCCAAGTATATCTTAGGTTGCACAACCAAAACTGGTGAGGGGAAGAAGGTAAAACATCTTGATCATGGTATTTGAAATCTCCCATTTGTTGGCTCAAAGCTCCCTTTATTTAATTCCACTAAATAACTTGAATTTATATGAATATAGAAATATATTTACTACATAAAAATTCCTTGTCAGTTTTAGAAAATTTAGAAAGTACAAATAAGAAACATATACATACTCCCAACCTTACTTTTATTTTTTTATTAACATATAATGTATTATTTGCCCCAGGGTACATGTCTGTGAATCATCAGGCTTACACATTTCACAGCACTTAACATAGCACATACCCTCCCCAATGTCCACAACCCAGCCACCCGATCCCTACCCTCCCCACCTCCCAGCCACCCTTAGTTCGTTTCCTGAGTCTAGGAGTCTCTTATGGTTTGTCTCTCTCCCCATCCCTTCCTGTTTCATTTCTCTCCCCCACCCCCCACAAACCCCTGCCTTGCATCTCAAATTCTTCATATCAGAGAGATCATGTGATACTTGGCTTTCTCTGTCTTATTTCTCTTAGCATAATACCCTCCAGTTCCATCCACGTCATTGCAAATGGCCAGATTTCATTTCTCTTGATGGCTGCATAGTATTCCATCGTATATATATACCAC
>CM053613.1:24179710-24313163 GCA_028646535.1 Procyon lotor | reverse complement strand
TTATCTTGATGAAGTCCCAATAGTTCATTTTTGCCCTTGCTTCCCTTGCCTTTGGAGATGTTTCTAGGAAGAAGTTGCTGTGGCTAAGGTCGAAGAGATTGCTGCCTATGTTCTCCTCCAGGATTTTGATGGAGTCCTGTCTTACTTTCTAGTGAGTTTCACTATTCTGTTAAATTTCTTCCTCAGCTACACAGAAAATTGGCCATCTATTAGTATATCAGACTTTCCTTGTCTTTGCTCAGACTGTTCCTTCAATATGAGAAACTCTCTTAATTCCTTCTTTTTGAAATCATAATTACTATTCAGAGTCCAACTCAAATGCTACCTTCTTTATTCAAATTGCTTGTCATTTCAGAGAACCTCATTCTTTCTTCTTCCCCTCTAAACAGACCATTTAACTCATCCCTCAAACCTTTGAATTTCCTGTAAAATAGGTAGTTGGAACTCATGACTATAAGATTCAGATTAGTTTTTGTTTGTTTGCAACTAGGCTACTTCTTTCAGGAAGCACATATTATCTTTTTTTCTTTTTCAAAATGGATTTAGCGGCTTCTGATTCTTAATATCTAGGGAATGACAAATGGTGATAATCTAATTCTATTTCTCTTCTATATTATTTGTTGGAATACTTGTTTTAAAGAAAACTTTCCCCTAAATTACAATTTGGTTACTGCATGGTAAAATTTGATTGGAAAGGCAAGACAGATGACTGATTTTTATTTTCCTTTTTATTTACAAGTTCTCAAATAATGAATTGATTTACTAGTATCCTACAAAGATCACCCTTACTTTATATTTTTATTAAGCTTTTTAAATTCTAATTCCAGTATAGTTAACATAGTGTTATATTAGTTTCTGGGTGTGTAATTTAGTCATTCAACACTTCCATACATCATCTGTTGCCCATCACAGCAAGTGCAATCCTTAATCCCTGTCACCTATTTAACCCATTTCCCCATGCACTTTCCCTCTGGTAACCATCAGTTTGTTTTCTATAGTTAAGAGTCTGTTTCTTGGTTTCTCTCTCTCTCTCTTTTTCCTTTGCTAGTTTGTTCTGTTTCATAAATCACATATGAATGAAATCATAAGGTATTCATCTTTCTTTGTTTTATTTTGCTTAACATTATACTCTCTAGCTCCACCTAGGTTGTTGCAAATGGCAAGATTTAATTTTTTATAGCTGAACAATAATAATAATATTAATATATATTTACATATATTTATATATATGGATAAAGTTGAGGTGGTATATATAGTAATATATTAGTATATTAGTATATAATCATCAATTATTGGACACTTTAGCTTCTTCCATAATTTTGCTATTATAAATAGTAATGTAATAAACATAGAGTGCATATATCCCTTTGAATTAATGTTTTTATAATTGGTAGGTAAATACCTAGTAGTGTGATGACTAGATCATAGGGTAATTCTGTTTTTAACTTTTTGAGAAACCTCCATACTATTTTCCACAATGACTGTACCAGTGTGCATTCCTACCAGGATTCCTGTACTCTACATCCTTACTAACACTTTTGTTTCTTGTGTTTTTGATTTTAGCCATTCTGACAGGTGTGAGGTGATATCTCATTGTGGTTTTGATTTGCATTTCCCTGATGATGAGTGATGTTGAGCATCTTTTCATGTATCTCTTGGCCATCTATATTTCTTTGGAGAAATGTCTGTTCATGTCTTCTGCTCATTTCTTAATTGGACTATTTTTTCGGGGGTTTTGAGTATATAAACTCAATATAAAATATTGAGTTTTATAAGTTCTTTATATATTTTGGATAATTACCCTTTATCAGATATGTCATTTGCAAATTCCATTCAGTAGATTACCTATTAATTTTGTTTGTTTCCTTCTTTGTGCAGAAGCTTTTTATTTTGATGTAGTCCCAATAGTTTATTTTTGCTTTTATTTTTCCACTCTTAGGAAACATATCTAGAAAAATGTTGCTACCACCAATGTCAGAGAAATTACTGCCTGTGCTCTCTTCTAGGGTTTTTATAATTTTATAAAGATCACCCTTACTTTAAAAAGATTATTTGGTGTGAAAATTATATCTAGGTGGTTCTTTACTGTCAGATAAAATGAGACAATGTATCTTAAAAAATACTCCAAACAGCAAATCATTTCACTTTCCATAAACAAACATTTGTTCTATCCTTGTTTTATTCTTTTTCAGAGAACAATAACTTAAAATGTTTCATATGCATCTGTGTATTACACCTCCAGGATTTCATCTGGGCTCATAATTTTAAATATAATTTATATATTTAAATTCCTGAGATTTGGATCCTTTCTGTATTGTTCCCTAAAATTCCCGTTTCATGTACCTGACATTTTACTTGGCTCTCTACTTAGAATCTAATAGTTGTCCCCTATTCAATATATTTGAAACTGAACCCCTGATCTTCCCCCACCACGTCTATACTCTGTTTTCTCCATTTCACTCAATGGAAACTTCATCCCTTCAGTTGGTCAGGTAAAAAATTTGGAGTTACCATTAAGTCCCCTCTATCTTTTATATTCCCTGCTGATCCTTGATTAAAATACATCCAGAATATAAATATTTCTTACTTTCTCTGATGCTACCATGTTGGTTCAATCACTAACATTCCTTACATTATTTTAAAGATTTTATTTATTCATTTGAGAGAGAGAGACAGAGAGAGCACACAAGCAGGGGAAGAGGCAGAAGGAGAGGGAGAACCAACCAGGAGCCTGATGTGGGGCTCAATTCCAGAACGTGGAGATCATGATGTGAGCTGAAGGCAGATGCCTAACCATCTGCATCACCCAGGTGCCGCACTACCATCTTTTATTTGAATTATTGCAATAGATCCCAAAATAATATTTTTCTTAGCTCCTACAGTCTAATCTCAAATGCAAAAATGTTAAAATGTACATCAGATCATGTCACTGTTCCACTAAAAGCCCTTTAATACCTTTTCATCTCACTCAGAATAAAATCCAAAGCCCTTACATTGGTTAAAAATCTTATGTTCTACTATTACAACCATATCAAACTCCTTATTTTTCATTAGCAGACAAATCACCACCCTCTCAGACCTTTAAATTTGTTATTTCCTCTGCCAGGAAGGTCTTTCTTGAGATTTAATGTATCTTGTTATTTTACCTGCTTCATTCAACTATATCTTTTCAATGTCTCTTTCCCATCTGATATCACCTTCAGTTATTCCCTTCTAATATATTGTAAAATTTTTTTTTTACTTATGTATTTTATTTTCTGTTTCCCTCATTAGATCATAAGATCTAGAAAGGAAGATATTGTTTTGTTCACTATTTTGCTCCTTTCCTCCTAGAATAGTGTCTGGTACTAGATGCTCAATAATTATGTAAGGATTTAACAACTGAATTCTGAATTTTGGTACTTCTTGTGATCTTAAATTTCCTTTTTTCTAATTTTCAGTTTTAAAATGTCCATTTGGTAACTTTTTATAAGTATAATTTTCATTTACAATTTTCTCTCTTCTACTTTTCATTTTAGTTTTTTGAAAATATTGATCTTAGTTATTTGAAACTTCCTATTGGATTATTCTAATATCTGAATCATCTGCAGGTCTATTTCTATTGCTTATTCTTTCTTTTGACTTTTAGTCAATTGGTTCTGTTTTTGTTTGTTGGTGTGGGTATTTTGTTTTTGTGTGTATGTGCCTTATACTCTTTGATGGATAAAACTTTACAGGGGCTCTTCATGATGGATGGTTTTCTTTCTTTTTAAAATTTTTATTTAAATTCAATTTAGTTAACATATAGGGTATTATTAGTTTCAGAGACAGAATTATAAAAATAATGTTCCCTTAATGAAAAAATAAATCATTTTTAATATGCCTTTAAAATGGGCTCATATGGGGGCACCTGGGTGGCTTAGTGGGTTAAAGTCTCTGCCTTCAGCTCAGGTCATGGTCTTGGGGTCCTGGGATCGAGACCTGTATTGGGCTCTCTGCTCAGCAGGGAGCCTGCTTCCCCCTCTCTCTTTGCCTGCCTCTCTGCCTATTTGTGATCTCTCTCTCTCTCTCAAATAAATAAATAAAATATTTTAAAAAATTAAAATAAAAAAATAAAATGGGCTCATACTACATTTAATATTTTTATAATCTACTTTTTTGAAGATTTATTTTTTTGAGAGGGAGAGAGAGAGAATATGAGTGGGGGCAGAGGCAGAGGGAGAGAGAGAATCTTAAGCAGCCCATTGAGTGCAGAGCCCAAAGTGGGGCTTGATCTCACAAGAGTCAGACATTTAATCAACTGAGCTGTCCAGGCACCTCTATAGTTTGCTATTTAACAATTTACTGTGGTTATCTTGCTTATAAATATAATTCTATATTACAATACAGATGGCAGCAAAATATAGTATTACATGGATAGATACCATAATGTGTCATGATGACTTTTAGGTTGTTTGTGTTTTTAACTATTAAACACATTTTTAAAAAAGGTTTATTTTATTTGAGAGATAGAGAGAGTGTGTGCACAAGTGAGGGGAGGGGCATAGGGAGGGAGAAAGAAAGAAGCTCAGGCAGACTCCCTACTGAGTGAGGAGCAAGAAGTGGGGCTTGATTCCAGGACCCTGAGATCATGACCTGAGCTGAAATCAAGAGTTGGATATTCAATCAACTGAACCACCCAGGCACCTCTTAAATGCATTTTTTTTTTTAAAGATTTTATTTATTTGACACAGAGAGAAAAAGTACAAGCAAGGGGAGCATCAATGGGAGGGGGAGAAGTAGGCTCCCCACTGAGCAAGGTGCCTGATGTGGGGCTCTATTCCAGGAGCCTGGGATCATGACCTGAGCCAAATGTAGACGTTTAACTAACTGAGCCACCCAGGCACCCCTTAAACACATTTTTTAAACATTATTCAAGGATGGTTTGAACAAACATGCAACCTGAACTTTATAAAGTAAGATTTAACTGATTTAGAGAGAAAGATTATTCACCACATTATTTATTAATATTCACAATTCTTACATTATTTGTCTGTCACAGAGAGACAATATTATTACATTCACCACAGTATTTAATTTTTTTTTCCTTTCCTTGATCATAGCATATGTAACTTTAATGTCAGTATTTCACAACTTTGCAAATTTCCTGCCTATTCCTAATGTATGATAGTTTATTTAAGAACTAATGTATAATTACTCTTTTCCTTAGAACATTTTATAATCATACATATTAGTTGGGGCTGAGATGGTGGGATTTCCATGTATTATTGTCCTAACAGAAGGGAATTGAGGGGCCATTAGGTAGGAGGAATAAGAGGGAAAATACTCATGTGTGAAGTGTAATGATGTGAGGTCACCATCAAAAAATCATGCTTCCTGGGGCGCCTGGGTGGCTCAGTTGGTTAAGCAGCAGCCTTCGGCCCAGGTCATGATCCTGGAGTCCCGGGATCGAGTCCCACATCGGGCTCCCAGCTTCACGGGGAGTCTGCTTCTCTCTCTGACCTTCACTCCTCTCATCCTCTCACTTTCTCTCTCTCAAATAAATAAATAAAATCTTAAAAAAAAAAAATCATCCTTCCTTAGGAGAGTTCATCCTTTTAGAAATTGTCTTTATCTTAGATGGTCATCTCTGTCCTTCACTTGTCCAGATTGCTTTATGGAGTAATTTCTAGAACATGTCAAAAGTTAGGTGGTTAAAGATGATATGAAACTTTGTAGAAAAATGTGTAACTTCTGAAATAAACTGAAGATAACAGTCAGTGAACACCATGATTATAAAAACAAAAACTATGTTATTAAAATTATATGCTTTTGCAAAAGTACTCTCAGTCTTTCTCTGCATTGTGGAAAGGGTCTAGCCTTTGAAATCAGAAGACCTAGGGTCATTGTCACAGATATATAGATAGGTACGACACTTAAACTTTCTAAGGTTCAGTTGCTAGAATTGTAAAATGGTGGTAATAATACTTACCTTACAAGATAAATGTGAAAACTAGAGAATGAATGTGGGAAGTTCTTTGCATAGTGTGGGGTACTCTGTAGGTGCCCTGTTAATGGTAATCAATTACTATGATGGCACTATTGTTGATAATAATAAGACATTTAAAATAGAGTTAACAAACTAGAAAATGTTCAGACTTTTTCTCTTAACTTTTTAAGCATTTACATTACTCATCCAGCTACTACTTGCTTATATTCATTAGTATTCATCCTAGAGAATGTCTTGGCATAGTAGATTATTGATGACAATGCTTCCTGTTCTAATTTTTGTTCGGAAGCAAGATTAATTTATATGCTGATTAATTTGGGGGGCTGGTCACCTTACTTCTCTGCCTTTGTCATAGATTTCATTTGTTAGTAATCAATTTTTCTTAACCTTTATACCTAAGGAGATGGTGCATGAATATATTACATATTTGCTTCATATTTTCATTTATAAGGCAAATAAGTAATGAATAGAATATTAAAAAATAGGGAAATTATTACTTCTTTTGGAATCTTCTGTTATCTTCTTTTATTACTGTCAGTTTATTTCAGAAGTAACATGTTTTTTGAAATTTGTTCAAAACCTGTAAAGATTAATTTTGTGAAAATTCTTACTAATGATATTATGTGTGTATAAATGAAAATATGCATTAATGTGTGTTCTTGTGTCATTAAATAAGTATGTATGAAACTATCATAAAAAATATTTTTCCCCTACATAAAATACATGTATAAATTAAAAGTAAAGACAGGACCTCTCAGATTGAATGCATATTTTTTCTAGTTCAGAAGTGCTACTTAGTTGGACCAAGTTTTTAGCAATGCATCATTCCTTCATGATGCCTTACAATGCTAAGGTTTATGATTGTAACTCTATTGAAATTTCTTCTTTTTTTTTTTTAAAGATTTCATTTATTTATTTGACAGGGAGAAAGAGATCACAAGTAGGCAGAAAGGCAGGCAGAGAGAGAAGGAAGCAGGCTCCCTGCTGAGCAGAGAGCCTGATGCAGGGCTCCCAGTACCCTAGATCACGACCTGAGCCAAAGGCAAAGGCTAAACCCACTGAGCCTCCCAGGCACCCCTGAAATTTATTCTTAAATAACAAGTTTATTACATTACTTACCAAAAAGTTGCCCTTGAGTGGTGGGGCATGGGGATGGTATTACAAATAACTGATATCTTGAAAGCTTGAAATATTTTACAGTAGGGAGCATAAGTGGATTTAACTCAATGTTAACTATTATTCTGAGCTTTATATTGAGATTAGATCATTCTACCTTTTTCTAAGCCTTCTGGTAGTTCTGTGAGTAATCACCAACAGTTCTCAGAATTAGTGTATTTCTCCTTATTTTTTTGTCATTGAAGCTGATTACAGGACACAAAGACAAAAGACAATTCAGGCAGTGGAAGAGTTACTAGACAGTAATTTGAAAGAGAGACTAAGAGTAAGGAAGGAAAGAAGGAAGAGAGGGAAGGAGGGATAGTGAGAAGGAGGAAAGGAGGCAAAGAGGGAGGAAGGAAAAAGGAAAGAAGTAGGAAATGAATAAAGGAAGAAACGAACAACCATTCTTTACTATATCTCAGTCTAAGGGAGAACACATGATACTGGATCGTCTCTGCATTATGAGGTGGGAATTTCTCCTGATTCATAGATGCATACCTGTGTGGTACCCATAGAAGGAATGTTTGGTTCCAAGAAGTCAATGATACACTAAGCATGAAGTAGCCCTAATGCCTGCACACGTTATTTCTTCATTGCTTTGTATTTTTGGCTTTATTTCCTGTCTTTGCTCCACAACTATCATGAGCACATGCTGTGGGCTAATTTTAGCTATGAGGATTTGATGTCACATTTAACTACAGATGACTAGGCAATTAGGTAATTTTGTTTCTCTAGTGCTAGCCTGTCAGGGTAGGGCTGATAAAGCCACTGTAATAGGAGGCCCCTCCCTCACCTAGGGCTCTACTCATTTATCTGGCTGGGCACAAGTTTCCTTAATTGAAAACACAAAACCAAAGAAGTGAAATACCATTGTGTGTGAGACTCTGACTTCAGACCCAAACTGACTGGGTTTGAATCTCAGCTTTACTACTTACTAGATGGAATATTCCTGGGCAAGTTGTTTAATCAATTTCTCTCTCTCTTTCTTTCTTTTCTTCTTCTTCTTCTTCTTTTTTTCCTTTCTTCCTTCCTTTCTTTTCTTCAAGATTTTATTTATTTATTTGAGAGAGAGAGAGAGAGCGAGAGAGAGAGAGAGAGGGAAGAACACAAGGTGAGGGAGAGAAAGAAAGAATCTGAAAACAACATCATCCTCAGCACAGAGCCCTACCTGGGGCTCAATCCCAACATTACAAGATCTCAAGATTAAGATCTAAACTGAAATGGAGAGTCAGCCTCTTAACCAACTGAGCTACCCAGGTGCCCCTGTTTAACCTTTCTATGCCTCAGATTCTCTCCTCTAAAATGAGGGTAATAATAATATTTACACTGTAGAGTATTTCTAAGCATTAAAAAAGTTAATATGTAAAAAGTGTCCTGGCACACAACAAATGGTATATAATTATTGCTGCTTTTATCACTTTTATTATTGCTTTTATTATTCATTAAGTTCATTCTAGTTTGTAATTCCATAATTCTAGAAGATAACACCCCATTCTTACACTTAATTGCTGCTGATCCTGATCCTTCCATGAATTCCAACTACATCCACCCCTTCTCTTGCAGGAGATTGCTGTTTTTGCATGTTACTGCATCTTATACTGAGAATTAATTCTGAAATCCCATATACCTCAGCAAAAATTTTATTTATGAAGTTGGCTACCTCCTCCACCCTATCCCAAAGAAGGCAGATTACCAGCTCCTATACATGTCTATCATGATTACTGTATACATTATAAATGTTTTCAGCCTCCTCCTACCTACTCCCCTCCTCATCTCACATATCACCTGCAAGGTAGCTCCTGAGGAAAGGGATTATAATACATTTGGCTCTTTTTGCCTTCTGGACATATATCACAGTACCAGGTACACAGAGGGCTGCCAGTAAATATTAAAAGAGAATGAATTTAATACCAGGGAAGATGAAGGGAATGAAGCTTACAGACACAGGTAACTGGCAGTTAAGAATATAGCCGTGGAAGGCAAAGGCTCATGAGTAAATTATTGTCCTACCTTGCTCTCTGTCATCTAGGTATATAATAAAACTAATCTTTTAAGAGCCTTATCCCCCCCCCAAAAATCCCTAGTAGTCACTTTATATTTGATATATCATTTAATATTTATAAAAAAAACCTCATGGAATACATATTATTATTAGTCTGATTTTATTGATGAAGAAAGAGAGAAGTAATGCAGCTATAACTCTAAAGCTGGGACTGGAGCTTCAACCTCTGTGACTTTAAATTCTATATTCCATGTTCTAAATTGATCCTACACATACTCACTGACTTTCAAATTGATAGATATAAAAACATTCTTATAAAAAAAATTTTATCATGCTCACACAAAGATTTGAAATGTCTCCTGACAGCAAATCACTTTTGCAGCCCAGGATAGTCCATCCATCTTATTATTTCTGGGGTAGAACAAAGAACTATGGGCAGTATAAGTTCAGAGAAATATGGTTGTCTTTTTTCCCTCAGTTTTTAAAAAATCTTGATTGTTCAGTATTTTCACATTGGTTTTTTATAAAAACAGTAACATTTTACCAGGTATCTCTAAACTCAAGGAGAAAAACATTTAAATAAAAAAAAATAGTACTGCTTCCATTTGGTTTAAAAAAATGTCTTGAAAAACACATTGAATTGAAAAAAATGACAACTGCCATCAATTCCACTGAGAGTCATTTTGGAACAATCAGATTGTCATCCTTTAAATCTTGAGCTATTACATTAGGATGGAAGAATCCCTGCCTCACTTGACCATACTTTTTTTTTTTTTTAAACTGACGGGGAATCAATCCTAGATGCTGAACAACCAGAACTGGGTCTTCTAAAAGACCAAACCTGATGTCTTATTCTGTGCAAATGAGTAGAAGGGGTGAAGAATGTGAACGAATGTCTTGGTTTGAATATTTTCCAAAGATAGAATTTATGAGGCTATTGAAATCCCGTTAGCTAAGAGTTATTGCCTATGCTTTTCCATGCTGAGCAATTTAAGAGAGATTAGAATGAAACCTCTGATCAGAGCTGCTAACAAGAAGGTCTTTCATCAATAAGCAATATATTATGGTAGTCTTGGTGGGGAGGTTATAGTAGCCAGCTCTTTTTTGGCATAACAGGAAGCAAAATTTCAAGTTACTGCTCCTCTCCAAAGTAGGGTACTTTGCATATGTTATCAACGTTTTACTCATTTCTTTTCTGAAATCATGTTCAGGGAAAAGAATTTTCTTCAGCTGCCAGGTGAGGAAGAGTGGGAAATAGAGGTTAAGTTCAGGTCATCGTGATAGGTTAGGAATTTGGGCTGGAATGTACTCTTCCAGATGCCCAATATTCATCATTTTACACCCTATAGCATACTCTCTGATGTGAAATGCTGATGACTTCAGCATAGGAGAATCCATAAGGCTTCTCTGTAACATGTGAAATTAGAGCTTGCTCCTCTGGATAGTAGACAGGGGTTTCTGAGAGTTTTTTACATAAATTATTTTTTACATAATGTAATTTTTTACATAATGTAAATTATTATTTACATAAATGCCCTTATCCTTTTATTTTATTTTATTATTTTATTTTATTTATTTGACAGAGAGGGACCCAGGGAGAGAGGGAACACAAGCAGGAGTGGAAGAGAGAGAATCAGGCTTCCTGCTAAGCAGGGAGCCTGGTGTGGGGCTCGATCCCATGACCTGAGCTGAAGTTAGACACTTAATGACTGAGCCACCTAGGCATCCCCATTCTTTTCTTTCTTAAGGAAAGACCCTACACAAGATCATGGCAACTTTCTCCAGTTATGTTCCTCTCACAATTCAGGATTGTATAGATCAATCATTAAGTGTATAGATCAATCATTTTCTATAACCCTGTTTCGCGATACTCCATTTCTTGTCTTCAAATGTAAGATATTTCTTAGTATTTAAACATTTACTGTTATCTCAGTTTTGTGTGAAAGTATTCATAAACATTACTACATTTTCAGACAGTTATGTTTTTATTGTTGGTGGTGAATGTTTAGGGTTTTGTTTTTGCTTTTGGTTTCTTCTCTTTTTTTGTTTTTGCTTTAACTTCAGTGTTAAGCAATATTAGTATGACAGATTCTACAATTATGGGTGTAGTATATTGAGCATTACTGAAAACAAATCCATATTAAACTGACCTTCCTGGAGAAGGTAAAACAAAACTCATTGGTTTAATCATTGCATTCCATAAAGGAAGATGTCACTTAACCAGCTTCCCTCTCAGTGCCAGGAAATCAGCTCGAAGTATTTCTCTTCAGATAAGTGAACATGCTTGTCATAGCTTACTTATGCTTGTTAAATCTTTCTATGAAATAATTTACAGAGAAATATGTAAATATTTTGACTGCTTGTGCCATTCTTTTCAGACTGCTTTGCAGATTACACATGGGTCTCTATATGAAGTAAGAAAGAAAAGCAAGCAGAAATTTCTTAATGTAGCATTTTTTCATTAATAAAAACAGAAAGACTAGGGAACATTTTTTAAATGGATTCTTAATGTAAATAGCCAAGAAGAGTAATGTATACTCCATGAATTGGCCTCAAAGTGATACTAGTATGATGGAAGGACATTATGAGTTTCCCAGACAGCATGTCCTCTTACCTTTTCTTCCTGACAGCAGATAAGTAAACCAGGGCTTAAGAGTAGAATATTTGCCAAACATACATTAGTGCAGACTTGTATGTAACAAGACATTTATGGGTTTCTTACATCTTACATGAACAATGGTCTATAAACCAACCTTTCATCTTAAAAGTGTATGTTCTTTATAACCTATAATTAGCAAATGTGATATATTCTGAGCATAGATAGGTTAGGCAAAAGTGAGGGAATTTTCCCCAGGTGGTTCTCATTCAATGTACAAAGTCTTTGTTTCAATTCAACTTTTGTTTGTTTGGTTGGTTTTTGCATGGTTATTGAAACAAGATAATGTTGATGAAATTTGAAGGTTAATATAATGGAATAATTGAGCTAATTCCACCATCAGAAATGACATGATTGTAGATTTTTGTAATTGTCAAGTTACCATATTTTTCATATTTTTCCAATGGAACACATTTTATTCAATTTTGGGGTTATAAATGGAAATGTATGACTTGACTAAGGAAAACATTACATCATTAATACTTACTTATGACTGTAGAGGTGAATAAAACACCAATCAGGGTTCCTGGTTTGAAGCAACAGAAATTATCTCTGGCCTTTAACCAACAGGAGATGCATTGGAAAAATATCAGGGATGCCCATAATTGATAATTGACTTGTAGTCTAAAGCTTAGAAAATGGAGAGTTACAGGTAAGGCTGTAGGAAATACCATCAAAGTCACACTGCAGCAACCATCTGATCCATGCCCTTGCTATGGTTGGAATCATCTGACTCCCTCTATATTTTCTCATTCTTTGTATTGCTCATTCAAGTTTCAGACTTCTAGAGCAAATGCCTTATCAACAAAGTCCAGCTCATTGGCCTATTTTGTGGTAGAGCAAGGTCCCAGTTTCTGTGGTTTGGGATCAGAGCAGCAATAGAAGGAAACACTAGAAACTATCTTTCAACTATGTTGGTACACAGTGAGGAATTAGAAAAAAAAGTAGCATGAAGTGAATTATGGCCAGTCAAATGTCTACTTCAAATAAACAGTGACTTCCAAGTCATAATGGGACTTCTAAGACTAGACTTTATCATTAAATACAATGAAACTATGGAGTCTCTTCTGTTGTCTTTTTCTGTCTTTAAAATGACAAATTTGAGGGGTGCCTGGGTGGCTTAGTCTGTTAAGAATCCAACTCTTGATTTCAGCTCAGGTCATGATCTTGGGGTCATGAGATCCAGCCCCAGATGGGGCTCCACATGTTCAGTGTGGAGTCTGCTTGAGATTCTCTCTCTCCCTCTCCCTCTGCCCCTCCCCTCTCATGCTTTCTCTTTCTTTCTAAATGAATAAATAAAATAATTAAAATAAAATGACAAATTTGACTTAGAGAAGAATGGGACTTCGATGGTACTTGTCATTCCTTGGTTTTCATAGCAGACATCACTAATCAATTTTTGTACTCTTCCCTCCTGAGACCAGACAAGACCTCAGAATCCTTCTCAATCTAGTGCTCTGGGAGCAACTACTAAATTATTAGAATTGGCAAATGAGATAAAAGCCTTCAAATATCTCTGAATTAGAGGTCAATTACATTTCATTAAAGTGTTAATGTTCTTTGAAGTTCCAGGACTAATAATTGTTGGTTGAATTATTTCAGAAAATTAGAAAGAACCTAGACCAGGTGAGAATAGATTCATAAAGTAGCTAATCCAGTAATATCTGATTGAAATGAAAAAAAATTCCAACTTGACTGGCTTTCATTATGAATGTTGAAATGTTGAAAGAAAACTTCATTCCATTGTAGAATGTGCTGTTCGTCCTCTACCATTAATCCAAGAAAGTCTGGGGTCAATAAAGACTATTCATTGAACAGTAGAAAAATATTACTCTGAGGTTTAAAAGTGTGAATTCTATTACTGATGGTAAACAAATATGACATTCATTAACTACGAATTATATTGTTAATGGTAAATGAACTATTACTTAAGTAGTCTTTAAAGTTTATGGAATTCAGGATCTAAAATGGTTCAAAAATCTATCCAAGAATTCACTAGGATGTAGATTACTAAACCAAACATCATGTTTAGCTATTGTCACCAAATAAACTGTTTAGTACTGTTTTTGTTTACTTGTTTATTTTAATAGTCTCTTATATTTAGATCTTTGTTAACATCTCAAGCCACTATTTGGACTGATTGGATTTGTAATTTACAACAAACAATACAGGATGGAATGACTACAGTACCCAGGAATTGTTTGTCTCCAATGACTGGAAACATCCCTTCTCCACCCAGTAGGTTTCCATTGTGTCTTGAGTAACTTTGGGCTGTGTTTGTTTTCATCTACATACTAAAATTTCCTTTCAGAATGATAGTACCTTGTAATATGTCCTTGAATTATGCCAAGAAAATATCTTTCTAATTCAAGGGGAATTCCTAGTAGCAAGAAACCACAAATTTTCTAAGACAAATTTTATATATGAGCTCTCTGTAGGGTATCTAGAACAAGGTTAGTTTCACAAGACATCTTTCCTTTGTGGTACCCATAGTAGATTATAAAAGGACCATAAGTTCTTCTCATTCTTGTTGGTACAACTCTGTACCTCCTTTTATCAAGAGAGGTGGGATCTATTTCTTTACCCCTTGAATCTCAGTTGTCCACACAGGTCTTGCTTTGGACAAAATTTCTTCACAAATGTAATTCAAGGAGAGTCTTGAAAAGTGCTTGCACTTTGGAGTTTATCTTGTTATTTTAGGGAATGTAAGTGTAATTGTGTTGGTAAATTAAACTGGCTGGTCTTCTGGATGATGAGAGATACAATGACCAAGTCATTTCCATCATTCTACTTACTGTAGTCAATCATTTGTCACATTAGTGAGGCCTCCCAACACCATTCAGCCTTATTTGAGCTGGACTACTCTGAGTTGGACAGTTAATTCTCAGAATCATGAGAAATAATGAAATTTTGTTTTTTTAAGAATTAAATCTTGGGGTGAATATTTAAGTAGCAAAATATGCCAAGTAGCTGCCTTTAGTCTTGTCATTCATCCAGTATTGGTTTGCTTACCCTCACAGGGTAATGTCTAGAAACTGCTTAGTTAAAGAAAACTGACTTTGGACTTTTTTGGTTTTCATTATTTTAGCTTCAGGGATTATCTTTCTAAATATATGGAAATTCTTTTTTGGGGGGTGTCTAGCAATGATATAGGTGTCAAACACGTTAACACAGAGAGTGAAAACTTCACAATGTCAGCAAATTCCAGACTACTGCAAAAAGAAGTAATTTCTCAACTTGTTCAGGGTGAATCTGATACATGGATTTGGTGTGGCATTGAAGAATCAAAAAGGCAAAAGAGACCAAGATTGTCTCAGAGAAAGGATAAGGGCTTCATAACATTTAAGCTACACAATATCTTCCTGATGGGAAGCTAGAGGTCAATTTACTTTTAGAATTTATAAAGTTCTTTGAGACATTTCTTCTGGGTCCTAGTATTCTAAGCTGTTTCTTATCCTAGATCCCAAGGCTAATTGATCTACATCTCTTCTCCATCTCCAAGCTATTTCTAACAACATATCATCTGTTTTCCCTGGGAATTGTCTTCACATACAGAGTTCTTCTCAGAATTTTTATTTGTTTTGACTGTGTTACTTGGTCCCCTTCCAAAGTTAGTAGTTTATGTTCATATGTATGCATATATGTATTTATGTCATACTTTTCTGTTGTTTCTCTTTATGACTTGGAAATAGGTTTCTGGTGGAAAATTGGCCAGAAACATGTTTGGAAGGATTGGTAAAGCATGGTAATCTATGGTCACAGGGATTGTGCCTAAATTATATATCATATTTGTACTTAGAAAAATACTTTTTATTATCATCATATTTCAGTAATGTGATAGTGCTTGGGGGTACACAAATATGTTGTTTATGCAGTTCTGGAGTTTGGTCTAGTATTACAATGTCAATTACTTCAATTGCTGCATCTTAGGAACTGTGGAGAATTTGACAAAAAGTGCTAGTTTTATGACTAGGCATATAGTAATATTGGTGTTGTATTCTTTAGAATCAAATACCCAAATTCAACATAGAACCACAGTGTTCCCTGCAAAAGGCGAATAAGGTCACAGTGGTTCTTATGGCAGCTAGTTTAGAATAATTATTGGTAAAAAATCTCTTTGGATTAAAAAAATATAAATGATCAAAAATAAGATATATGTAAAGTGTTATCATTTTTAATTCAGCACCCCTTGGATGTAACACATAGCATGCACTGTTTTCTTTAGAAGTCAGTAGACTTTCTGAATATGTTTATGCTGGATAATTCAGTTCAAATTTTCTCCAAATTTTCCCCTCCAAAATAAGTGTACCATGCATATAGTGAAAGTGCTACTGACTGTTAACTCTGGGAGAGATTTTGTGAAATCCAAGGACTTCTGAAATAGAGGCAGCATGAAGTAGAAGTGTCTCATAGACATATATTCTTTTAACTCCCTCCCAGTTGGTACTGCCTGTATCAATAAGGGAAAGCACTAACAAAAAGATATTCTGTGGTAACAGTGGAAATAGCAAATTGTGACCTATAATTAGTAACTTGGAATCCTTTCTGCTTCTTAGAGGGATAATGAACAAAAAAGAACGAGGTATCTGAAACCTTGGAACTATAATAAACTGATGGGCTATGTAAGAAAAATAACTCTTTTTCTGCCTTTGCTAAGACACTCCAAACCTGGATTCTAGTGATGAGTGCTCTCTTTTCAGTATGTAATAAGAACTGGATCAAAGGAGAATCGGGTGAGGATATGGACTGGTGCCACATTTTAGCTCTCAAGGAGGGTCTAGCTACTGATGAAGGTGGAGGATGGTACTTGTTAGCCTTAAGGATCCCAAGTAACTCATTTTAAATTATAGACCGAGTCTTAATCCTGCCTTTTGGCATGATGAATTCACTCACAACACAGTTGTTTCACTGCCCTACCTAATTATTCATTCACTTATTTGTTCACTTAAGAAATGTTTAGGAGCACCTGGGTGGCTCAGGAAATTGAGCATCTGGCTTTTGCTCTCTCAGGGTCAGGAGAAGTAGCCTTGCGTGGAACCTGCTTAAGATTCTCTCTCTCCCTCTGACCCTCTCCCCACTTGTGCGTGTGCTATCTAAAATAAATACATGAATATACATATAAAATATTTTAAAAAATGCTTGTTGGGTGTTTATTTTGTTTCAGTCTCTTGGGTTAGAAAAGTTGAACAAAATGGAGAAAATCCCAGCCCTATGGAGTTTGTGTAACAGTGGGAGAAGACAGATAGTAAAATGAAGTTAAAATACCCCTAAATGGGGAAACTAAATGGGGAAAAAAGCTTTAAAGAAAAATAAGGCAAGAAAGTGGGATATTGTGTGTGTCTGTGTGTGTGTGTTTGTGTGTATGTGTTGGGGCAACAATTTTCAATAGGATAGTGATAGACACCATATTAAATTTTGGAGAAAAAGTAAATGAGACAGGCATGCTAATGGAACTTATAGATTAGTGGATAAGAAAAGTGACTATACAAATAATTATATTACACTGTATAGTGGGTCCTTAAAAGGTATATATAATACTAGAGATGAGAACATAGTACAAAGGGACATTGAGTGGTCTAAAGAATCAGGAAAGTTTTATGGGTACATTGATATTACAATTAAGGGTAATGTGAAAGGAACAACAAGAAAACTAAAGTGGGTTGAGGGTCAGCACAGGTTAAAAATATGTCCAAAGATCCAGAAAGAAATGAGAATTTGGTACATCCAAGGAATTGAAAGTTGAAAATGGCCAAAGTTGAACTGGAGGAAGGAGAGTGAAATGAAATGAGTCTGCAGAAGTAAGCACTGGTCCTATCACAAAGGCATTGAATGCCATGTTAAGTAGTTTGGACTTTATCTTAACCACAAAGTGAAACCATTAAAAGAATTTTAAGGTTTAAGAAAGTCTTGAGGTTTGTTTCCAGGGGCCTATAGGGAGGCCCTATAGGTATGAAACTCATCAGAACCTTATTCCTAAATGGCCCCTTAACTCTGTTCTTTGATTCAGCTAATTAATTTGCCTTGTAATAGTAAATGCCTGTATCTGTGATTCACATATTTATTCATTCATTCATTTATTCTTCAACAGATATATAATGTTAGTTATAGATTATATTAGAATATACATTCTAGTTGTGTCCAGAATAAACCAGAAAAATAGACATTTAATCAAATGTCCAAGAAGGTGTGTTTCCTTAGAATCTGAGTAACTAGAGACCAGACAACAGTACTGTGCCCAGAACTGGAATTTCAGTTTTAATTTTAATTCATTGGAGCCTTTATTGCATTTGACTGGCTTGCTTTACATTTACAAAACTAAGCAAGATAATAATTATTTATTTCATAATTAGCTTTCTTAGAATATTATATAGTATTTGTTTTCTAAAAAATATAATACACATATTATTCTTGAGAAAATTACATAACATAGACATAAACTTTTATAGTTGGAAGGGTTCACAGGAATCAAAATTGTTATATGGATAAGGAAAGTGTCAACTTGAGGGAAACTATCACTTAATTTAT
This sequence comes from Procyon lotor, assembly GCA_028646535.1. Classification (NCBI taxonomy): domain Eukaryota; kingdom Metazoa; phylum Chordata; class Mammalia; order Carnivora; family Procyonidae; genus Procyon; species Procyon lotor. The sequence continues at coordinate 24,294,854 of CM053613.1, read as the reverse complement.
ATAGTTTACACATTTTATATGATTTTTATTTTATGATTTTAATAAATTGTTCTTTTATAAAATTGTTACCACAAATATAGGGTGCAAAGATATAAAAGTTGTAAAAAGGTATAAAATTAAGTTTATTTTCCATCCTTTTACTCAGACCACACTATTTCCCTCCCCTGATATTATTTTTTATGTAATCTGTCCAGATCCATTCTACATATATGCAAACATATGTTAAATATGTCTGTACGTATTATAAGACCAAATTTTAGCATTCTCTACATCATTTTCCTCAACTTGATTTATCAATGAATAATATATTTTTGAGATCATTCCATATAATATATAGAAAGAGCTACCTCATTCTTTTTAATAACTGTGTAATATTCCATGGCATGGATGTACCCCTCATTAAATTAACTAATCCAGTAAGGGACTTTATTTTTTCCAAATATTTTCATGATTTAAAATATTTCAACAAATATCATTTACATAATGTCATTTTTAACATGTGCAACTCTATAGATATTTGTAAACATGGAAATGCTGGTTCAAAGAGTATGTAAATTATGAAAATTTTTATAAATACTGATGTTAGCTATATAACACCATATATTTCCATTAACAATAAGAGTGATGGTTTTTTCACCTTTTTTAGCACAATGCCTTATTGAACTATTTAATCTTTGCCAAAGACCAAATGGTAAGTGACCATTGTTTTAATTTATATTTCTTTTTTTAAATGATAAAGATTAACATAATTTAAGATAATTTGCATATTCTTTACTGTAAACTGTTAATAGCATTTGACTATTTTTCCATCAGATTATGGCTTTTTAATATTGATTTGTATACATTATACATTATTTATGTTTTAAATAATTGAATCATTTGTTATTATTGTATTTTTTTTCCCAGTTTGAAATTTTCCTTCTAACTGTGGTTAAGGTGTTTCTTTTTACTATGCACATTTTAAAAAGTGCAGTAAAACTTACCACCTTTTTCTCTTATCCCTCTGGGTGCATGTATTTTATATAGAAGGACCTTCTCACTCTATAATCATTTTTTAAAGTCCAGGTTTTATTCTAGAACATTTATAGATATACTTTATTATATTCAATTATAATAATTCCAAAATATGTTTACATATGGTAGGTCTAATCCCTCTTCATTAGTTTTCATTTTCAGAATTATTTTTGACAAAATGCATTGGTTTATTTTTTCATATGAACTTTAGAATCCAAAAACTCTTGTTATCTTTTGGTGATTTTATAATAATTATAGATTAATTTAAAGAGAATCAGCATCATTTTGAATTAATTAATTAATTAATTTGAATTAATTGATTTTTTGCATACAAAGTGAAGTTTTGCTGAAAGATACAGAGAAAAAAACTGTGGCACAGATTCATAGATACCTTTTAAGCACCCAATTCACCATGGAAAATCAAGGCATTTGATTTCAGTTCAAAATTTGGAGATGTTCTGATTGCTTCTGGAAAATGTTTTTAGATTACAAAAGGGGTTATCTATATATAAATGATCCAATCCTTGTCTCTTTTGGTGTTCTAATTTTACTCATTCCTTATCTCATAAATTGTGGTTCTTTAAACACTCATGCCCTCAAAAGCCCAGCCTAAACTACACATAACCAAAGCACCTAGCTGATACCTGAGACCAAATGGTTTATTGCACAATTGGCTTAAAGTTGGATTTTTAAAGCATGGAAGGCATCACTGAAACCCAAATTGGGGAGCTTGAATAAATGCTAGATTAAATGCTGTAAGTAGCTCTGAAAATCAAGGCTGCAAACATGGAAAGCAATCAGTCCACTCATAATTACTATGCCACTTGAATTCCAGTAATTTATGGCGAAGGAAAACAAATCTAGTTACTCATCCTCTTCGTGAATGAAATGTGTTCTGCACTACAAATGCAAATTATTATCCCTCATCTAAATCATCTACTAAATGATATTCTATTTCCCAGTCTCATCCTCATGTCACTGACAATGAGCAGGCTTAATCTAATGATTAAAAAGTGTTCTCTGTTATATTTGAGCTAGAGTTTATTTCAGATTTGTGTGCTTTAAAATAATATAAGGATTTTATGTTTTTATATCTATGTAAGAAAATATTAAAAGTAAATGTTCCTAATGTATTCTCCTTAAGAGGAATGATACAAATATATATTAGTTCCTGCTTAGAGAGCTCAAAATGAACTGCAGAGGGCCAAGATATAAATAGGGCCCCTTGGACAACCACACAGGAGAGCAGTAAAAATTCAAAATGACATTATAAGATAAACTCTAAGGGAATACATTAAAGCCTCTTCTTTTTTGAAAAATGTGAGACATGTTCTCTTAAAAATTACAAGTGATGTTTATTATTTTAAGTACTGAAATACCCTTAATTTTATAATAGCCCGACAGCGTTCTAACTGAAGTGATATACATATACCTTTCTTTTACTTTGTAACCACATGAATAATATTACATTTTCTTTAGTGATCCAAAATTATGGTTGTAAATGTCAACTGTTATAAAACAGGAAGAAATATGCTCTTTATACTTAGTAGCTCCTAATGAAAATGTTTTAGTGGTTGCATCTTTTTTTTTTTTTTCCTGTCTTTTGATGTGCTGCTTAAGAATTTTCTACTTGTTCTTCTTTGGACTAGGAAATAAGATATGATGTGGAAGTGGGTGTGTACATACAAATGTGTGTGTGTGTGTGTGTGTGTGTGTGTGTGTGTGTGTGTGTTTATTTGTGTGTGTTGGATTCCTTTAGTTCAAGGAACCAAAACACTCAATATACCTAAAATACTAGAGGATTTTTCATTATGATGCATGTGGAAAGAACAAAGGCAGAAATCTCTCCCATCTGATTATGCCTCAGGGAATCTAGCAACAATAATGCAATTAAAGAAGACTAGAAAGTGGTTTGGGAACTAGAAAGTCATTTGGGATATAAAGCAATTTTGGGAACAATTGACCAAATGGACTCCACAGATATGTACAGAATATTCCATTCAACAGTAGCAGAATGTGAATTTTTCTGAAGCACAATATGGAACATTCTCCAGGATAGATTACATAGTAAAGTACAAAACAACTCAGTGAATATAAAATGATTGAAATCATACCAAGTATCTTCTCTTATGACGATGTATGAAACTAGTGCTTGGGATACATTGATGATTATGGTATAGTAACATAACTTAGAACTTATCCCTTACAACTTACATAACTTACAACCTAGAAAATAAGAGCGAAATAAGCTGAACTGAGGTTTTTAAGTTCTGATTTATGAAATCTAAACCTTAGGGAATATCAGGTTTGAAGGTCTTGGTAAAAGTGGTAAACACATGAAAGCCTTTCAGAAAGACCATTCTCCTTCAATTCTAATTCCTTTTCCAGCATTCTATTTGGGAAGTGGTGTTTTACATATCACAAACCACTGGTGGTTAAGAAAACAAAATAGGCCTGGAAAATCATTCTGAGCTTGAATAAAGTTGTTGAAGTTTTAGTGTTCTTGGTGATGAATTTGATTGTGTGCATTTTTCATTAAGAATCAAAGCATGTGCATCATTCGGCATTGAAGCCAACAGCAGAAGCACAACAGCATCCCCAAGGTGCGGTGACTAATACTTTGAGTAAGGCCTCAGCGTTCCCTTTATAGATCAGGTGTTAATATACACTGACATGCTTGCTCACAGCACTGAAAATTAATACGAACAAAGTGGGCTAAATAAAGTGTCACTCTGAAAATGCAAATGCTTTTGGTAGACTGGGAAACATTTTATGGCTTTCTTTAAAAATATTTTCAGTTCCTTTGAAGATAAAAATATGCTAAAAAAATCCTTTAAAATCTTTTAGGGGTGGTTGTATTTTTTCTTCTACATCTGAAGCAAAACTTTTAATTTGTGTTATAATAAACGTATTTCCAGAAAGGACAGGTTGGAATTAATTCATGACCAAATATTTTTCCAATGACAATCATTTTATCCTTCAAAATGATAATATTTGTAATAAAGTCCTTTTTACAAAACTGTTTCCCCTTGGTAGTTTAATTATAGATTCAATGGTCCAGAAGGGATAGAAGTGGTCAGTTAATCAAAACATCTGGACACACAGGAGTTTCATTTTAGCTTTGTAGAGCAAGAAGTTTGGCACCCAATTTTTGGGAGGACTAGCAGTGACCATTTCATACATTCACTGAGTTGGTAAGAAATTTAGAGATTAACCGAGTAAGGATTATTCAAAGACCTTTGAAATTCAAGGTAAAGGGGATAAATACAAACAGACAAACAAGCGAAAAACACATTTATAATTCTGGAACTATTTTCCTTATAGGTAGGTTCATGTTAAAAAAATAAACTCTTAGATTCAGACACAAAGAGCTTTAATAATGTAACTGTTATGTTTTTTCTATGGGCACTGGCCTAAGTTTAGTGCAATGGTTAGGAGTGTAGAATATGGCAACAGTTTCTGGTTTAGAATCCTCTCTCTGCCACTTATTTGTTGTGTGACCTTGGATAAGTTATTATATACTTCAGTTTCCTTCTCTGTAAAATGGGGATAATAATAGAACCTATTTAATAGAGTTTTTGTGACTATTAACAATAGTGAGTTCATAGAAAATTTAAAATACTCCTTGCCACAAAAAAAATAACTATGTATGTTTAAGCTACAATTTTTTATAAGTTAATTCTTGCAACATTACTAGAGATAGTGTTTTAATAGCTGGGAAAATTGAGGCTTGCAGAAAACAAATAACATGCCACTTTAGTTAATATTTAATTTTTTTAATATTTAAATTTTAATATAAAAATAGATCACGGTATCATTCTTAGAAGTTAATTTACATTTTTATACTAAGTTTCAAGCTAGACAAGTTTTATTTCAACATACTTTTTAAAAGAAAAAAGATATATTAATTTTTTATTGCTGCTATAGAAATTACCACAAACTTAGTAGTTTAACACAGTAAAAATTTTTTTCTCTCATAATTCTGGAGGCCAGAAGTCTGAAATAAGTTTCACTGGGATAAAGACAAGGTGTCTGTAGGTTGGATCCTTCTGGAAACTTTAAGAGAGAATCTGATTCCTTGCCTTTTCCAGCTTCTACAGGTCATCTGCTTTCCTGGGCTTATGGCTCCTTTCTCCATCTCCAAAGTGTATCACTCAAATCTTTGTTTTCAGTGTCATATTGCCTTCACTCTTTCTGGCCATCTGCCTCCATCTTATAAAGATCCTTGTAATTACAGTGGCTCCACCTGGATAATACAAGATAATCTTCCAATATCAAGATCCTTAACTTAATCACATCTGTAAGTTTCCTTTTGCCATCTTCATAGTTTCTGGGGGTTAGTCCATGGATATCTTTGAGGGGACATTATTCAGCTTAAAACACAAAGCTTGGATTAAGCGATACTTAATTCATATCATTTTGAGAACCTAAATAGCATACATTTAAAGAACAGAGAGAACAGCTGGATATAACTCTTGATTCCCTGGGGCGCCTGGGTGGCTCAATGGGTTAAAGCCTCTGCCTTCAGCTCAGGTCATGATCTCAGGGTCCTGGGATTGAGCCCTGCATCAGGCTCTCTGCTCAGTAGGGCACCTGCTTCCCCTCTCACTCTGCCTGCCTCTCTGCCTACTTGTGATCTCTTTCTCACTGTCAAATAAATAAATAAAATCTTTTTAAAAAAATAACTCTTGATTTCCTTTCATGTTTTACTCCCTCCACCCACATACTTGCTTACTGAGACTACTGTAAGATACGATGTTTGTTAATTATCAATTTTATTGTCAGGAAGATGCCTCCTTAGGGTAGAATACTCTAAATATAGCAAAGGATTCATGGTGACAAATATTTGACTATAAATATTATAAGGTTAAAGGAAAGTCATGATAACTTTAATTTCCTTCAAATTTTTTGGCTGAATCAAATTTGAACTACATTTTTCAAAGCGTTTTTCTGAAAAATATACTCAGATGACCACTTTTCCTCATCATCATATTTTAAGTTTCTGTTTTACAAAACAATGATAACAAAAGGCTATTTTGCTGCACCTTAGATAAGTTTTATACAATTACATCTTTTGGATAAAGAAAAAAGTGCACATCACATTAAATTTATAATTCAAAGTTTCAGGAATCATAATCACTTTAAGGCCAGAGTTGAGAACCTAACATGACCATTAAGAGATTAGCTTGCACAGGTAAACATAAACTAGTCAGGTATATTCAGTCAATAAAGATAAGACCTGAAAATGGATAAAAGATTTATGTATATAAAATCATTTTTGGTATGTATACAGGACCCACAAATATCATCATCAAATCTTATACCATTAGTAAAGTTACCATCCCCTTTCCTAAAAAATTTTTTTAAAGATTTTATTTATTTATTTGACAGAGAGAGAGAGATCACAAGTAGGCAGAGAGGCAGGCAGAGAGAGAGGGGGAAGCAGGCTCCCTGCTGAGCATAGAGCCCGATGTGGGGCTCGATCCCAGGACCCTGAGATTATGACCTGAGCTGAAGGCAGAGGCTTTAACCCACTGAGCCACCCAGGCGCCCCCCCTTTCCTAAAATTTAAGAGAAATTTTAGAAAAAAAATTTAAGGGACTCTCAATAAACCAGCATTTTCAGAGAATGGACTAGTTGACTTAATTAAATAGTATGATCAATTGAATTTCACCAATCTTCAGACTATTGAACTCAACACTTTCTAAAACACCTATTGATTAATCATACAAAAACATTTATTATTATTATTGAGTTCTTATTATGTACCATACCATATTATCAAGAAAAACCCAGAGTATATAATGATAATAACATGCACTATGGTGGTGGAGGAATTTACATAGTATGAGAACACCTAATCTTGAAATAGGCCAAGAGATAGGAATTCCTGTTGGTATTGCTCAAAGCTGAGACTTCAAAGGGAATAAAGCAATTGCCTTCATGGAGAAAGGAAGAGTCCATATCACAGTCAAAGGCATAGAATAATTTTTACAGGGAATTATTTTTTTGGCAAGATAGAAGAGTAATAGACTTTGAGGCTGACTAGCACTAGGTTGTGAATACTTATTTTTTTTTTTTTGGTTGTTAGAGAATTTGAGTTTCATTTTTAATTCTATGAATTAAAATAGGAATAAAATAATCCCATCTGTGATTTGAAAAGAAAATAAATCTGATAGTATTTCAAGGCTGGATTAGGTAGAGAGATTATATACAGGGAAAACCACTAACTAAAATGTGATTTCCCTAATCCAGTTAATAAATAATAGAAATATTGTGTGAGAAAATAGAAATAGGCATGAGTAGGGGTAGCAAAAGAAGGATATGGATGTAGATTCAACAAAACGTGAGAGTTAAGTAAAAGAGTGGAGCCAGGGATTTCTTTCAGGTAGATGATAATGTAGTCACTAAAATGGAGAATATAAGAAAAGATGCAGATTTTGTAAAAAGGATAATGAATAAGTGTTTAGACTAATTTAGTGATATGCCTATGGGATATTTCAAGGGAAATATTATCTATATAGTTGGATATATTGGCCTGGAGGTCAGAAGAAACTTCTGGGATGAATATAAACACTGACGTGTGTGTGTGTGTGTGTGTGTGTGTGTGTGTGTTTAAGAAGTATGTACAAAAAAATTGAGGCCAGAGGTATGATTAGATATGATTAGATTTGACTAAGGACAGTGAGAAGAGTAAGACGTTTTAGGATGGTGGTCTAGAGAATACTACCCTTTAGTGGAGATAAGGAAAGAAGGAAGGAAGGGAGGAAGGAAGGAAGGAAGGAAGGAAGGAAGGAAGGAAGGAAGGAAGGAAGGAAGGAGAAGAAAGGGAAGAAAAGAAGGAAGAAAGGAAGGAAAAAAGAGAGGTGGGTGGGAGGGAGGGAAGGAGAGATGCTGCTGAAAGGTCTAAAATATCACAGGGTTAGCCTAAGGTCTAGTCAAATAGGAAAAAATAGGGGAATATCTTTAGGACATAAAATAAACATTGTGGCTGGAAACTCTCATTTTCTAACCCTGAAGTAGCAAATTCAATTGCCTCTGCGACCCAGGCAGGTAATTTAATGAGAAGTTTGGGTGTAGAGTGATGACAAGGGACTGTCATATGCCAGAGAACACATGGTATGCAAGCTGCTATGTAGGTCCTGCCTATTATTGCCCTCTGGGAATTTGGGTCAATGTTGCCAGATATTTGGCTTTTTCAAGAAAAACTGAAACTCTGTATTTTTATATGAAATCTGCCAAATTTAAAATGTTCAAAGGCTCACAAAAGGTATATAGAGATTTTTTTCAGCCTACAGGCTGCCAGTTTGCAATATCTGTCTGAGCATCCATGACAGAAACAATTCTGGGCCAGGAAGAGCACTGGTTGCCCTCACTATTATAATCTTCCATGTTCATACGCATGAGTAGGTTCTCTGCCTTGATGAATACTTATGATGTTCTATGCTATTGTTTAAAAGTTGGCAACTGGAAAAATTAAGAAGGAGCTCATGAAAACAGATATCTTAATCAATGTTTAGGATTGTCTTTGTAAGTTTTGCTAGCTACTATTATATAAGAACTTGATGTCTCTAAGTAGGCTGTTCATATATATATTTTAGCATTCAAATTTGGGCACATTTCAGGTGAAAAGGGGGTGCTCTCTGAAGGAGGTATAAAGGGAGTTATAAAGTTTAATTCAGTATTCTTAAGTTAAATGGGACTCGTTTTGTCAAATTAGCTATTTTTTTATCTTAAGGGTATATCATAAGCATTTAAGTATTTTTAAGTCTCACTTGCTACTCATGTCACTTATTTGGAGCAAGAGCAATTTTACTATGTACCAATTAGTGGTTTCTTTTGTTTGAGAACATACAATCTAAGTAAACTTAGAATAGGAGTAAATAATTAGGTTGTAACTCTTCACAGGTGGCACAAAACAATTTTCTGAATTATAAGTTGAGCATCAAGCATTGCTCTTCTTTTGTATGTAAAAGACCATTTAATTGGTAAGACTAATTTTCTCTAGCTTTACATTAAGTTCTATTGTTTGGCTTTAAGTTCTGAAATAGATGACAAGTACATAAAAAAAAAAAGACTTTTTTTTCAAGGGAATGAAGTAGAATTGGTTTAGAGAGGAGTCAAGATAGTGAAGGAGTAGCAGGACCCTAAGCTTGTCTTGTCCTTCCAAAATAGCTAGATAGTTATCAAATCAGTTATCAAATCTTGGGTGTTCTTGAACACCGAGAAATCAATCAGAGGTCTGAGAGAACAAAAACATCAAGCCTACAAAGTAGAAAAGTAACCACTTTTGGGGAGGTAGGAAGTGTGGAGAGTTGAATTGAGGGAGATATAACTATGGATAAAGCATTAGGGAGGGACCCTGTTTATGGAGGCTACCACAAAATATTAAAAGTGATGGAGTACAAAATCTGAACTTTTAGAAGTCTGTTACCATGAAGGATGCACCTGGCTTAAAGATACTCAGGCAATGTAGTGGGGTAGAATCCCAGGAGTGGCCACGTGGTCTGAGGATCCGCTTGGTTGGAAGAGAGGTGGTGCCAATGTGCTGCAGTGTTCCCAGGCAAAAGGGCAGGAAACCTGGCTTGGGCAGTTGGCGCTGGCGCTGGTTTTCTGTTCTATTTTACCATAAACTGAACGGCTGAACAGTCTTGTGCCTGCTTTCCTGGCACTGGCCAGCAAATGGCAAAAGTGTGGCAAGACCCACCTCTGGAGGAACAGTGCAAGTGCATGCCCTGGGTGTCCCTAAATTTTGGAGTTTTGAAATTTAGTCACACACCTGATAAAAAAGCTTGGAGGCAGGCAGGGTGAGCACAGGGTTTAGATGGAAACTTGGGACACAAGAGGGATGATTGATTGCTTTTCTGTGATGACTGGATGAAGAGTAGGGGGCATGAACTTTCAGCTCTGGGGCTAGAGAGTGGGGTGCAGCCATATTCATCCTACCCATCAGTGCTGAAAGCCTTCAAGGAGCAAAACAGTGCCACCTAGTGGATACTGGAGTTGCTTACACCACGCTCCGCCCCTGCACCCTGGAGGCACATTTCTCTGAAACAAGTCAGCTGGACAATCAGGCCACAGGCCCCATCCCCAGAAGATGAGCACGGACAAATAATTCACACCAATTCTGTTGAACAGGATGCTGCAAAACTTTAGCTCTAAAGGAAATGGGATATAGTGTCCTTCTTACTTTTATCCTTTATTTATTATTATTTTTTCATTTACTTTTTCAATTTCTTATTATTAATTTTTTCTTTTTTCTTTTTATATACATTTTATAAATATATTTTTTCATTTCATATATATTAAATATATATATCGTAATTTATATACGTGTGTGTGTATATATATATATATATATATATATGTAAATATATATTGTAATTTGGGATCTTTTAACTAGCAGATGAAAACACCCAAGAGCTAGTTGGTTTTTGTTTGTTTGTTTGTTTTCCTCTTTCTTCTTTTCTTTTCTGGACAAAATGACAAGACAGAGAAATTCACTCCAAAAGAAAGAGCAGGAAGTAGAACTCAAGGCTGGGGATTTAATCAATACAGTTATAAACAAGATGTCTGAACTCGAATTTAAAACAGCAATTATAAGGATACTACCTGTGCTTGAAGTAAGCATAGAGGATGCTAGAGAATCTCTTATAGCAGAGATAAAATAACTAAAATCTAGACAAGCTGAAACTAAAAATGCTATAACCAAGATGGAAACACGAATAGAAGCTATAAAAATGAGGATGGATGAAGCAGGAGTGAATTAGTGATACAGTAGATAAAATTATAGAAAATAATGAAACAGAAGAGAAGAAGGAAAGAAAAGTAATGGATCATGAAGGTAGACTTAGGGAACTCAGAGACTTATTAACATATAATAACATTTGTATCACAGGAACCCCAGAAGATGAAGGAGAGAAAAAGGGGCAGAATATTTATTTGAACAAATTATAACTACAATTTGAACTATTATAGCAAATTAGTCTTTCCTAATCTGGGGAAAGACACAGACGTCAAGATCCATGAAGCCCAGAGATATCCTACTAAAGTCAACAAAAACTGACCATCATGAAGGTATATCATAGTCAAATTCACAAACTACACAGACAGGGAAAGAATCCTGAAAGCAGCAAGGGAAAAAGAAAAAAGAAAAATAGTCCTTAACTTGCAAGGAAAGACAGTTCAGGCTCGCAGCAGATCTGTCCACACAAACTTGGCAGGCCAGAAGAGAGTGGCAGGAAATATTCAACATGCTGAATAGGAAAACTATGTAGCCAAGAATTCTTTATCCAGCAAGGCTGTCATTCAGGATAGAAGGAGGGATAAGGAGTTTCCCAGAAAAACAAAAACTAAGGGAGTGTGTGACCCCTAAACCAGCCTTGCAAGAAATTGTAAGGGGGGCTCTTTAAGTGGAGAAAAAAGACCAAAAGCAACAAAGACTAGAAAGGAACATAGAACATAACCAGAAACACCAATTCTACAGTGACACAATGACACTAAATTCTCATCTTTCAATAATTACTCTGAATGTAAATGGACTAAATGCTCCAATCAAAACACATAGGGTAGCAGAATGGATTAACGAAAAACAAGATCCATCTATATGCTGCTTACATAAGACTTATTTCATACCTAGAGTCACTTGCAGACTCTAGGTGAGGGGATGGACTTGCAGTGAGGGGATGGAGAATCATCTGTCATGCTAATGGACATCAAAAGAAAGAGTAGCCATACTTACATTAGACAAAATAGATTTTAAGACAAAGACTATAACAGGAGATGAAGAAGGGCACTATATCATAATTAAGGGATCTATCCATCAAGAAGGTCTAATAATTGTATTTACAATTATTTACACAAATATTTATGCCTCCAACTTGGGAGCACCCAAATATGTAAATCAATTAGTAATAAACATAGAGAAACTCATTGATAATAATAAATAATAGTAGAGGATTTTAACACCACACTTACAGCAATGGACAGATCATCTAAGCAGAAAATCAACAAGGAAACAAGGGCTTTGAATGATACACTGGACCAGATGGACTTAACAGATATATTGAGAACATTTTCACCCAAAAGCAGCAGAATACATATTCTTTTCAAGTGCGTAGGGAACATTCTCCAGAATAGGTCACATACTGGGTCACAAATCAGCCATCAACAAATACAAAAAGATTGAGATGATACTATGAATATTTTCAGACCACAACACTGTGAAACTTGAAGTCAACCACAAGAAAGAATTTGGAAAGACCTCAAATACATCGAGGTTAAAGAGCATTCTATTAAAGAATGAACAGGTCAACCAGGAAATTAAAGAAATTAAAAAAATATATGGATGCAAATGAAAATGAAAACCTTTGGGATTTCATTCATTCATGAATGAATTTCATTCATCCCAAAACCTTTGGGATGCAGGAAAGACAGTCCTAGGAGGAAATATATTGCAATACAGGCATACCTCAAGAAGCAACTTCAAATACAGAACCTACCTTATACCAAAAGAAGCTAGAAAAGGAATAGCAAATAAAGCCTAAAGCCAGCATAAGGGAAATAATAAAGGTTAGAGCAGAATTAAACAATATAGAAACAAACAACAACAACAAAATAATAGAAAGAATTTATGAAACTAAGAGCTAGTTCTTTGAAAGAATTAGTAAAATTGATATACTCCTAGCCAAACTTAACGAAAAGAGAAAGGACCTAAGTAGATAAAAATCATGAATGGAAGAGGAGAGATCACAATCAACACCACAGAAATACAAACAGTTATAAGAGAATACTATGAAAAATTATATGCCAAAAACTGGGCAACATAGAAGAAATGGACAAATTCCTAGAAACTTACAAACTACCAAAACTGAAGCAGGAAGAAATAAAAAATTTTAATAGACCCACGACCAAAAAAGAAATTGAATCAGTAGTCAAAAATCCCCCAACAAAATTCCTGAGCCAGATGGCTTCCCAGGGGAATTCTACCAGAACTTTTTTTTTTTTTTTCCTGTTTCCTTCTCCTAATGTCCTCTATGTTTTTTCCTATGCTCCACACATAAGTGAAACCATATGATAATTGACTCTCTCTGCTTGACTTATTTCACTCAGCATAATCTCTTCCAGTTCCATCCATGTTGATACAAAAGTTGGGTATTCATCCTTTCTGATGGAGGCATAATATTCCATTGTACATATGGACCATATCTTCTTTATCCATTTGTCTGTTGAAGGGCATCTTGGTTCTTTCCACAGTTTGGTGATTGTGGCCATTGCTGCTATGGGGTACATATGGCCCTTCTTTTTAGTACATCTGTATCTTTGGGATAAATACCCAGTAGTACAATTGCAGGGTGATAAGGTAGCTCTATTTTTAATTTCTTGAGGAATCTCCACACTGTTTTCCAAAGTGGCTGTATTAACTTGCATTTCCACCAACAGTGTAAGAGGGTTCCCCTTTCTCCACATCTTCTCCAACACTTGTTTTTTACTGTTTTGTTGATTTTGGCCATTCTAACTGGTATAAAGTGGTAGGTATCTCAATGTAATTTTGATTTGAATCTCTCTGATGGCTAATGATGATGAACGCTTTGTCCTGTGTCTATTAGCCATTTGTATGTCTCTACCAGACATTTAAAGAAGAGCTAATACCAATTCTTTTCAAACTGTTCCAAAAAAATAGAAATGGAAGGAAAACTTCCAAACTAATTCTATGAAGCCATTATTACCTTGATTTCTTTTTTCCCCCCAAATACATTTATTTTATTTTTTCAGTGTTACAAGATTAATCATTCATGCACCACACTCAGTGTTCCATGCAATACCTGCCCTCCTCAACGCTCACCACCAGGCTCACCCAACCCCTCTTCCCCTTCCCTCCAAAACCCTCAGTTTGTTGCTCAGAGTCCACAGTCTCCCATTCCCATCTGCCTCTCCAATTTCCCCCCATTCCCCACTCCCTTCCCTCTCACAATGCCCTCCATGTTCTTCTTTATGCTCAGCACGTGAGACCATAAGATAATTGGCTATCTCTGCTTGACTTACCTTGATTTCAAAAGAAGACAAAGACCCGCTAAAAAGAAGAAAACTACAGACCAATATCCTTGATGAACATGGATGCAAGAATAATTTATTTATCTATCTATTTATTTATTTATTAATTAACATATACTGTATTATTTGTCCCAGGGTACATGTCTGTGAATCGTCAGGCTCATGTATTTCACAGCACTTACCATAACACATACCCTCCCCAATGTCCATAACCCAGCCACCCTATCCCTACCCCCCGCCTCCCAGCCACCCTTAGTTCGTTTCATGAATTTAGGAGTCTCTTATGGTTTGTCTCCTTCCCCATCCCTTCCTGTTTTATTTTTCTCCCCAACCCCCCCCACAAGCCCCCACACTGCCTCTCAAATTCTTCATATCAGAGAGATCATGTGATAATTGTCTTTCTCTGACTGACTTATTTCGCTTAGCATAATACCCTCCATTTCCATCCATGTCATTGCAAATGGCCAGATTTTGTTTCTCTTGATGGCTGCATAGTATTCCATGATATATATATACACCACATCTTCTTTATCCATTCATCTGTTGTTGGACATCTAGAGTCTTTTCATAGTTTGGCTATTGTGGACATTGCTGCTATAAACATTCGGATGCACGTGCCCCTTCGGATCACGACATTTGTATCTTTAGAGTAAATACCCAGTAGTGTTATTGCTGGGTCATAGGGTAGCTCAATTTTCAACTTTTTGAGGAACCTCCATACTGTTTTCCAGAGAGGCTGTACCAGCTTACATTCCCACCAACAGTGTAGGAAGGTTCCCCTTTTTCTGCATGGATGCAAGAATTTTCAATAAAATGTTAGCAAATTGAATTTAATAATACACTAAAAGAATTATTCACTACACTCAAATGGGATTTATTCCGGGGCTGCAGGGGTGGTTCAGTAGTCACAAATCAATCAATGATATTCACATTAATAAAATTTATGATCCTGCCAATAGATACAGAAAAAAAATATTTGACAGAATACAGCATCCTTTCTTGATAAAACCCTCGACAAAGTAAGAATAGATACAATATATCTCAACATCATAAAGGCTATCTATGAAATACCCACAGCTAATATCCTCAAAGGGGAAAACTGAGAACATTTTCTCTACTGTCAGGAACAAGACAAGGATGTCCGTTCTTACCATTACTACTTATCATAGTACTGGAAGTCTTAACCTCAGCAATCAGAAAACAAAAAAGAAGTAAAAAGGCATCAGAATCAGCAAGGAAGGAGTCAAGCTTTCACTATTTTTAGATAACATGATACTCTATGTAGAAAACTTAAATGACTTCACCAAAAAATTGCTGGAGCTAATACATGAATTCAGCAAAGTTGCGAGATATAAAATCTATGTGCAGAAATCTGTTGCATTTCTATACATCAATAATGAAGCAGCAGAAAGAGAAATCAAGGAATCAATCCTATTTACAATTACACCATAAACCATAACATACCTAGAAATAAGCCTAACCAAAGAAATAAAAGATTTGTAATCTGGAAACTATAAAACACTTATGAAAGAAATTGAAGAGGACACAAAGAAATGGAAAAGCATTCTATGCTCATGCATTAGAAGAACATTGTTGAAGTGCCTATACTACCAAAGAAATCTACATATTTAAGGCAGTCCCTATCAAAATACCACCAGCATTTTTCACAGATGTAGAAAAAAACAATCCTAAAATTTCGTGGAACCACAAAAGACTCCAAATAGCCAAAGCAATTCTGAAAAAGAAAAAAGTGAATGCATCACAATTTTGGATTTCAAGCTATATTACAAAGCTGTAATCATCAAGACAGTATGGTACTGGCACAAAAACTGACACCTAGATCAACAGAACAGAATAGAGAACCCATAAATGGACCCATAGTTCTATGACCAACTGATCTTCAACAAAGCAGGAAAGAATATCCAATGGAAACAAAAGACAGTCTCTTCAACAAATGGTGTTGGGAAAACTGGACAGCAATATGAAGAAGAATGAAACTGGACCAGGGTCTTACATCATGCACAAAAATAAATTCAGATGGATGAAAGACCTAATGGGAGATAGGAAACCATCAAAACTGTAGAGGAGAACACAAGAAGAAACCTCTTTGACCTTAGCTGTAGCAACTTTTTACTAGACATGTCACCAGAGGCAAGGGAAGCAAAAGCAAAAATGAACTATTGGGACTACATCAATATAAAAAGCTATCGCACATCAAAAGAAACAATCAGGAAAAATTAAAAGCCAGCCTATGGAATGGGAGAAGATAATTTTCAAAATTAACAATACAAGCTAAAATTAACAATACAAGATATAACAGTTGTTGTCAAGGATGTGGAGACAGTGGAACACTCATGCACTATTAGTAGTAATGCAAACTGGTGCAGCCACCTGAAGAACAGTGTGGAGGTTTCTCAAAAAGTTTAAAATAGAACTAACCTCCAATCTAGCAATTGCACTAGTAGATATTTACCCAAAAGATACAAAAATACAGATTCGAAGGGGTACATGCATGCTGATGTTTATAGTAGTATTATCAATAATAGCCAAACTATGGAGGAGCCCAATGTCCATCAACTGATGAATGGATAAAGAAGATGTGGTGTACACACACACACACACACACACACACACACACACACACACACTGGAATATTACTCAGGCATCAAAAAAGAATATTGTCATTTGCAATGACATGGATGGAGCTTGAGTGTATTACACTAAGCAAAATAAGTCAGTCAGAGAACAACAAATATATGATTTCACTCATGTGAAATTTAAGAAGTAAAACAGATGAACATAGGGGAAGGGGTAAAGAAAAAAAGGAGAGAGGAAAACAAACCATAAGACTCTTAACAATAGAGAACAAACAGTGTTTATGGAGGGAGTTGGGTGAGAGATAAGCTAGAGAGTATTAAAGAAGGCACTCATTGTGATGAGCACTGGGTGTTGTATGTAAGTGATGAATCACCAAATTCTAATCTGGAAACCAATATTGCACTGTATGTTAGCTAAATTTTAAATTAAAAAAAAAGAAATAGAATTGGTTTTCAATATATTAATGATAAGCCTTTTGTGTACCTTTGTTCCTAAAATGGCTGTTATGTGTACCCACATTTTATATACCACAATGAAGATGCCAAGAAAGCACCCATTCACATGGGCACTGCTGATTATTCTCTGCTGAACTATATTGGAATAGATTTTGGGAGAAGGAAACAAAGCATAATAAATCCATATCAGATACGCTGCAAGGAATTTGATATCAAAATTGTTTCTGAACTGGTTATAAGGAAAACTACACTTAACATACTCTATTTGAAAGGATTAAAACAGGGGCGTCTGTGTGGCTCAGTCAGTTAAGTGTCCAACTCTTGATTTCCACTCAGGTTCTGATCTTACGGTCAGAAGCCTGCTCAATGGCAGGCTTTACGTTCAACTTCAAGATTCTTTCCCTCTCTCTGCCCCTCCCCCTGCTCTCTTTCTCTCTTTCTCTAAAATAAATAAATAAATCTTAAAAATAAAAAAGGAAGGGTTGGGCAATAGTAGGAAAAACATTTTACTTGGGAAAATGTAAAAGTAAGTAAGTAAATAAATGTATCTTACTATCATGCTGTTTTTGCAAGCATGAGTCATGGAATTCATCAAATAAGGAGGTTTTAAAGTGCATGTGTAGGACACCTTTTGAAGTCTCATAAATATTTACATTTTTCTAATGGTGATATTTGGGTATTTTTAAGATAATTTTTGGTGTCAAGTGTTATCAGTGGCTTTTACAGCAGAAAGTAGCCTTTGAGATTTTTCAGAAGAGGAATTTGATAAAATCAGAAGACTAGTTTGTGGAAGAGTTAGAAGACAAAATCAGGGCTCCTTATTCTAAGCCCAGTATATTTTCAACTATATGTTTTTATGTTCAACCATTCTTTATACTATAAACATTATTACAACAGCCAAGAATCAAGGGAAGAAATCTTTGGACATTTAAATTGGTGTGGCATTTTATGAAGAAGTTCATTAATTGTTGTATAGTATACCTAGATGCAATTACTAAGTTTAAATTACCATTAAGACACACACACCATAAATACATGCCTACACATTTTATCTGGTGGTGTTTATCTTCATACGCTGACTGTAATAGTTATTTAGGGACTACTTAATGTTTATTTCTATTTTTATCCTGAAGGGATATTTAACTTGGTGCTTGCCTTGGTAAGCAGTTCCTGGGGACAAATATCTTTTTAGAAGTCCTGAGTCTAAAATACTTTCTCCTAAAAAAATGCCTCATCTTAAAAAGGACTTGATTATACTCTCTCCTGAAGTATTGGAAAATTCTGGACTTTTATATAAAAACTGGAAGTTGCAACTTGGTTACAACATAGCAGTTTGTATGTAGACAAGCTTTGTTTGAAAGGTATGATTAAGAGTATGATTGCTACATATTTGCAGGGGACTGTGAATTCCTTATGCATTAGTGGTTCAGCCATAAATGCTGGGGTACTTCTAAACTACACCTGTTTGAACCTCATAAGGAGGAGCCATATAATTATTTCTCAGGTAAGAATCAGGTCTGTCCTCTATAAAAACTCCTTTATTTAAGGGAGGAAAGTACCTGCTTATAGCTCCACTTCTGGAACTAGAAAGTTATTCTTTAATTAAATTAATAAAATAATTATTAATTATAAATTAATTATAAAATATAAGCATAAAATAATTATAAATTAATATTATATAGAAAACAGTGATTATATAATCATGATTATATTACACTAAAAATAAGAATTGCATACTGTTTCATTTAACTTTAAGCTTGATTATTTATACATATGAGCTATGTAATGAACGTGGAAAACTCTTGTTCCAGTTTGGTGTCTGTATTTTTTTGTTTTTTATTAAAGTATAGTAACACACAATGTTACATTAGTTTCAGGTGTATAATGTGGTGATTTGACACATCTGTACTTTATGCTGTGCTCACCATAAGTGTAACCCCTAGCTGACACCATACAACACTATTGGAATACCATTGACTATGTCCCCTATGCTGTGCCTTTCATCCCCATGACTTGTTCATTCCATAAATGAAGTCCTGTATCTCCTACTCCTCTTCACCCACTTTTGCCCCTCTGCTCTCCCCTCTCCTCTCTGACAACCATAAGTTTATTCTGTATATTTATAGATCTGTTCCTGTTTTTTGTTTTGGTTTTTAGATTCCACCTATAAGTGAAACCACATGTAAGTGAAATTGTATGGTATTTGTCTTTCTCTGACTTATTTCACTTAGCACAATATCCTCTAGGTCCATCCATATTGTCACAAATGTCAGTATCTTATTTTTTATGACCGAGTAATATCCCATTGTGTGTGTGTGTGTGTGTGTGTGTGTACCACATCTTCTTTATCCATCCATCTATTGATAGGCACTTGAATTTCTTCTATATTTTAGCTATTGTAAGTAATGCTGCAGTAAATATGGAGTGTAAATATCTTTTCAAATTACTGTTTTCTTTGTCTTCGGGTAAATGCCCAATAGTGGAATTACTGGATCATATGGTATTTCTATTTTTAATTTTTTGACGTGGTTTAGATTAATAATGATATTATTTGCCAGGGATAAAGAAGAAGGAGGAGTTAAAGATGAATAACAAGTTTCTGGCTTTAGTCCTGATGGATGCCCTAATAACTTACTGAGCATCAATTATGTGTAAAGCATTGCACTAGGTTCTGTGTATACTGAGAAATGAGTATACTGTGTATACTGTGTATACTGAGATAGTAAAAAGAACATGTTCCTTTTTCATGGGTTCCCTCAGCTAAGAGAGAGATTGGGAGAGAGAGAGAGAGAGAGATGAACAATGGACTATAACATAATATGATAAAACATAGAGGCATCTTAGTGCCTTAGAAACATGGGCAAGTGAGCGCTTCATTCTGCCTAGTTTTCCAGGGGCAGTGTTGGCTGAATATACAGAAAAACTTCACAAAGGAGGTATTTGAGCTAGACCTTAGAGGTTAGTAAAGAGAGAGAAGGGAAAGGGAAAGCAGAAGAAACAGCTTAATAAGGGAACCAGAGGATTTATCTTAATAACTTAATTTATTTATTTATACTCCTTCTCATTCCACAAAGAATTTGAAGTAGTTCACAAAAGTACAAAAAAGTATGAAATGTTTTGAGAGTAATAAGTAGTCTAGTGTGGCTGGAAAATTGGATGCATGATGGTACATCAAAGTTTGAAAAGAATAGTTCAGGATGTGTTCATGAAGATTTATGTGCTATGCTAAGAGGTTAACTTTTTTCCTACCATGACTTCATGCTGAACATCTTGTTAAGTATAAATGCATTAATTGGATTAAAAAGACTAATTAAATCCCAAAACAAAAATAGAAGCAACATATATCTTTTGTCACTACTTTGCAGAGGATCAAATTGTACATGTATTTATTCATTCAATAAATAAATATTTAATAATACCTTAGAACCTCATTAGTCATAATAAGATAAATATGATTATTACAGCTGAGGCACAAAAAATCTAAAAGAAAAGATAATTATTAAACTGAAAATCCAGCAAAGTAATTAATTGGATTTGTGTGAAGTGCTAGAAAGGAAAAATTCAGGTTGCTATGACAGCGTTTAAAATGGGGAAATTAACCTAGTCAGGGAGGTCAAGGAAGTGATAATTAAGGTAATTAGGTCAAGTGATGATGAATCCTCTTGTGGTACATGAAAATGCCAGTATTATAGGGAAAAGGTAAACAGCAATGTGTGTGTGCATTTTTTTTTATCCAATATACACTGATGTACTACTAGGTAGGATGAGAAAAACAGAAAAAAATAATATCACTTCTTCTATAAATTCTCCTTGCACTTAATAGTTTATGAACCATTCTTTTTTAATCAGACACTCATTCTACTGCTCCACAAAATAAGATTCTGCAAATAAATAACTTTTAACTTCTCTGACATAGATGATAACACTAGGACTGTCTTTTTGAGAACCATGGCCTTTTAGGGGAATTGGTGGACTGGTAAGGAAGAGAGAGA
Organism: Procyon lotor; assembly: GCA_028646535.1. Classification (NCBI taxonomy): domain Eukaryota; kingdom Metazoa; phylum Chordata; class Mammalia; order Carnivora; family Procyonidae; genus Procyon; species Procyon lotor. The sequence continues at coordinate 24,273,741 of CM053613.1, read as the reverse complement.
CCCCTCTGGTTATGGAGACTAAAGTGATTTTATTAACAGTCAGTGAACTATAGGAATTAAGATTCCCCTTGCCCAGCTCCAAAGGCTCAATTTTGAACAAAGCATATGTGATTAAAATAACCACAAGAAAAGCAGCAACAGCAAATCCTTTCATGATAATATCCCTTGATCTTCTCCAAGTTTTAGCTCTTACCTATCACTATTACAATGAGAAGTGATAGGTCTAAAGACCTGTTACTGAACTGTCTGCAGCTAATTCAGTGATAGATGTCCCCAACTATCTCTTCTGACATTCTCTTAACTTGGACACTCAGCATCTTGTGTACCAGAATGAACCTCAAAGTACTAAGGAGCCCAGATTTTAATTGACTTTTAATGATACCATATAGAGAGTATAATGATACCATACAGAGAGCATAATCCCCCATATCCAGTAGCAATAGAAGTGTCTAAATTATATACATCAACTAGAACAAAAAGTTAAGGTGGGATATTATGAAGAACAGTGAATGCAAATAATCACTGGGTGGTAAGGAATACCAGAGTTTATGTTGCCCAGTTCTGTCTAAAATGACCTGTAACAGAAATAGGATAAAGTGAGGCTCAGAAGGCATAATGATTTCCCAGAGATTAGCTATCCAGTAAATTGTTCAGCCTAGTGTCGAAAGTGGGAATCTCAAGTATATGACCAAAACTTATTTTTCCATCACTACCATCTCTCTAAGTCGAAAAGGAAAGTTGAAGTTTAGCTGGGGAGATAAGACACACACATAAATGACCAGAGTAAAGTACAGTGTGGGAAATACAGATAGAGTGATATTATATTGACTTCTTTTCAGTGGAATCTCCTAGAGGCTTTTATGAAGGAAATGGAATTTGTTATATTGAGCTTCCATTCATGGCAAAGGAGTGATCTCTTTTGGCATAAAGCATGTTTCAGTACTTGAACCTCAGGGAAGATAGTGTAAAGGTAAATATATGCCAAGAATGGCTTTGTTGTTTTTACTTTATTTTATTTTTAAAGGTTTTATTGGCAGCTTAAGCTAAGTTCTGAGACTTCTACTTGGCAAAAGTACTACTAGCTTAGCTGCATTTGGGACAATTTACTATGTGATAAAAATTGTCATTTGTAGATGCTTTTTCTGTCAGTAGAGACTAAGGATTTCATTACCACCAAAATGCCTATTTCAGTGTAAAGGTCAGAGGCATGCTGGATAAAATGCTCATATATTTAACTGTCACAAAATTGTTCTCTTTCCACAAACTCTAGAACGAGTACTCTCTGAGGCTTCTCCATTTATTGCACGTAGAATTAATGTGGGCACTTGGTTATAGAAGATACTAACATTTTCAATTTGATACATTTTTCATTGGTGGAAAGAGATGGAGATAGAACTGTAATTTGCACATTCTAGATGTTTATGGGAAAAAAGAGTGGGCATGTGTGGGAAGTGAGAGGCAGGAATGGGACAAAATGTTTCTACTCAGGTCACATTTCCTGCCAACCTCTTTATTCAGCTCAGCTCAAGCGATGGCACTTTGTGGAGTTTAAATAATTAATAAGACTTCCCAATAGGACAACAAACCAACCTGAACCACAACAGAATGTTACAGGTTACTGTCTAGAGTAAGGGCAAATGTCCACAGAGGGCTATAATGACAAGAAATAGCAGAGAGGACTTAAAATGACATCAGCGAGATACTGAATAGAAGAAAAAGAAAGGAGTCAGCATGCTTTTGTTAGGATATCCTGTTTGTGGTGGTATAGTTGAGATTTTAGGTAATCAGAACAAATAGAAACACTAATTAAGCACCTGTGTTGCTTACAGAAGCAACATAGCCCCTTCAACTCTCCTAGGGATCCCTCTTCATGTGGCATAGGGAATTTGGACCTAGCTGTGCGCTGTACCAAGGTGTGCTTTATTTTGCTGTTGTTCTTCAAGTTTTTTTGAACAAGTGTCCTTTATGTGGAAGGGGAATATACCTATAAATTTAGCTTCATGTACACAGTAATAAAGCATGACCTAATTTGGGAATATCTCTTAATATTCTTTATATGTACAATAGAATTCAGTTATTCCAGGAATTGCTTACTGGAGCAAAACAAGGAAAAAGTTTGAGTCAGTTGTAAAATGGCCTTGTTGTTCAGCTAAAAATATGGATTCAGATTTGGAGATAATGAAAGCATTATCCAAAAACAGAAAGTTAGTGGCTGCATATACATCAAGGAAAATGACACTATTATCTGAAATCAGCATAACCAAGTCCCGAATTTAAAATTCAGTGCTATAGGTAAGGAAGAGAGGAGGATCCTGGATAGGCAAAAGTCAACGATTGGTGAAGGAAACACGCACACCCACACACAAACCCACATACACGCCCACATGTGGTGGAGATACTTGTTAAAGCTTGAGATTCTTCTACATGATTTACTTTGTAAATCAATTAGTAATATGGGAGATGACTGTTTTCTTGTCTTTAGGTTTTTATCAAACATTAGCATTCAATTACATTTTTTTAAAAGATTTTATTTATTGACAGATTGAGAGATCACAAGTAGGCAGAAAGGCAGGCAGAGAGAGAGGGGGAAGCAGGCTCCCTGCTAAGCAGGGAGCCTGATGGGGGGCTCCATCCCAGGACCCCGAGATCATGACCTGAGCTGAAAGCAGAGGCTTTAACCCACTGAGTCACCCAGGTGCCCCACCATTCAATTACATTAGTGCAGACTTTAACATCTCAGTCTCTTATTGCTGCTATAATAAGTTTGTACAAATTTATGGGTTAAAAATGTAAATTTATTATCTTTCAGTTCTGAAAGTCAGAAGTCTAAGTGGGACTCACTTAGCTAAAATGAAGGTTTCAACAGGGCTGTTTTCCATCTGAAGGCTCTAGGGGAGAATTTGTTTCTTTGTCTTTTTCATCTTCTAGAGATTGATTGCATTCCCTGATTCCTAAATGCTTCCTTGGTCTTCAAAACCAGCAGCATTAGCATCTTCAAATGTCCCATTGACTCTTCCTTTTCTATCACCCTCTTTCACTTTAAAGGACCCTTGTGATTATATTGAGTGTACCTGAATAATTTAGGATAATCTACTTATTCTAAGGTCAGTTGATTAATCACCTTAATTCCATCTGCAAATTTAACAGCCACCACCCCTTTGCTATGTAGCATTACATATGTATAGGTCTCAGGGATGAAAACATGAACATCTTTGGGGAGGGTCATTATCCTGCCTATAACAACATCTAATTAAGTATTAAATTAATATACATACATACAGAGTATTTTCAACTTAAATTTGTCTTAACAAAGGGGACTACATCATCCAAGCTTTAGAATCTGTGAAGATGCAATTTACTCTATGATTCTAAAACTTTAATCTGCCAATCCATCAACCACTTAAACCTCATCTCCCTCTTTTTCAAAAATATGCCTACTTTTCCTGAATAGGAATACCTTCTGAATTCATGAGTTTGGAATTCTTTCTTAAAGAGATTTTGATTCTCATAGATGAAATTTGATTGCTTCAGTAATTTTAAATTCATGTCCTCACTCCTCCCTACACCTCATCCCTGTGTCTTGTATTCAACAAGCACACTATGACTCAGATACTCTGCTGGGTAGAGGATATTCAAAGGTAGATAGAACTCATTGTCACTACTGCTTAAATAGGATCTGAAGAGAAGACAGGAGAAGGAGACATAAAATTAAAGAGGAAGAGTCTGGTCTAAAGTAAAGCACAATGAACAGTTAAATGAGAGAAAGAAATACTAACTCTTGTGGGTAAGGTCAGAAAATAACTACAAATGTGAACTGTGGATCTGGTGGGTAAGGGCAGGGGTGTGGAGATGGCAACTCAGAAAGAAAGAGCAAGTGGAGAGGAAGACCACATGTCTCTTTTGCTCTTGTCATTTTCCCTCCACCTTCTGCCATATCTGATCCTTTTCTAGTTCTGTCCCCATTTTCAGGCCATCTGTCAAATCTCTATTCCTGTTTTATTGGAAGAATAAGATAAGGACACAGTAAATTCTTATTATATGATGCATAAGCTCCTTATGATTTCCCTTCCTTACTTCTCCAGATAATTTTTTTTAAAGATTTATTTATTTATTTGAGAGAGAGAGAGAGGAGGAGGGACAAAAAGAGAGGGAGAGAGAGAATCTCAAGCAGACTCCCCGCCGAGCATTGTGCCTGACTAGGGGCTTGATTTCACACCCGTGAGATCATGACCTGAGCTGAAATTAAGAGTCAGATGTTTAACCAACCGAGCCACCTAGGTGCCCCTCCAGATAAATTTATTAACCACTTGCCCGCATAAACCTTAATTCTAGATATTCCAGGTTGTATTGTATATCTCATATGGAATCCATTGTGTAATGGGAACAGAAGAGACTGGAGAACCAGAAGTACTTTAGTGTGACCCCTTGGAACAATCATTGACAAAACATGTAGCTTGAATTAATTGCTTTATTGCTTTCAACCCTATGTAGCAGAGAAGTGATAGAGTTAATATAACATGTGACTGATTTATTGAGTAGTCTGGACATGATGTGGTTCAATCAGAAAACTCTTATTTTTCTAAAGTCTTTAAACATGCTCTGTTGTACTTCCTTTCTTCCAACAGTATCTAGGAATATTTTACAGCTTAGATCATTTTAATGAGAATAAATTCCATTTTGGTCATAATTAAATTTCAGGTATCTAAAAGTTTTCATCTAGACTTAAATATAAATTGGAAATATCAGTCTCAATTCTATTACAACTATATTGTAGAGATAGAATGGCTTCTCCTTTTAATATTCTTCAATATTTCTTTTCTCTTCTGTCTTCCCACTTTTTCACCCTTCAAATTCTCTGGGGTTAAGAAAAAGATGAAGAAAAAGGTTAAAGTATTTTGCATTTATCTCATCCTGTTTGACGTTCTATCTTGGCATATACTACCTATCATTCCTTCTGTTTTTGGCAAATGTTCAAATGTTCATGTTTTTGGAAGGCATAAATATGTCGGTTAGATGAATGCTCATGGCAGACTTCCACACTGAATAGTTGCTGAAATGAGTTTGTTGAATCAACTAACTAGTTCACCTCTTGTTCCAGATCACCCCAAGATATTTATAATATCCTTTTGTCTTGGGTAGTCTCAATAATATGGCTCAGTATCTTCTACAGAATACATCTGGCCCAAAGAGTCTTCTTCCTCTTCTCTTGACAAATGTGGACGTGCATTATCATTCTGTTGCTTCCCTCTCCTCTTGTCTTGCACTCCAAAGCCTCTCTAGTAAGCTTCCCACCTTCAGAATTTTCTGATAGAAAGTAGATATTAATCTTGATTAGGAGAAAACTCTGGAGGATATATGTCAAGATCCTATGATGTTTATTCCCACCCTGTACTCATTACAGCACTGAGCTGGGCCTATGGATTTTTCTAGGTCATCAAGCATACAGCCTTGAAGGGAGATGTCTATCTTTTCATTATTCAGTCATTCTAGATGTTTGTGAGTTCTTATCCTGGTACTTGGGTCTCTTGGCTGGTAGGCATTATAGAACTACCTACCTCTCTCTCACACTAGGAGAAAAAATGGACACACTCCCCACTAGGCTGGTAACTCTCTTCCATCTGACCTTATATAAGTGGGATGGAATGATAAGCTGATGGTTGAAGGGCTGGTGTGGCCACTTCTAGAGCACACAAGGTGACTAATTTATATGCTTACTTTACCACTGCCTTCAGAACAGAGAGGGAGTTATTTCCCATTTTCTATGGATGTTTAATTTTAGCCAAAGTGTTTAGAGAACAGTAAGCATTCCATTTTACATCCAAGTTCAGATGTAAATTTCATATCACAGTGCCTGGCACATTATGGGGCTCAGTACTCTTAGTTGGTATTTACAATCACAATTTTTATCATTCATTCATTCATTCATTCATTCATTCATTCATTCGTTCATTTGTTCATTCATTAATTCATTTTTACTTGCAAATGCTCAATTGGGCAATCTTGTAATGCACCTCCTTATATAAACTTTTAAGGGGGGGTATTGAAATCTAACACTCGTATTTTGGTATTTTTTAAATAAGCAAGAAAGCTAAAAGAAGAAAAAAAAGTGAATCTAAATTTTAAGAACTTCTTGGAGAAATGGAGGAAAGTAGCACCTTCCTGCATGGAAATATTTTTTCTTCAGTTTAGGACTGTAGGCCTCATTTACACTTGCCTTTTCCAGAAGCTAACTTGTAGCGCAGCTCACCTGCTTTTAGGAACAGGTTGACTCGTTTTACCTTAGCATCCAGCTAGTGCATTTTAAATTGCTGATGAAAGGTACTGTCAAACCCCTGGTCTATTTTGATAATGACTTGTACTTGTAAGGCAATCTGCCCATTAGTGTAGAGAGGGAGATTTGGGACAGTACCTCACAAAACGATCTTTGAAACCAGCACAGAGTCCCAGAGTCTGCTGGGCAGGAATTTATATTCCTATAGCATTTTGACTCAGCACACAAATGTAGGATGTATGGGGGTGTTTGCCTTTGGCGCCAGATTGTTTGCCTACGCCAGAGGCTGTCCTAAGAGATTTGTTGTATCTTATTTCTTACAGATTGGAATTTAGGGGTCTTTATTTAAATGGTAAGTTATAGCATAGAGTTTCTCTGCATTTTATCCATGGCTGCCAATATAATGACCTACGAATGATCATGATATATCAAAATGTATCCAGTTGTCTGCCAACTAGATGGACTATAATCTGTCACTAACCTTCTCTTGGTAAGGTACCCAACAATGGGACTACTAAACCAGAGGCTACGTGTGTGTATTGTAGTATGTAATGAAAGACTCCTCCATCCATGCTACCAACTCTCACCCTTTATCCCAATATTTTACCTCAGAAAATACAATTGTATTGAGGAAATATAAAAAAGTATAATCTGGAGTAAATAGATATAACTTTAAATTTTAATTTGTGTGAATTTGAGTAAAAAATTCTACTTTTTCTGAACTACATTTTTAAAAGACCTATATCTTGGTTTGCTACAAGGAAAAAAATGACATCCTCTAAGCATAGGGCCTATAACATTACTTGGCATGCAATAGGTGGTCAAGAACTATTAATTCTCTTCTCTATTCAATGCTAACACTTGTTACTCTTGTAGCTAGAACTGCCACTCTTTCTAGCCTTCAATTCTGGGGATTATCTTCATTATCTTCAGCTGGCAGTGTCTCAGGGAGAGAAGAGGAGTTGGCTTCACTATTGTTTTCAGCTCTTGTGTAGTCTTACTTTGAGATGTGTAGAAGGAAACCTGTTTCTCCTTTGTAGTCTTTCTCATGTTAGGAATCTGTTGTGTTCATGAGGAAGCAACATAAGTGGTTCTCTGTCTTCTCATGGTCAATTTTAATGGTCAAGATTTTTGTTATGATTTGTTAAGATCTTTAAAAGGTAGACTTTTATGAACATTCAGTGATTTAGGATTATGGTCCCCTTCTCCCTTTTCCTAGCACCTGTTCGGCTGGGGGCACAGTGAAGGGAAGAGGATGGATTGAGCCAAGTGGCCCTGGTGTGTCTTCCACTCATATTAATCTCAGTGATGTCAGGCAAGTTACTCACCCATAGCAGGCTTCTTCCAGTTCTTTGAATAGTCAGATTCTTTCTTGTCTTAGGTCTCTGTCCCTTCTGTTCCTTTTCTGGTAGATCCACTGCCTCTCCTCTCCTGACTACTTCTCATTCTTCCTGGCTTAGCTTAAGCTTTACTATTTCAAAGACATCTGTTTTAGGCTGATCTCCACCCCTTTCCTCTTTAGCGTTCATCACAGCTCTCTTCACTTATCATAATTTGAATTAATATGTCTGTTTATTCACCCTCCCACCCCCTATACTGAAACAAACTCCTTGAGGACAGAAGCTAGGTCTGTTTTCTCACTACCCTAAAGCCAATGCCTCACAAAGCGACACACAGAAAGTTCTCAAAAAAAAAAAAAGTTTAATTAAAGCAATGAATAAATGTATTTCCCAGCCTCAGTTTCTTCATCTAGGAAGGGAATAATAATAATAACTTGGTGTGAGATTTAAATGAGATAAAAATAGGAAGAATCTGGCAGAATGTGTGACCTAGCATTGAATTGTTATAAGTACATGAAATGAATTGTTCTATTGTAGTCCAATGATTGTGTAAATTGGGCAAATTTCTTAGCCCTTTGGTGTCACTTACTTCATCTTTAAAATGAGAGCATTAGGCTATTTCACTTGAAGAGTCCTCTTTATCTATATAATTCCTTGTTAGCAAAGAAAAAAACTGTATCTGGATATTTAAGCATATAAGACACCTTCTTGATTAAACAATTAAAGTGTTATGCTACAACATGCCTAAATATTTGAGTTATTATGTAGTGAGAATATGAAACTATTCCTTTTCCTCTGGGAAATTCATTACCACCCAAGAGAAAAGGGGAATATTTCACTAGTTATAATTCTGTGAGGCTTACCAGCAATAAAAAGAGGAGCTGGAAATAACACGGTTTCTCTGCTGTGATAAAACATGTATAAAATTCACTGCAAAATTAACAGCTTTTCCCATGTATAAAAACTGCAACTGCTTCTCCCATATTTCTAGATTTTCTATTCTGAGGGAGGGAGTTGCTAGGATGTAATATTCTGGTTTGATATATTTAATTAAAATTGTGGGCTTGTCTCAGAGGAATTACCAGGAAAACTCTCCTTTTGCAATGGTGACATGGTTCATCCCATTTCTAGGCATTGGGGAAGTTTTGTCTCCTTGCCCCCATGTGACTTCCTGTTGCAATAGAATATAACGCACTCCCGGGTTTTCAGGGTTCGCCTCAAACTGCCAGCCTGATCCAGACAACATGCCTTCTCAAGATACCTTGGGGAGAAGTGTTGCAAGAATAAGTAGACTCACTTGGGTCATTTTTCTCCTTTATTTTATGTCATTCTGTGACTTGGTACATTTTGCCTCTATTTTCTACAGTTACAACAACAACAACGATGATGACAACAACAAAAGCTAACATTTACTGAGGGGTTACTTTGTTTGGGCCACTGCTTAAATACATTTATTATTTACTCTCAATGTGGTAGGAGTCATTTTCTTCTACCCTTTGCAGAAAAATAGATTAAATAACTCATTATGAAAGATAAATTAAGTAACAGAACCAGGATCTGAATGCAGGCAGTATGGCTCGAGAGTCCATGCTTTTAACTATGTATTTATAAATGTCCACCATCCCTATGAACCCTTGTGATAAGCAACTTGTAAGATGGCCCCCAGTGATACCTGACTTCTGACATTCAACCCTTAGGTCATTTCCTCCCCTTGTGTGAGGGCTGCATCTAATACCTTGCTTCAATAGAATATAGCAAAAGTGATGAGATATCACTTCTGAGATCATGTTCTAAAAGTCTGTGACTTCCATATTATTTTCTCTCTCTGCCTCTTCCTTCTGATGAAGCAAATTTTCATGTTGTGAGCTGTCCTATGGAGAAGCCCACTTGGCAAAAAATTCACAGTGGCTTACAGCCAACAGCCATCAAGGAATTGAAGCTTTCAGTACAATATCTAGTGAAGAACTAACTCTTGCCAACAACAATATGAGTGAGCTTGGAAGTGGATCCTTCCCCAATTGGGCCTAGTGAGGACTGCAGACTCAGCCAATACCTCAACTGTGCTCACTTGTGAGAGAGCCTGAGTTAGAGAACCTGATATTCTGTGCCTGGATTCATGACAACTCAAACAGTGAAATAATAGATGTTTCAAGCCACTAAATTTGGGAGTGATTTATTACATAGTAATAGATAACTGATATAACACTCTAGCAGTCTTATTATTTCCTTCCTTCTTTCCTTCCCTCCTTCCCTCTTCCCTCCTTCCATCTCTCCCTCCTCCCTCCCTCCTTTCTTCCCTCTCTGCCTTCCTTCCTTCTTTTTATCGATGCTTGCTATGTGTCAGGCAATATTTTCATGTACATTGTCTTATTTAATCCTCATTGCAGTCCTGTGAAGGCAGTATATATATCGTAACTTATATTGCACAGATCAGACAACAGAATCTCCAAGGGTTTAGGGAACTCCTAGCACATACACTGTAAAACCCATGTTTGTACCTGGGGCTCTGTTATCTATGAAAAGATGAAACTTTTATAAATTTATATCACTTCTTCTGTAAATTATTCTGAAGTAATTCAATCCCCACCCCCCCTAATTCTACAAATAAATCTAATCATTTTCTGTCTGATACTTCTCTCTGCATCATGTAAAAAATTACTAGTAATAGCATTGTGGAGTGACTTTAATATGCCAGGCACTATGCTAAGAGTTATATGTACATTATTTTATCTAATTCTTATAGTAATAATGTGAAATAGGTTCTATTACTTCCCCAGTTTGAAGATGAGGAAACAAGATCATGTTAAAGAACTCATTTATACTCACAAAGATAGAACATCATGTGTATACTTATTAGCTTTAATTGTAATTCACAAGCCTGATTTTACCAATGGACTTTGAGCTCCAAAAGGGCTTGTACCTTCGGAGACTGTGGCATTCGGCACAGAGCCTTCTCATATGGATGATGAATGGATGTTTATTGAGTTGGATTTAATTTTGACCTCAAGCCCTCCATTCTGTACATATGGAAAGTCACATTTATTTGGAGTAATATCAGTACCAGGAAACCCTAAATTCTGTACTTTATAAGGTCCTACTGTATATATTATCTACATAATATATATAAAACATATATGTTTTGTTGTTTTGGCAACCTGTTGCATTAAGTTTTAGGAAAAATTGAGAGTTACAAAAATCTGGCTGGTATACTTGACTCCCATAACATCCTTGACTCACATGGCGTAGAATCACTAAAATTTCCTTTTCCTTCACAATTTATATCATTATTTCACATCCTTTACAACTAAAAGTGATGTACAGAGTAGCAAATTCTGAGAATCTACAAAATTTGTAATTATAAAACAATTAAGTAAATATCTTCAACATACTGGTTTTGCTCAAATAGTTGAAGGCAAGAAAACAGTATACAGAAAGAATTTCTAAACTAGGATTCAAACCAAATGATATTTGGAAATTGAAATGAGGTAACCAGAAAACTCTTTAATCAAACTCCCACATTTCAGGAAATTGAATAATTAATATAGTTTATCTTGGAGGTTCTTACTGAATTGTTTATAATTGCTTCATAAGAATGTGACTTTTAAATTAGCAACTTGATTAATTCATGTACCTAGTTAAGAAACATTTAATGAATGCTTGCTATAGCAAAACACTGCTTTTATAAACAATAATATAGAAATGAATGAAACATGGTCTATGTGCCAAGGGTCTCTCAGGATAGTGAAGAAGTTAGATGTGGATATAAATAGTTACATTATGTATGCATATATTTTAGGAACACAGACAAGGGAGTTTCTACTTCCAATGATAGGGGCATATAAAAATATGTGGTATAAAAAACTTTAATCAATTCATATGATTTCCATGTGATTCCATATTCTCTGGAATTTTCTTTAAATGAAGATATATAATTATAGAAACTACCAAATAAATATAGACATGTTGGAAAGCTTTGGCTCTCCTATAACAAATTCCTAGCAGCTAATGAGTCACCCAGGATTATGGCACATTTAATGTTACATCTCTGTGTACTAACATTAGCACAGAATCACACCAGGAGAAATAAGAGTGTGAGAACCATAGGTATTTTGAACTCCCCAAATGTGTCTCAACTTCAGAAACACCTGTGCTAAAGAACTTCGTGCGTATCAGCTGTGATGACTCAAAGATTTTATAACTATATGGGACTTTGCATTGCCAGGATTTCTTCATTGTGATTCAGAGGCAACCTAGCACCGCACTATAAAATATAGACTTTGTGTAGTCCACATAGAATTACCCTTATCCCTCAAGGAGCTTCTGATCTATAGGATTATAAAACAGACTGACTTTTAGACTTACAGTTGTTCAGAATCGTATGGTGACTACATTTTAAAGCCAGAATCATAATATCTTTTCTACTGAGTTCGTTTTATAGAAAATGCTATAATATTCTTCAAAATAACAGAATCATTTTGCTAAATTAAGTGATAATGTTCATATTTGTTTTACATACCACAATTCCTTCTTCCATTCTCTTTTGAAACATAATATTTGAGTACTTAACCCTCCATTTCTCATTATCACTATCGTGTAACCCCCCCACCTACCTCATGCCCTCTCTCTTTGTTGGCTTTTTAACTTGCTGCATGGCATTGGTTTTCACCCACTCCATACTCCAGCCCCTCAGGATGAAATATTGTGGTTGTCTTAGATTCTTCTTTCAAACTCTCTGTTTTATTCTCATAAAATCCTGTCAATTCTTTTTCAAAGATGTTTCTCCTTTTCACTGTTTCCTTTCTTTCTTTAGTTAATAGAAATTAGTTCTTGCCACAGCTATATTCTCTCTGGTCTTTCATACTCTGCTCTCTTTTCCCTAGATGATCTTGCTGTATCACTCAGTTTTTCTGTTTATTATTTATTTTGCAAAGTACATAATGGATCGCAACTGCATCTCATGCAGCCTTTTTTCCTTCAGTACACTTATTACCTTTCTTTTATTATAAGAGTTTTGCCAGTTCATAGAAAAAGTGGTAAGTATTGACATGCTAAGATATAGACAAAACTGTCCTTTTCACTCCTTGTAATATTCTCCTCATGAAGAATATGGAATAACTACATCCTATATTTAAATTTACTGCTTTTATTTATCTCCGAAAAGTTTTGTAGACTTCTACATGCAGACCTTATAAATTTCTTCTGTGTGGTGTTTCTAGATTGCATTTTACAGCTATTGTAACTCAAAACTTTGGGGGCGCCTGGGTGGCTCAGTCGTTAAGCGTCTGCCTTCGGCTCAGGTCATGATCCCGGGGTCCTGGGATCGAGCCCCACATCGGGCTCCCTGCTCAGCAGGAAGCCTGTTCCTCCTGCTACCATTCCCTCTGCTTGTGTTCCCTCTCTCACTGTGTTTCTCTCTGTCAAATAAATAAAATCTTTAAAAACAAAAAACAAAAAACATTTTTCCTTTGTATTTCCTAACTGGCTGTCATTGTTTTATATTAAAAAATATTTGTTAATTTTAAAATATTCTTATTCAACTCTCTCGGATTCTAGGAATTTTCAGCTTATTGGAATTTATGGGCATATAATATCTTCAAAAATGATAATTTTCCTACTCCTTTCTTTTTAATATTGTCTAGATTTGGGATAGAACTTCCAGGAAAATGCTAAGTAATAGTGGAAATAGTCTACATCATTGTCTTGCTTTTGCTGTCAATGGGAATGTTTCCAAAGTTTCATTAAGTATCATGCTAGGTATTGTTTTATAATATCATATTCATTAGTAAATGTCCTATTCTTTGCTTCCTAAGAGTCTTAACGAGGAGCAGGTGTTTTTGTTTTATTTTTATCAAATAACTTTTTGCTATCCCTGAAGGGGGAAAATATTTTTTTTCCTTTAATTAATTTTGCAATGTAATTTTTAACAACTTTCCTAATGTAAACTGAGTGTTCATTATCTCCACCAGCCTGTGGGTATGATTTAAGATATATTAATAATCTAAAGATTGATGGCTCACTAATCAGGAATTCTGATTAATTAGTAGTTCTAAATCTGATACTAACCAACCCCAAATATTAGTAATTTTTTTGTTTCCAGAAGGTATTTAGTAGGTATTTAGAGAGAAAATGTCAGGGCCTTCTCATAACTTGCTGTAACATGAGAAATTTAATAGGAATTTGTTCAATAGTGAAGTGTTCCCATATATAAGAATTTTAAAAAATATTATTTTTCTTTTGTTATTAAATATACCTTAAATTTCAGGTATGTTTTCAAGGCAATATTTTTCCAGAATAGTGTACTTTAAAATTTCCCTTCTAGATTTTTATTTTTAAATTCTGGCTTTAGGGGGCACCTGGGTGACTCAGTGGGTTAAAGCCTCTGTGTTTGGCTCAGGTCATGATCTCAGGGTCCTGGGATCAAGCCCTGCATCGGGCTCTCTGCTCAGCGAGGAGCCTGCTTCTCCCTCTCTCTCTGCATGCCTTTTTGCCTACTTGTGATCTCTCTCTCTCTCTGTCAAATAAATAAATAAAATCTTTAAAAAAATTCTGACTTTATAATGACATGGATAGATAAATTATTATGTAAAATTTCTGATTTAGGCGCTCAATTAAAATTTATTTGAGGTCTATTTTATTTTTTAAATTTTCTAAAAGTAAATGTGATATATATTCATGTATATTTTATTAAAGTAAAAAACTCATATAAGATGAAGCCAACTCTTAAATTTTAAGTTTTAAATTTTAATTCTTAACTTTTAAAAGTGTTGTTATCTGTATGCAAACTATTATACAGTAGATCTCTAGAACTTATTCATATTGAATATCTGAAGCTCTATATATCTATTGAATAGCAACCCCCCATTTCCCTCTCCTCCAAATCTTGGCTACCACTATTATGCTTTCTTATTCTATGAGTTTGCTGAGCTATCTTACATAGGTGAAATTATGCTATATTTGTTCTTCTGTGGCTGCCCATTTTACTTAGCATAATGTCTTCAATGTTCATCTATGTTGTAGCATGTGACAGGAATTCTTTATTTTTTATGACTAATACTTCACTCTCTCTATAAAAAATTCCTATTCATTATTCATCCAATGATGGACATTTAGGTGTTTTCACCTCTTGGGTAATGCTACAATGAATACAGGAGTCCAAATATCATTTTGAGATTCTATTTTCAGTACATTTAGATAAATAAAAGAAGTAGAACTGTTGGACCCTACAATAGTCCTATTTTAATTTTTTGAGTAACGACCATACTGTTTTTCATAGTGGTTATAATCTTATCATTCCTCCTAACAGCACAAAAGATTTCCAATTTTTCCACATTTTTGCCAACATTTGTTTTTTGTTTGTTCATTTGTTTTGTTTTTTGACAACAACCATTATAACATTTGTTAGCTGATATCTCATTATGGTTTTGAATTTCCATGATGATTAGTGATGATCATCTTTTCTTGTTTGCCACTTTTAAGTCTTCTTTGGAGAAATGTTTATTCAAGTCCTTTGCTCATTTTTCAATTGGATTATGTATGTATATATTTTGCTAACGAGTTGTCAGAATTCTTTATATATTTTGGAAATAACCCCTTATAAAGTATATGGTTTGCATAGATTTTCTCTTATCCTTAGGTTGACTTTTCACTCTCTCCTTTGCTGTGTGGACACTTTTTAATTTGATGTAGTCCCCCTTATCTATTTTTGTTCTTATTATCTGTGCTTTTGGAAATCATTGTCAAGACCAATGTTGTGAAGATGTACCCCCATGTTTTCTTTTAGGAGTTTTATGGTTTCAGGTCTTACATTTAAGTCTTTAAGCAATTTGAGAGGATTTTTGTTTATGATATGAGATAAGAGTTTAATTTCTTTCTTTCTCCCTCCCTTCCATCTTTTTTTCCCCATGTTTCAGTTTTCCCAGCACCATTCTATTTTAAAGAAACTATCCTTTCTCCATTGGGAAATCGTTGCACCTGTGTCCAAAAGATTTGTTGTTGCTGATATTGTTCTTAATCTATGGGAGCTGGTAAGGTTGTCATAGAATGAGAAACATCTGGGTGCTCAGGTGCCAGTGTCAAAGCCCCTCCTTCCAGACTTTCCTAAGGAGTTTAGCTCAAACCACCTGTCGGGCAATCCCCAATGCTCGTGGACTCCTTGCCCCAGCCAGTCAGAGTCAAGATGGGGCAGCCCTCGTGCAGAATCCCAGCCAGGTGGAAGGAATATGCTCTGGCTCAAAAGCGGCGCATGGGAAGGCTTGCCGGGAGTCAGAAGACGCCAGTAAAGTGCTCATGTGGGCTGCAAATGTATAGCTTTCCAAGACGGCAAGCGACTGCGGAGGCTGGATGGATTTCTGGTGCAGAACACCAGGGTCTCCGTTGGACCTGTGTTAAGGTCCAAGGCCACAGCAACTCAGACACACCCATCTTATTATGGGCAGGACCAGTTGTTTTTCCTGGGAACTTCAAGGTAGCTAAGATTCAATTCAGGAAGCCATCTGCGTCTATCTTTTGAGCATTTGCCTTGAAGGTCACTACTCAGGGCATTACTCTGTGTCACACTCAGCCCATCTAGAAGCAGTGTCGGAGCAGCTGGCTTCTTTATCTAATGTGCTCCATCAGGAAACATTTCCTTTGAACACTGTTGGATGTAGGTAGGTGGTTAGGGGATGGGACCTCGTCTGGGTGTTTGGAGTATAGGATTTCCCAAGAAGGCAAGCAGGGAGTAATTAGAGCCTGCAGGGTGTGCTGTGTAACTTAGGGACTTAGGTTGTTTGTCTGTATTCCTGGGCTCTATTGTGTTCCAATAATTTATGTGTCTGTTTTTATATCAATGTTATATCCTTTTGATTGTTGCAGCTTTGTAACTGTCTTGAAGTCAGGAACATAGTGTGCAAACTCTACTTTTCACCTGACCACCCCCTCCCTTGTCCCCTGCATTGCCACTACTAGAGGTCTCCAAACTGTACTGGTTCTGTCTGCTATGCCATTGGTCCATAGCAGCAAGCCTCCCAGCTCTGCTTTGTTCTCTTTGGCCCCAGGCACCTAGAGCAGGCAGGGTCCTATAAGCCCATTGGGATTCACAAAACAAACAAACAAAAAACCCCTTCTTGTGGCAGTTCTCTGAAAAGCTAGAATACTAGATACGTGTCCCTATTCTTTCCCTTTACAGGGAAGAGCCATGCATTGGGGATTTTTTCCTGCTTATTACGAGCTGAGTTAGGGAGAGAGGCTATGGCTAGTGAGCTCGGGCTTGTCCAAGTTATCATTTTTGTTCTCAGCACCTCCCGACCTGACACATTGTCCTATCAGGGCTTAGATTCAGGCAAAACAGGAACCATTCCCTTGGGCAGCTCCCCAACTCCCAAATGTCTGAGGGTTGCATGTATATTTTAGCCTTCCTCTTCCTCCCCAGGGAGAAACCCAGAACTCCGAGTTTTCTCCTGATTGTGCCACACTGATCCAAGGGGAAGGACAATGGTGAGTGACACAAATTTTCCTACCAGTTTCAAAACAGCAAGTTTTGCCCTCATCTGGGGTGCAGGTACTTCTTAATTGTTTCTGGATATGTTACAAAGGGAATTTGTCAATGTATTGTTAAGTGTCTCCTTGGGGAATGGAGGGATTGGGGCTTCTTATCCTGCCATCTTGTTGACATTCTGTACTTTATGTTCTTAGGGTACAAGATTCAATAATATTTAAATGGATATTATTTGAATTTTCTGTGTCTTTTATATTTTTCAAATATTTTCTCTGAAAATCTGCAGGAGAATTATGTCAAATTCTACCTCAGATTGAGTTATTTTCCGCTTGTATTTCAAACTATTTTTGATGGGTATATTTCAAAGTTAGGGGATTTTTTAAAACTATTAAAGTCTGTGAATTTATAGAATATTAATAAAATGTAAGTGATGCACGTAAAAAGTTTTTTACCTTAGATTCTAAGAACTTTGCCTTAGAGGCTACTAATTGAATACATATATTTCAATCCCAGCTTTATTTTATGTGTTTGCTTGAAACAATTTTACCCTTTCTGTATGATAATGTTAGCTGTTCTTTAGATTATTTTTTACCTAATTAAAATCTCCGTCTCCTAAGAGTTAAAACCAACTTATTAAAATCATAATTACATGTATTTTAAATATTTCAAAATATTTTTAATATTCTAAATGACTTGAAGTATAGCTCATGGTTATAATTATGCAATTACAAATACAACTAAGGTGGTTTCCTTAGCTTTCAAAACATTTCCTAATCATTAAAGCCCCAAGTTTAACATTCTCTTCTAGTTCTATTGTACAGAAAACAAGAGTCTGATAGAACTGTTCTTTAGTCACATTTCATCTTTATAACATTAATTTATATCCTCAAATTACTGTGATTTTTAAGATTATGTCCCTTTTAATCTTAATTTTACCACATTGGACAATTGGATGTTGAGTTTTATTTAAATTAAAAACAATCACTTAGCATCAACTCTATTTAACTACTTTTACTGCTCTTTCCATTCCCTTCAGTTCAAAAATTTCTATTTTCAAATATTTAATTTTGATCTCTGGGCCGTCTGGAGTCTAGCATCAAGAAGGGTAAATGGGTATATATTTCTTAGTCCCTGTTTAGTGTCTTTCTCCTGTCCTCACACTTAAGTTAAATTGACTGGGTTTATCTCCTTTTTCTCTTATAAACTTCCATTTTGAAACATTTACGTAGTGCCATTTTTCCCTACGTGTGTGTGTGTGTGTGTGTGTGTGTGTGTGTGTGTGTGTGAGAAACATAACAGAAGGCCCTGGGGAAAATTGATGTTTATTCTTATCTATTCTATGTTTTTTAAAGTTGGATATTAGTAGATTTTATTTTTTATATTCTCCTTTTATTTTGTATATATTCAATTTTAACTTCATTATTTTTTTACTTTTTAAATATTTTTTATTTATTTATTCGACAGAGAGAGGGATCACAACTAGGCAGGGAGAGAGGGGGAAGCAGGCTCCCTGCTGAGCAGAAAGCCCAATGAGGGGCTCGATCTCAGGACCCCAAGATCATGACCTGAGCTAAAGGCAGAGGCTCTAACCCACTGAGCCACCCAGGCGCCCCTTAACTTCTTCATTATTTTAATCAAGTCCAGCAATTTTTAAAAAATTTAATTCCAGTAAACATACAGTTCTGTTAGTTTCAAGTGTACGGTATAACCATTGAGCAATTCTGTGCTCAGTGCTAATCCCCTTAATCCCCTTCACCTATTTCGTCCATCCCCCCACCCACCCATCTCCCCTCTGGTAACCATCAATTTGTTCTCTACAATTAAGAGTCTGTTTTTTGGTTTGTCTCTTTTTTTTGTTTTGTTTTGTTTTGTTTCTTAAATTCTACGTGTAAGTGAAATATGGTATTTGGTTTTCTCTGACTGATTTCACTTAGTATTTTACTCTCTGGCTCCATCCATGTTGTTTTAAATGGCGAGATTTCATTCTTTTTATGGTTAATATTCCCTTATACATACTCCCTTATACACATAGGCCTGTGTGTGTGTGTGTGTGTGTGTATACACACACATAGATACCGCATAGTCTTCATTTTGTCTATTGAGGGACACTTGGACTGCTTCCATAATTTAGCTATTGTAAATAATGTTGCAATAAACATTGGGGTGCATGTTTTTGCAACACTTTTGAATTAGTGTTTTCATATTCTTTGAGTAAATACTCAGTAGTGGAATTATTGTATCATATAGTCATTTTATTTTTATATTTTTGAGGAAACTCCATACTGTTTTCCACAGTGACTGCACCAGTTTGCATTCCCACCAACAGTGCAGGAGTGTTCCTTTTTCTTCACATCCTTACCAACACGGCCGTTCTGAGAGCTGTGAGGTGATATCTCATTGTGGTCTTGATTTAAATTTCTCTGATAATGAGTGATGTTGAGAATCTTTTCATGAGTCTATTGCTAATCTGTATGTCTTCTTTGGAGAAATGTCTGTTGATGACTTCTGCCCATTGTTTAAAATTGATTCCAGCTCTTAGTCTATTGTGTTTTATTTCAACACCTGTTTTCACAACTTTCTGATTCTCGTTCAAAAAGTCATGTCTTGCCCCACATTGCTGGATCATTTAGGTTAAATTTGGATTAGCTTCCATGTGTAGAAATTCTTCTTGGTCCACTTTTTATACCTTTTATTGATAGGTGAATCTCTTTCCAACAGACACAGTTAGATGGGAAGTTCTTGTGCAGGAGTAGCCTATATTTGCTTTTTCCCCTGTTCCATAGTTTGGTTCTTCAGAACTTTGAAAGAGATGGTGCATGTAGGAGAAAAAGACAAGAATCCTAAATATATAACAGTTTAAGTACTGTTTTTTCTATATCCCCCAAGTATAGTTTTTTTTTTTTTTATTTCTAGATTCCACACCTCCTTGGGTGTCTTATTCCCAGAAAAAAAATAAACAACTTTCAATAGCTTTCTTGGTATCGAAATAGCTATCTGAATGTAGAAAGTAAGATACTGTGACAGGATGTGGCAATTTTTCCAGATACACAACTTGTTTTTTTGAACCATTGGAGAAGATAGAAACAAAGAATATTCTTGACTACTTTTTACAGGATTGGTGGATTATTTGTTGCCCCTTTGAGGAAAATCTTCCATTTTGAAATTTATAGAAATTTTCCTAGATTTTGACAGTAATTGAATTATCAGACTTCTCTTGCTATGAGGTTTTGCTTGTGTTTTTACAGTTTATATATATTTATGTATATAAATATACTAGTGGGAAATTGAGAGTGGCTCTGTTTTGGAGAGCTAGCCTATTAATTTTATATGTCTCTGATGATAGAATGATCATGGTCTTCTATAAAGTAAAATTACTTTCCCTTATCAAGTAATCTTTCACTGTTCCCCAGTGAAAACCTTAATGCAGCAATGAGGAGAAACACTTACAGTATGTTTTCTCTGTTGCTTGTATATTCCTGCTTTTCTCATTTACATAATACTAATCCAGCAATGGTGAAATGACTGTCATTACTTTTTTTGATTTTTATTTATTTATTTGACACAGAGAGAGAGAGAGATCACAAGTAGGCAGAGAGGCAGGCAGAGAGAAAGGGGGAAGCAGGTTCCCAGCTGAGCAGAGAACCTGATGTGGGGCTCCATCCCAGGACTCTGGGATCACAACCCGAGCCGAAGGCAGAGGCTTTTAATCCACTGAGCCACCCAGGCGCCCCTACAAGGGTTTTCTTTACTGAACTCTTGAAATGTATAATTTGATAACCCAAATTGAGTGCTCTAAATTATTTTTGTCTTCTGTTTTGTATGTATAATCTTGATTCCATGACTGGAATTCTTTGGCAATAGGACATATGTATTATGAAATATTAACTTAAGTATTCTTTGGATATGCACAGAAAATTGCAGTAGACTTTGTAAGGATATTTAAACTCTCTGGAACTGGGACTTTAATATCCAGTAAATTCTTTGTAGGTGTATCCACAAAATTCAAATCCTGTGCTGTAGGATAACAAATTATACATTCCATGTGATGTTACAGAATCAAGAGAAATGGAATTTTCTGGTGTTAATCTGGCTGTGGCCTTAACAATGTTTGGGGCAGGCAAAGGGTACGGAAGTATTTATGGGCTGATTAGTGAGAAAGTACCTTCATCAGCTGTTTTGCAACATCCTAGGCACATGTTTGTTGGGTAAAAACATCTTAAATCTTTAAAAATCACTAAAGAAAAGATGAAAAAATTAGATGGGAATTGATGGTTTACTAGATTTATGAAGGGCAGAAATGATTGTGTTCCTGGGGTAACCTATTTCAGATGTCAAGGCAACCAAGCCGCTAGCAGCGATATATTTTCATCAAATCTAGCTTTGCCAGCTTAGTAAAACTTCATAATGATGCTGTCCAATTAAGAGTATAAAATGATGCTGAGTCAAGTGTGAAACCTGAATGTTACCCAGCAGGTATCAGATTTTTGCCTAAATTACAAATTTGAAACTGGATTCTGTCTTTCACTGCAGTCTTACTCTTGCATGTCTGAGTGACACATGATAACGTGATTAAGTACTCTAATTTGTTTTCAGCAAATCTTAATTTCCTAGTTTCAAATAGTTTGTCATTTAAATACACAACTAGTTAATAAGCATATGTAATATGCTGCATTTACTATAATACAGTCATGCAATGAAACCAGAGTATAGCAAATTAAAACTCAAATGCTCAAATAAGAGTAGCAATGATGAGAAATAGTGCTTTTCTTCTACTAGGTTTCTTTGCACTGACAACACTTGAATTTAAATGTCAAATAAAATTTGACCATCATATTTATATATTAATCCCATGCCTATTCATATTTTATTTGGAGGTCTGTTTTCCTTAAGACTCAAAGAATCAGACTAAATGTTCTTTAACACATTTAAAGACACGATATAACCAGTATTTCCTTTTTCTGTCCTCAAAAAGAGAGCAGTTAGTGATTTTGCAGGCTTTGTGGCATAGCCTCTTGAAATCTAAGAGTTGGCTTTCATTGGACCCTTCTGTTATACCTCTTCCTTTTTTTCTGGTTTTGGGAAATGCAGCATAGATTTCTTGAAGGATTTGCCTGTGTTCATGTTTGTGTTATACAGAACCCATATTGAAACTTACATGTGCCTTTTATGTTTTTGATTTGTTTTATTTATGAAACATTTTTATTTAAATCCAATTAACATAAAATGTATTATTGGTTTCAGAGGTACGGGCCTGTGATTCATATATGTGCTTTTAATGATGTGTTTCAGGGGCTTGCCAGGGGTCAATGTTGAGTGAAATGGGGTAGTTTTTAATGCTCATTATTAAAAACTAAGGAAAGATTTTCCTGAATTCAATTTTTTTATTCTCCTAGATTTTTAATCATGGCTTTGAAGTGATTCATATTCACATTTAGTACTTTGTAACAAAATTCATTTGGGATACTCAAACTATTTGGGTCCTTCTATCTCATATATAATTTGAGCAACAATGATCTTTTAATGTTTTTATTTTACTCTTTACAATGAGAAGGCTATGGTCCTGGCTAAAAAAAAAAATATATATATATATATATATTTATATATATATATAGTTTTGTCTCTTTCCTATAGGCCATCTTTTTTTTCCTATCCTTTCCTTAAACTCCTTATTTGCATTTAATTGTGGTCTTTGGTTTTGTGTAGATATTTTTTGGTCTCTGCTTGGTTATCTGCTCATTTGTTTGAGGTTTAGCCCATCTTATTAGCCTCTAAAATTATTAGGGGTAGGTATTTCACCTAGTTGCACAACTCTCCTGCCATTTTTTAATGCTTTTTGAAATACTAGCTTTCACAGAGATCTATTTGCAATAACATGACATGAATGTTATGCTGCCTGTTAATTTTCACTCAGCCAGCCACTTTCATATTTATGATATTTGAGATACTTAAAAATTGTACTGTCAAAAATATGCTTTTTAGTTTCTCTCATCCATTTAAATCAACTTCCTTTTAGCCTTGGCTATATACCTACCTTTCTTCAAACATTTTTGGAATTTGTTTCCTTAAAGTTTATGATGTATGGGTGAATAGTCTTCAGACTTCTTCAGTATTACAGATTTATGATTAAAATAAATGTATAATGTTTATGCCAACATCTAATAAGAACAGCAAGGGGTTATTTGAATTTTATTTATGATATTGGTGAAGATTGAAAGACATAACCTATTGGAATATGAAGGTATTGATAATTCTAACTTTACAATGTGGAACTATAAATCATTTTCAAGGGAATTTTGACCATGCAAATCACATTTTATATAAACACACTTCTTTCAGGTTAGTGATTTCAGTTGCCAGAATTTTTTAGTGGAAACATTATTTGAAGTACACATATGAGCAGGGATACTCTTCTATCTTTTGAATTTTTCCATACTGTAAATAATCTACATGTCATTGGAAATTAAATGAAAAATTAGGAGGCTATCATACAATGCTATTGTTAGAAGGAATGAGATCCTTTACTATTTTGTCATAAGCTTTTCCAAATTCTGCATGTTGAAAATCACACAGATGTTTGTAAGTTTGGATTAAATAATCCTACTTCTAGCAATAAGGAATTAATCAGAAGAACCGTTAAAAACATGTGCAAACTGTGCATGTCCAGATTATCAAAGAGCAGTAAAGAATTAAATATTCAATTTGGAAATGAATAAAGTTAACCATGGCTCACCAATTAGTGTGATAAGGTATATATAATAAAATTTTTAAATTTAAATTCATTTAGCCAATATATAGTACATCATTAGGTTCAGACATAGAGTTCAATAATTAATCAGTTGTGTATAACACTCAGTGCTCACCACATCATGTGCCTGTCTTAATGCCCATCACCCAATTCTCTCATTCCTCCACCCACCACCCCTCCAACAAGTCTCAGTTTGTTTTCTATAGTTAAATCTCTCATGATTTATCTCCCTTTATGGTTTCTTTCCATTCCATTTTCCCTCCCCTCCCCTATGATCCTCTGTACTGTTATATTCCACATATAAATTGTCTTTCTCTGATTGACTTATTTCACTCAGCAAAATACTGTCCAGTTCCATCCACATTGATGTAAATGGTAGGTATTCATCCATTCTGATGGCCAAGTAATATTCCATTGTATATATTTATACTGCATTTTCTTTATCCATTCATCTGTTGATGGACATTTAGGCTCTTTCCACAGTTTGGCTATTGTGGACACTGCTGCTATAAATATTGGGGTGCAGGTGCCCCTACAGATCACTACAGTTGTTTCTTTGGGATAAATACCTAGTAGTGCAATTGCTGGGTCATAGGGTAGCTCTATTTTTAACATCCCAAGGAACCTCCATACTGTTTTCCAGAGTGGTTGTACCAGCTTGCATTGCCACCAATAGTATAAAAGGAGACCCCTTTCTCTGCATCTCGTCAACATTTGTTGTTTTCTGACTTGCCAATTTTGGCCATTCTGACTGGTGTGAGGTGGTAGCTCACTGTAGTTTTGATTTGTAGTTCTTTGATGTTGATAGATATGGAGAACTTTTTTCATGTGTCTGTTGGTCCATTTGTAGGTCTTTAGAGAAGTGTCCGTTCATGTCTTGTGACAATTTCTTGACTGAATTATTTGTTTCTTGGGTATTGAGTTTAAGTTTTTATAGATCTTGGATACCTTCCCTTTGATACGTCACTTGCAAATATCTTCTCCCATTCTGTGAGTTGTCTTTTGGTTTTGTTGATTGTTTCCTTTGCTGTGCAAAACCTTTTTATCTTGATGAAGTCCCAATAGTTCACTTTTGCTTTTCTTTGCCTTTGGGGAGACATGTCTAGCAAGAAATTTCTGGAGCCAAGGTCAAAGAGGTTGCTCCTTGTGTTCTCCACAATTCTGATGGATTCCTGTCTCATATTGAGGTCTTTCATCCATTTGGAGTTTATCTCTGTGTATGGTATAAGAAAATGGCCCAGTTTCATTCCTCTGTGTGGCTGTCCAATTTTCCCATTATTTACTGAAGAAGATGTCCTTTTTCTGGAAGATATTCATTTTTGCTTTGTCAAAGATTAGCTGACCATAGAGTTGAGGATCCATTTCTGGGTTCTCTGTTATGTTCCATTGATTTATGGGTCTGGTTTTGTGCCAGTACCATACTGTCTTGATGATTAGAGCTTGAAGTCTGGCATTGTGATGCCCCCAGCTTTATTCATTTTCAACATTCATCTGGCTATTCAGGGTCCTTTCTTTTTCCATACAAATTTTAGGATTATTTATTCCAGCTCTATGAAAAATGTCGATGGCATTTGATAGAGATTGTATTGAATGCGTAGATCACTGTGGGTAGCATAAACATTTTCAAAATGCTAGTTCTCCCAATCAATGATCATGGAACGTTTTTCTCTCTCTTGTCTTCCTCAATTTTTTTCGTAAGTGTTCTGTAGCTTTTAGACTATAGATTTTTTTTTTTTTTTTTTACCACCTTGGTTAGATTTATTCCTGGCTATCTTATGATTTTTGGTGCAATAGTAAATAGGATCGATTCTTGAATTTCTTTCTTCTGTCTCATTGTTAGTTGTAGAAATGCAACCGGATTCTGTGCATTGATTTTTTTTTTTTTTTTTTTTTTTTTTTTTTTTTTTTTTTATATCCTGTCACTTTGCTGAGTTGCTGTGTGAGTTCAGGCAATTTTGGGGTGGAGTCTTGGATTTTCCACATAAAGTATCAGGTCATCTGCAAAGAGAGTTTGACTTCTTTGCCAACTTGAATGCCTTTTATTTTTGTTTGATTGCTGAAGTCTAGGACTTCTAGTAGTATGTTGAATAACAGTAATGGGAGTGGATATCCCTGTTGTGTTCCTCACCTTAAGGGAAATGCTCCCAGGTTTTCCCCATTGAGAATGATATCCACTGTGGGCTTTTCCTATATGGCTTTTATGAGATTGAGGTATCTTTCCTTCTAGCCCTACAATATGGAGAGTTTTAATCGAGAAAGGATGCTGTATTTTGCCAAATGCTTCTTCTGTTATCAACTGAGAGGATCATAAAGTACAAAATGGAAAATGTTTTTGTCTATAAATTGTTAAATCATGCAGAATATGATATAATTACAGTAATCATATATAGAAAATGTTAAATCAGTGGGATGATGGGTATTCTCTGAAAGTCATAGATTTTTAAATAACAAAAAGTGAATAATATACTAGAACTTAAGCATTTAGGAGCATTTTGGGATAACTAAAGTCTACTATTACTCTTTGTGCCACCTTAGTTACTACAGTATTAGCCTATTTTTCTCTTATCTCCTCTATATGAAAATCTTCCCTTCTCTGCTTTCTACATCTTAAGCATTGTATTTTTATGTATTTTCTATGCTAGCATATTTTTGATATATTAGTTGTCTTTTTACCTTCTCAAAGTCCAGTGTTAATTAAAAAATGCATGTATCACTTAAGATTTTTTTTTTTTCTCTCCAAGAGTCAATGAAACCTATACATCTGATTTAACTTCTCATCCCATTTTTTTAGTATAGTTGATACATATATTGGTTTCAGGTGTACAACATAGTAATTCAACAACTCTACCTTATGCTTATCTCAAGTGTAGCTACCATCTGTACCCATAAGGTACCATATAATACTATTGACTATATTAACTTTGTTACCTGTGATGTACTTTTCATCCCTGTGTCTTATTCATTCCATAACTAGAATCCTGTACTCCCACTTCCCTTCACTCATTTTGCCCATTCTCCAACCCTCTTCTCTCTCAACCAACATTTTGTTCTCTGTATTTATAGGTCTCTTTCTGCTTTTGTTTATTCATTTATTCATTTTATTATTTTTTAGATTTAACCTTTTTAAAGTATATTTTCTTTTATTACTCATTTTTTGTACTTTATTATCTGATACTTAAAACCTCTTACCTAGTTTTTATTAATTTAGAATCCACATTCTGTTTCTTAAACTTTTTCGGGCTAATATGTGTGGCTATTTGCAATTCAAGATCTTTCTCTGGCTCTCTTCCCTTCCACTAGATAATTCTCTACTTTTTACATTTATATCCATTTCACATATGGGCTGGGTATTATCCATGAAGGAAATTAGAAGGTTGTGCTGATAGAAAATCAAAAGTGAGGGGCACCTGGATGCTTCAGTCAGTTAAGTGTCTGACTCTTGATTTCAGCTCAGGTCATGATCTCAGAGTTGGGAGATTGAGCCCATGTCTGGCTTCACGCTAAGTATGGCACCAGCTTGGAATTCTCATTCACCCTTTGCCCCTCCCCATCTAAAAGATAAGAAATTAAAAAAACCGAATTGTAATGTTTATTTTTTGGCCCACAAAGTAAGGTATGTTCTTATATTTCCAGGATAAAAAAACATACTATAGTGAAATAGTCTGGGGTAGTAACATCTTGGTTTCTCAGTAGAATTAGTTTTGTTTGGTTTTGAAAATAATTAGAAAGCTATTGTAGTGTTACTAAGATGATTAGCATCATTGTACATATTTTGGTTAGATACTTATCTTTAAAAAGTATAGTTCATTTTCTCAGAAAAGGTGAGAGATTTGGGAATTTAACTGACATACTTTGAAATATGGAGAGAAAATGATTCAGATTGTGATGACTGATGTCTTCTGATCATCTTGACCAGGTTTGCAAATAACCACATATTCTTCTTACTTCAATCAACATCTGCTCAGTGAAATGAGCAAATGATTATTTGGATCATGAAAATAATTTGAGGGAGGGAAGTGGCTTAAGTGATTTTTTTTTTCACTACTTTAAATTTTTAAATCTTTAACTTTTATTTGCGTATAGTTGACAGTGTTACATCAGTTTCCAATGTACAACTTAGTGGTTTAACAAGTTTATACATTATGCTATGTTCACCTTAAGTATAGCTACCATCTGTCCCTCTGTCCCATTACATCATTATTAAAGATTATTGACTGTATTCCTTATGCTCTGCTTTATATTCCTTTGACTTATTCCATAATTGGAGGCCTGTATCTCCCTCTCTTTCACTCATTTTGCCCAAGTCCTAACCACCTTTCCCTGTGGCAATCATCAGTTTGTTCTCTGTTTTCATAGGTTTTTTTTGTTTTATTTTGTATTCTGATTCTTTTCATCTTTTTTTTAAACCCCCTTTATGGGTAGACTCCTATGGTATTTGTCTTGCTCAGTCTGACATACTTGACTTAGCATAATACTCTCCATGTTAATCCATGTTCTCTTGTGGCATAATTTTATCCTTTTTTATGACTATGTAATATTCCATTGTGTATCTATACACCACAGTTTTCTTATCCACTTATCTACTGATGGATACTTATTTCCGTGTCTTGGATATTGTCAATTTGAATTATTTTTACATTTTTTTGAGTAAACACCTAATAGTGGAATTATTGGGTCATATGGTATTTGTTTTTACTCTTTTGAGGAATCTCCTTATTTTCCACAGTGGCTATACCACTTTATATCTTCACCAGAAGTGCATTCTTTGATCTCTACATCTTTGCCATCACTTGTTTCTTGTCTTCTTGATTTTAGCCTTCTTAAAGGCCTGTGGTGATTTCTTCTGGTTTCAATTTGCATTTCCCTGATGTTAATGATATTGAGCATCTTTTCATGTGTAGGCTCCTGTGTGTCTTCTTTGGAGAAATGTCTATTCAGGCCCTCTTCCCATTTTTAAATCAGATTTATTTTTTAGTGTTGAGTTGCAGGAGTTCTTTATATATTTTGGATATTAACCCCTAATTGGATATATCATTTGCAAATATCTTCTCTCATTCTGTTGGGAGGTTGCCTTTTAGTTTTGTTGATTTTTGTTGTGCAGAAGCTTTTTATTTTGATATTGTCCCAGTAGTTTACTTTTACTTTTGTTTCCCCTGCCGTAGGAGACATATCTAGAAAAATGTTTCTGTGGCTGCTGTCAGAGAAACTACTGCCTGTATTCTCTTCTAGGATTTTTATCACTAACTAGATAAATTGGCAGACTGAGGATACACTTTCTCTTTGGGGTTGGAGCCAGGAGTAGTATATCTGGTTATGTACGGCTTAGGCATCTTCCTACAAATTTTGTATAGGACATGGGGTCTTAGGTCTGAAGGGAGGACATTAGAAGGAAAGAAAAGTGAATTGGGGTAAATTGGAGGGGGAGACAAATCATGAGAAACTGTGGACTCTGAGAAGCAAACTGAGGATTTTGGAGGGGAGGGGGTTGAGGGGATGGGTGAGCCTGGTGGTGGGTATTAAGGAGGGCTTGTATTGCATACAGCACTGGGGTGGTGTATAAAAAATGAATATTGGAACACTGAAAAAATTAAAAGAAATGTGGTCTTAGTTCTGAGTGAGGTTAAAAAAAAAATAGAACTAAGACCCCTGAATAGGCTTTACTCTCATCAAAAGGTTGGCTAACAATAATCTGCCACAGCACATAGAATTGCCAAAAAGGTTTCTATATCAAGGCTTTTGGTTCTTGACTGGGGATGGGGAAAGGGTCATCTGAAAAATTAAAAACTTGAATCTGTATTCATGTTTAAAATATAAACTTATATTATTGAAAAGTTTTTAAATCTTTGTTCAGAAATGACCATAAAAATATAGCTGGATGATAACTCTTGCATTTGTGTTAGAAACAAAAGAAAAACCACTCTGGAGGAATACTTCCATAGTGTAGACCATTAGAACTCATGTATAAAAACAAGTGTTGGTAAAGATGAGTTTTCAATCAAATTTTAAGTGTATGATCAATAGATCAATATGAGTGAGATCTGGAAGTCAAAATAGAAAATTGGAGCTCCACAAAAATTAGAATAATCCTCTGAAAAAGTACCTAAAATAGTTAGGCTTGAATGATTAAAAACATAAAAGAACAGATAACTATGAAAAAAATTAGCAAATAGAACTTTGAGAAATGAAAAATATGGCCATTGATGAAAACAGATTAAGTAGATGAGGCATATGTGAAAAATAATGAACCAGAATGATACCAAGCAAATTACCTGAAAGTAAGGAGATTTAAAAATCAAAATACATACATAGGCAAAGAGGACAGAATGAGATGTCTAACATATGTATAATAAAGATTGTGAAAAGGGGAATAGGGAAGATGGAGCGTAGTTAATATTTGAATAAATGATGGTTGTGGGTTTTCTAAAATTGATGAGATACGATTCTTCTGATTCAGAACTTATAATTCAGGAAAAGACTAATACTAAAAAATTAAAAATAAACATTGTATATAAGCCATCAAAAGTGATAAGGTGAAAATCTTAAATGCCAGTGGGGACAAGAAATTATAACTACACCAGTTTAACTAGAAATCATTATCAAGAACATAAAAGAAAACAAAAATGTTTTGGGGGAAAAAGAATACATTTTATGTGGGGGTTTTTTTTGTAATAACTTTGCTAAGATAGAATTCATATACATACAATTCAATTCAGTGGTTTTTGTTGTGCAGCAATCATCACTATCAATTTTAGAGCAGTTTTATGACCTCTAAAATATAAACCACATCCTTTAGGTATCACTTCAAATTTCCTGTTGCACTCCTCAGCCAAAAGTAAACACTAATATACTTTGTCCATGTTTTTTTTCTGGAATTACATAATTATATAATTCTGGACAGAATTATATTCCATTGTATGGATATATTACTACTTATGCATCCATCAGTTGATAGACATTTGGGTTGTTTCTACCTTTTGGTTATTCTAAATAATGCTGTCATGAACATGTGCTTATAGGTTTTTTTCATGGATGTGTTTTCATTTTCTTGGATATGTACCTAGGAGTGGAATTGCTGGGTAAAATGACAGTTCTACCTTTAACTTTTTGAGGAAGTGCCAAATTGTTTTCCAAAGTGGTTGCATAATCTTATGTTTCCACTAGCAGTGTTTTCATTTTCCATATGCTTATCAATACTTATTACTTGACTTTTTGATTATAGTTATCCTGGTGGAGGTGAAGGAGTATCTTGCTGTGGTTTGTATTTGCATTTTGCTGATGATGAGCAATGTTGAACATCCTTTTTTGTGCTCTTCACCACTTATATATTTTCTTTGGAGAAATGTCCATTCAGATATTTTGTCCAGTTTTTAGTTGTCTTTTTATTTTTAGGTTGTAAAACTTCTTTACTCTAGATACAGGTGCATGATTAGATAATATGATTTCCAAATATTTTCTCATATTGTGTAAGGTGTCATACTTTCTTAGTAGTGTCCTTTAAGGCATAATTAAAATGATGAAATCCAACTTATCTAGTCTTGTGTTAGATATGCTTTTGGTGTCATATCTAGGAATTCATTGCCATATCTATGGTCATAAATATTTATCTCTGTTTCCTCCCAAGAGCTTTATAATTTTGGCTCTTGGTATTTATTTTGAGTTAATCTACGTATAATTGAGATGAGGGTTCAACTTCTTTTTTTTTTTTTTTTTTCAAGTGGCTATCCAGTTTCTCCAGTATATTTGTTTTAAAATATATTTTCCCCCAAGGATGTTGGCATCCTTGTTGAAAATCAGTTGACCAAAGAGACATGTGTTAAATTCTGTACTTGGAGTTATGTTCTTATGATAGTAACACACAGTTGGGATTACTATTGCTTTCTGATGAGTTTGGAAATGGGAAGAAGGAATCCTCTATTTTTGTTTTTTTCAATATTGTTTTGTCTTTGTTAGTTTCCTTAAGTTTTCATATAAATTTGTAAGATCTGTTGCCAATTTATACAAATAATTCACTTACAATTCTGATAGGGATTATGCTGATTCTATAGATCTATTTTGTGAATATTGTCATCTTAACAATATTAATTCTTATACATGAAGATGGGAATTTTTTTTTCGTTTCTTAAGATCTCCTTTAATTTCTTTCAATAGTGTTTTAAAGATAATTCTAGCTATACTACCTTGATGAAAATGTAAGGCATCTGAATCTGATACACCACTGTAGAGAGTATAACTATCATTTTGAAAAACTGGCAACACCTAATAAAGTTGAACATTGCATTTTTTTTTAAAGATTTTATTTATATGACAGACATAGCAAAAGAGGGAACATAAGCAGTGGGAGTGAGAGAGGGAGAAGCAGGCTTCCCACTGAGCAGGAAGCCCCTTGCGGAGCTCAGTCCTAGGACCCTGGGATCATGACCTGAGCTGAAGGCAGGCACACCAGCCGCCTAATGTTTAGCCACCCAGATGCCCTGAACAGTGCATTTCTTATAGTCCACCAATTCTACGCTATATGGATATACACAGATATGCAACATGAGGGATTTGTAAAAATGTTCAAAATAGAAAAATTGTTCATAATAAAATGGAAACACTGAAGTCCATTTAAAATAGAATGGATAAATATACTGAGGTATAGTCATAAATGAATGTATCTTAGAACAGTGACAAACATAAAATAAGACAACTGCTTTAGTTAACACTGTGAATAAATCTTAAACATGATACAAATGACACAGACAAGACTATATACATAAAATTTCATTTAAGTGATGAGGAAATTTTATATGTGATAGGCATAAGTATCAATGATAAAATAACTTTTCAGTAAGTAAATGTTGGTTAAATCTGTCATGTTGTAAAGTATAAAATTATATATCTAATCATAACATATAAAAAATTTTGAGAATTTAGGACCCAAATCAGAAAAGCAAAAAATACAGGGATGCCTGGCTGTTTCGTTGGTAGAGCATGTGACCCTCAGGTTCATGGTAGTAAGTTCAAGCCCCATGTTGGGTATGGAACCTACTTAAAACACACACACACACACACACACACACACACACGTACAGAAAAATAAAAGAACCTCTTTATGATATTAGATTATGAAAGGATTCATTAAAGTATATACACATATGTACATATACTTTATAAAGTATAACAATGAAGAGCGGATGGTAAACTTAATCACACCAATAGGAAAAAATTATTTAGACAACAAAGAGTAAAAAAAAATGAAAGCCATGGACTATTACTTATAATCCATATGACTGATAATTTTATAGATTATATAAAAAACTTCCAGAAATCAATGTGAAGAATTAGTCAAGAAAATAGAAATATTGACAAAAGATGGAAATCTGTAATTTATAGAAAGAACCCAAAAGGTGTGTTTGTGTGTGGTGTATGTATGTAAATGGTCAACCTTACTAATAATCAAAAATCCATATTAAAAAATATTCCTCACTCATTAGCTTATTAGATTGGCAAAATATAAGGCCAGAAAACCTCAAGTTTTTACATGTGTGTGGGAAAAGAACTTATACATTGCTGGTGGGAGTATACATTAGTGTATTGAATGTGGAAATTAACTTGGAATTATTCAAAGAAGATGAAAGATATATGTATGTAGTAGTTCTGACTTTTGATGTTTTGTTTGACATACTCTTAGATGTAGGCCCAAAGTGATAGATGCAAGAGATTTTTATGCCAGTGTTTGCGACAGTGAAAAAATAGAGATAACCAGATTACCTCTTAGTAGAACAACATAAAAAGTGTGATATAGTCCTATAGTAAAATACTAGAGTAGGTATATTAATGAACTAGATCTATAGGGATTGATGTGGGCAAATTTTAAAAACTATAAAGTGAAAAATTGCAATGTGGTCCACTTGTAAACATCTTTAAAACCTTATAAAACATATTATTTTTGAAAATATGCATTCTTTGTTAAAGTAAAAAAAATCATGGAATGATACATGTCAACTTCTAGTTCCTAGGACCTACATGTTGGGGGTGATCCCATTTCCTCTTTTCCTCATGTCCAATATCATTTCTAGAGGTGAATCTTCTAGCTCTGCTTCAAAATATACTCATTATCCAACAACTTGTACCATCCTCACTGGTCTAAGCCACCATCCTGTTTCAATTTCATCCTAATTGGCCTTGTGATTCCACTGTTACTTTTTTTCAATCAGATGATGTCTTCCTGTCTGTTCAAAATCCTCCAATGGTTTCTCGTTTCTCTAAGTGTAAGTTATATTAGGAAGTAAAAAGCTTCACTTGATTACACTCCTCATCTAACTTTATTTTCTAAGTTATCACCTTTGCTCTCTTTGTTGTGGTCCCAGCTTGTTCTCAAAATATAAAAGGTAAACTTTGGCCTTAGGGTGTTTTTGTTTGAGTGTTGTTTTGAAACATTTAAGCTCTAAGGAAATTTTAACTATAGAATACAGTGTTATCAACTATATTCATGTTATATACATCAGATCATCACACCTTACTCATCCGATGGCTGGAAGTTTGTATGCTTTTACCAATCTCTCCCTATTTCCCCACCCCTCAGTCCCTGGCAAGCTTTTCTATTTCTATGACTCGGGCTTCTTTTCTTCTTTCTTTCTTTTTTTTATTTAAAGGATTGCATGTATAAGTGACAGCATGCAGATTTTGTCTTTCTCTGTGACTATTTAACTAGCACAATGCCCCCAGAGTCCATCTATAGGATTTCCTTCTTTCTCTTGGTTGAATTGTATTCCATTGTATATTTATACCACACGTTTATCCTTTCATCTGTTGATAGACACTTAAGTCATTTCCATATTCTGACTATTGTGAATAATGCAATGACCATGGGAGTGCAAATATCTCCTAGATATCTTGTTTTTATTTCCTTTGGATATATACCCAGAAATAGGACTGTTGGATCATATGGTAGTTCTGTTTTTAATTTGTGAAGGACTCTCCATAATGCTTTTCATAGCAGTGCACCAATTTCTATTCCTACCA
This sequence comes from Procyon lotor, assembly GCA_028646535.1. Classification (NCBI taxonomy): domain Eukaryota; kingdom Metazoa; phylum Chordata; class Mammalia; order Carnivora; family Procyonidae; genus Procyon; species Procyon lotor. Next base: position 24,238,906 of record CM053613.1, on the reverse strand, counting down.
ACAGTACATCTTCACCAACAATTATCTCTTTTTAGTGAAAACCATTCTAACAGGTGTGATGTGATAGCTCATTGAGGGTATTTTTTTTTAATTTAATATTTTTTTCAGTGTTCCAATATTCATTGTTTATGTACCGCAGCCAGTGCTCCATGCAGTATGTGCCCTCCTTAATGCCCACCACCAGGCTTAACCAACCTCCTAATCCCCTCCCCTCCAAAACCGTAAGTTTGTTTCTGAGTCCACAGTCTCTCATTTGTCTCCCCCCTCTGATTTCCCTCAATAGACTAATTCTTTGCTTTTCCTAATGTCCTTCATGTTTTTCCTTATGCTCCACATGTAAGTGAAACCATATGATAATTGACTCTCTCTGCTTCACTTATTTTACTCAGCATAATCTCTTCTGGTCCCGTCCATGTTGACACAAAAGTTGGGTATTCATCCTTTCTGATGGAGGCATGATATTCCATTGTATATATGACCACATCTTAATCCATTCATCTGTTGAAGGGCAACTTGGCTTTTCCCATAGTTTGGTGATTGTGGCCATTGCTGCTATAAAAATGGGCAGAAAACATGAACAGACACTTCTCCAAAGAAGACATAAAAATGGCTAACAGACACATGAAGAAATGTTCGTCATCATTAGCCATCAGGGAGATTCAAATCAAAACCACATTGAGATACCACCTTACAGTAGTTAGAATGGCCAAAATCAACAAGACAGTAAACAACAAGTGTCGAAGAGGATGTGGAGAAAGGAGAATCCTCTTACACTCTTAGTGGGAATGCAAGTTGGTGCAGCCACTTTGGAAAACAGTGTGGAGATTCTTTTAGAGACTAAAAATAGAGCTAGCCTATGACCCTGCAATTGCACTACTAGGTTTTTACCCCAAAGATACAGATGTAGTGAGAAGAAGGGCCATATGTACCCTAGTGCTCATTGAGGTTTTGATTTGAATATCCCTGATGTTCAGTGATATTGAGCATGATTGCACATACTATTGGCCACTTGTAGATCTTGAGGAAAAATGTCTATTCAGTATCTCTACTCACTTTAAAATTGATCCCCCACCCCCAACTGAGTTGTGGGAGTTCTTTATGTATATTGGACATTAACCCTTTGTCAGACATACGATTTACAAATATTATTTCCCATTTCCTAGGTTTCCTTTGCATATTTTGACGGTTTCCATTGCTGTGCAGAAGCTTTTTAGCTTAATGTATTCTGATTTATGTTACTTCTGTTGTCTTTGTTTTTAGTGTTAAATCCAAAAAAATCAGCAATCAAGACTGATGTCAAGGAGCTTACCTTTATGTTTTCTGTTAAGAATTTTGTGGTTTTAGGTCTTAAATTTAAGGCTTAAATCCCTTTTGAGTTGATCTTTATATATGGTGTAAAAAAATAGTCAAGTTTCATGCTTTTGCTTATGGCTGTTCAATTTTCCCAAGACCATTTTTGGGAAGATGCCATCCTTTATCCATGGTATATTCTTGTTCCTTTTGTCATAAATCAATTGGCCATATACACCTAAGTTTATTTCTGGGCTCTCTGTTTCATTGATCACGTATCTGTTTTTATGCTGATACTATACTGTCTTGGTAATTATAATATGTAATATGTCTTGAAAGTATAACACTCCCATCTCTGTTCTATTTCAAGATTACTTTTGCTCTTTGAGGTCTTTTATGGTTCCATATTGATTTTAATACTTTCCTATTTCTGTGTAAATATGCCATTGGAATTTTGATAAACATTGCATTGAATCTGTAGATTGGGTGTGGTATGAACACTTTAGTAGTGTTCATCCGATCCATGAACACAAAATATTTTTGTTCTTTTGTTCAAAATATTATTGTGTCTTCAGTATCTCTCAAGTGTGTAATAGTTTTCAGTGTACAGATTTCATTTCTTTGGTTAAATTTATTCCTAAATACTTTATTTTTTATGCAATCACTAATTGTTAATTTCTCTTTCTGATTGTCAGTGTATGGAAATGCAACTGCTTTTTGTGTACTGATTTTATATCCTGTTAAAATCATTTATAGTCTGTATTTCATTATTTCTTTTCTGATCTTTATTTCCTTCCTTTTATTAACTTTCAGCTTAGTTTGTTCTTATTTTTCTAGTTCCTTGTAATGTAAAGTTAGATTTGAGTGTGTGCTTTTTTTTTTTAATGTAGGTGTTTTATTTAAAGTTCCCTCAGAGAACTTTGCTAGACAATAAAGTGGATATGTTATATTTCCATTTTCATTTGTCTGAAGGTAGTTTTTGATTTCTCTTTTGATTCTTCTTTGACTCATTGGTTGGGTCCTGTCCTTTGGCAACAGCTATAAAAGCTGGAGCCCCAGAAATGTGTATCAGCTCCTCCTCAGGGAGATATTGATGATTTGTAGTGGGCTCAAGTAAGAAGATAGAGTTGGTATCTTCTGGCTTCCCTGTTCTCTAGGGAGGATTGCAGTCAGCCCCTAACAGCATGTTAGAGGACTGACCCTCAAGCAGGGGCTTCTAAAATATGCAAATAGGTCTCTTTCAGGGAAAGACTGGAAGATGGGTATTTTTTGCCTGCTTTCTCTCTCTACTGAGCCTGGGTAGGATAGCCACAGGGAGCTCTCCTGAGCTCCTCAAGAATTTTTTCTTTGACAAAACAGGAAAATATATCCAGTGGAAGACAGACAGTCTCTTCAATAAATGGTGCTGGGAAAATTGGACAGCTATATGTAGGAGAATGAAACTTGACCATTCTCTTACACCATACGTGAAGATAAACTCGAAGTGGATAAAAGACCTCAATGTGAGGCAGGAGTCTACCAAAACCTAGAGAAGAACATAGGCAGTAACTTCTTCGACATCAGCCACAGCAACTGTGTGGCTCCAAAGGCAGAGGAAATAAAAGTGAAAATGGGCTTTTGGGACTTTATCAAGATAAAATCTTCTGCACAGCAAAGGAAACAGTCAACAAAACAAACAGGCAACCCACAGAATGGGAGAAGATATTCACAAATGACACTGAAGACTGATATCTAAGATCTATAAAGAACTCCTCAAAGTCAACATGAGCAAAACCGATAATCACATCAAAAATGGGTAGAAGTCATGAACAGACACTTCTCTAAAGACATACAAATGGCTAACATAACACACATGAAAAAAATGTTCATCTTTAGCCATCAGGGAGATTCAAATCAAAACCACATTGAGATACCACCTTCACCAGTTAGAATGGCCAAAATCAACAAGATGGTAAACAACAAATGCTGGAGAGGATGTGGAGAAAGGGTAACCCTCTTCCACTGTTGGTGGGAATGCAAGTTGGTGCAGCTACTTAGGAAAACGGTGTGGAGATTCCTCAAGAAACTGAAAATAGAGCTACCTTATGACCCTGCAATTGCACTGTTCAATTTTCCCAAGACCATTTTTGGGAAGATGCTATCCTTTATCCATGGTATATTCTTGTTCCTTTTGTCATAAATCAATTGGCCATATACACCTAGGTTTGTTTCTGGGCTCTCTGTTTCATTGATCACATATCTGTTTTTATGGTGATACTATACTGTCTTGGTAATTATAATATGGGTATTTACCCCAAGGAAGCAGATGCAGTACAAAGAAGGGCCACATGTATCCCAATGTTCATAGCAGCAATGGCCACCATCACCAAACTGTGGAAAGAACCAAGATGCCCTTCAACAGATGAATGAACAAAGATGATGTGGTACATATATACAATGGAATAGTATGCCTCCATCAGAAAGGACAAATATCCAACTTTTGTATCAACATGGATGGGAGTGGAAGAGATTACACTGAGTGAAATAAGTCAAGATGAGAAAGCCAATTACCTTATGGTCTCACTTACATGTAGAGCATAAATAAAAACATTGAGGGCATTGTGAGAAGGAAAGGAAGGGTGAATGGGGGGGAAATTGGAGGGGGAGATGAACCATGAGAGATTGTGGACTTAGCAACAAACTGAAGGTTTTGGAGGGGCAGGGGTGGGGGGTTGGGTGAGCCTGGTGATGGGTATTGAGGAGGGCATGTATTGCATAGAGCACTGGGTATGGTGCATGAACTATTAATCTTGTAACACTGGAAAAAAAAAGTAAAAGTATTTGGGGGAAAAACTTTTAAAAATAAAAAATAATATGAAAACGTAAAAAAGTAAAAACATGCAGAAATATGTTTAAAAAGTCCTCAAATCATTCTTGCTCTATCATTACTGTTACATTTTTCTTCCCTCTTTCCTCATATTCTCAGGTGCCCATCCTGACAGTATTCATTTTTTCAATAATGTCATTTGTATTTCTTGGGATAGACTGAGCGTGACCTTCTTAAGGGCAGGGGCCATGCCTTTGATTATATCCCCATTCATATGAAATATTTCTGATATATATAAAAGAACATTTGTGTAAATAGGTGAATAAACTACAGCAAGGTGTTCTATCTTTGACAGTTTAGGAAGATAGCATATTAGAATTATATGAGGTAGACTTTTTTTTTTTAAAGATTTTATTTATTTATTTGACAGAGACACAGTGAGAGAGGGTACACAAATAGGATCAGTGGGAGAGGGAGAAGCAGGCTTCCCACAGAACATAGAGCCCAATGCGGGGCTTGATCCCAGGACCCTCAGATCATGACCTGAGCCGAAGGCAGATGCCCAACAACTGAGCCACCCAGGCGCCCCAAGGTAGATTTTGAGGACATAAAATATTTCTCTGGTAAAAAGAGAAGCTCCTCAAGTGCTGGGATTTCAGACGCTGTAATGGGGAATATCACAGGGTTCATGGGACTAAGGAACATTGTGATCATCTATCGTGCCAATTAGGTTACCATCAACTTTACTCATATGGATAGTTTTTCTGGATAAAGATAGTGGTATAACTAGTTAGATGCCAAATCTGCATGGATTGCTCACAGACTAGTTAAGATATTTGCATATTTGTGTTTTTGCTAGGTCATTTTCCCCCTACAAATCCAAAGTAGATTTCCCATCCCTAAAAAAAATAAAAAAATAAAAAAATAAAAATAAAGTTTAGAGTAAGTGAATCTGGAGTTGATGCATTGCTATATTATTTTAGTAGACTTCAGTGTGTCTGTAAAATGCATTTCCATTAGTGGCATCTGATGATAGCATTCATCTGTTTGAGAGGTGTGATAATGCTTAAAGTGAGGGCAGTTCTACACTCAGCTGTTTTTCTATGTGTGATGACTGTGAGCTGCTTTGATCTTTTAGAGAAGTGACAGAATTCTTCTGGCCATAGAAGAGAGGCCAATATTGAGATTGGCAGACCTTATTTCTTTCTCTCTACTTTTGTCTGCATATTTATTTCTCCCTTGTTTTTTCCTTTTTGTGCACTGAACATTTTCTGAAGCAGTGGGATCAAGGAGCTTCATTTCCATCCTTAATGAAGTTATGCTGTATGGTTTCTCAGGAAATCACTGGAGGCTTTATAAACTTTGCTTTTTAATTCAGATTGATATAACATACTCAACTTACTGTCTGATCTAAAAATTGAGATATAAGAATATCATTATTTGAGCAAATATACTATAAATCAGGGCTCATATCCCTCTTGCCTAAATTCCTTGGAGAGGGGAACAAAAATGACTTATAAATTATAAACTTCTAGCTATTTTGTGTGCTCCAGGCTTATTTGGGAAAAAATTCATTTTAGAAATGGCTTATACCCTTGGCTATTTTACTGATGCGACTGTGATAATTTAGAAAGTAGTAGGAAGTATAAAATAATATTTCACCACAGCTGATGCCTGAAAGAATTCTGTCCTTGAAAATTGCCACCCATCCATTAATGAGCATTTGGGACATAGTGGTTACTGTGCCATATGCTTTATATAGTTTCAAATAATCCTTAAATACAGAAAACATTTTAAGGATTGTATATGTGTATTGTCATTTTATAGATGAAATTCAAGGGAAGTTAAGTAACTTGTCAAAGGTTTTAAAATGAATAAGTAACAAATTCTTGACTCTAAGTCCACTCTTTTAATACTGCAAGATACCACCTTTTATTTCCACTCACTTTAACTGTCTTGATAATGGATTATAGGAAACTCTACATATTCTGTTTTATTAGTATGAAAGAGATTTCTCTTCCTTTTTACATAAAAATCTATGATGATCTATATTCTTTGCAAGAGAATTTGTTCTCAATTGACTATATAATGTCACCAGGAGAAAAAAGTAGGTGGTTTGGAAAATTGTTGGCTCATTAATTGTTAATATTCTTCAGAAGATTGGTTTCCCTCACAGCTTAGACAGGGAAAAAAATGTTTTGAAAGAGGAGTTGAGATACTGTTTGTAAAATCACAATTATTTTGTTTTGGGTTTGCCAATGGCTTTTGGTGGTCAAATACTCTGGAAATGAAAGAATATTATTTTTAGATTCTCTCACTGCATTTGAGAATTCTTTGCATCACAGGAAATGGACATGATTGCCATTTGAAAATATGTTGTCGAGAACAAGAAAAAGTCTGAACAACTTTAAATACTTACCATAGATTGTACTAGATCAGAGTATTGCTGAGGGGGAAAAATTCCCTTTACACCAAAAAATGTGTTAGACAAAGTATGTATCTTGACTCTGATATTCTTACCTTTTAATAAATTCTGTAAAGAGAATAAAAGATGATCTGTAGCTCGTAAAATTGTTCTGAACCAAAATGATCTCTAAACAGATTGAGTTTTATTATAGTGTGAAACTGCTCACTGGTAGCATTATTTGAAGGGTGCTTAAAGTCCTCGTATGTTTCTACACCTATTAAAATTCACAAAAGTCCTCTTTTACACTGTTAGTTTTTGTTGCATAGTTAATTATTTTAAAATTACACTAAATCATACCACGGTAAGATCCTTCATTTATTTCTTATTTATTAAATGCTTATGTTAATTTCATTTAGATTTTTAATTCAGTTGTACCTGAGGCAGTTCATAGTAAAAGCACACAAATCAAAAAGATTTCTTCCCAGAAGTTACATGTGTCAGTAGTAGTAGCATCTCTGAATAACAGACAAGAGGTAACCAGATAAGTAGTTATGGAAGATAATTGTTGACACAAAAGGGTGAACCTCAAATACATATTTTTCTCTGGGGGAAGATACTTTAAAAAAAAAAATACCATCAGGAAAGCATTATGCTCATCAAAACTCACCTTACCACCACAGCAGAATAGAGACTGAGAACAGCAGAAAGTCACTGGACTGCCAAAATAGAAGCTCTTCCCATTTAATGAGCAACTGACAGCAGATAACTTATAAATTGAGGGAACTAAAATCTTTTATCAATATCATTGGTAAAGATTCTACTTTAATTTAAATTCTAATTTAAGTCATGGCGTTTGCAACGATAGATAATGTTTTACAATTTAAATTCAGACACATACACAGATGATTGTAATGTGTGTGACAAAATACTATAACATATGCTCAGTGCTATGGTAGAAGAGAGACAGGCATAAGCCAATCTGATGGAAGTGTGGGGTAATAGAGAAATCTTTCTGGAAGAAGCAATGCCTGCAATAGATCTTGAGGACTGAATAGAATTTATTTAGACAAAGAAGGCATGTTTTTCAGACAAAGGGAATTTTGTGTGTAAAGGGAATGAAAGAATGGTGCTTTCAGAAATGTGAAAATTGTTCAGAATGGTGGGAATCTTGAATGAAGAAGATTGGGAAGGTAGGACAGTAAGGAAAGATATGAAGCTAGGGAAGTAGACAAGGGTCAGATTTGGAAGGATATTGAGTGCTGTGTTAATGTGTTGTTTTCAGGGTGTGATGTCAGGTTATTAAAGAATTTTAAGCAGGGAAATGTTCTAATATTCCATTTTAGAAAATATTTTCTGGAAGCATTGAGAAGAATGGATTGAACAAGGTATGTATAGGTATGTATGTATAGGTATAAAAAGAAATATTTTGAGTATCTTGAAAAAAGTTTTAATGAAGAAATCCTGAAGATTAGAAAGAGTCAGGAGAGATAGAATGGAGGAAAAAGAAATAAATGTTAAAATGGCAATGTAAAAGGCAATTGGGTGGATATTGAGGATGGGGGTGGAAAAGAACCTTGGAGAACAGGGTGGACAATAGTTGTGCTCACTTAAAAAGCTAATGTTGGAAGGGAGCTATTTAGGCACAGGGAATGATGGATTCAATTCTAAAGATGTTGACTTGAATTGCAATAGCATGTCCACATGTGGATGGCCAATATGGAACCTACAGATACTGTATTCATGAGTTAGAGCTCACAGAAAATAGATTTTAGAGATGCTTCATGGGTATGAAGTAGATAACTCAAATAAGAAAATACCAAGGTTTTCGGCAAAAATTGGTAAATATGAGGAATGGGCCAGAGGAAGAAAAGGTTGGGATTATCAGTAAAGATTAGACAGAAATTTGACGGCAACTAACAAAAGTCTGTCTCTGTCTCCAGAATTCATATGTAATGCATTTTTAATTCATCAGTTTCAAACTAAAGGAACAAGAGCTGAAAGTAAATTGATTGGCCATGAGTCACCAAGTATCTCAGTGTTAGAACTATATTAACATTCTGGGTATATTAGCCAGATTTTCAGGACTAGCAGATGTTGCTGGGAGAAAGGACTGGGGGGAGAGATGAGCACCAGGTGAAGAGCCCATAAAAGTACTTTTGAAAGATGAACAACAGGAGTTGGTAATAATTTAAGGAACAACAGCAACAACAACAAAGGAACAGAGGGCTTCAGGCCTAAAGCAGTAAAAAGACTTGATTTTTCATTGCCTTAGCTCAGCAAAGAGAATCCTGGTGGTCTAACACTATACTCTGGCTCCTTGGTAGCAAACCACAGCCAAGGACTTTTAAATTTGCTGTCTGGGGAAAAAAATGGAAAAAAAAATACTATAAGAAGCAAAATATGGCAATATGCCTAATGCCTTAAGTCTTTTGAAATCTTATAAAATTGATATATTAACTAACATGGTTTCCAAGTAACAGACAGATGGAAAGGTTTAGAATTATGGCTGTAAGCCAGATCAATAATCCTAAATGTTGAGGCTCAGTAAATAATATACTTATAAGTACAGGATAGTAACTAAGAAACAATAAAACAAGGAATAAGACCAAATACTAAATATAGAAATCTCAAAACAATAATAACCTCTAGTTTTTCTTAATATGATTTATAAACAAAAGCTAGCATCTACACTCTAATGTCTGGTCATGAGTCAGCAATGACTGACTTTCTCTTAACAGGGCCATGTCTTTGGTCTGGATTAGTGGGGAAACCAACATACTCCTTTTTTTGAAATTTTAAATAGACAAGCTTCAGTATACCTATTCAGGAAATTTAAATCATTTAAAACCTTAGAAAGTTATATTTTGGCAGTTCTCAGCAGTTGTCTCAAATACGTTCAGGGAGATTTCTCAGTCATTAGTGTGGTTAATTACCTTGTGGTGCTACTGATATTCCACTTGTAGCCTGACTGGACCTCCATCACTGTGTCTACATTTGCCAGACACTTTGGGGAACTTAAATCTTCTTCAGAGTTCTGCAGTCTGAGGCTGTGCAGCATTGCCAAATCTTGCCACTTTCATGTTCTATGGCATACAAAAAGTGATCACTGGACTGCATGAATTTCTCTTATGGAAGAGGCAGAAATGTCTCTCATTCTTTGTCATATCCTGTTAGAGGGTCCTCAATAGTACTTTGGAGTAGCAAGGTTCATTTGGAATGTTTACTCATTTCTGGTAAGATGCTTGCTGTTGATATGAAATAGCAAAAAAAAAAAAAAAAATGGCCTTAGTGGAACAGTCAGAACCTATTCAAATTCCAATAATGAGAATACAAGTACAAAATTACAAAACAAAAGGAGTCTAAAGGAAGAGGCTCTTAACGACATCTGAAGGATCCATCAAAAACTAGGTAAAGTGAGGATGGTTGGAGTGGGAATAAGGGGTCAACTATTCCAGCAAAGTGAGTTATCCAAAGACCATGACAGTTGAATGGTCTGAAGCACCTGAATTCTCAACATCTAAAGACAGCCAAGGTGACTAAAGTACAGAGTAAGGGAGATATGGTACATTCTGGTGCTGGAGAAGGCTGTAAGAACCCAAACATACTTTGGGAAGGTCTCCTATCTTCATTCCAAGAGTAAAGCATTGTAAGGTGAGGGTGAGTGAGATAAGCATACTTGCTACAGTTGTGGGCTGCTGTGGAGAGTTGATTAAAGAGAGGAAGGACTTATTTTAAGTGAAATAAGACTTTTATGTTTTATACAGAGCTCAACTCTTCTCTTCCTCACTCGTTGCTCAATACAATTGAGAATGTGAATCTAAGGAAGTAGCTGTGCTTGGTAAATCTAAAACAACTGTGTTATAGTCAGATTTGTTTCTTTCCCCTGATAACTATGGAATTCTGACTGGGTCTACCCTTTTATGCCTGGCTTTCTGGGAGGCACCTCATGAAAATTAACTTTGGTTAGGACTATCCTAGCAATTTATCAAAATGTTCAACCATTTCTACATTACATTCCAGCTGGGTTCCCTGCTCTATTGGAATAGAGAATATATATCTTCTTCAGTGCTCTGCATTTAGTGTCCTTAAAATCTCCTGTATTAATCTGTTTCTCTAGTCAGAATATAGTTCCTTTGATTTTATTACTTTATAATTTTACCATATGAACTGGGATGTATGATTCAAATAATAGAGTAGTCTTTTCATTGAACTGGAAACAGCTAAACCAGTATAGGTTTAATGGCTTCAAATATCCTATCTGGTTTCAAAAATCCTATCCTTTTAGATAGATGTGGGTACAATTTCTAGTTCAGGTGCTTGAAAACTCTGAAATCTTAGTTTTTTAAATAACTAACACTCAGTCTCCTCATGTAAAAGGTTGTTGTACCACAGTTGGAAGTATACAATAAAATAGTACATATAAAGTGCTTAGCAAAGCACCTGGCAATATCACATTCAAAAATTGATTGCTATATCATTATTAATCAAATATAATGTGAATAGTACAGTATGATAAAGATAAATGATTGTCCACCACATCTTTTTTTCTTGTTATTTAGTAAAGACTTTATGCCTATGGATATTAGTAATATCTTCCCTTAAGTGGCACATAAGATTATTTTTTACAAGCCTTCATAAAAATGGAAAACTTAAGTTTTGCATTCTAGTCCAAAAGCATATGGGAAAAACAGTTTCAGAAGCTTTAAATATTAACAAGAGGAACACAGCATAATGATACAGGGAAAAAGTGCGAGCATGAATGCTCAGAATTGCTTTTAGTGGGAAAAAGCAGCCAGCATTTGTTGAGAGCTAAAGATTTTTTTTTTTTTAAATAGATCCGAGTTTAATTGGCAGGACTTGGCATCATTTACAGGAAAATGTTTTATTTATTTCAGTTTAAATATATTTCAAACACTATTTTAAAATACAATTCTGCCAAGTGATGGGGCAGTTGTGAAGTGGTTCAAGATTTAATGCCCTAGTTAGCCTTTCACCTTCGAGGCCCTTGATCTTGTAATTAAGTTCATACATTAAATGAGTTTTGTGGAATATGGGAGTCTTGAGTGGAATATAGACATTGCCTACCAGAAAGCCATTTTGGATAATTGGCAGCTTCTACTTGAAAGCCACTTGGAGTGGAGATGAATGGGTGTTGCAAGTTTATATAAGCATCAGCAAAAATGAATACCAATGATAAACTTGAACTCTTCCTGTTGTAGGTCAGAGCCAACCTGAGGCAAAATTATAAAGTAGTGAAGAATATTTTCCTTGAGGTTCCATTTCCATTGTGTTTTTCCTTCCTCTTTCCCTTCTACTCTCAGGGAGAATGGAAATATACACGTCTGTGAGATGTCCTTTCTCATTGGAAATCCCCTACCATAATGCCATATTGCAGATTTAACTACACTCCATACATAATTCTGTGTCATGCAAATTGGTAATTTGTGCCTTTCCTTTTGCTGTAACCTGTGCTTAAAATGATAGTTCCTGGCCCCCAACCAGGGCTTTCTGGTGAGCATACTATTTATCTTTTAAAACTGAAACAAGAATATTGTCCAGACTGACATTCCAGGTAGAATTAGACACTTCAAGCAGAACTCCCTTATCCTTGTCCCCTCTGTACCCCGTACAGGCTTCGATTACAGTATCAGGATACTAAATGAGATATCTAATATGGCACATGGACTCTAAATTTCAGTGACTTAACTAAGCTTATATCTTCCTCTCTTCCATGTCTTGTGCGGTTGGTAGGGAACATTCCTCCATGAGGTCAGTCACTCAGGAACTCGATCTGCAAATGGCTCTACCATCCTTTTGGTAGATACCATATGATGGTGCCATATTTACCCTTGGCTTCCAGGATTACCTAGATAGAAAAAAGAAAAAAGGTGGAAAACTCACACCCACTTCTAAATGCCTTAAGCAAAAGTGATAAAATTGCCTTTGCTTCCAACTTATTGGCCAGAATTGGCCCAACAAGGTTTACAAATTAGGTCAAGTTAAGGCAAGCCAATCTAACTATAAGGAGGCTGGGAGATGCAGGAGTGCAGGTGTACTGCTGGGTGGGCATTAAATTTCTCACATATAACCTGTAACAAGTTAGTGATCTTGTTTACCTGGCTTTTTCTACAACTCACAATTTACATTCTCAAGGACCGGAAATTTGTTCTCGCACAATGTTCAAATATTGTGCACTGACAATGAATTCATGTTAGAAAATATGTTGGCCCATAAGGAAAGAGGTAGAAGGGAAGAAAACACTTTACACACATGAGCTCATTAAATTTTTACAGAAATGTAAGGCAGTATTGCTGTCTTCATTTTACAGATAGAACATGAAGGCTCAGATTATTTAAATGAATTATCACAAAGTTGGAATTCCAACTCAGGCTGACTCTTAAGTATATGCTACATTTAAATTTTTGAAATGTCTCATTTCAAAAGGAGATATCTGAAAAGACTGAAACAGAAAGGAATGAATTTCTCATGTGAAGTTCTCATGGCTTAATTTACTCTCTAAGTAGGAGAAAGTTTGCTGTGTGTGACAGAACATTTTGGGAAGCTTTGAATCATAAAAATCAATGTGACCCTGACCAGAGTTCAAAAGCTCTAGTAGATTCCATGTTTAGTGTTCTGACAATCTGACCTTTTGATCCATCTGATAGTGAATACAGTCTCATGGGGTTTTGGAGAAGATAAAAGGAGATATGAAATATGAGGTTTGTAAAGTGCCTTGGATCATGTCTGGCACAAAGCAAACACCCCAAATTGTTGGTTCTGTGCCTGTCTGACTCCCACCTCTTCTTGGCTGAATAGACCTTTTGCTCATTCTGCAAAGCAAGTATTACTTTGAGAGACACATACAGAAATACCAGAGATGTCTGTTTGAATGGAGTATTATGATGGAATTTTAGATTTGAAGGACCTTAGTTTATCTAGAGAGACCTCTCAGTTTACAGATTTAAAAAAAAAAAAGGTCCGAAGAGGTGGCTTCGAGGTCACAAATGTGGCAATGGCAAGAGTAGTCCAACCTCCTAAGTCAGCATGTCTCCATTCTGTGAGCAGTGAGCAGGTGCTCAGTGATAAAGACCTGTCAGTGATTGATCAGTTAAGAATATTAACTTCTTTTGATTGTGTATGTCTTAGGGGCTGTTGGAGTCTCTGGGGGTGGGGAGAGAAGGAATCTCTCTGAAGTAGTTTCAACCTATTTAATTCCTATCTTTAGAAAAATATTCCTTCAGCCAGTATTTTCAATAGAATAATTGCATTGTATTCATAACCAATTCGAGCTCTTTTCAGCAACTCTTCTTTCCCATGTGAGAAGCATGGTGAGCATTTCCATTCCATCTTGAAATAATATTTTCATTTTCAACTCTAAACATAGTAACTAGGGTAAAGACTTAGTCTAAACTTAGCTTCTAATAGCCTAGGTTGTTAAATTTGTCATTACAATAATTCTTTTTTTCCTGAGTGCTAAACTATTGCAGTCAGATGAAACAGTCTTTTGTTAACAACTAAAGAAAGTTATTGCTTTTAGCCATGTAATTTCCAGAAAACAAAGGAGGCAGCACATCATATTTTACCTTTTTTTTTTCTAGATGACACAGTCACAGTGTATTGCATGAACACTTTCCAGTTAAAGGGAAAGAGAAAGGGTAGAGTTGGCAGAAATTACAGTAGGTGATGGGGTTTATAACCAGGAACTTCTATATTAATTTCCAGGGCGACTGTTACCCTTGTGAGGAGAAGGGCACGATATAATAATGTAGCAGAAAAGTAAAAGAATGTCTTTTATTTTATGTTATTTTCTGATGTACTCTACCCTCTAAATGTGAGTCCAAAGTCACAAATTATCTTCAATAATATTGCCTTATCCTACTTCCCTAAACTTGTGTACATTTAAAAAAATAATGTACAATCAGAAACATCACCATAAAGGCAGATAGTTTAGGAGAGTATCTAATTGGTACTCTTAATTTGTTGCAGGATCACATTTAAGTCATCCCATGTGAGTGATATTTTCCTTAAACTTAAATAGCGCTCATCTCTTATGATAAGAGTCTAAATCTTCTCTTGGGGACCATTCAGATGTTCAAAATATCTCTGTAGAGGTTTGGTTAACAAACTAAATTGCTGTGTGAAAGATTATATAAGGTTCTCAGGGTCTAAGACTGCTTCTGGGCTATACACTCTTTGAGATTACTTTTGAATTAATACTGAGGATGGGCATAACCTATCATAGCCCTATCTTATACTTACTTTACACTATCCTTTCCACATCAAACCCCATGCATTAAAAAGGACTCATTCTCCCATAGCTGTCCGTCCTTCCTTATGGCCTTGAGTTCCATAGTCTATCATTGTAATTATTCGCTCTCTCTTCCATCCTCTCTGATAGAGATGTGTTATCCAGATATCCTTCACTGAAAGACTTGATGGCACATGTAGGAAGGGCTGTCACCCTGCAGCCTCTGTCTCAGAAATCTGAGTTGGCCCTGACTACAAAATCACCTCATCTGAAGATGACCTCTGCCAGGGCAGCCCATTTCCATTGACTGAGCAAGGCAGCAGTATCAAAGTTACCCAGCCATTTCTACCTGCTGTGTTCACATGGGAAACCAAAGATAATTGCTCCAGAGCTCCCTAGAAGATTGACCAAACATTTTCATGTATCTGTACTTGAGGAGAATGCTTCTCTCTGCTGAATCCTGTGTCCTCCCTTTTCCTTTCACAGGTATTGATTGCTAATAAACATCTTTCACCTTAAACTTCATCTTAGAATCTACCCCTAGAGAACTTAACTTCTCATACTCCTAAAACTTCCCATACTTCTCTACCCTACGTGTCTGATTAGGCCTTACCCTAAAAAACTCAAGTTTTGCCTGCCCTCAAGTAGATCAGTGGGTCTAGAGGAAAACATAGAACCAGCTAGATTCATCTAAAATTCATGATTACCAGTTTCCAGCAAAGGGCACTCACCCCTACCAATTTATCCTCACGTGCTTCCCTAGAGTGTGTTCTCTGATTCTCCACATTGTCTGTTTCTCCTCTAGTATCAGAACGCCATCACCTTTCTCTTCACGGTTTAGTGAGAAAGATCTGGAATATCTCACTTTATAGTTTGGTGAGAAAGAAGTAATGCATTTCACAATGCCTTTATCTTCCTGCCACCAAGTGTATAAAACTAGCTACATATAGAGCCATGCTCTCTCCTTTCCCTTTGGTTAGAGCAGTGTCCCCTTCCCGATCTATGTCCTTTTGCTCTTGATCTCATGTGATCTTGCCTCAGTATTAAGGATTTTGTTTCTGGAATGTTATTCTTTCTCTGCCAGCATCAGTTTTCTCTGCTCACTTATCAGTGTAACAATACAGGTATTAGAAGCAGACTAGCATAGTGAAGAACAATTCACAGTAGATTAAAATCATCAACTCTGAACTCAGACTGCTTCACTAGACTAGGATTCACTAGATGAAGCATTTTGTCATGCCTTACTTCATCTATAAAATGAGGATGGTCATAGTAGTTACTTCATAAAGATTTTGTGAGATTTGTCAATCAGAGAATGCATTTAGAAAAGCACCTTAGCCATAGGTAATCAGAAAATAGTAGGACTAATAGTATTTGTATCTTTGATCTCAGATAATATGCAAACCAAAAAACTCTTGAAAGGTTTCTCTCTAGACCCAACTCTTTCTGTCCTCCTTCACATCAAAATTAATAAATTACTTATATTTCTACTTCCTTATGTCCCATTCTCTCCTTAGCGTTCTCTCTGATTGGGCCTCATTTCCCACCTCATCATTCTCCACCCCTTGCGGAGTCATCTCTGGGAAGTTACCAGTCCACCTCACCAAATCTAATGGCATTTTTCTGGGGCTTTACCTCTCAGCAAGTTTTGACCTAGTGGCCACAGCATGCTTCCTTCAACACTGATTTGTTTTTTTTTTTTTTTTTTTTTTCTTATTTCTCTGATACCATAACTGCCTGGTTTTCCTTTTAACTCAGATGGCACCTTTTCTGATTCCTTTGCAATCTCCTTTTCTGTTCAGACTTTACTATTGGTTTTCCTCTTGATTTAGCACTAGAATCTTCTACTTTTCCCTAATTACAGTATTTTTCCTAGGTGATCTTTTCTGTCTTAGTGTTTTAACTATCATTCTGCGGGCTATTGACTTCTCAATTAAAAAATTACCTGCCCTGGCCTGTTGCACAGTTACAAAAAGTAACCTGACCATTTACTTCCACTGGGATGGACAAAACAAACTCATCATTTTGCTCTCTGCCTAAACTTGTCTCTCCTCTAGTCTTCTCCTAGTAGCAAATGGTAATACCCTGTTACTCAAGGCCCAAACAAAAGAATCTTAATGATTTTTTTTCCTTTTTATCACACTTACATCTAATTATCAACAAATTCTATGTTTCTAAAGTATATCTCCAAATTGTCTACATCTTTCCATATCTACGACTTCCTTTCAAGATATGATCTTACTTGACTAAGAATCCTAAAAGAGCCTCCCCACTGGTCTTCCTGTTTCCACCCCTGTCACATTAAAATTGTCAAGTAAGCAATCATAAATTAAAAAAATTTTTAAGTTTAAATTCAATTAGCCAACATATAGCGCATTATTAGTTTTTTTAAATGCAAATTAAATTATGTGCCTTTCTTCCTTAAAATTCTCCAGTGACTTCCTATCCTAGTAAGAATAAAATCCAAACTTCTTACCTTCCTTCAAAATTTTCTGCCCTGTACTCCTCTTCAGGCATATTGTCATATTGATCTTTTTCTTGAATATGGAGTTTCCTTCTCACTGTATGGCCTTTGTACTTGCTTTTTTTCTCTGTGTGGAGCACCCTTCCCCAGATTTTTCCAGAGCTAACAATTGCTCATCATTTAGTTTTCAACTTAAACATGACCTGTTTAGTGATGCTTTCTCTGACCACCTATTATGATGGTTCCCCTGCTCACTGTCAATATGTATCACATTATTCTTTTTATTTCACTTCTAATGTTTATCTTCATCTGAGATAATCTTATTTTCTCATTTATTGTCTCTGTCCATGAGAATGCAGGTTTTATGCAAACAGGGTTCTTGCTTGTCTTGTCCCACCAATTTATGCCTGGTACATGCTAAGGTCTCAAAAACATTTTTCAAATCAATTTTAGTCCTTCCATGCCTTAGACCTGATTCTCATTGCAGCTCATTTCACCTTTTCCTGTCTTCACTTTTTCCTGTCTTATTTGCTTATGTCCTTTTTTCAAGATAAGGCTTTGATACTTAATTTTTTTTTTCTGGTACAATCTTAGCATTTCACGGTTCACAATCTCCTTTTTAACATGGTCATGGGTTGTTTCCATAAGCAACTCTCCTGTTTCTCTCTGGTTTTAAGGCTTTTCTTATGAAGATCCTTTTATAGGTGACATTCCAGCAAATTACCCCTTTATTTGGGAGTTGGAGGTTAAGGTAATGGTTCTCATCTTCTGGTTCCACAGAGCATTATAATGTCAAGAAGACCTCATGGGTTGCTACCAGGATGTGCAACAAGTTAGTTAATGAGAGAGGATGTTGTCTTCTTCCTCCTAGTTTTTAACTAAAACAGTGTTTATGTTTTGAGAGTCTACATATTCCTGTTTTAAAAAAGTCTTTTGTTTAGAAAGCCATCATCCAGGTGCATTCTTTTCAAAGTTCCTAGACTGAAGTATTTGCAATGTGTCCTAAAATGTCCTTATCTATTCTCAGTTTACTTCTTAGTATAATTTTACCATAGGTTTGTTTGATAATAACCTGGCCGTATGAATATTTGTTCAAAAACATTTAAATGGAATTTATCATTTGTATTTATATTCAAAGAAATCAACTGAACAAAAAAACTTTACATTTGTGACCTATTTACAGATTTCATTAACCATTAAATCAGGTCCTTGCTCCTAGTTAATTACATGTATATCATACATGTGGAGTTCAGGCTCTATCTGCTCAAGAGTTCAGGGTAAGTGGGCCAAATTTGATTCTCTAGGGAATCAGAGGACCCATATAGCAGTCTTCTCTTCTCCAAATCTTCTATTTTTAATACTCATGCTCCTTGTGTGAGTTCCTTGCCAATTCTTGCTAATTGTGAACACCCTTAGAACTTTTGTATTTACTCAGTGCCTAGTCATGGCTGTACACTTGTTTTTTTACCCTTAATACTTGGGCAGCACACTACTTTCTGCTTCTACAACTGTGATGCTGTCCAGCCACTATGGTTTTCTAAGTGAGAGATCAGCTCATCTCCTTGTGGAAAACAACCATTTTCCCTGTTAATGGGATAGGTAATTCATTTGCCCTGTATATTTCTGGCAGAAAAGATTAGCTCCTGTGGGAAAAACATGAAAGCAAGTCCTCCAGGGAAAACCAAACAGATGCTTTCCCAGTTATCATTTTAACTATTGGCTCAAGCAGACCCTCACTCATAACCTAATTGTACTGATAACAATAACTATTGTCATAACCTATTGATTCAGTGTGCCAGACAATTTGCTATGTATGTTACATACATTATTTCATTTCATTCTCAAACAACTCTCTGAGGACATTACATTATTATCAACCTTGTTTTGCACATTAAGATCATAAACAGGGTTAAGTGACTTGGCCCTGTTCATGCAATTGGTGAAATTAGAGCCAGGATTCTAATACAGATGGTGGCTCCACAGTCCACACACTTCTCAAAAATTCTCTCTTGGAGTGCATTCCTTTTGACAATGTCTTGGACCTTCCCTTCCTGCAGGTCTATGGCTCATATATTTTCAAGTGTTACATTTAAAATCTTTCCTGTATGTTTATTGTGGGTCAAGATTTCTTTGTAAACAGAGAATCTAGATGATACTTACAGGACAGTGGTGCTAAGAATGATGGAGAATGTTGGTTTTTTGGATCACAGTTAACCACAGGAAATATTTATTGACCACATGCCAAGCATTGTGCTAAGTACACACAAATTTGCACAGATTCTTCCAACAATACTGATAAATAAATGCTGCTATATTCATTTTAAAAATTAGGAAATTAAGCCTAGAGGGGCTAAGTGACTTATTCAAGCTCACAGAGGTAGTAGGTACAAATGAAACTTTACATATGTCTCTTCATATCCCAAGTTCATATTATTTCCACTATATTAGATGGGTATCTGGACAAGACAGCATTGAAGAAATACTAGAAATTATGGAAAATCCAGGAGATGGAATCTGGAAATAGCTAAACTAATAATAATGTCAGTAGCATCCAAAGATATTGTGGGGAGAAGAACAGCTATCTGCTGCTTTTCTGGGAAAGCTGACAGTCCTTACTTTGTTCCCTGATATCCAGCTGGGTAGTGATGATTAGTAACGATACCTTACCATATCTGTTTGTTGTGTATTTTTGTTTCACTTATTATTTCCCTAATATAATGAATCTTACTGAATCCTCTTAAAGATGTTTACAAAATAAGAAATCTATCCCTCAGTTCACTAAACATGCTAGGCTCAGTTGCAGGATTTTCACAGGATACAAAGCATGGCACAGAAATAAATGGAAGTGCTTTGGAGCCAGGAGTATCCAAAGTTAAAATTCTGCTTCTTTATGTGTAACCCAAGGCAGGATACTTAATGCCTTAGAGTCTCAATTTTCCCATTTGTAAAATAAGATATCTATCACATTCCTGTGGTGATTAAGTGAGGTAGCTCAGCATGGCACTTAGAATACAGAAGGAATAGATTAAATGCTTTTCATTTCATTTCCTTCTTTTTACGGAGAATACAATAAAGAAAATAAGACAACTCAAAAAAAGTCGTTGTAATAGTTTATAAGGAAAGTAAAAATATCATGCTCACTTTTCTATGGACTGAGGTAGTATACAGATAAATGGAAAAAAAACTGGAATTTAAAAACTTGGAAGAAAAAAAATGAATTGTGGAATACTCATACAATGGAATACTACTAAGCAATAAAAAGGAACACACTATTGTTACACCCAATAATAAAATAGAATATCAGAAATATTATGCTGAGTGGAAAAAGATAGGCATAACAGAGTTCATAGTGTATGATTCTCTTTATATGAAGTTTTGGAATAGGTAAAGTTACTGTGATGGAAGCCCTAACAGTGACTGCGTCTAAGTCAGAAGAACTTGCTAGAAAGGGGCACGAGGGAATTTTCTGGTGTGGTAGAAACATTTTATACCTCAGTTGGGGTTATGGTTGCCTGAGGCAAAACTCCCTAATCTGAATACCTAGAATCCATACATTTTCTATGTGTAATTATAATACTTTTTAAAAGTGTACAGGTCTATGAAGATTTTTAAAGGAAAAGAATTGTAAGCCTAGTTGAGAAGGTTAGGAAAGTCTCATTTGAAGCATTCATGTAGGAACTAGAATGATTGAGGGTTAAACAGAAGTGGTGGAGTGAGCATTTCAGGTAAGAGGAAAAGACTGGGAACTTTGAGGAGGAAGAGTAGCAGGGAGGAAGTGCTGGGGGATATTGTTGAGGTGGTTCTAGGGGCCAGGTTTTAAAAGGCCTTACATACCAGTCAGAGGTTTTACTTAATTTGTTAGGTCTAGGAGGGACCACAGAAAGGTTTCTGTAGAAGACTGGAATGCCTAAAGCAGTGCTTTAGAAAGAATATTCTGGCAACTACCTGCCTATTAAATTGAAGGCAGAGAAAACAGATACTATGATACTTGGAGACAGGTGGAAGAAAGACTGTATAGAGGAACTTCTATCATGCTATTTAGGAAGGAATAAAGTGCTTCTCATGGTATACAAGTCTTTTTTCTTTTTTTTCTCTTTCTTTTTTGGTAGGTAAAGCTATCAACTCTTTCCTTTGTATTTTTTTTATTTCCTTTATGGTATTTACCCCATTCCAATTTGTGAGATAGCAAGTATGCCCATGGCTCTAGCTGGTTCATTCAACAGTACTGACACCTGTCTGTTTTTGAAATTGAAAAAGAAAAAATAACTTTTCGAACATATGGTAATACAGAGGTGTTACTAGAAGTCCAGCTGGGTGACTGTCAAGAGATCTCATAAGGTAGTATTTTTTCCCAATAAAGTTGCTGTACATCAGAGTTTGGGCAATACGTACTTATATACAATTGAAAAAACTGAGTTTATAAGAAGTGATCGGATTTGAGTATCCTGACTCATGCTAACTAATTTTACAGGAAATTGATGTATAAAGGATACCATTTTAATTAACAAGAAAAATACAGCTGAGAATACAACCCAGAGAGGTAACTATTGACTAAGTAGGAGGAAGGGATAGAGAACTTTTGGGATTCTCCTAGGTAATGAAAGCCCACTATGGAAACTGAAGGTGCCATTCTCCTTATAGCTAATTGCACAAATTTTTAATTTATTACTCCCCCACCTCCCCATTCCTGAAGAGTTTAGGTCGATCTCAAAGTTTTAATAAGAAACCAGTGGTATAGAAATAAGCATTGTGCCAAATCCATTCTAGACTGCCATCTTTGGTGGCAGCCATATCCAGCATGTAAAGATAGTAATTTTAGGATTATTTTCTAATGTCCTGTGCCAGTGATGTGGGCAGTGAGAGCAGAAGCTTTCTCCCATAAGCCAGCAGCAACAGTACTGTCTCAGTACTGTCTTGATTAGTTTTGCTGTTTTTTTTTTTTTTTTAAATGTCATCTCTGCTTACAGAGATACCACTCACCTATGTAGCTATCTGTCTGTATGTAGATATGCCTCTGGATGTAGGAGATAGTGAAATGTAAGTAAGTAAAGAAAGGGCTAAAGAATTTCTCTGTAGGTTAGCCAGGGTGGCTCAGTTGGTTAAGTGTCTGGCTCGTGGTTTTGGCTCAGGTCATGATCTCAGGATCCTGGGATCAAGCCCCTTTTCAGGCTCCATGCTCAGCATGGAGTCTCCTGGAGACTTTGTTTCCTTCTCCCCCTGCCCTTCTCCCCCTTTTCTCTCTCTCAAATGAATATATAAATCTTTAAAAAAAAGAATTTCTCCATGCAATATGTATTGCATGGAGCACTGAGTGTTATACATAAACAATAAATCTTGGAACACTGCATCAAAAACTAATGATGTAACATAACACAATAAAAAAACATTCTCTGTAATACTTAGATTACCTTTTTACCTACAAAGAAATCAGAAATGTGTTCAGTTTTAGAGCTTGAATAAACTTTACAAATCATCTCTTGTAATTCTTACCACAGTTGCTAGAAAGTGAGTTTTACCTGGGTAAGGGACCATATCATATCTTTATCTTCCCCCTTGCCCAATGGAGTGCTGAGCATTAGCACATGCTCAATAAATGTATTTTGAGTGAATGAACCATCTGATTCCTCCATGGAAAGTAGCTGGCAAAATATCTTGCCGGGCCAGGTCTAATCCTTCCAAAATTGAGTAGATTTCATTAACTGATCAATTTAATGTTCCCTTTTCAGCATATCTAATATATGACCTTGGAGTTCTTCTCAATACAAAATCACCTGAAGGTGGCATGAACACAAAATAATTTGCCATTTCTGAAATCCACCATTATTCCATCAAGATGAGAATATTGAGATTTAAAATGTTAATTAAGATACTTAAAATGTTCCTATGTGGTGGTGGTGTGTCAATATGAAAATTTTCATGAGGCAAGCATTAAAGCATTAAAGGGAAATCTCATTAATTCAAAACACTGAATTGTTTATCCTTGGACTAGTAATAGGAAAGTTTATTATAGTAACAGCCATAAAATTTTTTTTGCTAATTTAAATATCTAAACCAACATGTCAAAGAAAACAGTATTTTCAAGTGTTCTTACAATTTTTACCACATTTATAATTACCCTTCTCTGGGAACTGACAGTATTTTCATGATAACCATGCTTGTTCAATGTGGCCTTGACTATTGATTGATTGGAGAGGGGATAGACACTTGAGGTATGTTGAGGCAGTTATTGAGGATCTTGGAAGGGTGATCTCTGAAAAAAGGTCGGAAGTTGTATAGTAGAAGGAAAGCCCTTAAAACATCCTAGTGGATTCTCTGGTGGTGTCTATTTCTCTCCTTTCCCTGAAACTTAGTTACTTAGTTATTATTATTTTTCTCTGAATTACATGGTATCATTAATAATTCATTTTCCTCCATAAACTTCCTTGAATAATTTCATTACTTATTTCTCTCAAACCACATAAAAACTAAATCATACACCTAAAAACCTGTTAGCTTTTATCTCCTCCATTTTGTGTTTCTAATCATTTACCTTTTTTTTTTTTTAAGACTTTATTTTAGAGTGCGTGTGTCCAAGCAGGAGGTGGGGCAGAGGGAGAGGGAGAGAATCTCAAGCAGACTCTCCACTGAGCATGACCCAGGGCTCATCCCACAACTCTGAGATCATGACTTGAGCCAAAATTAAGAATCAGATGACTAAACTGAGCCATGTAGGCACCCCATCATCCACCTCACTTCTTAATGTGGACTTTCCTGGATACAATCTCTGGGCCTGTTTCATATCTGAACCCACTTCCTTGGTAGTACCATCCAATCTTGTGGTCTTATGTATCATTTAATTCCAAAATTAAATATATACTCCAGGACTCTTCTCTAATCTCCAGACTCAGAAATCAAAATCCCAGTTCATCCACTCAGATGTCCAACAGCTATGTCAAGTCTAAAACCAACTCTTAGCCTAGTCTCCAGTCCTTCCAGTCCAGTTAGTAGTAATTCTATCTACTTGGTATCATCCTTGATGCCACTCCTTCAGCCCCACATCTAGTATGTCAAATTCTTTATACTTACCTTCAAAATATGCCCCAGATCTGATGACTTCTCTCAAACTTCTCTTCTTTTACTCTTAGTCCATTCTACCATCTTCTCTTGATTTTTTTTTTCCCAGTTGTCTTTCCATCCTTATTTCTGTTCAGGCTATTCTTCACAAAGCAAAGATGATGGCCTATTAAAAATGAAGTAACATGTGAGAGATGAAAGTCAAAGTTCTCACAATGTTGTTTCCATATCATTACATGGCCTACATTACCTCTGGGACTTTATCCTCTACCTAAATCTCTTTGTACCTTTCTTCTAGATTTGCTAGCTTTGCTCCTGAACTTGGCCTGGCATTCTTCCACTCAAAAAAGCTGTCATTATTGTCTCCTCTGCCTGGAATACTCTTTCTCTAGATGAACAGTTTGTTCCCTTCTTGGTGAAGCCTTTAGTGACCATCCTTTTTACATTGTAACCTTCCCCTATACCTCTGGGATTCCCTATACCACTTTCTTGATTCTCCATAGCATTAACTTTCTTCTAACATATATTTTAGGTATTATCTGTCTTCCTACTAGAACTAAAGTTCCACAGGGGCAGGGATTTTGTCTATTTTTTTTTCACTGTTATATCTCAATTGCCTGTGACTGAATCACTTGCTCAGGTATTCTGTTGTCAAAAGCTAAGGGGCACCTGGGTGGCTCAGTCGTTAGGCGTCTGCCTTCGGTCCAGGTCAGATCCCAGGGTCCTGGGATCGAGCCCCACATCGGGCTCTCTGCTCTGCAGGAAGTCTGCTTCTCCCGCTACCATTCCCTCTGCTTGTGTTCCCTCTCTCACTGTGTTTCTCTCTGTCAAATAAATAAAATCTTAAAAAAAAAAAAAAAAAAAAGCTAAGAACTTTCTCCTCTTGATCCCATTATATTAGCAATGCTGCAGATAATTGGAGATAAGGTTTTCTTTTCTTTTCTAAAGTATTTTTATTTATTTTTCAGAGACAGAGAGCACAAGTAGGGGGAGCAGCAGGTAGAGGGAGAAGCAGGATCCCCGCTGAGCAAGGAGCCTGATGTGGGACTGGATCACAGGACTCTGGGATCATGAGCAGAGCTGAAGACAGACATTTAACTGACTGGGCCACCCAGGAATCTGGAGATCAGATTTTCTATAAAGAATCTGATAGCTCAAAATACTGTGGGAAACAGTATGGAAGTTCCTCAAAATATTAAAAATAAAAATACCTCATGTTCCAGTAATTTTACTATTGAATGTTTAACACCCCCCCAAAAAATAATGCAAAAAGATAGCACTCTGTGTTTATTGAAGCATTATTTATATTAGCCAAGATCTGGAAGCAACCCAAATGTTCATTGATAGATGAATGAATAAGGAAGATGTGGGGTGTGTGTGTGTGTGTGTGTGTGTTTGTACAATGAAGTACTAGCCATGAAAAAGAAGGACATCTTGCCATTTGCAATGACATGGATGGCTGTAGAGGGTATTGTGCTAAGTTAAATAAGTTAGAAAAAGACAAACACCATATGATTTCACTTATATATTGAATATTAAAAACAAATAGAATAAAAACTGGTGGTAACTGGAGGGAAGGTGAGTGGATTGGTGGGGAATGGGTGAAATAGATAAAGGAGATTAAGAGAAACTTCCAGTTATAAAATAAATACATCATGGAGATGAAAAGTACAACATCAGGAATATAGTTAATACACAGCATTGTATGTGTAGAAGTAGAATTTTTTAACCAAGATGTTGTATATCTGAAGCAAGTATAACATGTCACTTATACTTCAATAATGTGTTTAAAGATTTTATTTATTTATTAGAGAAAGCATGAGCGGGGAGGGGAGGGTCCGAGGGAGAAGCAGTCTCCTCTTTGAGCATGGAGCCTGACTCTAGACTAGATCCCAGGATCATGACCTGAGCCGAAGGCAGACAGTTAACCAGTTGAGCCTCCAGGTGCTCTATACTTCAATAATTAAAAAAAAAAATACTTTCATGGCTCAGTTTTATCTAAGTAGCCCACCCTGAAATTGTCTCAATTTAGCCTAGTTGGGTAAGTTTATTTTACTGTTAAGAACCACTGGATATGAGTAGAGCAGGGACTTTGGACAGACCTGGGTTCTTACTCTGTTTCTGCTTCAACTTATTAGCCATCAACTTGTTATTCAGCCTGTCCAAGATTCAGATTTCCATTCTATAAAATAGGGTTAGAACTACACTACACACTTTTTGGTTATTTGAAGTTTAGGGATTATTTTTAAGGTCTTTCATATTGCTTGTACACATAATAGATGTTCATAAGTAAGGCAAATTATGACAGCATTAGTAGTAGTAGTAGAATTTTATTTCCTAGTGATACATCAGAGTTAAAAACACATGTGTGTCCTAAGGTTGTAGTGTTTGAATTAGGACCCAGCAGGAGTAAAGGGACCCTTGGATCTCAAATGACCAAGGGTATTTTCTGGGCCAATCTAACTTGATTCAAATCTTACATTTACTATTTCCTAGACAAGTATTTTTGGGCAAATTATTCTGAGCTTCAGTTTAAAATAATAGGCACCTGCCTCACTGAATTTTTATGAGAATAAAATGAACTACGGTGAATAAAATATTTAGAATGGTGCCTGGCATATAGTAAGCATTCAGTAGGCATTCACTATTCTTATCAGTAATAGAATGCCAGAGATCACATCAGTTTTGCACCTGATAGTGAAACTGCCTTACAGCCCACCATAGGTCCTTAAAATTAGTCAAACTTTATTAATCCTGGTACTTATAAGTAGCCAATGTTTATAGTCAAATATGTATTCTTTTTCCCTATTAAAATATACTCTAAATATATATATTCTAGAGCATACACTGGGTTGCAGCTTGGTGGACCTACTAGTAAATGACTTGCTTTTTCCTTACCAGCTTCATGGAGCCCATGACTTAAATTACATCTCTAGAAGAATTATTACAGATAACTTGTTAGGGGTCTTTGGGGTTACTTGAGAATAGTACATTCATGAAATGTTAAGTATGCTCATGCCACAGATTCACTGTGTTGTACTTCTAGATAATGGCTATCCCTCACTACCACTTAGTGTGACCTGAGACATATGTGATAACTGTTTTTTGAGTTTTTTCTCCCTTTACTTTTACCCTTACCAGTCCACTAGAAATAATCTATTTTGAAAAAATGAGGAACAACAGGCATGGAATAAATTAGCATAAATAAAGGAAACCAAAACGTGATGAGTGTTAATAAGGCCTCAGTTGGATTGACAGTAGATGAAGCAACATCCAGAATGTGAAAGCATTGAGCTAGGGAATCTCTCCTGTTTCTCAGAAATGAAGGCAGCTCATGTCAGACATTTACTGGCAGTAGATACTTTCTTGCAGGAAAAAAGTATCAGATGTAGCTAGCATCTTCACACTTGTACTATTTCCTTATGAAAAAAATCCATAGCTCTCTTAAGAAATAAAATTAATATTAAATATTCCATTGGCTGAATCCCATGCAGACACTAATGGGAATCTGAAAAGAGCCCTGCTTTTGGAAAGCAATCTTGAGTGATTTTTTTCTTTTCATAATATTAAAAAAAATAGGATCTGATTCTTATCTCTTTCTCATCTATGAAACTATCCTTAATTCTTTGAATATGAATTACATATTTAGATAACTTGTGAAAAATTGGGCAACATAGCTCTGTTTTCCTAAAAACCTCCCTTTCAAGCTGAATAGGCAACCATAATGTAAATGAAAGCAAGCATCAACATCAAATATGAACAGCAATGTAATGGTATTGTCTGCAAATTCATCTCTAATTTCTTCTAGTCTACAACTCAGCCTTAGTATTTGAAGTTCCTTTCTTATATTTATTTCATTAATATTATTTAGCATCAGTAATTATTCATTATAATCAATTAATAATTAAAAATAAAGAAGAAACCAAACAGCACTGATTCTCTTTCAGCTTGTTATCATTATGATAACCCCATCTTTTATGCTGTACTTCTGCCTAGCCAGAGATTCTGATTTTTCTTCCTCTGATCCTCTGATGGCTTTAGTTCTTCCGAACAAGTCAACAAATATCTCTACTGCAGTTTATATTTTCTCTGATGGACTATTTTTCTAGTTGATCAAATATTCATTTGAATTATCCTTGTTATCCTGAGTTACAGTTAGCTATATTCAATGTCATCTCCTTTTTGTATGGATATACTTTTAATAGTTTTATTGAAGTCACTGGTATAAAATAAATATTTGTGTTCTAAGACTGTTTCCTTCCAAAGAGATTCATAGAATAATCCTTTATACACAGTCATCCATTTATGTAACACTAGCATTTCACCATCAAAACCAAGTTAACCAACCTTCATTAAATGCCTCATAAATGGATCAGCTTGCTAATGTGCTGTTAAACTTGTAGTATGTTCCAGTAGGAAAAACTTTTTATCACACTAGATAATTAGCTATGCTATTATAATAAATTTAGAATACCCCAAAATTCAAATCACATAAGTACACTCAATATATATTGTTTGAGAAACAGCCAACAGCATGAGTTAGGCTGAAGGTGAGTCCTTTTTGGGAGTGCTGAGCATTAAGGCTGATTTAAAACATTTGCTATCTTAGAAGTGAAGGAATCATCTTATTCTGCATTGCCATTAAAGAGCAGAATTAATACCAAGTAGTGACAGACACATCTCAGTAGAATTATTTCATTATCCCTTGACTTGTTTCATGAAGAATTTCAAAAGATATGAGTATAGATTTCTAAGAATATAAGGGGTAGTAAGCAAGAATGATGCTGAGTTCCTTATCAATCCAAATATCCAAAAAGTGACATGAAGATTACTTTCTGAGGCTCTTAGAAAAAGAAATTAACCTCTGAATGGAGATTTTACTAACTGGCCTACACGTTTCATTCTAACCCTGGTAATCCATGGTTCTATAAAGTATGTCAATTACTTTTCTTCAATTCCTTCCATTTATTCTTCAACCTTTAACTATCTATGCTCCTTACTAGCCTATTTTTCTTATTAAGGTTACTATGTTAAATTGCATTAATGGTTCTGATTTTCACCCATCCTGTATCTACAGTCTTTGCAATTATGATTTTGTAAGTCCTACCACTAAAGAGAAACATCTTTCTGCCTTTTCACTTGAGTTTGGCAATGTGGCTTGCCTTTGGCTGATAAGATATTAGGAGGCATGATGTGGCAATAAAAATCTTAATAATTTCTCTATTATTGGGTTTACCTACTTATGCCCTTATATTTTCGTGAGAATGGCATTCCTGGGCTAGCCTAAGTTCTCAAGAGGAGGAAATGCATATAGAGTAGGACAGAAACATCCTCACTGATCCCAACTTGATCAGCTGATACACGACAAAGCTGGATTTCCTAAAATTGTGTTGTTTAAGCTGCTGAAATCTTTTTTTTTTTTGAAGATTTATTTGTTTTCATTTTTTAATTTTATTGACATATAATGTATTATTTGCCCCAGGGTACAATTGTCAGGCTTACACATTTCACAGCATTTGCCATTAAGCTGCTGAAATCTTGCACAATTCATTACACAGCTTTTTTGAACTGGTACTGATTCAAAGATTGGTACCTAAAATGGGGTGCTGGCGTAGTAAATACTTAAAATTTGTGGCATGAGTCTTGGGACTGGCAAGTCAATGATAAGCAATTAGAAGAGGCTGGATAAAGGACAGCCTACACTATGTAGTGATGAAATTAGTAAAATTGTCTTTTATAATAACTATGAAGATGGAAAATGTACTTTTCCCCTTATATTTGATACAGAACTTTAAGAAAGACCTGAGCTTAGGAAAGTACTGAGCAGATTGTAAGCAAAATTTAGAAGGAATATAAGGTCCCATGACCTATTGGGCTGGGAAATAAATATCTCCAACCTCTCCAGGCAACAAAAGAATCTTTAGTTCTGATAAATCCTGAGGGTAAAGATAAGATCTGACATAAACAAGGCCTCCAAATAAAGACCAACTAAAGGTTATAATTATAGGTCTACAGTCAGATTATAAATCTTTCATAAGACATCTGAAAAATTTAGGTTAATAGTACCTTTTAGACTCTCTTATTTGGACTAAAGAAGGTTAAAGCTGTGACTCCACAACAGTCTATGTACCCTAAGTACATAATTAAGTCTTAGTTTTTTTGTCTTACATGGTAGCCACTAGCCACATGTGGCTATTAAAATTAAAATTAATTATAATTAAATATTTGCTTCATTCATCCTAGTTATGTTTTAATGACTCAATGGCCATGCATGGCTAGTGGTTACTTTATTGGATAGTACAGATAAAGTTTTATTTGTCACTTTGTGTGCTATTGGACAGTTCTAGTAGAGCTTCCTAATAAAAAGTCACTAAATATTTCAGAGAACTCAATTACCATTTTGTTATCATTCTGGACTAAAAGATACTGAGACTATTCACAATGTAAGAGGACCATTGGACCCCCAAATTTCTTCAGGCAGCATGTTGTTCAGCCACAAGAAATGCCCCACCTTTTTTTTTTTTTTAATTAATTTTTATTAACATATAATGTATTATTTGCCCCAGGGTACATGTCTGTGAATCTTCGGGCTTACACATTTCACAGCACTTAATAGCACATACCCTCCCCATTGAAGAAATGCCCCATCTTAAAATGATCTCCTTATTAGTAGCCAGGGTGGTGTGGTGGAAAAGAATGTTTCAGAAGTCAGAGCCTTGAACAATGAGCCATGGAAAACAATGTACTGGGAGTCACTCACAAATAGTAGAAGAGTGCCTAATGAAGAAACATTCCCTGCCCTAAGAATAGGAGAACCAGCAACTTTTTTGCAAATTGTGGTGCTCAAATGGCTATTTTCTTCTCTCTCTCTCTCTCTTTCTCTCTCAATAGAAAGTATTTATTACTCTTATCTTGCTCTTGTTTCACCATTGCATGTTGGTTTTCAGAGGGTAAATAACATCTTTTCAGATAATGTCTTCAGATCAAAGGAACTCACATATGAACCTGATGGTAGGTTCGGTGAATGATTGGTTGGAAATTTTGTTGTTCTTGAGATAGTGCTTAGCATATTTTGTTTGTGAGAGGAATGTTAATAATTGTGGCTGGGAAGGCAGACTATATTAGGTTGTTTTATTGGCTCTAATGCTACACCCTTCCTTGTATCCAAGTCTTCACTCTGTAACTTTGGAGTTCCATAACGAAGGAAGCAGAGAATATTTCCTCTTCCTTTAACTTTGGATTCAGCCACGTTGGATTCAGCCATGTTGCTTTCACCAGTGGAATGTTATGGAGTTTAATAAGACCAAATGCTTGACAGTGCTTGTACAATTGGGTTTATCTTCTTGACCTCTGTTATTGCCATAAAAATGTTTCTGGACTAACCTGATTGTTCCAGGAAGAGGATAAGCAGATATGGATGCCTCCAGCTGATAGCAGATTAGATCAGTAGATCTTACAGCAACATGCAGGTCAGTGAGACTCGATTATTGTTTTAAGCAACTGATTTGGGGGTAGTTTGTCATACTGCGTTTGTGTGTCAGTTGCAAATGGATAGAGTCACCAATGACCTCTTGTCTATTAAACTCAGTAAGCACTTAACCTTTATCTAAATCTCTCTGCAGCATTTGTTACTTTTGACTATGCCATCTTCTTGTTACATGATTTCCATGATCCACTTGTTTTCCACCTGCTTAACTTTATGGTTGCTTTTTCTCAGCTTTTCTTTGTGAGACTTCTTTCTCTGCTTGTTTTTAAATTCAGGTTCTATACAACTTGAACCTTTAAGTCTTTTCATTCTATGTGCTATGTTTAGTGATGCATCTTTATCCTTGACTTAATTGTTTTCTAACAACTTATAATGCCTAGATCTCTGTTCTACCAGAATTTTACTATGCTCTAGAATACTTAACCATTGATGGGCTGCTCAACATGTATGCCTCACTGGATTTGTCTAAACAAATTCCTTATAATTTTTAAATATGTACCACTTCCTATATTTCTTAGCTTAGTGTATAGCAGTATCACATAACTAGTTGCTCAGGCTGGGAATATAGGTGATCTGAATCTTCTTTCTCCCTCACTTTCCACATTTAAATAATTGAAAAATTCTATTAATTCTACCCCTTGATATATTTATTTGTATACACGTCACATTATAGAGTTGACATATTTTAGGTCTTTTATCTCTTGCTTAGGTTTCCAATTTTGTATTTATTCAAGCCATTGTTCTCCCTGCTATCAAGCAGATATCTTACATTAAGTTTCTTGGGTGGCAAATAAGAGAAACCATCTCTGGGTAACTAAAGTTAAAAGGTGATATATTGGAAAGATATGTAGACATTTAAAGACAGAAGATTATTTTAAAGAATCAAGCTTAGACAAACACATTTCTATCAGTAGGAATTACTCCATAGGTTTGCCTAAACACACTTGCTAGAAATGAAAAACAATGAAATTTTTCCTTTGATTGGCTGAGCTTAGGTGTTTCTTTCCTTCAGAGTGATTGTCATAGAAGAGTGAAAGAAAGGATGTGAAAATTGGAGTCTCCAATGGTTATCACTTTCTGAGGTCAAAAGAGCTAGAAGTATGATTGTACTAAAACTGTACACAATGAGATAGTGGTCATTTCCAAGAGGAAGTTGGAGTATCATTAGGAAGGAGAAATGGATGCTGGGTGCTCTTAAATAGATAAATGATTATTATCTTTTTATAAACATTTTTCTTACATTACTGAAAGTTTTTAGTATCTCCTTATGTCCCCTAAGTCTCATATTCCCTACCATGACAAGTGTACATTTTCCTGAGCATTTCTCATTTCCTCAACCTCATAGAACTATTTATCATCCTTAACCTCATAGAAAATTATCGTCAAAATCATCAGAATAGTCAGATTCTAGTAAGTTGTATTTTATCTGGTTTTGGGTACCATAGCTCATGCTGCCTCTCAGATCTGGTCCAAGCTATCCTTAGCTAAATATGTCTGGTCATTCAAAACTCATTTAAAATTTATCTCTTTATAAGTGATGTAATGTGTGTCTCCCATGAGCTCTTATAGGCCTTTATGGTTGCGTCCAGATAGTAGGCCTTCATTAAATTTGTGAAAAGTTCAAAAATATGTTCCTTATTTCATTGATTATTTGAAAGTACCATTAAAATGGTAGTAACATTAACCACATGGCAAAGATGCAAGATAGAAAGGCTTTGAATTAATGAAATCCACCCACTCTGGCCTCATAAATCATACTGCAACATCGTGTTCCAGGTTCCACAGGTGCAATGCTTACATTTAATTGCACTGATCAAACTCTCCTTATGCTAAATTCCTGTATATATCATCCTCTGGGTAGGATCAACTGAGCAGTTTCAAATCCATTTGTTTCAAAATCCCAGGAGGACTCTCTGTTCTTGTGTGACTTTGTGTTACTTCCTGATGACTCACGGAGTATAAGAGCAATGAAAGTAGATGCTGCGTAAATAGATTCTCCTGGGGAGAAAATTCCTCTTTAAATCAATTTAATTTTCCAAGTTTTTTGAAATGTGAGCTAACATGTTGCATCTTTCTTTTAAGAAGCTCAAACCTCTTTGCAAATATTTGGTCCTTTATTCTTAAAGAATTCTTAAAGCTTAACGTGACCGATTTCAGCTTCCAGGTTTCCCAATTCTCTGTAGTTTGGCAGGCATATGAAAAACTAGAATCTGTCCTGCTTTCATAGACAGATCAGTTGTATATCAGGAAAACAATAAAAATGGATACCAATAAGAGCATTCTTTTGCTACAGAACTGAATTTTTTCCCCCAATACTACCTTATTCTATCAACATGACATAAATGGATAAATAAAATGGCTGGGGACACAGAGGCATAAGAAAAAAAATATTTTGTTTAGTCAGGTCTCCAGATTTATTCTCTTGCTTATAACCTCCAAAACATGTTGCTGTCCCACCTATATTTAAAATATTGGTTCATGATCATTTGAATATCACAATGGGTGTATTGGCAAATTCCTCTCAATTTTCCTCTGGCTAGTATGCTTTGGAATAAGAATGACCCCCAACTGACTGATACTACCTTTTGAATACACATTATAATGAATCAGTTTACACAGACGAACATTGGCTTCCCTTACTGATTTGGCTTTCTGAATCCTACCAAATAAAGGTTGGAATTCATTAGCTTTGACTCTCTGTGTCTTCTACCGTCAGATCCCCTAAGCATTTTCTGTGCTCTAACTAAGCACTTTCCAATGTATAATTGAATATTAGTCTTTTAAAATATTCTGGGAAAGAAGTGAATTTCACGGTAAAATAAGTTTATAACTGTATACTGTATTACCCTCTTAAGAATGTACAATGCAAATTAGCCTATTAAAAGCCCTGAGAAGTCATTGTTTGTTCGTTCGTTCATTCATTCATTCATTCATTCATCATTCAAGGAGAGGAGGGGCAGAGAGGGAATCTTAAGCAGGTTCCATACCCAGCATGGAGCCTGAGGCAAGGCTGGATCTCACAACCCTGAGATCATGACCTGAGCTGAAATCAAGAGTGGGAATCTAACTGACTGAACCTCCAAGGTGCCCCAGAAGTCTTTTAATAAAGAAATTGGTTTGATTTTGTTTAACCCATTGTTTTCCAAACTTAGGTAATCATAGATTCCCCCTTTCACAACCTCCTTACCTTCCTAAGGAGAGATTGTATTCCATGAAATGTGTTCTGGAAAGCTTTGTTTTAGCCATGCTGAATTGTGGTGCAGCAGTTCCTATGCTCATCCATTCTCTCATCCAGAATATCTTATCCCCTGTTTTCAAATATCTTTCAAAGCTGAATCTATGTGCCATCCATTCTCTTTCACAATCTTCACAGGCATAAGTGTGGCTCCCACTTGTGAACTCACTTTGCTTTCTGTGTATATCCCTTTTAAGGTACTGCTTATTTTCTTGTTGAAGAGTAATGAAAACCAGTTTAATTACTTTCAGTGGACTTTATGGTCCTTGCAGACAGAACCCAGTTTAATCAGTGGTCTATTATCTGAAGTATAGATGCTATATCCATCTATAGATGATATTCCAGATGTTCTATAGATCTTATTCTAGAACACAAATGCTGTTGAGCAAATAGGATAACAAGTGAACATGTCCATGAATGGTTAACTCTATGCATCATTAGTAAAATGTCATTTTTAGTGTGGCTAGATCCAACTCTGTAAAATTTTTGTTGATATACAAAATGACTAAATATATAATTTAATGACTCATGCTCAATTGACAGTTTAACTTACACGGGGATCAGCTATCAATTAGCAGATTTGGCCCTCCACTTTAGTCCTAATGCCATTGTATGTCCTTTTCATGAACATAAATCTTTAAGAGCTAACACCTTCCCTGGTTTTTAGTGGTTTCCTACATAAGGATCCTCTTACTTCAGTCTTTGTTTTCAATAGAAAATGTCTGTTTCAGGAAAATGTGTCCTCATCAAATGAATGCACTGTCTATTCTTGCCTTCATGATGCTTTCCAAGCTATACTCTTTCCTTGAATGATTTTTATTCTCCTAATCCCTACCCATACCATTTCTCAAAGCCTCATTCCAATCACATGTTCAAAATGAAGCCTTGATCACTTCAGTCTTATCTCCTCTGACACATAGAATAACAAACATATCTTGTATTATTTTGTTCTGCATTTTCCTACCAGACCTCAAACATCTTGAGGGTGGGAACATTTTGTTTGCCCTTTTTGTTGCTTCAGAGAAGAACAATAATTTTAAGAGCTAGCATTTAGTGATCACTTACTATGTCTCAATCACTGTTCATGACACTTTGCACAAATTGATTTAGTAAATTCTCACTAATCTGAGGCAACAAAAAGTTATATACCTTGTCCAAAGTAACACAACCTGTTTGCAATTTAAATCCAAGTACTATGTCTTTGGAACTCACATGCTTAACCACCAATTGGTTACTTGAAATGGGTGATTTCCAGTTTCCTAGACATTATAAATTATGTGCATTCATACACATATCTGTTGCAGGAATTACATTGAGAAATGTGCTTCCATACATTATTTTTAAAAATCCTCCAAGAGGAGAACTTTTTAATTGGAGAAAGTTAAAAAGACATACCAAAGAGAAAATTGAAACCCAAGAGTTACAATTTTTTAGTTCTATGAAATAAGTCCATATCCAAGCCCAGATGTATGAGGTACAAAATGCAAAGGTATAACCACACAAAAAACAATAATTGAAATAAATAAAACTCTTTTTATATACTCTCAGAAAAACTCACTAAACTTTGATAACTTAGGGAAAATAGCAGGAATTTCATAACCCCAGAGAAAGTACTGTGTTTTAAAGACTGTAAGAGGAAATTGTCTAGTTTGCAAACAGTCATGCCAGCTATATTAATCATTGCAAATTTTGTCTCAGATTTTTAAGCAGAAGCTTTATTGTAGAATGAAAGAATGTGTTAATGAAGGAGCTGGTGAGGGTTCATTCTACATTTGCAGGGATGATTTGACAAGGCTTCTAGATTCAGTACTGAATCTAGTACTGAATTGCTGACCTCTCAGGTGGATTTGGTAGACACCTGAAGCATAAATAGATTTCAGAAATTTAAAGATTTTGTTTATTTGACAGATCACAAGTAGGCAGAGAGGCAGGCAGAGAGAGGGGGAAGCAGGCTTCCTGCTGAGCAGAGAGTCTGATGCAGGGCTTGATCCCAGGACCCTGAGATCATGACCTGAGCTGAAGGCAGAGGCTTTAACACACAGAGTCACCCAGGTACCCCTAGATTTCAGAAGTTTAATTCTGTTAATCACAGCACTGTTCATGGCAGAGTTTGGTAAATATTGAAAGATTAGTAATGAATAAAAATAAGACTAGGCATTGGTTAGACAAATGCATATGTAAAGTGTTGATAAATTGTTTATTTTCCTTGTAATGTTTGACTCTAAATAATACCTGCCTTACCTCAGTGATCAGGGGTTTTTCCTGTAGCACCTTCTTGCCCACGAAACTAAGAAAGCTACCCTAGGGTTTATATTGTTAGGGCCCTCCTCTGAGTTTTTACATTGATAGTTCTGAATACTGGTTATCTGTTAAAGAATCCCTACTAAAATGTTACTGTTGAGTGATGTCTCAATATGTTCTCTCTTTCCAAAGTATTTACATGTGAAGCCTGGGCTTATTGAGGATACAGTGCCTGGTCCCAAATGACTAATCTTTTAAGGTAGTAATTCAGCCATCAGTGGAGAACAAAGGGAATTGAATATTGGTCCTGAAATTAGTTTGTTTTTTTTTAAAGATTTTATTTATTTATTTGACTGAGAGACATCACAAGTAGGCAGAGAGGCAGGCAGAGGGAGAGAGGGAAGCAGGCTCCCTGCCGAGCAGAGAGTCCGATGTGGGGCTCGATCAATCCCAGGACCCTGAAATCATGACCTGAGCCGAAAGCAGAGACTTTAACCCACTGAGCCACCCAGGCGCCCCTGAAATTAGTATTTTTGACCAAATTTATAAGGCACTGTGAAGTGTGTATATGTGTGTGTATGCATTTGTGTAAGAGTTCCAGAATTCCCTTCGGCTCTCTTTAACCTCTTGTTCTCTACACTATCCTCCTCTATAAAACGTGCCTTCTGAAAAGTTTCTAATACCAGTCATTTATAGCCTACTACAAATTTAAGCACCAGTATTTCTCTCCAGTGGCATCTGAATTGTAAGTCTAATTTAAAAACAAGAGGTTCTATCCATAGCGAAAGATGTTTTAGTTACTCTAATAGGAGGAAAAAGGAAGTAAAATTCTGGCTGTCCAAGATATCATCTGTATTGGATTTAGTAGTAGTCTCCCTCAAATTAATGCCTAGCCCAAACTGTGAATGTAACCTTTTTTTTTTCTTTTTTAAAGTTTTTATTTATTTATTTGACAGAGAGAGAGAGAGAGAGAGAGAGATCACAAGTAGGCAGAGAGGCAGGCAGAGAGAGGGGGAAGCAGGCTCCCCGCTGAGCAGAGAGCCCGATGCGGGGCTCGATCCCAGGACCCTGAGATCATGACCTGAGCTGAAGACGGAAGCCTTAACCCACTGAGCCACCCAGGCACCCCAAATGTAACCTTATTTTTAAATAAAACCTTTGCAAGTGAAATTAACATGAGATGACTACTGGTTTAGGCCTTAATACAATGACTAGTATCCTTATCAGAAGGGAAATTTGGAGACAGACAAGCACAAAAAGAATATGACATGTGAAGACAGAGGCAGGGGATTAGAGTTTTTGCCAGAAGCCAAGGATTGATGGCAACTACCAGGAGCTATGAAGAGTCAAATGAGGATATTATCCTAGAGACTTCAGAAAGAATATGACCTTGCCAAATACCTTGATAACATACTTCTAGCCTCCAGAGCTGTAATCCAGTTGGTGATAATTTGTTACAACTTCCCTAGAAAACAAATTGTCTTCTCAACAGGTTGTTTGGATAATCTAAGTGGAGTTTATAGCTTACTGTAGTAAGAGAGAACACTACCCTGATAGGGTTTTAGTAGCTTCTTTGAGCAGGGAAGGGAAAGTTAAGAGGATATTTATTGGAGTTTTTGAAGGTGAGTCTTTCAATGAGTGGGCTTGATTACCATTGGATAAAGATCATGTTATAATTGTTGAGGTCTGGTGGATAAGCAAGGCAAGAAAGTTGAGATGAGGGATCAAAATGTTTTTGAGTGTAAACTGTCACTTGAACTTCAGATAAAGAGTTAAAATGTTATTTAGGAAGTTCCAAGAATGAAAAAAAAAAATACCGAAGTTCTTAACAATTATTATATTCCTGTCAAGAGGTTCCTGGAACAGTAAGTTAGGACAAGATCATAAAATAGTGGTTATGTTAATAGAGTTAGTAAGCTATGTGAGTGTGGATGGTTTCTGAGTGGTCTCAGAAATGAGTGGTCAGTGACCTATTCTTAATGATCTCATATAAGCAGTGGTTGGGAGGGGCATTCCATCCTTGAGTACATGATTTCATCAACTATTCTCTTAAGATGTTAGCTCACTAGATCATACTTCTGACCAGTTTTCAGATGTAAGTACTTAGTTCTGGAATGTTCAGATATAGAAAGAGCAAAACCCTACCATGTATTATTTTGGGTAAGGCTTTTAAAGGTTGTAGAGGATTATCTGAGCACTTTTCACTCATCCCCTGTAAAGGGAAAATGGCCCTAAAGATCCAGGTTGAGTTTTATCTCTTCCAGAAAATGGCACAGGCAGAGATACTTCCTCTTTATTTTGTGTGCCTTTGATTCATGTAAGCATAATTTCTGTAGAGAATATTTATTAGAGTAAGCTAACTGCTATAACAAACAACCCCCAAATAACAATGGTTTTGGATGATAGATACTTCTTACTCAGGTAAACGTTCACTGTATTTGGCAGACAGCCTGGTGAGGAGGATTTCTAAGTTGCACATTCCTACCATCTTGTAGCTCTGCCTTTCTTGAAGTTCTCTGAGTTCTCCCTATTTTTCAGCAAAGGAGGAAATGAGAGAGCATATTACCTGTGGATGGTTTCCATGTACTATCATTAAACATCATTTCTTTCTATATTCCATTGGCAAGAACTCAGTCACATGACTATACTTAACTGTAAGGAAGCCTGGAAGTGTACTCTATGTTCCCAGAAGGAAAAGAAAATGGGCTCTTGTGCACACCTAGCAGTCTGTCACACAGAACTTTTTATATCACATTGTAATTAAAATATTATTTGCCGATCTCTCCTACTGTTCTGTGAGCTCTTTGAGGATGAGAAGTACATCAGTTTACAATTTGGTATCCTCAGAGCCAAGCAGCAAAATACTTGGTACAAAGTAGTAGTTGCCCAGTAAATAAATATTGATAGAACAATGACAGTGGCCTTCAGACCAAAAAACTATTTGATATTTTTAGATTATATAGGACTTACCTAGTATTTCCAAAATTCTTGCTGAATAAAAAAATGACTAAGAAATAACTCACTTTCAATGTGTATGCAATTCACCCACCCAATATATTCTAAGACACAAATTAAAGCCTCTTTTCTCTATGCTATCATGCTGCTATTATTTGAGCCAGACCTGCATGCATGCTGTTATTATGGGATTAATTTCCTCACTTAAGTTTTACTGGAAACTGTTTCACTGACTACTATTAAAAGTAACGTCAAACACTTTTGACTTGCTCCATTAAGCAAAGTAGCCATTGCTTTGACCACTTTCCTTATGGTTCCTGATACATTACGCTTTTTTCAAAACACTCATTCCAGTAAGACTGAGGTTAGCTCAGGTGTTCACTTTAAATGAGTGGTTTTGATCCATAAATACTGTCTAGGAATATTTCTGTGGGAAAACATTCCATATTTGCAGAAACCTATATTAAGCCTCTGAGTAGGAATCTCAAAGAATCTCATAGCCTCTGAGTAGGAATCTCATAGCTCAGATATTAAAAAAATACCAAAGAGTATATATTCTCTATTCAATATTATAATAAATATAGCTTGCATTATAATCCTCAATAAAACCTCATTCTACATATGACACACTCAATGTGGGTATATAAAGAGAAGAATATTAGAGAGGAGTTAAGAGAACAAGTCTTTGAAGTTTGACATTGATGATTTAACTCTTAGCTTTGTTACTTGAGCTGTGTGATCTTAAATTTTAAATATTCCCCAGTCTCTGTTTCCTTTTGTGTAAAATGGGGATTAAAAATGGTACTTCTTCTACAGTATGAATGTGAGATTTAGGAAGTTAATGATATAATGCATATGAAGACATATCTTACATCAAGAAGTGTTCAATAATTAATTTAAAATGTTTTATTAGTAAATTTATTGAGATCCTATCATGGCCCAAATATTATGCTAAATATTCTATGGATAATTGTGAAATCCTTTTGTCTTAGCAATAATCTTGAGGCAATTAGAATAGAGAGGAAACTGGGGCTCCTCGTTGTGGGTTCAGGGTCTAAGACTTGTCACACTATAACTGCTGCTGTCATTATCTCCAAAGGGTTTACAACACAACTGGAGAGTAAAACAAAAACTCAGTGGTATGATAGTTAACCATGAAATTATTTCTACATGTCAGGCATTTAAAAAAATTCCTACCATTTTCTCTATTTACAAATGAAGAAACAAAGGCAGAGCAAGTTTAAGTAATTTGTGCGTACACACACACACACACACACACACACACACACACACACATAATAGGTGTCCTCAAAAATCCCAAAGCTGGGATTTTAACCTAGGCAGTATGGTTTAAGAGTCTGTGCTCAGGACACAGAAGTGTGACAGCACAGATATGTCAGTATGTATGGTATATTGCATGGAACAACAAAAGTTGTATTCAATCAGAACATATAACAATGGTTTAGGTGAGGAATAGAGGCAGCACTTGTACTACACCTTAAAAACAGAAAATTTGGATACATAGAAAAGAGCAAGATATACAGTTCAGGAAAATGTACTAGCATGATCAAACAGGGAAGTTTGCAACATAAACACTTTCATTTTGTTACAGTAAAGAGAACTGTACATTTGCTGATGGAGGTATCTGAACACAGAAGCACTGACTAAGAAAGACAGAATTGCCCATCAAAACATCCCCAGAGCTTTCAAGTTGGAGGTGGAATTGAGCAGGCTGATACTGAAAGAAAGTATGGATGACTGACATGTAGAGTTGGCTCAATCTATTAGTTTCTTGAAATCCTTTCAAGGGTCATCATTAAATGACAGACTCACTGAACTTCATACGAGAATCCACAGGATAAAAAAATGAACTCCTATCAAAAAGTATATTGGAAGAGGCCAAAGGAAACTGATAATGAAAATAGCAGTGTTCTTTAACAAACTTAAGGCCTTGAAATGATTTTACAAAGTAAACTAGTTTATTAAGCCCAGTGATTATTTTATGTCCTGAGCAATTGAACAGACAGTTGACTTTTATTTTCAACTTTAGTTTATTTGCCTTTAAGACTCCACTGAAAATGTTTTCTATCTCCACTTAATTCCTATCTTAGAAGAAAATTTACCATAACTGAAGTTACCTTAGCAGTGTTCTCTCTTAGAATTAGTTCCCAGTAGAAGCATCAGATGCTGAGTCTTAGGACAGTTTACATCTACTCTCTGATCTACCATCACAGCTCTTTTCTTTGTCCACAGAGTTCTTACCACAAGAATATCTTAGTGATCATTCTCTTGAGTAGTGAGTTAATTCTCCTTATATTCCTACAACCAAAACACTAACCAGTAGAATAAATACAGCTTTTGAGAAATTAAAAACTAAGTAGCCTTGTCATCTCTTTTTTTTTTTAAAGATCTTATTTATTTGACAGAAAGGGAAGGATCACAAGTAGACAGAGAGGCAGGCAGAGAGAAAGGGGGGGAAGCAGGCTCCCTTCAAGCAGAGAGACCAATGCGAGGCTCCATCCCAGGAAGCTGGGATCATAACCCAAGCTGAAGGCAGAGGCTTAACCCACTGAGCCACCCAGGCTCCCTATTGTCATCTCTTTCTGATGGTCTTCAATCTATAACAGTGTCTTAATGGGCATGTCAGGGCATAGTGAAAATAATCAACATGACCATTCATCTCCATTAATTGTCATCATGCCATCAATGGTACCACAACTGCCACCATCATCATAACTATTCATTAAAGGCTTCCTAACTGTAGTTGAAACTGTATTTGGCAGAATCTTTAGAGACCCTTATTTTTTTGCAAGCTTCACCATGAAAAAAATTATGATTATTTCCACTGAACAAATGTGAAAAGGAGGCTTAGGTAACTCATGCGAAGTTCACATTTCCTGTTTATAGGGAAGAAAAGCTCGAATTTTTCCACTTCATGGAGGAGAAGATAAGATATTTTACCAAAATTTACCTTACTGAATCTTCTTTTTCCTTTTTATTCTGCATTTTAGTTCACTAGCCTCAATCTAGAACACTGACCCATGTGCCAGAGAAAGATATTTATCATAGCCATAAATTAAACTATAAATCATCTGTGCTTTTGACGTTTTAGTGTTAGTGCCTTTTGAGGGAACAGTGTGTATGGGTGAGTATTGTCCTGTGTATTTTAGGTTATTTAGCAGCATCCCTGGCTTCTACCCACTAGATGCCAGTAGTGCCCCTCCCCAGTCATGGCTATCACAGATGTCTCTAGATATTGTGAAATGTCTCCCAGGAGGCAAAATCATCTCGGTTGAGAACCACTGAGTTAACACCTTAGAAAGTATTAGCTTCTTCTCAGGAATAGAAGTGTTATCTTTCCCAGGGGTGGTTCTAAAATACTGATTTCAGAATGATGTAAATTGCAGGCAATTCCAAAGACCAAAGGGAAACTAATTTTAGGTGTGGCAAGTGCTGCTGCTGCTTTTTTTTTTTTTTTTTTTTTTTAAGCTTTTATTAGAGAGAGAAACATGAGCTGGGGGAGAAGCAGATGGAGAGGGAGAAGCAGACTCTCTGCTGAGCCCTGGGATCATGACTTGAGCTGAAGGCAGACACTTAACTGACTGAGCCATCTAGGCGCCCTATCAAGTACTTCTTTTTGATGCTCGTAAAAATATTGTTTTGTGTAAGCAGTCACAAGATAAATGTTGATGCGGATATTAATAAAATGTAAAAAGTGAAAAACTAAACACAATGACTATCCAAATATTATA
Organism: Procyon lotor; assembly: GCA_028646535.1. NCBI lineage: Eukaryota > Metazoa > Chordata > Mammalia > Carnivora > Procyonidae > Procyon > Procyon lotor. The sequence goes on along the minus strand of CM053613.1, from coordinate 24,194,969 downwards.
ACCTTGCTTGCTATGGACTTCTTTTATGTCACGAGATTATGCTAAGTGAAATAAGTGAAGCAGAGAAAGTCAATTATATGGTTTCGCTTACTTGTGGAACATAAGAAATAGCATGGAAGACATTAGAAGAAGGAAGGGAAAAATGAAGTGGGGAGAATCAGAGGGTGAGATGAGCCATGAAAGACTATGGACTCCATATTGAAGAGGGCACGTATTGCATGGAGCACAGGGTGTGGTGCAAAACAATAAATCTTGTAACACTGAAAAAAAATAAAATTAAAAAAAAAGAAAGAAAGAAAGAAAGAAAGAAAGAAAGACTATGGACTCCAGAAAACAGGGTTTTAGAGGGAAGGGGGTTGGGGGAGTGAGTTAGCGTGGTGATGGGTATTAAGGAGGGCATGTATTGCATGGAGCACTGGGTGTTATATGCAAACAATGAATCATGGAACACTACATCAAAAGCTAATGATGTACTGTGTGGTGACTAACCTAATTTAAAAAATCTTATTGAAATTGATCTCATTGAACTAATTCAATTTTGAAAAACATTTTAACTATTATAGAAAACTAGAAAATCATCCAGAAAAAAAATCTCCCATCTGGGGTGACTGGATGGCACAGTAGTTTAAGCATCTGACTTTTGGTTTTGGCTCAGGTCTGATCTCAGGGTTGTGAGGTCAAGCCCCATCTTGGGCTATGCACTCAGCACAGAGTCTGCTTGGGTTTCTTTCTCCCTTTGCCCCTCCCCCAAACTGTTTCTCTCTCCACCTCTTTCTCTTTAAAAACAAATAAGTCTTCTAAAAAAATGATAATCACCATCCCCAAATAACTGTCGTTTGCATTTGGCCCTTTTCGTTCTATGTAAGTTTTTTTGTTATTGTGTGTATCATAATAATAGTACCTTTTCACATGGCTCTTATAATTCTCATTCAATGTTTAGCATATTGCCTATCACACAGTATGGACACTATTTCTTACTATTTTATTATCATCTTTTTAATTACATATTTTATGAAAATTTTGCATCATGTGTATGTGTCATTAACTTTCCTCCTATTTTATAACATTTAGATTAGTTCAAAATACAATATGTAACTTTTGAACTCCAATCATAACTATTAAAGGAAGTTTATAAAGTAATAGTTGCTTCATGGATACTTTCTAAATTAAAAGGGAAAGTCTTTTTTCACAACCAGGCTATTAGTGAAACAATATCTTCTTGCATTACCATCTGCCCACTCTCCTCCAATTTGACCCTTTGACAAAGATAATTGTTGAGACAGGTATTTGTTGGTTAAATTCAGGTAGGATGCATTGTGTATTCATACCTTCCTTTTGGAATGATCAGATTTCCTGTATAGTATTTGGATGTTGTTCAAAAAATTTGTTGTTCAACTCTCTGGCAATCATAGAGAAATAAATAAAATGGCTATCACTGACCAGTTTCCACACAATATGGAAAATGAGTATAGTACCAGGAGGACATTAGCTTTGGAACTCAGGTAACAGTTTGGACATTTGGTAAGTGAGATGTGAAGTCATGTCCCCAAATCAACAGTTTCTTGGCTCCAAGCTTACCGGGTTTTGATCATCAATGGCTGTGGTTCTGGAATGGTATCTATTTGCCTAAGGTAATGGGAGATAAAGTTAACCCACGAACAATACCAGGGTTAGGGGCACCAATACCCCATGTGGTAGAAAACCATGTATAACTTGTACTCTCCCATAACTTAACCATTAAAACCCTCATATTGGCCAGAAACCTTACCAATAGCATAAAGAGTCAATTAGCCCATGTTTTGTATGTTATATGTTTATATACTGAATTATTACAATAAATTAAGCTAGAGAAAAAATAAGAAAATCATGGAAAGAGAGAATAAATTTACAGTACTATGTTGTATTTATATATATAAAATCTACATATAAACAAACCCGTGTGGGGGCACCTAGGTTACTCAGTCAGAGAAGCATCTCTACTCTTAATTTCAGCTCAGGTCATGATCCCAGGGTCATAAGATCCAGCCCCACTTCCATCTCCACACTGGGTATGGAGCTGCTTTTAAGATTCTCTCTCTCCCTCTACTACTGCCCCTTCCCCTCTTCACACACATGTGCACACATGCGATTTCTCTCAGAAAATGAATGGATAAATGAATGATGGACCCATGTAGTTGAAACCCATGTTGTTCAACAGTCACCTGTATTTTCATTAAATTGTTTTTTTTTCCCTAAAAATGTTTATTTTATTTTTTTCTGTGTTACAAGATTTATTGTTCATGTACTACACCCAGTGCTCCATGCAAAATACATGCCCTCCTCAATACCCACCACCAGGCTCGCCCAGCCCCCCATCCCCACCCCTCCTAAACCTTCAGTTTGTTGCTCAGAGTCCACAGTCTCTCATGGTTCATCTCCCCCTCTGATTTTCCCCCGTTCACCTTTCCCTTCCTTCTCACAATCCCTCCATGTTTTTCTTTATGTTCAGCACCTAAGTGAGACCATAAGGTAATTGGCTCTCTCTGCTTGACTTATTTCACTCCACATAATCTCTTCCAGTCCCATCCATGTTGATACAAAAGTTGGATATTCATCCTTTCTAATGGAGGCATGATATTCCATTGTATATATGTACCATATCTTCTTCATCCATTCATCTGTTGAAGGGCATCATCGCACTACTGGGTATTTACCCCAAAGAAGCAGATGCATTACAAAGAAGGGCCACATGTACCCCAATGTTCATAGCAGCAATGGCCACAATTAAATTGTTTTTTAATTTTTAGTATAGTTAACATACAGTGTTAATAGTTTCAGGTGTACAATTTAGTGAATCAACCATTCTATATTACTCAGCACTCATCGTGATAAATGTATTCTTAATTCCCTTCAAATATTCTGTCTAGCCCCTTACCTCCCTCCCCACTGGTAACCATCAGTTTATTCTGTATAGTTGAGACAAACTGAAAAATATTTATTTTTTTCTTTGTCTAGTTTCTTAAATTCCACATATGAGTGAAATCATATGGTATATGTCTTCGACATTTCACTTAGCATTATACTGTCTAGCACAATCCATGTTGTTGCAAATGGAAAGATTTCATTATTTCTATGGCTGAGTAATATTCCATTGTGTCTGTGTGTTCATATGTGCGTGTGCATGTGTGTATACATACACACATCTTTTTATCTATTCATCTGTTGATGGACATGGGCTGTTTCTATAATTTGGCTATTGTAAATAGTGCAGTGAATTTTGGAGAGTGCATATATCTTTTCAAATTCATGGTTTCATATTCTTTGTGTAAATACCCAGTAGTGGAATTGCTCAATCATATGGTAGTTCTGCTTTTAATATCTGAGGAACCTACATACTGTTTTCCATAGTGGCTGTAGCAGTTTGAATTCTGACCACAGTGCACAAGTATTCCTTGTTTTCCACTTCCTTCCTAACAGTTGTTGTTCTTGAGTTTTTGATTTTAGCTATTCTGACAGGTTTGAGGTTATATCTTATTGTGGTTTTCATATGAATTTCCCTGGTGATTATTAACATTGGACATGTGTTTTGTTTTTGTTTTTGTTTTAAGAGCTAGCTTATGAGTGTGTTGGGGGGAAGGGGAGGAAGGAGTAGTGTAGAGAGGAGGAACAGAGGGAAGGAGAATCCTAAACAGTCTCCATACCCAGTTGGAGATCAACACAGGGCTTGAACTTATGACCACAAATTCACTACCTGAGCCAAAATTAAGGGTCAGATGCTTAACTGACAGAGCCACCCAGGTGCCTCAATAATGTTGAACATCTTTTCCTGTGTTTGTTGGCCATTTGTGTTCCTTATGTGGAAAAATGTCTGTTCATATTTTATTCCTACTTTTAATTTTTACTTTTTCTATATCAGACAAGTACCTTAACCCTAACTTCTAACCCCTAATCTTTAATACCTAATCCCTAACACCTAAACCTAACCCTCTACCCCAACCCCAGCCCTACCCCTAACCCTAATGCTAATCCTCTGGATAGGAGAGAACTGCAAAATATCAGGCACATACCCTAACACTAAACCTAATCCTAACCCTACCCTAGATGTGAGAAAGTTACTTCTTGAACACTTGGTAAATAAAGATGAGATACAATCTAGTTATTTTGGAGAAAACCCCAAACATTTAAGAATTGGTAGTATTTCTGAAAATGGATATAAAGATAGAGATAAAGACAGAAGGACCAATTGAATATCTATTTGAAGAGCATTTAGAGCTCTAAATTCCCTCCTTGCCTCAGCTCAATAGATTCTTCCTATTTTTAAATTTATTATTTTTGGTGTGGAGTTGTATGAGTTCTTTATATATTTTGGATACTAACCCTTTATTGGACATGTCTTTTGCAAGTATCTTCTCCCATTCAGTAGGTTCTTTTTAGTTTTGTTGATTATTTCCTTTGCTGTACAGAAGTCTCAATAATGGGGGTGCCTTGGTAACTCAGTGGGTTAAAGCCTCTGCCTTTGGATCAGGTCATAATCTCAGGGTCCTGGAATCGAGCCCCACATTGGGCTTTCTGATCAGCAGGGAGCCTGCTTCCCCTTCTCTCTCTGCCTGCCTCTCTGCCCACTTATGATCTCTCTCTGTCAAATAAAATCTAAAAAAAAAAAAAAAGTCTCAATAGTTTATTATTTTTCTTGTCTCAGGAAATTTCTAGAAAAATGTTGCTATGGTCAATGTCAGAGAAATTGCTGTTACCTTCTGGAAGTCTTATGGTTTCAGGTCTCACATTTAGGTGCTTAATTCATTGCAGTTTATTTCGTGTATGATGTAAGAAAGTGGTCCAGTTTCATTCTTTTGCATCTAACTGTCCAGTTTTCCCAACATTTGTTGCAGAGACATTTTTTTTCTCTGCTTGTCAAAGACTAATTCACCATATAATTATGGGTTTATTTCAGGGCTCTCTATTATGTTCTTTTGATTTATGTATCTGTTTTTGTGCCAGGACCATACTGTGTTGGTTACTACAGCTTTGTGGTAAATCTTAATATTTAGAATTGTGATACTTATAGTTTTATTTTTCTTTTTTAAGATTGCTTTTGCTAATTGGAGTCTTTTGTACAAATTTTAGATTGTCTTTTCTAGCTCCATGAAAAATGCTCGTGGTATTTTGATTTGGGTTGTGGTAAGTCTGTAGATTAGTATGAACGTTTTAACAATATTCTTCCAATCCATGAACATGGAATATCTTTCTATTTGTGTCTTAAATTTCTTTCTTCAATGTTTTATAGTTTTCAGAGTATAGATCTTTTACCTCCTGGGTTATGTTTATTCCTAGATATTATTTTTGATGCAGTTGTAAGTGGGATTATTTTCTTAATTTTTCTGTCATTTTGTTATTACTGTATAGAAGGGCAACAGATTACTTTATATTAGTTTTGTTTCCTGTGACCATATTAATTTATCAATTTCTGTAGTATTATGGTAGAGTCTTTTGCATTTTCTCTGATTAAATTGGTTTTTAAGATGATTAATGGTTAGGAATTTTGAGTATAAAAAAAGGCCATTGGGGTTGGGGTGGTGCTTTCTCTGAGTGTCAGGAAATTTGGCTTTTTATAATCTACACAGCACAATTATAATGGGACTTGGACTCTCTTTCTCTTCAACAATGAGATTTGAATTCGATCGCTTTTAAGTCCTCTTAAACTTTTTCCCATTTTGATTTAAGTTTCATTTAATAAGTGTATTCAATTCCTTGCTTATAGGTTGATAGAAGTAGGTTATTGGTATGCAGTATATCAAATCTGTCAGAAGAAAGATCAGAGAAAGCCCCAGCAAAGATCACTCAGCTTTTAAAGTAAGATTCAAGTGAGTCAAAGGATTTCAATCTGTGAGACTGAGAGAAAAGACTGGACAGCAATGGTCGTCTACTTTGAGACACAGACACCAAATGCAAAAATTACTTAATACAAAGACTATAAAGAATATATATGGGGCAGTTGGAGAAATCTGATGGTTTGAAGTCTCAAAAAGCTTCTTTCCACATGGATTGTATATTCAGTTGGAGCAGTTTAAAGACTTGGAAATAGCAAAAACTAATGAGGCCATGTTATTTTTGCTCCTCAGACTATGCTCCACAGGTTGTCAGAGAGCAGACAGTGCTGGTGACTATAGACCTTATATCTTAAACACGTGATCAGGATATCACAAATATATGCTCAGTCCAGCAATTCTTTTTTTTTTTTTTGGCATAATTTACATATAACGTAGTAATTTCAGGTACATGGTACTCACTGTTTGTACATATTGCAAGATAATCATCACAGTAAGTTCAATTAATATCTTATACTATACATCGTTACAAACCATTTTTTTTCTCAGGAATTTTAAGATCTATTCTAATAAAAACTTTGAAGTGTTCAATACAGTATTATTGACTATACTCATCATGCTGTCCAACTATTCTTAACATCGATAACCATAGTGGAAAGAACTCACATTTCCATTAATTTATGCATTAAAAATATCTATTGATGTCTATTCTTTGCCAAAAATTGTTGAATACTGGGGATGCCACAATGAAATCAGTTTGGTCTGAGTTATCCCTGTCTTCACGGATCTTATATCCCATTGAAAGAAGCAAATAATCATTTAAACAAATGAATGCTGAATTGCAAGTCTGAGAAGTGTTTCAAATAATTTGTTATTGCAAAAAAAAAAAAAAAATGAAATAGGGAGTTAAGATTTCACCTCTTTTCCTGAACCAAACCAGAGGAACATCTCCAAAGATGTGATTTTCTTCGAATGTCTTGTGACTTCTTCCCCCTTCCCTTCACTCAAGCCTCAGATTTTTGTGGGATACAGTATATGCAAGCATATATAATCACTGTGTTTTCTAAATGATTTGACCTAGAACTTTATTCTTTGGGATTTCCAACAAGCCAAAGGAATATAAGTCATGAAAACTGCAATATTGATTCTTATACCAGCATACATTTCATTTTACTATATATTGGACAATTTTAAATTTGACCATGATTTAAAAACATAAGCATGTGTAGATAAATGAATCTAGGTCACATCAAGACTGCATCCCATATTTAGTCCACTTTGGACTCATTAATTGGTACCCCATCCTTCAGAGAAGTAGGGGAAATTGCTTCTAGTTTGCCTACTGTATCATCCATTTATTTGACCAATATTTATGGAGTGCTTGCTTTTGCTAGATGTCAAGTGATCTAACATTGTGGAGATACACATTGTACCCACCCTTACGGAAGTTAATGTCAAATTCTTTCAGGGCATGGTAACAAATTTCCCCAGTGGTTAAAAGATAGATACTTGATCAAAAGAGTGATTTTTTTTTTTACAATATATTATTTTGCCCATAAGATTATAGCATGATGCAGAACTACCATATCATCAATTTTCCTAAACCTGAAGGTGCTATTGGCACCTGAGTTTTCAATTTTTATCATAAATAACACAAAGACAGTGAAACTAGCCTGTTATTAAATGAACTCTTTACTGTTCATCAAATTTACAATTTATTTTCACTCAATGGGTATTAATATGTCTAGGCAGTAAATTAACTTTTTACTTAATAGTTTTCTGACGTATCAGTTCATTATGACTGCTACAAAATGCCAGCTAACTTTAGCATTTTGCAATAAAGACTGGGTTTTGACCAAAATCAGTCAGTAATAGTAATAATAGCAAAGATATCAATGATAATGATTATGTATATTTATATATATTATATATATATATATAGTTGAATATATATGTCAGATGCTCTTTTAGATATTTTTCCACATGGTTTTTAATCTTCACAGGAAGTAACATAGGCCTAACTAACTTAGCCAGTACCATGTAGCCTGTCAATTGTGATGCTAGACAAACAGGTCTGTCAGACTTTGAAATCCGTTCTAATTGCATTAGGCGTGATAATCTGTGTTTAGCCTATGCAATGCAAAGGTGAGGGTTGAGGATTGTCAGTTTATATGTATCTATTTAAATCTATGAATAAATGTGTGTGTGTGTGTGTGTATACATACATATATATATATATGAGGGAGTATATTTTTTTCTTCTGTGATATATATATAATTGAGATTAGTCCATATTTATATCTGTCAAATTCATATTTTTAACATCTTTACTGTATTCCATTGTACATGTATGTTATAATTCACTTGACCTCTCTTCTACAGAATACATATTGTTCTCAGTCCTTTTGTACCCTTAACAATAATGGAATATTTTTCTATAAACTCATTTTGCACATTTTTTTTACTCTATTCATAGGAAATATTCAGAGAAATCACTAGATAAAAAGATAAATAAATGTTAAAATGTGGTAGTTGCTGCCAAACTTTACATGCTGACAAAAGAATATGTAAGTGCTTTTTCCACATTTCAACCAAAACTTTTATTTTTTTGTTAAAAATAATTTCAACCTTATAGTTAAGTTGTAAAAGTAAAAATACAAATAATATCTGTAGACACATCACCTAGGTTCACCTGTTAACAATTTACCTCATTTATTTTCTTCCTCGTTCTCCTTTTCTGTGTATATATGTATATGTATCCACACACCTGCACAAGTTTGAGAAGTTCCATACCTTTATCACCTATTACTCCTTAATACTTCAGTATTAATTTCCTAAGACTATAAATATTTTGTTACCATATAATTGGCTGCAATAAATTTAACTGATTCATCTAACCAAAACTATTACATAAAAATAGGTGAAAAAAACAATTTTTTTTAAATGAGTGAGTCTGAGTATTTGTTTATATGCTTAAATTTCTATCAATGAGTTTTATGTTCATATCCTTTGACCTTCTTTAGGGATTTGTATATACTTTTTACATGTTTGTGGCAAATATTGTAGCAAGTATTTTCTCCCATTTTGTAATTTGTATTTTGAATCAGTTTGTGGTGCTTTTTGCTTTGTAGAAAGTATTTTTCAAAAAATAAATCTTAGGGATGCCTGGGTGGCTCAGTTGGTTGTGTCTAACTCTTGATTTCCTCTCAAGTCTCAATCTCATGATCGTCAGGTCAAGTCCTGTGTTGGGGTCCATGCTAGGCATGGAGCCCGCATAAAATGTAAATAAAAATAAACACAAACAAATTCTGATTTTAGAGAAGTTTTAAGTTCACAGAAAAGTCAGAGATTTTTCATACAGTCCATGTGTCTATGAATGCATAGCCTTCCTCATTATCAATAACCCCTTTCAGAGGGGTATAGTTGTTAAAGTCAGTAAATCTACAATGAAAAATCATTTTCACCCACTGTCAATAGTTTATATTAAAATTCACTCCTTGTTTTGTACATTACAAGTTGAGATAAACTTATAATGAAATATATCCACCATTATAATGTCATATGGAATATTTCTGCTACCCTAAAAATCCTTATGCCCTGCCTATTTATTCCTCCCTCCTTACTAATCACTGTCAAAACCATGGTTCTTTTACTATATCCATTGTTTTGCCTCTTCTAGAATGTCATATAGTTGGAAGTGTACAGTATGTAGCCTTTTCAGGTGGGCTTCTTAGCAATATGCATTTAAAATTTATCTTTTCATGGCTTCATAACTCATTTTTTTAAGCATTGAATAATATTCTATTGTCTAGATATACCACTGTCTATCCATTCATCTACTGAAGGGCAGGTTGGTTTTTTTCCAAGTTTTAGTAATTATGAATAAAGTTACTATAAACACACATGTGCAAGTTTTTATGTGGACATACGTTTGCAAATCCTTTGGGTAAATATCAAGAAGGTGCAATCACTGGATCATATGGTTAAAAGTAGGTTTAGTTTTCTACAAAATCACCAGCCTATCTTCCAAAGTGGTTTTATCATTCTGCATTTCCACCAGCAATTAATGAAAATTCCTATTGCTCCTTAATCCTCACCAGCATTTGATATTGTCAAGTGTTTTGGATTTGGGCATTCTAATAGATGTAAAGTATTATTTTATGGTTTCTTTTATTTGCATTTCCATAATGACATATAATGTGGAGCATTTTTTTCATGTATGATCTGTATATCTTCTTTGTTCATATCTGCAAAATTTTTACTTTCCATGAGCCAAATTTATCATTTTAATAATTTTTGTGTCATATGTTCTAAATAAAGACTTTCCTACTATATGAGTATAACTTAGATATTCCCATATTTTTCTTTATACTTTATGGTTTCATTTTATATACTTAAATATTTGATACATCTGGACATTATTTAAATGACAGAGATGACCCAAGAATCCAAGTTCATTTTTTCCAGATGGCTACACAGTTGTTTCAACACTATTTTTTAAAAATTGCTCATTTGACTCATTGATTTAAATTGCTACATTTACCATAAATGCTAAAGTTCCCACATGTGCTTGGGTCTCTCTGGACTCTTGCTTATTCCATTTATCTACCTCTGTTCATGTGCTATGTCCAAATATTTATGTGACTGCATTTTTATACTATATTTTAAGTTTTGGTAATAGAAGTATTCTCTAATTACCCTCTTTCCAGAATTTACAGGTTCTTTATGAAAAGTTTTTTATGCAAATAAGATTTAAAATAATAGTACCTATTTCCAGTATTAGCCATATTATTAATTAGAGTACATATAATTTGTAATTGAGGAAATTTCTGCAATTTACCATGTTTTTAGGGCACCTGGGTGGCTCTGTCAGTTAAACGTCTGCCTTTGGTTCAGGTCGTGGTCACAGAATCCTGGGATCCAGCCCCATGGTGGGCTCCCTGCTCAGCAGGGGGAGTCTGCTTTCCCTTTTGCCCATCCCCCTCCCCTGCTCTCGTACTCTTCCATTTTTTGTTTCCATATATTCAATTCTTTGTTAAAAGCATTGCTTTATTTTATTTTTAAGATTATGGTATTTAGTATACTTTTTAACACATTTCCTATCTTTATGATCTCAGTATCCTCACATTTAATCTCTACCCACAATACGTATCTGTATCATTTACACACATTCATACTTCATATCCACATTTTTCTATTGATTAATATTCAGTGATCATTTAATTGTTTTAGATTTGCAAAAATAAAATTATTATTAGCTTCTTTTCTGAGTGTTTTCTCAGTCTTCAAAACATTTTGGAAATCTTTTGTCATCTGCTTTAAGTTCATTCTTTAATTGTGTTATACTACGTGATGCAGAAAATCACAACCTAGTGATTTTGCTGTTGATAGGAAGTCTGTTTCCAGTTCTTGGCCTCTGTGAGGAAGGGTGAAAAAACATCTTCATACATATGCCTTGTCTTCATAAGTTGGTATTCTTCTCTCTGAAGGTAGATGACCATATGAGGCATTTTTGGGTGAATATTACTAAATTGCCTTCCAAAGGACTGTAGTACTTCATTATCAATAAAAATGAGATTATTTGCCATTATACTCTAGACTTTAGATAATATGTCACTGTCACTTAAGTCTGCATTTTACTATTAGTGTTACTGAGTATATTTTTACACACTTGCTCATTTGGATTTACTCTTCTGTGAATTATCTATTCTTATAATTTGCAATTTTTTATATTCTTTCCAACTTGTAAGATCTATTGTACACTATACAAATTAAACCTATGATCTGTCATCTACATTATGTACTTTTTAGAACAATTATCTTTTTTTAACTTTTAATCTTTTCTCATCCAAAAGTTTTAATCTGTTTATTCTATCCTCTTCTTTCGTTTTTTTAAGATTTTATTTATTTGACAGAAAGATCACAAGTAGGCAGAGATGCAGGCAGAGAGAGTGGGGGGAAGCAGGCTCTCCATTGAGCAGAGAGCCCCATGTAGGCTGATTCCAGGATCCTGAGATCAGGACCTGAGCCGAAGGTAGAGGCTTAACCCACTGAGCCACTCAGGTGCCCAATTTATTCTATCCTCTTTTATACCATCTAGATTTCAATCAGGGAAAACTTCATGATTACAAGGTAGTATAGTTTCTTAGAGTTTTTTGCAAGTCTTTTGGGTTTCATTGTTGTTGAAATTTATTTTATGGTATTAGGGTTATTTTTTTTTCCTTCCAAATTGTTAGCCGGTTTTGTCCAAACTATTTTGAAATGGTCTCTTTTATCTACTAAATTAAACTTTATATTTGTCATTGATTAACATTAATAAAGACATCTAATTCTAGGTTCATAATTTGTTTAAAAAGTTCTGGTGCTTAACTGCAAAGCAACATTATATTGATTTTATTTCAATGGTCTTATTATAGATTTCCTCAATTGAGGTTCTACAAAATGTTGCTAGGTTTCCATGAGAGATCATAATAAATGAAATAGTTATTTAAATTTTGGATGTTTTGCAATGCTAACCTTGCTAGTAGTGAATACTGACTGAACAGTATCTTTAGAATTTTTATTACAAGTGTATCAGCCTTATATAGCAGTACATGTAGGAAGGACCATTTCTTTTGGTTCAATCTTTTCTCAGTTTCTGACACAAGATAGGGGAGACTTGATTACTAATGGCTGCTATAACAGAGAAGGGTAGAACAATATGGTGACAATGCCAACTTCTCCATCTCTTACTTCTCTCAACCTTCCCTTGTATGTTGCCGACCAACTTGCAAGATTGAAGGAAATCTGCCAGTATAACAAAAATTGAGAGAAATGTTCAATGTAAAGAAGGAATTCTTACCTACCATAACTTAATTACCCCTCTGTATTTTGCTATTGTAAGCTTGGCAAAATGAGTATTGCACAGTATTGTGAAGTTTTATTTTCTTACTATTTTATTTATCATGCCCTTCTATGTTCTATCTTCTTAGCCTTTGTGTATTAAAACATGCCTGGCTATCCAACATAATAACATCTGAAGATAAGGTAAGACATGGAAGAAGATATTAGCCAATGGCAATTCTCATAGATGAATTATGAAGAATCACCACTTGTAAGTTCAGCAAAAGCTCCAACAAAACTAAAAAGTCCTTTATATACAACTCATAGCCATGGGACAGATAAAGCTACTGGCTGTTTTACATAGCTATTATATTCTCAAAACAGTAAAGTTGTGTTTTAAAAAGTCCTATTCTGTCAAAGCCTTAGGAATCAAGTTATATGGTAACTGAACTTATTGCTCAGAAAAGGAAAAGTCGTACAGCTGGTGAGAAACTAATAATGTCAGCATGTAAAATTATAGTAAGTAAAATGTTTAGACAAGATGGAGTATGAGAAATTGAAGGCTCCAGTCTCAAAACAGTACAGTAAGTTGACATATTGATGACATGTCACATCATACTGAAAGGTTTTGTGTAACATACTGAAAACAACAGTTTCTCTGAAGATTGATGAGTCAACAGACTTCACCAATAAATGTCATGATGTAGCATTAAAAGATTTATAAATGATGGTGAAATTTAAGAAAAGTTCTGCTGCAAAGAATTACCTACAACCAGCAAGTGCCAGGGTAAATGTAACTCTTTGTCTATATATCTAGAAACAAAGTTTTATCTTTGAAGAATGGAGATTTTGCCCTGTATCAATTGTTGACTCTATGAAAGGCCTCTCTTATAAAAATAAAACAAAAACTGATGTTGTTACAACACACCACTATTTTAAGAGAAATTCTGGTATCAAAACCTGTAACAGATGAAATAAAAAAATTCTGCATCTCAAGGCAAGATGGCAGAGGTGTAGGAGGCACAGAAAGCACTGGATCCCAGAAGTCCAGCTAAAGAGGGAGAAAACCACTCTAAAGCCACCAAACACAACAGGAGAGAGAAGAGAATAAGAACAGCAATTCTAGGAGCAGAAAATCAACCATTTTCAGAAAGGTAAGACGTGTGGAAAAAGTGAATTTAAAGCGATGGAAGAGAGACCCCAGGGGGAGGGGCCGGCTCCCAGCAGCTGCAGAACCTTGGAACACAAAATCCGGAACTTCTAGTCCGCTCTGCTGAGGGACATCGCTCCAGAGGCTAACCAGGGGTTCAGCCCTTGTGGGAACAGTGTGGTTTTGGGACCTGTGGGGTCACTGAGGGACCAGGGGAGCCTGAGTGTGGCAGAGCTCCCAGGTATTGGGGCAGAGAAGCCACCAGCAGAGAAGGAGCCGCACAACGTGGCATAGGCCTACCTTGGACTATAGGAACTGAGACATATAGTTCATATAGGGCTGCCGTACTTCAAGCGGGGACCCCATGGGAGGCAGCTCCAGAGACACCCCCTTCTTCCTCCTCTGGGAGGAGCGTTGCGGGAGTGCACAGCAGGAATCTGCTGGTTTGGGGACTCCAGACAGGGCCGCATGCACCACATATAGAAGCGCTTCACCACGGGCTAGCCGACCGACCGTGGACAAGGGAGACGGCAGTGATAATGGCTTTCCTCTAAGGGCCTGTGGAGGATCGCAGTGCCTAGCACTTGGCTCCTCTGGGCTGGAGACTGGGAGGCTGCCATTTTCATTCCCGGCCTCCAGGGCGGTATGGAAAGTGCTCAGGGAACAAACACTCCCGAGAGCAGACCTGAGCAAAGTGCTTGGCCCATCCCCTGGCAAGGGCAGTGCAATTCTGCCTCAGGCAAAGACATTTGAGAACCATGGCAATGGGCCCCTTCCCCAAAAGATCAGCGAGAATATCCAGCCAAGACCTAGTTAATCAATCAGTGAAAACTGCGGAACTCCAGAGAATCTTTCTCTCTCACCCTTCTACTCTTACCTTGACAAAATGACGAGGTGGAAAAACTCACCACAAAAAAAGGAAGAGACAGTACCGATGGCTAGAGACCTAGTCAATGCGGACATTAGTAATATGTCGGAAATAGAGTTCAAGATGCTAGCAGGGCTCGAAAAAAAGCATAGAAGATATTAGAGAATCTCTTTTGGAAGAAATAAAAGCCCTTTCTGGAGAAATAAAAGAAATAAAATCTAACCAAGTTGAAGTTAAAAAAGCTATTAACCAGGTACAATTAAAAATAGAGGCTTTCACTGCTATAATAAATGAGAATGAAGAAAGAATCAGTGATATAGAAGACCAAATAATGGAGAATAAAGAAGCTGAGAAAAAGAGAGACAAACAACTACTGGACCATGAGAGGAGGACTCGAGAGATAAGTGATACCATAAAACGCAACAACATTAGAATAATTGGGATCCCAGAAGAAGAAGAAAGAGAGACAGGGGCAGAAGGTATATTGAAGAAAATCATTGTAGAGAATTTCCCTAATCTGGTAAAGGGAACAAGCATCAAAATCCAGGAGGTGCAGAGAACCCCCCTCAAAATCAATAAAAATAGGTCTACACCCCGGCATCTAATAGTAAAACTT
>CM053613.1:24120975-24179210 GCA_028646535.1 Procyon lotor | reverse complement strand
ATCTTAAAAAAAAAAAAAAAAAAAGAAAAAAGACAGTCTCTTCAACAAATGGTGTTGGGAATCCAAAATCTATAAAGAACTCCTCAAACTCAACACCCAAAGAACAAATAATCCAATCAAGAAATGGGCAGAAGGTATGAACAGACATTTCCGCAAAGAGGACATCCAAATGGCCAACAGACACATGAGATATATACAATGGAATAATATGCAGTCATCGAGAGAAACGAAATCTGGCCATTTGCAATGACGTGGATGGAACTGGAGGGTATTATGCTAAGCGAAATAAGTCAGTCAGAGATAGACAATTATCACATGGTCTCTCTAATATGAAGAATTTGAGAGGCAAGGAGGGAGTTTGGGGGGGGTGGGGGAGATGAATGAAACAGGAAGGGATGGGGAGGGAGACAAACCATAAGAGACTCCTAGACTCACGAAACGAACTGAGGGAGGCAGGGGGGTAGGGATGGGGTGGCTGGGTTGTGGACATTGGGGAGGGTATGTGCTATTAAGTGCTGTGAAATGTATAAGCCTGATGATTCACAGACATGTACCCTGGGGCAAATAATACATTATATGTTAATAAAAATTAATTAAAAAAAAAAAAGATTCTGAATAATGTCACAAAAGAAATTCTCCTGAGGGGTGCCTGGGTGGCTCAGTGGGTTAGGCCTCTGCCTTTGGCTCAGGTCACGATCTCAGCGTCCTGGGATGGAGCCCCACATTGGGCTCTCTGCTCAGCAGGGAGCCTGCTTCCTCCTATCTCTCTGCCTACTTGTGATCTCTCTCTCTCTGTCAAATAAATAAATAAAATCTTAAAAAAAAGGAAATTCTTCTGAAAATTAGTCTTAACATCATAATCCAGAGTAACTTTAGTATAGAAAGTATAGAAAGCTACATCCAAAATATACACATCAAATTTGTTAAATTAAACCTAGTACAGAATCTGGGAACAGATTTCAGTATTCTCCAATTGGAGAAAAGTGGTGACACCAATGATGAATATATTCCAAACATTTTATATATTCAGATTTGAAACTGTAAAGGTCAATTCTGGATCTAGGAGATGTGAAGATTTAATTCCTATTTATCATTTTCTTTTAGAAATTTTATATCTCATCAGCATAATCCTTGAAATTTAGGCTAAGACTTGTAGACACTTTCAAGTATGAGTCTTTGTGGGGGGGCGGGGTACAGATAGCAGTGTCATCTGACTTTTGTTTATACTCACCTGTGTTTTGAGGCTAAGTTCTGAGCTATGTGGGGATGCCACCTCCTTATCAACTTCCTGACTTTAGACCTCCTGTGTTCCCTTAGCAGAAACGCTGAGTCATTCTCCTGAGAAATTTCTTGGAACAGTCCAATTTTTTTTTCTTTTCATGTTTGTTATTTTATATTTTCAATAAAGCAAACTTTTTCTCAGCTTTCCATTTGGAAAATACAGAGGCAAATAGGAATAATCAAAGTATTTTCCCAATGTTCAGCCTTAAGTTTGCCTTGAAGTTCATGAAGTTTGAGAGACAAAGGCTGCATTTCCTCTCACCTTAAAGTTATCAAAAACAAATTGAGATAAGACTTCTTACAGATCATTTTAAAAAGTTTTTTTTTTAAATCAGATTTATATGATTGAGGTATAAGTCACATAAAGTAAATATTTGTCATATATATATGTGTGTTTGAGTTTGACATGTATATACTTCCATATATCCACTACTTTAACAAAGATAAAGAATATACCTCTCATCATGAAAATTTTTTCATGGCCCACTAAAGTTAAGATCTTCCTTCAACCTTATCTTTTGCCAGTCTCTGTTTGATTTCTGTACCTATAGTTTGCCTGTTCTCGAATGTCCTATAAACTGAATCGTAGCTAACTCGCCTTTAGACTCTGACATCTTCAAATAGTATAATGTATTTGAGATTCAGCTATGTTGTTGAATATATTTGTAGTTCATTCCTTGGCATTGGGAGGCAGTACATCTTTGTGAGGTGGTACCATAATTTCTTAATACATTCGCTTGTTGATGAATATTTATTTGGCTTTTTCTAGGTTTTAGTGAATATGAATAAATCTGCTATAAATATTCATGTACAGACTTTGGGTAAACATATGTTTTCATTTATCTTATATAAATACCAAGATTGCTGGGTTGTATGGAAATTGTATATTTAACTTTTAAGAATCTGCTATATTATGGGATGCCTGGGTGGCTCAGTCAGTTAAATGCCCAACTCTTGATTTCAGCTCAGTTCATGATCTCTATGTCTGGGAGATCCAGCCCCATGTCAGGCAGCTCCCTCAGCAAGGCCTCTGCTTGAGGATTCTCCCCTCTTCTTCTGCCCCCCCCCCACTTGCACTTTTTTCTCTCTCTAAAATAAATAAATCTTTACAAAATAAAAAAAAAAAAACTGCTGAATTGTGTCTCAGAGTGACCATATTATTTTGTAACCCCCCCAGTAATTTATCAGAGTGCTAATTGATCCATATCCATTCTAGTACTGTTTATTTTATCTTGTGTGTATTTGTGTATCCTTTTTTGATACACATCTTTTGCCCATTTCTTAGGTCCTTAGTTTTGTTATAATTGAGTTGTAAGGATTCTTGACAAGTCCTTGATAAAAGTCCTTTGTTGGATATAGATTGTGCCATTATCTAATATCCTGCTCTTTTGTCTTTTCATTTTAACTACATCTTTCAAAGGACAGAAGTTTTAAATTTTGATGAAGTACCATTTATCAATATTTTCTTTTAGAGTTCATGTTGTTCTTTATATGTAAGAAGTTTTTGCTTTAAGAAAAGTCATAATTTTTCCCCTTTTTTGAACTTTGACAGTTTTAGATTTTTAGGTATAGGTCTATAATTTAGTTTGAGAAATATTGTTTATTTGGTGTGATGTCTACGTCAAGGATTATTTTTGTATTGATGACAGATCATTAAAGCATGATTTGTTGAAATACAATCCTCTCTCCATTGAATTGTTTTAGCAGCTTTATAAAAATTTGTTTGAACACATATATGCTTATGTCTGGCTCTTCTGTTTCAGTTATCTCTATGTTCATCTTCTGCCAATATTATACTAGCTTCACTATTGTTACTTTGTAGATAAACTTAAAATTTGGCTTTGAGTCTCACGCATACTACAGGCTTTGAGTATTATAAAGCAACTAGAAGTCTGATACATTACTGTTGGGAGCAAGATAACCTTATTTCTTTTCTCTTAAATATTCTAGCTATTCTAAGTAATTTAATTTCCCATATAAATGTAGTAATAATATGTGAAATTTTACAAAAACCTGTGGCACCTTTAAGAAGTTTATGTTAAATCTATAGATTATGTTTGGAATATCTTAAGTATTTAAATCCATGAACACAGTGTATCTTTACTATTTTCTTTTATTTCATTTATCAATAATTTTTATTTCCATGATACAAATTTTACATGTTCTGGTAGATATACTCCTAAGTATTTCATCTCTTTACTAAGGCTATTATTATTAATGGTACTTTTTAAATTGAAGTATAATTAACATATGGTATCAAGTTTCAAATGAACAATAAATTTTGTAACACAAAAAATAAAATAAACATTTTGGGGAAAAAAAGTTTCAAATGTATAATAAATTCAACAATTTTATAAATTATTCAGTAGTGCTCATCATGATAAGTTGTACTCTTAGTGCTCTTATCTACTTCACCCCTTCTCCATACCCATCTCTACTCTAGCAACCTCCAGCTTGTTCTTGTATTCAATAGTCTGTTTTTTGTCTCTGTTCATTTATTTTTGTTTCTTAAATTCCACATATGAGTGAAATTATATGGTATTTGTCTTTCTCCAACTGACTTATTTCACTTAACATTATATCCTCTATGTCCATCCATGGTTTTGCAAATGGCAATATCTCATTGTTTTATATACCTGGATCATATTCCTGTGTGTGTGTGTGTGTGTGTGTGTGTGTGTGTGTGTGTGTTACATCTTTATTCATTCATCTATTGATAGACAGTGGGGTTGGCTCCATATCTTGGATGTTGTAAATGCTGCAATAAACATGGGCATGAAAATTAGTGTTTTCATTTTCTTTGGGTAAATACCCAATAATAGAATTATTGGTAATCCTATTTTTAATTTTTGAGGGGCCTCTATACTCCACAGTGGCTGCACCAGTTTGCATTCCCACCAACAGTGCATAAGAGTTCCCTTTTCTCCAAACTTATTTCTTATCATTTTTCTTCTAGCCATTCTGACAGATGTGAGGTAATACCTCTTTATGATTTTGATTTTCATTTCCCTGATGATGAGGTATGTCTTCTTTGGAAAAATAGCTATTCAGATCCTCTGTCCATTTTTTAGTTGAATTATTTCTTTTTTGGTGGTGCGTTTTGTGTTTTTTATATATTTTATATCTTAATGCTATATTATATACACCATTTGTAAATATGTTTTCCCATTCAGTAGTTTGCTTTTTTGTTTTGTGAATGGTTTCCTTCACTGTGCAAAAGATTTTTATTTTGGTGTAGTTCCAGTTGTTTAATTTTGCTTTTGTTTCTCTTGACTTAGGAGATATATTTAGAAAAATGTTGGTATGACTGATGTCAGAGAAATTACTGTCTGAGCTCTCTTCTAGGATTTTTAGGGTTTTAAGTCCCATGTTTAGGTTCTTAGTCCATTTGGAGTTTATTTTTGTGTATGTTGTTGTAAGAAAGTGGTCCAGTTTAATTCTTTTCCATGTAGTCTAGTTTTCCTAGCACCATTTTTAGAAGAGACTGTCTTTTCCCCTTGTATATTTTTGCTTCCTTTTTCATAGATTGACTATATAATTGTGGGCATATTTCTGGGCTCTCTATTGTTTTCCATTGACTGTGTGTGTATTTTTGTGCCAGCATCATACTGGTTTGATTACTATGGCTTTATAGTTTGAGATCTGGGACTGAGATTTATTTAGTTTTTTTCTTCTTTCTCAAGATTGCATTGGCTATTTGGGGTCTTTTGTGGTTCTGTACAATTTAAAATTTAAGATTATTCTAGACTTGTGAAAAATGATGTTGCTGTTTTGATAGGGATTGCAGTAATTTATAGACTGCTTTGGGTAATATGGACATTTTGATATTGGTTCTACCAACCCATGAGCATGGAATATTTTTCCATTTGTTTGTGTCTTCAATTTCTTTCAGTAGTGTTTTAAAGTTTTCAGAGTATAGGTCTTTAAATTCCTTGGTTAAGTTTATTCATAGGTAATTTATTCTTTTTAGTGAAATTGCAAATGGAATTGTTAATTTCTCTTTCTACCACTTCCTTTTTTCTTTTTTTTTTTTTAAGATTATTTATTTATTTGACAGAGGTCATAAGTAGACAGAGAGGCAAAGAGAACGGGGATGGGGTGGGGGTGGGGGGTGTGCGGGAAACAGGCTCCCTGCTGAGCAGAGAGCCCGATGTGGGGCTCAATCCCAGGACCCTGAGATCATAACCTGAGAAGAAGGCAGAGGCTTTAATCCACTAAACCACCCAGTCGCCCCTTTCTACTACTTTGTTATTAGTGTATAGTAACACAACAGATTTCTGGACCCTGTGATCTTAATGAATTCCATTCATTACTTCCAGTAGCTTTTTGATGGCATCTTTAGGGTTTTTAATATATAGTATCATATGCAAATAATGAAAGTTTACTACTATTTCTTTACTGATGTGGATACCTTTATTTATTAATTTTTCTTGTCTGATTGTTGTGGCTAAGACTTCCAGTACTATGTTGAATGAAGTGGTGAGAGTGGACATCCTTGTCCTCTTCCTGATCTTAGGGGAAAAACTGAGTGTGATGTTGTTAATGTGATGTATCACATTGATTTTATGAATGTTGAGCCATTTTTGCATCCCTGAAATAAATCCTACCTGATCTTGGTAAATGATTTTTTTTTTTTTAAAGATTTTATTTATTTGACAGAGAGAAACACAGTGAGAGAGAGAACACAAGCAGAGGGAATGGTAGCAGGAGAAGCAGGCTTCCTGCAGAGCAGAGAGCCCGATGCGGGGCTCGATCCCTGGCCCCCGGGACTGACCTGGGCCGAAGGCAGACGCTTAATGACTGAGCCACCCAGGCGCCCTGGTGAATGATTTTTTTTTTAATTTGTTGGATTTGGTTTGCAAGTATTTTTTTGAGGATTTTGCATCTATGCTCATCAGAGATATTAGCCTGTAGTTTACCTTTTCTGTAATATTTTATCTAGTTTTGGCATTACAGTAATGCTGGCCTTGTAAAATGAACTGTATCATTGCCTTTCCTTCCCTTCACCATTCCCTTTGCCATTTCCTATTTCCTTCCCTTTCCTATTTCCTTCCCTTTGCCATTTCCTTAACAGAATAGGTACTATCTCTTCAAACGTCTGGCAACATTCACCTGCGACAATCTGGTTTTGAACTATTGTTTGGGAGGATTTTTGATTACTCTTTTAATTTTATTGCCAGCAATTGGTCTGTTCAAATTTTCTGCTTCTTTCTGATTCAGTCTTGTCAGATTATATGTTTCTAGAAACTTACCTTTTTTTACTTTTAGATTGTCTAATTCGTTGAAATGTAATTTCTCATGATACTCTCTTTAATCCTTTGTACTTCTATGGTGTTGGTTGGTATATCTCCTCCAAATCTGCTTTTGAGTTTTCTTTTTTTTCCTGATGTCTGGCTAAAGATTTATCAATTTTGTAAACACTTTCAAAGAACCAACTCCTGGTTTCATTGATCTGTTCATTTTGTTGATGTTTTTTGTCTCTACTTCATTTCTTTTGCTTTAATCTTTATTTCCTCTTCTACTGGTTTTGGGCTTTGTTCTTTTCTAGCTCCTTTATGTTTAAGTTTAAGTGGTTTGAGATTTTTCTTGTTTCTTGAGGTAGACTTGTGTTGCCATAAACTTCCCTCTTAGAACAGCTTTTTTTTCATCCCAAAGATTTTGGACCATGTGTTTTCATTTTCATTTGTCTCCACATATTTTTTATTTCCTCTTTTTTTGTTTGACCTATTTATTGTTTAGTAGCATGTTATTAGCCTTCATGTATTTGTACTTTTTTCCAGATTTGTGTGTGTGTGTGTGTGTGTGTGTGTGTGTGTGTGTGTGTGTGACTGTTTTCTAGTTTCATACTGGTGTGGTTGGAAGAGATGCATGATGATTTCAATCTTTTTGAATTTATTGAGACTTGTTATTCAGTCTAATATGTGACCTGTAAAACAATCCATGTACACTTGGAAAGAATGTGTATTCAGCTGTTTCTGGATGGAATGTCCTCTATTTATGTTAGTTCTATCTGGTCTAATGTGTCATTCAAAGTCACTGTTTCCTTACTGATTTTCTATCTGGATGATCTATCTATTGATAAACATGGGATCTCAAAGTCCCCTACTATATTATATTACTGTGAATTTTTTCCTTTATTTCTGTTAAATTTCTTTAGGTATTTGGGTGTTCCCATGTTGAGCACATAGGTATTTACAATTATTATATCCTCTTTATCATTATGTAGTATCCTCTTTGTCTCTTGTTACAGTCTTTGTTTTATAAAGACTATTTTTTTTTCTGATAAAAGTATCACTACCTCAGCTTTCTTTTTGCTTCCATTTTTATGTTCTGCGTTTATCCATCCCTTCACTTTTAATATGCACATGTCTTTAGGTCTAAAGTGAGTCTTTTGTAGGCCTCATATGGATGGGACTTGCATTTTTTATACATTCAGTCACCCTATGTCTTTTGGAGTATTTAGTCCATTTACATGTAAATGTAAATTTTTGATGGGTATGTACTTACTGGCATTTTATTGTTTTATGTATTTGTGGTTCTTCCTTTCTTCTCTTGCTCTCTTCCATTTTGATGGCTTTCTTTAATGTTATCTTCCTTTCTCTTTGTTTCCTATATCTATCATAGGTTTTTGCTTTGTGGTTACCATTAAGTTCATATATAACATCTTCTGTGTAGAGCAATCTATATTAAGTTGATGGTCACGTAAGTTTGAACCCATTCTAAAAGTACTAAATTTTTACTCCCCTCCCCCTACCATGTTTTTATGTATATGGTATCATACTTTGCATCATTTTATTTTGTGAATAATTTGGCTGATTTTTGTAGATATAATTGATTTTACTGCTTTATGCTTTTACCTCTATACTGACTTTATAATCTAATATATCTACTTCTAGATTAATATATCTATTTCTAGAATATATCTATTTCTAGACTAATATATCTATTTCTAATTAATTTATACATATTAATCTATTACTTTTTTTAAAAAAAAAGATTTTATTTATTTGACAAAGAGGCAGCAAGAGCAGGAACATAAGCAGGAGGAATGAGAGAGGGAGAAGCAGGCTTCTCACCTAGCAGGGAGCCTGATGTGGAGCTTGATCCCATTTGGCTCATGACCTGAGCCAAAAGCAGATGCTTAATGACTGAACCACCCAGGTACCCTTAATCTATTACTTTTATTACATATTTGCATTATCATGAAGTCTTTCCTAATTTTATTTTCCTAATTATGACCTTTTCTTTCCACTCAAAGAATTCATTTTAATGTTTCTTGTAAGGCTGGTTTAGTGATGATAAACTCCTTTACCTTTTGTTCGTTTGGGAAACTCTTTATTTCTCCTTTAATTCTCGATGATGACCTTGCGAGGTAGAGTATTGGGGGGGTTCCTTGTATAAATGGTAAATTTGATTTTCCTTTGAAATTCTTCATTGCCTGTCTGGAAATACAATCTGTCCTTGTTTCCTAACAAGTAGCTTAACTTACTTGTTCTAAAAGCTTGTAGATTTTTTAAAATTTATTTTTTAAAGATTTTTTATATTTATTTATTTGTCAGAGAGAGCACAAGCAGGGACAACAGCAAGCAGAAGGAAAGCGGGTTCCATACTGAGCAAGGAGTCTGATGCGGGACTAGATCCCAGTACCCTGGGATCATGACCTGAGCCAAAGGCTGATGCTTAACTGACCGAGACACCCAGGCATCCCAAGCTTAAAGATTTTTCTTTTATTTCCTGCTAATATAATTAGATATTCTGTAAATGGAGATAGTTTCATTTCTTCTTTTCTGTATTAATTTTTTTTTTAATTCACTGCCAAGGGCTTCCTCTCTTAAGCTGAATAGAAATAATGAGAGCATATTTGCAATGATCTGAATTTTAATGAAAGAGTGTTAGCTTTATATGATATTAATTGTAGGTATTTTATAGATTCAGTTAATCACATTGAGAAAATTATATTTCTAAGATGCTGTGGACTCATAATTAATGGATGTTGACTTTTGTTAAATGCCTTTTTAGAATCTAATGTGATAATTATATGATTTTTCTTCTTTAGTCTATTGGAGATGGTGAATTATGTTTACTGAGTTTTCAAATGTTAAGCTTCCCTTGCATTCCTGCAGTAAACCCCATTTGGTCATAATGCATTATTTCTCAAATCTATTGCTAGGTTTGAATTAATAATATTTAAGGATTATGCATTGATGCTAATGAAGAATTGGTTTGTTTTATAGTTTTATTTTGTTGTGGAATGTTTGTCAGGTATGTTGTGATATCTTTGTCAGGGTATGTTGACCTCACAGAAAGAGTTGAAAATGTTTCCTCTTTTATTTTTTAGAGTTTATGTGAAATTACTATTACTTTTTTTTCCAAATATTTGATAAAACTCACCAGCCAAACCATATGTGCTTGGGGATTTATAAATTGGAAGTTTTGGGTTTTTTTTTTAAGATTTTATTTATTCGACAGAGAGAGAGATCTCAAGTAGGCAGAGAGGCAGGCAGAGAGTGAGGAGGAAGCAGGCTCCCTGCTGAGCAGAGAGCTGATGTGGGGCTTGATCCCAGGACCCTGAGATCATGACCTGAGCCTAAGGCAGAGGCTTTAACCCACTGAGTCACCCAAATGCCCAATTGGAAGGTTTTTAAAGTATTAATTTAATCAATAAATATAAAACTCTCAAAGGTATATATTTATTTCTGAGTGAAATTTCTATCTTTTAAGATAAATCATTTTATCTAAAATAGAAAAAAATTATTTATATAAATTGTTAATGATTTCCCTTAAAGTCCCCTTCCCATTACTGTCTTTAGGATTTGTCATAATGTCCTTTCTTTTACATATAATATTGGTAATTTGACTTCTCCCTTGGTTCTTAGTATAGGGACTTAATAAAATAATTGATTTTTTTTTAACACTTAAAACTATTTTTGTTGTATGGTTTTCCTGCCTTTAATTTCATTGGCTATTTTTCTTGTCTGTAGTATTATTTTCTTCCTTTTGCTTACTTTGGGTTTAATTTGCTGTGTGTGTGTGTGTGTGTGTGTGTGTGTGTGTGTGGTTTGTCTTTTAAGGTGGACATTTGTATTATTGATGTTAAACCTTGTTTGTTTTCTTCTAAAAGTTGGTAATACTATGTACTTTCCTCTAAGCCCTATTTTGGCTATATTCACCAATGTTTGACATGTTATGACTTAACAGAAAATATTTTCTAGTTTCTCTTGTGATTTCCTCTATAAGTTCTGGTTATTTGTTAATTTGCTATTTAACTTTGTCTTTTTGATTTCTAGTTTATTCCATTGTGTTCACTTCAAATCTTTTACATTTCCTGAAGATTATTTTTACATGTATGTGGCCCAATATGTTCTATTTCAGTGAATGCTCCTTGTGCACTTGAAAATAGTGTCTTATGCTATTGTTTAGGTAAAGTGTATTATAACTTCAAAGCAGGTGAAGTTGGTTGATAATGTTTAGATCTTGATAATGTTTAGATCTTCTATATCCTTATTGATTTTTTGTTTACTTGGGAGGAGTTCTAAAGTCTTCAGCTATAATTTTGGCTTTGTCTGTTTCTCCCATGAGTTCTGTAGGTTTTGCTTCATGTAATTATTTTAGGAAAATGATGATTTAGCATTTTTGATGAATTGGACGCTTTGCCGTTGTGTAATACGTTTCTGTATACCTAGCAGTGTTCCTTTTTTTTTTTTTTGAAGTCTTTGATATTAATCTAGCTTTCTAGTTTTTTTTACTGATAGCATGTTCATCCTTTTCAGTCATTTTGCTATCAACTTACCTATGTCTTTGTTTTTTTTATAAAAGAGCATATAGCTCAATTTTGCTTTTTTCTGAGATTTTCTTCCTTTTAATTTCATACCTTTTTCCTTTAATGTAATCACTGATAGAGTTGGTCCTAAATTACCATCTTGATGGCTTTTTATATTTGTCTTATCCTTTGTTCCATTTTCCCTCCTTTTTTGCCTTACTGGTTTATTTTTTATGATTTATTCTCCACTGTTAAGTTGTTATATGTGGGTTTTTTTTGTTTTTAGTTGTTCTTAAGTTTAAAAGGTTTCTTTAATTACACTTCTAACTTTTCAGTATATCTTCAAATAAGGTACTGCTGCATATATAATGTATGGCTCATATCAATGTATTTCCAATTCTTCTACTTTTGAACTTTTTTCATATATTTTATTGTTAAATATGTTCTACATTGCTTTAAATAACTAAACAAGAATGGCAATAATTTATGAAAACTCATTAAAATATAGGAAAATTATTTTATATTTCCTTTTATTATCATTTCTGATCATTATTTAGATGGTGTTTCTGTCTAGTGTCATATTTTTTCTGCTTGAAGAACTTCAATATTAGAGTTCTGCTATAAATGACTTATCTTAGGGTTTGTCTGATAAATATTTTGCCTTTGTTTTGGAAAAAATATTTTTGCTGGGTGTAGAATATTGAGTTGGTGGGTTTTTTTTTAAGGTATTTAAAAACAATTTTTTTTCTGGCTTGCATGATTTCTAATGACCTGCTGTAATTCTTATTTTTCACTTTTCTCATTGTGATGTGTCTTCACAACGTTATCTTTGCTAGGAGAATTTTTTGTTTTTGTTTATAGGTTTGACTAGGACATGTCTTTTTTTTCCCTCTCATTTATTTATTTACTTAATTATGTGTGTACTTATCTTAGAGTTCGAGTTTCCTGAATGTATGGTTTGATGTCTTTCTTTACTTTGATTTTTTTTTTATCTTTACTTTGATTTTCCATGTTATATCTTCAAATGTATTTTTTTCCCTATTCACTTTCTCTTCTCTCTCTGGAATTAAATATTATAGGTATCTGACCTCCTAATACTATCCCACAGCTCTTGAAATATATTTTTTCTTCATTCTTTTTTCTCTTTTGTCTTTTTTTGAGTAATTTATAATAACCTATCTTCTAATTCACTGCTTTTTTCCTCTATTGGTTTGAGTCTACTAATGAAGCCATTAAAAGATAGTTATTCTTATTTCTAACATTTTTTACTTAGAGTTCTCATCTCTCTTTTGATGTTCCCTATGTGTTCATGCATTTTATCAACTTTCCCTGCTATATCCTTTAGTGTATCAATTATAGTTATTTTAAAGTCTCTGATAGTTTCAATATCTGGGCCATCCTAGAGTCTGATACTGTCAATTGCTTTATCTTTTTACAGTTGAGTGGGTTTCTCCTCTTCATTTTCTGTGGCATACTTTTTGATTGAATGCCTATGCTCATGTATAGAACAGGAGACAAGACAATAAATGGTAAATAAACGTTGAAATGGGCAGTTTTCCTGTCAAACTCTGAGTAGGGGGAGTTGAGTCTGTCAGCAGCTGAACTTGTTATGGTATTGTTTTATTGTTCCTTTCATGCTCTACAGGCCTCAGATTCCTATGAGGGTGGGCTGCTTTTCCCTTATATTTAGAGTATGTGCTGCATTGTTAGATGATATTTATGATATTCCTGTTCCTTCTCATCTTTCAGCAGTCTCTGTGTGCCTTTGCTAGAGGGAGTTTGTCTCTGAGCTCTTATTCTTCCCCCATCACTGCTGAAGCAGCCTCTGTGCATGCGGGTCTTGGAAATAATTATCAATTTTCCTGTTATTCCTTACCTGGGTAAACAAACTCTTCCTTATATCTGTACTCAGTCTTGCACAGGACATTCCTTTTCTTTCCCCATCAGTTAGAGACTTCTTGTTATAGTCTAAAGATAAATGACTGCTCCTTCCCCAGGACTAGAGAGTTTATTGATCTGCTACTGTTTTCCTAGTCATAATAGATCTTTGTGTCCTGGGAGTGACAAATCTATTGCCCTTTCTCAAGTGGCTATAGAGCTCTTTAGTAGAAAGTGTTATTGGAGTGGGCAGGACTTTGTGTCTACATGCTAACATGTATCACTTAATTTTTGCATGCCTGTACCACTGAGAACTCTTTCTAGTCTTGTACTTCTTCTGAATATCTAATGGAGGCCCATGGAAAAGATCTTCCAAATGAATGCAATTTTCACTTCTGTCTGGTGCCTGCGTCTATTCTAAAATACCATATTGACCCACACTTGGCCTTTTACAATACATTACATTAAGTTATTCCATCTTACCTGCCTATATGGTACCTGCCTGTGTCTTCCAAGCTTTACCAAAGGTACAAATCTTTTTGTGCTTTGTTAATCCTTAGAAGGGCTTATTCTTTTTTGGCCTCCAGATTACTTGGTTGCCTTACAAACATACCTTTTTGATGGGGTCAAAAATTATGAACTTGTAGATTGTGCAACTCTTTATGTTAGATATGAATGATTTCTCTAGAGCTTTTTATATCCTAAATAGAAGATTTTTCTTTAGTGAATTTAACTGTAATTAGTGAATTCTAACTATTCTACAGATAAGTTGTAAAATGGCTCTGCCTAGACAAGAACCTGGAAGCTAGGTTGTTTTAAATAGGTGAAGTTAAGACTCATACTTCTGCAAAATGAATAGTTTAAGTTTCTAAGATTGGGAGCAAACAAACAACCACATAGCTGTTTGTATTTGTAATGTCCATAGATACAGATTTTTAAACTAGAATTCAAAAATATAAAATCATATCTGATAGAGGTTCCTTTACAGAGGATTGTTTCTAAATTGATATATGAATTTATTACAAAGATCTGTTACTGGAGTCAGGGAGGGAGACCATTGTGGAAGGATTGTTGGTTATGGAACAATGTAGATGATTTGGGAAACCATTTGGACCTAATCTTGACATTGTGGATGTCTAAAGAAACCACTACTGTATATGGAATGAGCTGGATCACCAAAGAGTCATAGCCCTGAGCATCCAAGCAATTTTGCTGTGGGGTACTCTTTACTGTGTTTCAGTTGAAAAGTGGAAAGTATGTGTTCTTATTGTAAGGGGACTACTTGGATTGATTGGCAGAAATCTAGAAAGAATCAGGAGAAATATAAAAGTCATGAGTGAGATGCCAATGGTAATAGGGACAATAACTTCAGTCATAGTGACTTCATTGTAGAGCAGCTATGGCTTTTTGGCACAGCCCATTAGGAGCTCTGGATACTGACTTCTTCAGTCAGGAGACAACTGCCAAAGACAGGGTTATTCAAAGATCTGCACTTACAGACTCTGGCCTTAAACGAAAGGCCTCAGAATATATTCTTCTATCAAGTAAATGAAATGAGCAGAAATAGCAACTAATTCATGGACATATTCAAAAAGCATTGAGGATTTGGGGGTGACAAAATCCCTAGGAAATGCTGAAATCTCTGTTAGTAAAGTTGATTGTTCCCTGAGTCATTTTAATTTGGTCATAAAATCCACTTGAGTACTCAAGCTAGTGAGATACAAAAGGTGTTTGAATTTCAAGATTAAAGAATCTACACAGAGTCTAATTTAATAACTACCCTTGACATCCCTTCAGGATACAGCCTGTGTTATAATTGCATTGTAGTATCTAATATGGTAACTGACACTGATAGTTTTTTCATTAAATGTTTACTGAATAAAGAATGACCATAAACTTAAAGAGAATGTAATTTGATACTTTGACAATATTTATTAGTCAGGGCTTTTTTTGCTTGAATAGCTAGATCCGAGTAAAAACATTCTATAAATGAGAATACCATCATTTCTATCAACTGTCCATGTGTTTGCTTATACAGGTAAAATAATTAAAAGTATACAGATTGCAACATTTCTAAAGCTGGTCCAATAGTAATTAAAATGGTTTAGAAGCTTAATAAATTTTCATGCTTGTTTATGGTCTGTGAATTATGGAGTACGTGTGTCAGATCCACTGGCTCAGGTGCTACTTAGAATTGTAGAATCCTATCAGCTATTATCTATAGACTCATTTTACCATTGGGATCCATAGATTCTTCAGAAGTGGGAACCATAGTTTCTAGGAACAACAAAAAATTCTACGAAAAAATGCCTTATTAATGCACATAGCATATAGTAGCAAAGATTTTCTCACTTGATTATGCCCAGGGTGGAAAATGAAGCTAACTCAATTCAGGCATAGTCTAAGACAGGAATTGGCAAACTACAACTTGTAGTACAACTCTACCCCCAGCCTGTTTTTGTAAATACAGCTTCTGTTTGTTTTTGTTTTGGTGTTTGTTTTGTTTTGTTTTTGTTTGCTTGTCTTTTTTTTTTTTTTTTTAAGGCAGTGGAGAGGGAGAGAGAGAATCTCACGCAGGTTCCATGCTCAGCCTGGAGCCTAATGTAGGGCTGGATCTGAGCCAAAATCAAGTCTGACGCTTAACTGATTGAGCCACCCAGTGTCCCTGTAAATAAAGTTTTATTAGAACACAGGCATATCTATTGGTTTATGTATCTTACAACAGAAGAATTACAACAGAGACCATGTGACTTCTAAAACCTAAAAATTTTTACTATCTGGCTATTTTCAGAAAACTTTACTCATTTCTGCTCTAAGATAAACCAACTATGTTTTTGTGTGTGCACACATGTGTTTTATTAACACGTGTTTTATTAACCTTAGAAATATTCAGTTATTTTACCAGCATAATGAATTTATTCAAGAATGGGAGAATTGAAGTTGGGGACTTGTGAATTATGGGAAACCATGAGCATGTCCAGAGAACAAAGTAGAATATTTCTTTGTAAAGAAGAGGGAGGAAGTTGGGAAGGGCTGCTTTGAAGGAAGATTTTATTGGAGGAAAGCAAGAGTTCAGGCTGGTGATAGTTTCTTATTGGTTGAGTTGTGGCAGTTTCTCACTGGGTAGACTAGCAAGGAGGAAATCTTCCTTTCTTGTGCTGGGTAATAAAATTAACTTCCTGCCCGGGAATGTGAGGTAAGCTGCAATAGCAAGTACATGTGTGAGAGCTCCCCATTCAGGGCTTTCAGGCTCCATTTCAAATGAGGTTTCTTTTATTCAAGTTTTTAATTTCTTTTTGTGCATATAGTATTTCCAGAGAGAGTGTTAAGTTCAGAGCGTTAAGCTCAGAGATAATGGAGATAGACTTTGCAAGGAAGGTTTGGTGTGTATGGCCCAGAAGAAACTTTGAATCTTATATGATAAAATTTGAGTTAACTAATGTACAAATTTGGGTCTAAATGTAAACATGATCTGGCAAATACATACATGGTAATGTCTTGGGACATTTGGGTTACACACTTGTAAACAGAAAATCAGTGATTCTTAGCATCTTACAATAGATTCTGCTTCACAGTGTGCTCTTTAAGAGAACTTTACTATATATTTTTTTTTATTTCTATGAGTAAAGGCTCAAGATGTTACAATGTATTTGATTAAATATTAATAAAATGTGCTTGAGAGAGTGAATGTCTATCAGCAAAATGGAGGGGAAATGTCATCTGGACCTGGCAGAGACACTTAAGAGGAAACTAGCAATGGAGATTGCTCTAGGAGGCAGATGAGAGTATTTTTCACAACTACAGTTGAGTAAAATGAAAATGCCTAACTCTGTCTCTCTGTGGCAAAGGCTGGGGAACTATCAATCTTGTCAGTACCTGAATACTATTTTGCTGGCGGACTTTAATTACATAGGCTAGACAGCTTGCAAGGGGGAAAAAATGTTGAGAATCTCTATTCTGGGGTAAATTTCCTAAGCAGTGTGTGAGAGGTGTACACAGAAATCTTGTTGACAAAATATTTTGTGCAAGTGCCTCCCACACACAGCTTTAAAATGTTACCCCTATGTGTTTTCCACTCCTGCTGCTATTCAAGTAACAAATGTCTACAGCTTCTTAATCTGTTTCTTTCTCTCCCTTGCCCCATGACTCCTCCAAAAAACATTAGCAACTATTGCATTCATCTCCTTATGTCATTTCATGTAATTTTAAAATGATTTTACAATTTGAGTGCTAAGTTTTTCTAAGAAGTTTTCTGGAAGGTAAGTTAAAGTAAATGAACCATGAACATGTCACACTGGTATAATATACTTTTAAAGGTGGTAAAATTCACATTTTCATTGAAAAAGTTACTTTTTTATATCTTCTGCGCATTTTAAATATTTTCAGGGAGCATTGAGGAAACACAGCTTGAAATTATGAAATGACTAAAATGTTTCTTTTATAAGATCTAGCATTTTAATGATGTAATCCTTCCTCAGTAAATCCAGTATTTTTCTTGTCTCTCTTTGTTAAGTGAACCATTGTTTTGGTCAAAGTGTCTTTACAGTTTTTGGAAGCTATCTGGAAATTGTCCACTGAGAGAGCCCCTGAAAATGCCGTAACAAGGAAATTCAAGTCATTCTTTCACTTGTTCACCCAATAAACTTTTATTGAACCCATGTGGTGTGCATATTAGGAGTATATGATAGCAAATGGAAAGAGCATATAGACTGTGGATTCAGGAAGTGTTAGAGTGGAATCCTGCCTCTGTCCCTGCTGGCTGTGTGGCTTTGGGCCCTATGTTTGACCTTCCTGAACCTCTGGTCCTTCCCATCTTATCTTCACATATATGGGGATATGAGAATTAGAGATAACAGTATGTACAGAACTTAAGATATGGTAGAAGCTCAGCTTAAGCAAGTTATTTCTATCCTTTTCTTTGTGGAAAGGGTTATAATGGAATGCTGGGAGAGAAAGAGCAGCATAGTGTGGAGTGCAGTCTTGTGTTAAGACATCTGGATCCGAATCCATATTGGAACTTTTGGCTCTAGTGGGGTCTCAAAATGACTAGACCTAACTCTGTGGTACAGAGAAAATACAAATTCTTTATTTGACCTATAACCAGTTAAGTCCCTCTGATCGATATGGCAGTCCGTGTTAAATGTCCAAAACAACTTAGCTTTAAAGCTCAGGGTGGGTAATGACTCAAATACTCTTACTAGATCAAAATGGTTCTCAAATTGTAAGGTACATTGGAATCACATTGAGGAATTTAAAATGACAGAGTGCTGAACATCATCTCTAGAGTTTCTACTTCAGTGGGTCTGGGAATGGCCTGAGATTTTGCATCTTTACTCCCCAAGTGATGCTGATTCTACTGGTTAGAAGCCCACATGTTGAGAACTCTGCTTTAGATAATGTTTAGTCTTTTTAAAAAAATTTTTATTTACTCCTGCTCTTTGAAATCTTCCTACCTAGTTTATTTAAAAATATTATATATAAGAGATAAAAACATATTTGAGTTAATTCTGAATGTATCCTAACATTTGTATGCTATTATAATTTGATATATATTTATATAAAATAACATATAATGTATATTAACATTTGTGATAGTAAACTTAGGCAATGATAAAAACCCGAAGGTAGTATTAAAATACTTGGGTTTATTCATATAGAATATTTAAAATACCATTTTTATCTCATGACTTTATTTAAATTTTTTTTGACTTTTTATTAACCTTTTAAATTCCAGAATAGCTAACATACAATGTTATATTAATTTCAGGATAGTGATTCAACAATTCTATGCATTACTCAGTGCTCATCATGTTAATTGTACTCTTTAATCCCTATCACCTATTTTACCCAAGCCCCTACCTACCTCTTCTCTAGTAACTATCAGTTTATTTTCTGTAGTTAAGTCTGATTCTTAATTTGTCTCTTTTCCTTTGCTCATTTGCTTTGTTTCTTAAATTACACATATGAATGAAATCATATAGTATTTATCTTTTCTGACTTATTTTGCTTAACATTATACTCTGTAGCTCATCCATGTCATTGCAAGTGGCAAGATTTCATTCCTTTATTATGGCTAAATAATATTCCTCTCTCTCTCTCTCTCTCTCTCTGTGTGTGCGTGTGTGTCCACCACATCTTATTTATCCATGTATCAATGAATAGTTGTGCTGCTACCATAGTTTGGCTGTAATATATAATGTTGCAATAAACATAGGAGTGCATGCATCTCTTTGAATAGGTGTTTTTTTAGTTTTATTGGTATATACCCAGTAGTCCAATTACTGGATTGTAGGAAAGTCCCACTTTCAATTTTTTAGGGAATATCCATACTATTTTCCGTGGTGGCTGTACCAGTTTGCATTCCTACCAACAGAGCCTAAGGGTTTATATTTCTCCACATCTTCACCTACACTTGCCTTTTCTTGGGATTTTGATTTTAGCCATTCTGACAGGTGTGAAATGATAGTGTTACAAGATTTCAAGGTTCTTGTCTCATGGAATCAAAGAATGAATATTGCAGACACAAAAGAGCGAAGTGAAAAATTTTTAAGTGAGGATGAGAGCAGAAAGGAAAGGAAAAGCTCTCTAGAGTGAGAAGGGACTAAAATGGGTTGCCACCGAGAGCTTTTAGTGGCAGTCTTTTATTGAGAACTGACTGGGAAGCTTGTGGCCTTGAGATTCTTGTGCCATCTTGGTTTGAGTAAGGACTATTGATAACATCCTTAATGACTTTATTTTTTGAGGTTTTGTCATTTTATGTGATGTACTGTAGCTGCCAAAGAAAAATACTCTGACAGGTGGTCTGTTTCCTAATCTCTTGTTCACTCTACTGTAGGGTTTATGGCTGCCAGGGATAGTTTCAGAGATAGTCAGGGGAGCAGCCAGGGGGGCCCTACCTCTCCCTGCCTATACCTTAACCCTTTCCTTACTCAATATCTCATTGCAGTTTGATTTGCATTTCCCTGATGTGGAATAATTTTGAGCAAATTTTCACATGTCTGTTAGTCATCTCTGTCTTCTTGGGAGAAATGTCTGTTCACGTATTCCCATTTTTTAATTGGATTATTTTTTGGATGTTGAGTTGTAGGAGTTATATATTTTGGATAGTAATCCTTTGTTGGATATGGTATTTAATATCTTTTCCCATTCCATAGGGTGGCTTTTAATTTTGTTATTTCCTTTGTTGTGGATGACTTTAAAATAGTATAATCTATATATGCTCCTTTCAAGCATTATAGACCCATGACACTTAAAATGTTCATTTTCCCCCCAACAAATCTAATTATTACTTTTTATCCTTTTAGTTGTGGCTCTTATTCTTTTTAGCATTATTCCAGATATCTTTGAAAGCACTCTTGCAGTTTAGCAATAAGATACTCTAGGCACATTTTGATTTTATACATATCCAAAACATGGATTCCAGTAATGTTACTGAGCAGTAGTATCAGGGATAAAATTGTGTTTTAGGAGTATATATTAGTTTAAGTAATAGAACTGGCAGCATTTATTGAAAATCATAAATTCTTAGTGATATATCTATTCGTTAAATCATTCTAACTCTTGAAGTAACTTCTTATCCTCTTATAATATTTTAAAAGTTATTTTTGTTTTAAATACATTATCTATCATCTCTATCACAGGTTTTTCATTAATTTCAATCTGCCTTGCTATATTCCATCTTTGAAAATAATATGATTAATTTAGAATATTACCATATTTCTTTAAATCTAAGATGCCACATATTGTATCATAAGCAAATCATGCTATATGGGTATTACATTTTTAAAACTCAGCTTCTATCTCACATTGTACACAAACATCACTTCTGGTATGTTGTAGGTCTAAATGTGAAAGGTAAAGTAATAGAGTTTCTACAAAAATGACTTTCATATTTAAGGTAATAAAATATTAAATAGAATACCAATCATTAACCATGAAAGGACATTAATATATTGAACTACATCAAAATTAGTATCACTATCAACAAAACAAAAAGGCAGACCACAAAGTGGGAGAGACTATTTATACTATATATAACTGAAAAGTGTTCATATGTTGAAATGATGTGAACCACTTCTCCAAATCAACAAGAAAAAAAATCAAACAGTTCACTTGTAAAATTTTCTAAGTAGACAAAAGACTTGAACAGTTACTTCACACACACACACACACACACACACACACACACTCCAAATAGCCAAGATACATATGACGTATTTTGACTATTAGTTGTAGTTAGGGAAATGCATAATTAATACTATAGAATTTCAGTTCAGCTCACAAGAAAGGCTAAATTTGAAATACCATCTATTGATACAGATGCAGAGCTATTAGAATTCTCACACACTGATGATAGGAACCTGATTTGTACAAATTCTGTGAAGAAGTCTTTGGTAGTACTGTTAAAGTTGACATATGCACACACTGACCTAACAGTTCCTTCCTAGGTAGGCGCTTAGCAGAAATCTACACATATATGCACCAAAAGCCATGCACAGGATTATTTACAGAAGTATCGTTCCTCATTCCCATGGTTTGAAATGGATAAATTATGGTATATTTATACAATAGAATGCTAAACAACAAGGGAAATAAACTACTGGTACATAAAACAACCTGATATATTTAATAAATATAGTATTTTATGAAAGACATCAGAAATAAAAGAATATATATTTTGCCTTTACTGTTTTTGAATTTATATAAGCAATGCTGGCCAAAGGCAGTTACTGGTTACTTTTGGGGAAGGGGGGAGGATAGTTGGGGGCATTATAGGGCACAAATGGGCTTTCTGGGTTTCTGAGAATGTTTTATTTCTTGACTTGGTTAGAAGGGTGTTCTTACTTTGTAGTAGATCATCAAGCTATGTCCTTTAATTTGTGCACTTTTGGATTTAAACTTCAAGGAAAACTATGACTGTTGTTGAAACCTGTATGCATAAAATTATGTTAGAGAACAGAGACCAAATAATCTGACTTGGAACATCAAGGAAATCCTCTCAGAGGGAGGGTTTAGAGTCAGACTTGATTCCACGATATGCTCAAATGCAAGTACAGAAATCCCTTTAATAGATTAAAATAAGAGCTTTCTGTTAAGCAGAAGAAAAACAATTTAGGAATGTACATGTCTAAATAAAATCATCAGGCTAACTCAATTCTTGCTGGCCTTTGTGTGTTTTTTGGTTTTGTTTTAATTTTAATTTTTTTTGTCCTTTTTGCCACAGGATGGCTATTGCTTCTTTAGAGATTGTCTGCATTATAGGAATAGAGAAGGGAAACGAGGAAAAAGATTGCCCACCTACCTCATACCTATACCTCATTGACCAGAGCTGTTCATTCTTATATTTGAGTATGTCTGGAATGATAAAACAGAGTGAGGCAAGGGAGAGGGGTTTGAAATAGGTGTTTAGTAAGCCAACCTATGGGAATTGCCATACATACCTGAAGGATATGTCTGCCTGATATGTTTTGGGAGGACACTACAATGCTAATGAAAAGGTATGTGCAAATATGGATTTTTTTTTATACTGCCTCCTACTTTTAGTTTAAAGAAGATCCTATGTTCTCAGAAACTTTCCCATATCCTCATGTATAGTGGGATTTAAGGGACACAGACAACCTTAGTTACGCTGATTCTCAAGGAATAAAGGACCATAAAAATATTTACTGTTAGGTGGCTAATTAAGAAACAAAAAGAAGTGTCTGGGCTTATACAGTATGTTAATTTTTTTTTCCTTGTAGCTTTTCCCCTTTAATAGTTTGGCATAGATGAGATTATGGGAAACAGTAATTTTAGGCATCAGTTTTCTGAAGCATTCAGTAGATTTTGTTTAAACAAAAAACAACAAAACCAAGATGAAAAATACCATCCATGTAACTTCAGAAATAACAAAACAAATTATCCTGTTGGTTTGTTCACCTTCAGAATAGAAAGAAGATGGTTAGTTCTTAAATTCCTAAGAATTATTGTGCACCCCTTATGTGCTAGGTTCTATGCTACCTACTTTAACACATGTTATCATATTTATCTCCAAAAAGCCCTTCCCCTTTGCAAACTATAAAACTGAGTCCCAGATGGACTCAGGAATTAGTCAAGTATTGTACACTTATTAAATTCTGGAATTGGAAGCAAGGCCTTTTGACTGTTAGGCTACAAACTGTTTGATCCTTGTACTGATTTTGATGCTTAACTACATCCACTGAATTGTCCTCTTTTAAATAGCCAGTTATTACTAACAATACTCTGAGGTGATATATCTGATGCAGTTTCACATGATTTTACATCTGCTTCAGTTGTTGTCACTAAGTTGTAAGGTATTTACCTATTTTTTTGTGTGTGTGTGAATTTTAAAAGGGAGAAACGCTAATGAAGAAAGTTACCTGATTTTTCCCTGGGGGGCTCACGGCTCACTGGATTATAGAATTTAGGTGTGGTTCTAGCTCAAAGTTCCAGCCACATAAGAGTGGGGATCTGGACATATTTCATGTAATGGGATATTTTGAAACGTTATTTTAGAAAAACAAATAGGAAATTCTTTAAGTATTCAATTCTTTTGATTAAAAAAAGAACAAAGGAAAATTTCTAGAGATAACATACTAGAAAAAAACACTCACTTTCCCAGACTTAACCAGCCGTAAAATGGATTCTAACCAGGGTTGGTATGAGAAACCTCTAAGAAGTGATGCTGTGCAGGGAGGTGGAGACACCATTTAACTTTGTACATGAAATTCTTTTTCTTGGCATTGTTGCATTGTTTGAGGACTTTTAACTTAAATTAACAGTTGAGGCAGAAGCGTTCCAACTGATGCTAAAAATGGAATCTTAAAAAAAAAAGCTCTATTCAGAATTCTACAATAGAATCATTTTGTTCTAAGATGTTGATAATCTCATGGCAGTGACTCAAAGCCAAATTAAGAGTACATTGGTGCCGATCTTTGCACAGATGAACCTGAGGTAAAATCTGCATCACCATGAACATGTAGGAATGCTGAGATTGCATTATAGTTTTGCCTTGTGTATA
Source organism: Procyon lotor (assembly GCA_028646535.1). Classification (NCBI taxonomy): domain Eukaryota; kingdom Metazoa; phylum Chordata; class Mammalia; order Carnivora; family Procyonidae; genus Procyon; species Procyon lotor. The sequence goes on along the minus strand of CM053613.1, from coordinate 24,155,271 downwards.
GTACCAAATATTTTTATTTTTTCACTGCCCTTGAGCAACTGATAAACACTTTATGACTACACTCAGCATATTGTGGTTTCTTCTTTTTTTTTTTTTTTCAAATATGATTCAAAATATCTGGCTTAACTTTTAATCATTGCAATAGGTCCATATGTGTGAAAAGGTTGCAAAAATACAGATTTTCCATATGGCTCTTTCAGGTATAAACCACCTTTAAAACAAACATATATAATCCCTTGTCTGGGAAAATAAAAGTAATTTGTACACTATATAAAAGTTTTGTGGTTTTTTTGGTCATTAAGTCATTGCTGAGGGTGGAAAATCCCTTCTAATGGCTCATGGAGCTTGAAACAGGTAGGTGGCATTTGATGACTCACAGAATAGGAACTGTGGTGCAGATAAATTATTTTTTTGGCTATAAAATGATGCTGGTTTATTTTGTACTAATAATAGGAAAGTTAATAAATGTCATTTAAGTCATTAAAAGTGAAGTTTCTGACTCTTGGAAACTGTAATCCAACAATGTTTTGAGAGAGCAAATATTTATGGTAATCTACCAACATTGCTAAGATTCCTATCATTAATGGAGTCTACCATTTATTAACGATCCTTAGCAAATCTGACCTTCATCAAGTAATGCATAACTTATCTCACAGTTTCACTTAAACAGGGGAGTACTCTCAACATTTGCACTTTATACTGAAGGTTCCTTCCTACACATAAGTGTCCTGCCGTAAAATGAGTTTTAAAATAAGCCATTAACTGGGCCTAGTGTGGGCGAGACTATTGGAAAATGGACATCTTCATATATTGCTTGTGGGAGTAAACTAGGACAACATTTCCAGAGGGCAATGTGTATTAAAAGATGACATAGTCTTTGAACTAGAATCTAATTCTAGAGGAGTCTGTTCCATGGAACTAGACACATGCCAAGGATGTTCATCACAATATTATTTACAATAGAAAAAAATTAAGTAGAAATTTTCTATAAAAGGATTTTAAAGATGTTATTTCTATATAATATTTCACAATTAAAATTATATAAATTTAGTTTCGATAATAGGAAATGTTTATAGAATTTACAAGGGGAAAGGAGGTTATAGAAAGCTGTGTGTGGTATCTACTTCTGTAAAAATAAGTGTATTATAAAGGTAAACATATCTATAGACATGTGTATATTATACACATTAAAGGTATTTGATGCAGTGGGTGTATTATGCAACTAATGAATCATTGAACACTACATCAAAAACTAATGACATACTATATGCCAGCTAATTGAACATAATAAAATAAATAATATATTTGCAAATGAATAGAAAAAGTATTATATTAAAATAGTCATTTCTGTATAGATGATTTGAACTTTCCCTTGTGTTCTTACCTGTGTTTATCTTTTTTTAAGAAAAATATGAATACTTGTCAGGGCGCCTCGGTGTCTCAGTGGGTTAAAGCCTCTGCCTTCAGCTCAGGTCATGATCTCAGGGTCCTGGGATCAAGCCGCATTAGGCTCTCTGCTCTCCAGGGAGCCTGCTTCCCCCTCTCTCTGCCTGTCTCTATATTAGCTCTATAATACACTACCTGTGATCGATCTCTCTCTGTCAAATAATAAAATCTTTTTAAAAAAATATGAATACTTGTATAGTGAAAACTAAAATAAAATATACATCATTTCATTGACTTCTTTCTCTACTCTTACTCTAGGATGCCTCTGTCCTCTTGTAAAATTGCAAGAGCAGAAAGAGCAATTTAAACAGTAAGACAATATCATGTCTCCTATCTTCCACCACACATGAGGCACCACACTTTTTATCCATCCATCCTTCCCTACTTGCACACACCCAGATGCAACCCATTTAGGGCTTTGACTGGAGGTAGAACAGCAGAACTTTGGGCTTCTTATTAGTGACCTCTCTGAGTATATATCTGATCTTTTTTATTCCATTTGTTGGCTGAATTTTCCCTTTCTCTTTTAGCTTGAAAGCTGTTCTTCACTATTATCTATCTTTATCCATGTGGGAAAGGTCTTTCAAAGTTTGAACCTAGGATACTTGCAAACCAGATTCTTCCACTGCATGCCTAGAACTCCATGAAAGACTTATCCTTTACTTTCTCACCTCATGGAAATGTTAGAAAGGACTTTCCAAGCTCCAGACTCTGGGGGACTCCTGACCCCTAAGATATAGAGGGACTTAAAGAGGGGTCAGACAAAGCCTTTGAAGGGCTCTTCACTTCCTTTTGGGCTTTCCATCAATGTAGACTATGGAATATCACTGACCTTGCTCCTGGACTAATTTGAAAAAAGAAGATACAGGAAATGAGGACAAAAGAAGACCACAAAAGTTGGTGGTTAATAACATGAGATACTGTGTTAGGCCTACATGGATTTGATTTCTAATTCTGCCATTGACCGCTGAACAATAGGGCAACTCACTTAGGCTTCCTGAACCTCAGTTTCTCCATGTGTAAAACTGGCATAAAAATAACATATTCAGGTATGCCTGGGTGGCTCAGTTAGTTAAGCATCTGTCTTCTTCCACTCCAGTCATGTTCCCAGAGTTCTGGGATCAAGCTCCACATCAGGCCCCCTGCTCAGCAGGGAGACTGCTTCTCCCTCTACCCTTCACCCCTTTCATGTTCTCTCTCTTACTCTTTCTCATATAAATAAAATCCTTGAAAAAAAATACCTATTCAATTGTTATTAATATGAAGATAACATAGTATATACAATTTGATTAGAGTAATGCCTCGCATATAGTAAAACCACTAAAATGCTAGTTTATAGTGATAATGATTAGTCATGTGTTTTGTCATCAGACAGAATCTATTTTAGGAAATAGAGGCAGAGAACTAGGTTAGAAAACATAATAGTGGCTACACACATAAGTGCAACCATAGTAGTTTATCGTTCCCTATTTCCATGTATAAATTTCCCATCTGTAACTTGTAAATCTGATTATACTACATGTGTAAGTTCTGCATTTGGTTCAAAAGTGGAAAAAAAAAAAAAGATAGACACCCAGCACAGATTTCTACTTACCTATGTAAAGTGTTAGGCTGCTTACTCCAAATCAGGACAACTGAATCTCGGTTCAGATTTCTTCAAGTTTCAGTTGGCATCTTCTTCTTGAGTCTTTATTTCAGGTTTCATCCTCTACAATAATAATTGCATTGATAAGTATAGAAGTAATATTTAATTCAGATGATAAATAGCTGTATAACAGCTTTATTTTCTTGATCTGAAGGTTTCATTCTTAAAGTTGGAGTCATGATTTTGTTAACATGTCTGTTTCTCATTTCTTCCATATTTGCAAATAGTACCATTCTTTTAATATTTTTTTTCTGTGCTAGACCCTGCTATCTCCTTGCCTCAACAGTAGCTGTGGGATTTTGGCCAGCACAATGCAGAGCACGTAGTCTTTTGTTGTTAGTAACATTATTGATTACAGTATATATCTCACTAAGAATAGAAGATTTTATTGCAAAGATTTATACCTCTGTGTTTTATTCATTTCATGTTCATTAAAAACAAGATAAATACAGCCTTAAAATAATTATTTTTTTCCAGAGGACTTGGCCATAGCAATCACAAAATGTAAAAGATTTCAGTTTATCTAATGTTTATGAATTTTATCGACCATTCTAATTTTTTTCTTTTTTCCTGAAAAATGAAGCTACTTAAATGATTCATTGTAGTAGTTTTCCATTTTAACAAATTGCCATAAATTATGTAGTTTAAAACAGCAATGTATTCTCTCTAGTTCTGGAGACTAGAAGTCTGAAATCAAGATATCAGCAGGGCCATGGTCCCTCTGTAGGCTCTAGGGGAAAATCCCTCATTGCCTCTTTCCTTACATGGCCTTAATCCATCTGTGTTTATTTGTGTCTCTGACTCTCTTATTCCTTACGTAGGAATGTGAATACTAGTCACTGGATTTACGGTCCACCCTAATCCAGTATGACCTTGTTGTACCTTATTACATCCAAAGACCCAATTCCAAAATAAAGTCACATTTACAGGGATTAGGGAATAAAACCTAACTTTCTGGGAGAAAAAATTCATCCCACAAAACTCACATAACTTTTTATACCTGAATTAGAGTAATTTAAATTGTAATTACTAGTTTAGGAGGTGTTTATTCCTTTTCCCTTTTCCCACTATCTCCTACTGCCCAGCTCTCAAGGACAAATTTCATTTCTTAATGTTTTGTATATCTCTTTGCAGTTAGCATGTTGCTGAACACGTTATCTCAATTCCATTTATAATGTGAGAGTTATGAATGAAGGAAGAGTTGGTCTACACCAGTGATTTGCAAAACTTACTGGTCATCAGCAATGCTTTGCAACCTTTGAATAAAAGTGAGTTTGTCCACCAGAAATTCTGATTCATTGAATAATTGTGGGATCCAGTAATCTGTATTACAGTTTGCTGAGATGATTCTACCTTTTTGTCCAGCATGGAAAATATTCTAGGCTTTGTGATTATAGACAAATGATAGTGGAACCATAGAGGGGAGCTGTCCCCCATTTTTCATGCCAATGCATGCTGTTTTACCACAAGTCATTTAATTATCTTGGAGTCATTTCTTCATTGGTAAGATGAGTAATGAGCACTTCTAAAATTCTGATTCTCCCGTTCAAAGTCACTGTTCTTGAAAATGTGTGGTTGTAGTTGGAGGATTTCCACTTTGGGTTTTTGTAAAGAAGATAGTATGTTTGAAATGATTTAAGTATGTTCTTGGACTAGTTACTCTGAAATTATAAGAAAAACATCAATGGTGGTTATCTTTTTTAAATTTTTAAAAAGGTTTTTATTTATGTATTTGAGAGTGAAAGCGAGAGAGAATACAGAGGGAGAGGAAGAAGCAGACTCAACTTTTGAGTAGAGAGCCCAATGTATGGCTCCGTTCCAGGACTCAGAGATCATCACCTGAGACCTAAGGCAGACACTTAACTGACTGAGCTTCCAGGCATCCCAGTGTTGGTTATCTTTGAATGACTGCTGGAAGAATAGATGATTTCTTTTAACTGTATTTCACATTTGTATAATGAGCATGTATTATCTTTATAATGGAAAACTATTAATACATATTCTAGTTTTAACAAGCAAAGATTAAATACCAAGAAGAGAAATGTAAGAAATCAAGTGCTACTAAAAAAAAAAAAAAAAAAAAAAATTAAAGAGGCCCACAGAATCAAAAGAAATGCATGTACAATTCAAAATAGGGGAGCAAAATTGATATGAAGTGGGGGATTTTAGACTTTCAATGTTGGTATTGTTGGCCTTCTCATTTTTATATCATGTAAGATCTTCGATTTAAATTTTTACTGGAAAATGGTGTTTTCTCTTAAAAAGTTTTTAAGGTGAGAGGCACCTGGGTGGCTCAGTGGGTTAAAGTCTCTGCCTTTGGCTCAGGTCATGATCTTAGGGTCCTGGGATCAAGCCCTGCATTGGGCTCTCTCCTCGGTGGAGAGCCTGCTTCCCCCTCTCTCTGCCTCCCTCTCTGCTTATTTGTGATCTCTCTCTCTGTCAGATAAATAAAATATTCAGAGAAAAAAGTTTTAAGGTGAGGTTTGTTTAAAATTAGAATATTTTGAATTTGTTCAACCTACAGAAAATAGATAAAATAATGAAACTGTCATACTGGGGGAAACATTGTTAGCAGCAGTGTCAGAAGGTGGGTGTTCTCAGATCAAGACACAGGTATAAGAAAACTGGGATAGAAGTCCTTACACCTTATTCTTTTAAGGCTAACAAATGGAAAATGTCTAGGGGCACCTGGGTGTCTCAGTGGGTTAAAGCCTCTGCCTTCAGCTCAGGTCATGATCTCAGGGTCCTGGGATCGAGCCCCACATTGGGCTCTCTGCTCAGCGGACAGCCTGCTACCCCCTCTCTCTCTCTGCCTGTTTCTCTGCCTACTTGTGATCTCTCTGTCAAATAAATAAATAAAATCTTTTAAAACAAAAAATAAAAAAAAATGGAAAATATCTATTCATAAAGTATATACTTCTCTATTTTTTCACATGTATTTATAAACTGGAAGCTGGAAATCTTACAATAAGAATTTAGCTTTTCTGTTTCAAAATTCAAAATTTGAAATTTCTCCCTTAGAAGAAATCGAACCCAGGAGAAAGGACACTGGGGGGTACATTGTCAAGAAAGTCAATTTGGCATTTCATGGTTTTATTATTTCCTTTGGTTTTGTAAGAGGCCTTGTCTTGAGAGGAAAAGTCAAAATGAACAACTTCAAAATGAATGGGAAAATTTGCCTTTGTGAATTCATAGGTAGTGCTTCAGTCGTCAGACCATTCATATAAAAATGAGGTCCTAATTTTGACTGCATGGGAAAAATAGATTATTTAGGTGATGTGAATAATTGAGATCATGTCTAAAATTTTGAGGTAACAATGATTCTGGTAAAAGGAGAAAATCTCCATTACAAACTTAAGTGATTCAAATATTGGAAAAGTTAATTAACTCATATTATCTTAGTAGTGCTTGATTTATATCTCAAATCAGAATTCCTTATTAGTGCTTGATTTATATCTCAAATAAGAATTCCTCATAATTGACCAGAAAGTGATGTAGAAAGACTTAGAGCTTTCTTATAAATGTACATATAGGACTTTTAGGTCATGCTTGGATACATGACCACTTGAGAAGGCTAGTATGCACAACCTATTTTCTAAGAATTTCTAGACTACTTTTCTGGGTGGCCTAGCAACCAGAAATCTTCAGCATTCAAGAGTTGTCTTCCTCTGGTGAAATATCAGTCCCCTTATGAATAAGTCCTAAATGATGTCCTTCAAATTAGGGATAATTTCACTCAGGGAATGAAATAGCTTCTATAGAAGTAGACTTAACTCACATAAAAATTCAGAAACAAAATTACGGATAGATACAACAAACTGGGGGAAGACCTGGAAACCACTAAAGCAGTCTTGTAATGAACCAGGAAAAGGATATTGGAAATACCAATATTGGAGTCCTTTTAGGTTTAGAAATCTCAGCCCTAAAGAACTGTTTGTTCATGTTGAAATGTGTTTATCTCATTGGCAGCAAAGCTGGAGAAGTTTCTATACCATAAACTGAGTGGATAATTTCTTTCTCTTTAGCTCTTTTAATACTGATACTACAATCCCTAATAGCAGAAAATCCACTCTTATGGTTTTTACACATCCAATTCACTACCAGATTCTGTTGATTTGCTATTTTTCCTTACCCTCATCATCATTAATACCACCATCTGTGCAATAAGACTTCTCTTTTAGACTCGAGAATAACTTTCTGACTGGTCTGCCTGTATCCAAACTTTCTTCCACTAATCTATTCTTCAGACTACACACGTTTACAAAGTGCAAATTTAATTACATCAGTCCCTAACTCCACATACTTAAAATCTTTAAAATATTTTCATTACTTTCAGAATAAATGTAAATGTTGTCTTTCACCAAGGTCCCTCTTGTTTTCTCACTTCTGAGGAGCTTCCTCACCCAGTTCTTTTCAACTTCAGGATCTCTCCACACTTTTTTCTTCACCCAAAGTTCTCTCAGAGTAATACATAATTTTTCTTTCACAGCATTTACCACATCTTCATGTGTTGAATTGAACACAACATTGAACAACACAATTCTGTGTTGATGACACTAATAAAATAATTAGTGTCATCATCCCTTACTAGACTGGATGTTCCATAAAAATAGAAATCAAGCCTATTTGTAATCATCATGGACTCCTAGTTTCTAGTGCACATAGTCTAACACTTCACAGGTACTCAATAAATATTTTGTTGAATGTATAAAAAGATAAATATAGTATATCCTTTCTCTTTTTTATCTTTTGAAAGGAAGTCTGGGGGGAGCACTATAATCTGCAATATCTTAACATGTCCATAAGGTAATTTTTTAATATTCTGGCTCAGTGTATTTCTTTTTAACAAAAAGAATTAAAAGTAGAGTTTCCACCCACCTGAAGTGCTTCTAGCCCACAAAAATATGAAAACACTTTTATCTCCTCAATATCCCCAAAAATATACATTTTTTAGGGTTTCCCATCTGTCACACAGATAATATTAAAAGTCCTCAATGAAATACCATGCAGGCTTGAAAAGAAACACTCTATTTAAAAGCTATCCAGACAGATAACTCTTTAAGTCCACTTTTATTAATAGAGATAAACCTGATTTATTTTGAGAAAAGTATATAGTGATGCTATCATGAATAAATCATTTATTTTATTCATTTTAGCTCCTAGAATTTTTAGAGATAATTTTTTGGGGGTGGAGGTAGGAAATCAATGATCCAAAGCCAAACATAATCAGTGTGGGACAGGTCACTAATTAAAGTTCTAAAATTACCTTCTCTATTAATATTTAGAAATTCTCCTCTGAGTTAGGTGGCATTATGTAAAATGAGGCAAATGAAGTGCTAAACCAAAGACCCAAATTAGCAGCAGGCTTTACTGGTATTTGGAACTTGTAAATTAAAAATCACAAACATTAATTGCATCTTTGTAGTATATAAATTAATAATATAATGATGACTTCATCTTCATGTTTAATCATACCATACTAAAATCATTTCATGATGAATTCAGTTATTTTAAGAGCTATTGAGTTTTCTTATGAATCAAAATTATTTTCATAAAGTGTCAGCTTAAGATTTAATTATCTTTAGAGCTATATTTTAGCATTTATTTCACAACTGCAAGTAAGTGTCTCCACAAACTGCCCAAATGTAGCACATGTTTACAATTGATACATTAATTAATTAAAGACCATCATAGAATTTGCGAATGCACAATCTCCTTCATGCCTAAAGATCTCTTTGATGATTAGCAGCAAATTTTGGAGCAACTTGAGTTCAGCATCAGGGTGTCAGCATAATTGGTTCTTGTGAGAGCTCTCCTCCTGGCTTGCAGATGGTTACCTTCTAGTTGTGGGCTCAAATGGCCTTTCCTAGGTTCATGGATATGGAGAAAAAGAACACACTTACTCTTTCCTCTTCTTATAAAGCCATGAATCCTATCAAATTAAGACTCCACCCTTATGATTTTATTTAACCTTAAATTCATCCTAAAGCTTTATCTCCAGATATAGTCACATTAGAGGTGAGGTCTTCAACATATGAATTTTGGGAATATACAGTTCAGTCCATACAATATGGTTTAAAACTTGTAATAAGTTAAAAAAAAAAAAACTTGTAGTAAGTCTTTTACATCCCAAATATTTATGTGACAAAGTTTTCCTGCCATAGTTGGTGGGCTGTCTGCATGGAGCAATATTCTACACAAAGTAAGGACATTTAGAGAACATAAAATATATCCCTCTGAAATCAGTTGTTAAAGAGATTTGATCTGTAGTTTCAGTATGATGCACTCAATCATTTTTTGCCATCTTTGCAGGTTAACACAGTTGGTGAAGATATGATTCACACAGGACAAGTTTCCTGTCTTGCTGTGTTCCTATAAAGATCTGACTCAAGTGTGAGGATCCAATTTAAAACAAGCTCCTCGCTTGGATCAAGATTGAAACAGGAGAGGAGGTGGTGGCAGTTTTTGAGCTTTCTTCAGTACAAATGACTTTTATGAAATAAGTCATACCCTCTTTGAAGACAGCTGAATCTAAGTTTGATTTAGTAGGAACTTAAAAATATAGATGTAAATTGTTAATTAGTAAAGTAATGAAGCCCTGGGGCTCCTGGGTGGCTCAGTTGGTTAAGTGCCTGACTCTTGATTTTAGCCTAGGTCATGATCCCAGGGTTGTGGGATTGAGCCCTGTGTTGGGCACTGCGCTCTGTGTGGAATCTGCTTGTCCCTTTCCTCCTGCTTCTTCTTTTTTTTTTTTTTTTAAGATTTTATTTATTTGACAGAGAGAAACACAGCGAGAGAGGGAACACAAGCAGAGGGAATGGTAGCAGGAGAAGCGGGCTTCCTGCCAAGCAGGGAGCCTGATGCGGGGCTCGATCCCAGGACTCTGGGACCATGACCTGAGCCGAAGGCAGACGCTTAACGACTGAGCCACCCAGGCGCCCCTTTCCTCCTGCTTCTTCACCCATGCACATGTGCTCCCTCTTTCTTCTCACTCATAAACAAATAACTAAATAAAATCTTTTAAAAAAAATGAAGTAATGAAGCCCTGATGTAGGGAGAGGCTTACAGTATATGTTGCACTTAAAAGCCAAAGAGACTTGATTTTGGTTTTCCTAAAATGTTTAATGATATTTGAATGGAAAATATAAACATGAGAATCCTCAAAGTAGTAGATTATTAGCTTTCTCAAGAAAGGTTGTGCACTCGTCTTTAATCTCATATGCTCCTAGCTTATTGTTGTGATTTTTATTATCATTACTCAGAAAAATGCAGAACAACATAATCTGATAACCTAAGCCTGTTCCTCCAGCTGAGCATAAAACAAATGTATATGAAAACCTTTTAACTGATGCTGTGTGGACTCTCTGCTCAAAAATGTTTTGTTTAAAATACTAGAGTCAGTTGCTCTATTTAGATGTGGTCTGGAATACATATTGGTGAAGCTCTGGACTGCCATACCAGAAATGCTAAATATTTTCCTTACCTAAGCCCTTCTTGAGGAAACTCCCTACTCCAAATACTGGAAATTGATTGGATGATCTCTCCTAGCTACACTGAGAATGTGAATTAGTTAACTGGGAGCTGGTGCTGTGCTCATGATTGACCATATTCAAAAATATAGGAAAACTGGTCAACAGAGATAAAGAGAATTGGAAGAAAAACAGATCAGCAGCAAGAAACAGAAAGAGGAAATCTGAGAGAGAGAAAGAAGCAAATTTCCAAAAATGAATTTCAGGCCCCTCACTCAGGCCCTAGGATGACGAGCTCCTTTCATTTCTTGGTCATGAATGAATGTGCTTTTTGGCTATTATACACCTATAGGAACATCTATTTCAAACTTATTTTTGTAGTCCTGTTATTTGCCACCAACCATGTCTAACTGACTCTGAGAAACAAACTGGGTTTTGGAGGGGAGGGGGATAGGGGGCTGGGTGAGGCTGGTGGTGGGTATTGGGGAAGGCATGTATTGAATGGAGCACTGGGTGTGGTGCATGAACAATTAATCTTGTAACATTGAAAAAATAAAATAAAAAAAATTAACACATATATAGAAAAAAAAAAAAACTACCAAGAACATAACTCTGTCTTCTACCCTCCAAATTCTTTGTTTCTTCTTCCCACAGTTTTGTATATAGGCTTGGGAGTGAAGTAAACAAAGCCAATATAACAATTCTGCCTTTCAATATTGGAAGACCCCATTAGTATGAGAGCTCTCTTTACTTGTCACTAAGGATTCTGCCTGTGGCCTTTCTCCAGAAGGACCTGTGGCAAAAACCAAGTTATGGTACCAAGGCCAATTTTAGGCTTAGTCCTGGAGTTAGTTACCCTGTGAGAACTAAGGCAGATATTTAACAAAAATACATAAGAGCTCTTAATTTAATTAAGAGCTTCCCAAGTTCTGTATTAAATCACATGCAGGTTCATACCAGAAATGAATCATTGAGATTTATACCATAATCATATCTTTGATATTTGTTATTGATGCCAATTAGCAATATTATTAGCCATACTATATCATTAGTCTTTAAGGCAAATCAGGCAAATAAGTTGCAGGACTAAAATTGCTACACTTTGTGTAATCTAACTTTTTGTCACTATATTTGCTTTTTAATCTTCAAAGATGATGCTTATTTCCTACATATCATTCCTCAAACATCTATTATCCCCAATGCTTACTCTGTTTTGGCTGTCAGACCATGGGATGCTGATGAAAGAAAATGCACAAAAGTTGTGACAATTATAGATTCATTCTATGGAGTTTCATCATGATCATACCTGTCATCACATCAACCCTTTTATCCACCTCTCAAATGTCACAAAGCTATTCTCTCACTTATTATTCTTTTCTCTTTGAAACATCCATCCATCCTCCATTTTTCTGCCCTCATTCTTAGTGAAAATATTGCTGCTTATGTTACAAACTGAATTTTGCTAAAAATTCTCTCAAATTCCTTGATCTTCAACTTAATATACTCTCATGTTTCTGTTCAGGCTCTTCAGAGAAGAGTCCACTACTATGAGCAGCTTGAGGGTAACCATTACGATTTATTCACCGTTGTATCTTTGATGTCCAGCTAATGTTCTTTAAAGGCTAGTTCCAAACATACTCTAGTAAATCTATTATTAAAACATCAAAAAAACCTCCATTGACCCTATTACTTATAACTGCTTTTTAATTTTTCCAGTTAGCACCAAAATCCTGACAAAAGAGACTCTCCGTTGCTTCCACTTCTACCTACTCACTCATTTTTACTATGAGAAATAATATTCCTCTTTCTTTTTTTTTTTTTTAAGATTTTATTTATTTGACAGAGACAAACACAGTGAGAGAGGGAACACAAGCAGAGGGAATGGCAGCAGGAGAAGCAGGCTTCCTCCTGAGCAGGGAGCCCGATGCGGGGCTTGATCCCAGGACCCTGGGATCATGACCTGAGCCGAAGGCAGACGCTTAACGACTGAGCCACCAAGGTGCCCCAATATTCTCCTTTCTTCCAAACCCATGAACTCTTGCAAATACTGTAAAATGATTATAGGTGACAAACCTGAGGGTTGCTGGAGGGGGAGGCTGGATGGAGGAGATAACTGGGTGATAGACATTAAGGTGGGCATGTTATATAATGAGCACTGGGTGTTATATGCAACTGATGAGTCACTGAACTCTGCCTCTGAAACTAATAATATGCTATATGCTAATTAGTTGAATTTAAATAAAATAAAAGATTACAGGTGATCTTTATGACCCCATAGCCAGTAACTGTACTTTTGCTCTTATGTTCCTTGGATGCACTCAAATATTTGATAGGTGAGAACCTTCTCTTTGAATCTTCTACCTGAGCCTTTGCTGTTTTACAGCGTATTCATGGTTTCATTTCTGATCTCCTGTGGATAATTCCCAAAGGACATCTTCAGCCCTTGTCTTCTGCCTGCATTCTTCCTGTGTTGTTCTCAACCAGCTATAGCGTAGATTAAACTGGATTGTGGATAACCTCTTTAACAGTTAAAGCCAAATGAACTTAATCTTGCTCCCCAAACTGTCCTTCCTTTCCACATAAAATTGTGTATAGCAGCTCTCATGTTTCTAAGTCTCTGAACTCAAATCATAGAGTTGCCTTCCACAATTCTCTCTCCCATACACAGCATCTAATATATCACTATGTCTTTTGATTCATCTTTTGAAAAATATCTAGGGTTTTTTTTCCCCCCTCCTTGTTCAACAAAATGAAGAGCCCAGACATTCAACACCCAGACTTAGATAATGCTACACTATTTTTTTCTTGTCTCTTCCACTGTTTTTTAATCATTGCATCATTATGGTTATCACTAATACTATCAATCCGTCACTCCTGTAGTTGACTTATCTGTGATATCAAGCCCATAGTTTCTGGCTTAGATTAATATTCTGGTAAGCTTACTTCACTTTACCTAGTTAGTATTTTCTCTTTAAACACTAACTTTTAACCTCCATCCCATATAAATTTGCATTCTCACATTTCCTATCTGAACTTTTCAAATCTATACCAGCTTCTTTTCCTGATTTCTAGCTTTTGCTCCTTCATTTTCCCTGTGTAATCCTGAATTTCCTGTACTATGGTACATATCTCATTAAATTTCAATTTCCTATATTTACTCATCAGTCTTACCAGACCCAAAGAGCATGAGGACTCTGTTATATTTCCTACTATAAACTCACTACTTAGTTTTCTGTCATATAGCAAGTGCTCAGCATGTATTGAAAAATAAATATCCTTGTTGTGAACCATCTACAGAATCTAGTCCTCTGAGTGTCACATACGATGCCCTCTTCATCCTCACTGTTCAATTAATATACAAACTTTCCTTCTTAATCATTGAATCTTAATCAGTACTGGTTAACCAATACGGGTTATTGGTATCACTTCATAAGGTAAATTTATACTAAACACACCCATGCTTGTATTTGCTTTTTATTTCTTTTTAAAATGTCTGTAATATTATGTTGGCATAGCGAAATTGCCAAAAATATCTTTATTAACGTTTAGTTTATTAAGCATTTACCTTTAATGTTTTCATATGAGATAGATGTATTATGGTGACCATAAGAAGGACAGCGACATTTCCCATTTCATTCTCCATCCTTGCCCTTATTAAAGGACTGGCAAAGATATTTCATAATTGTTCCTGTATATGTTTTATATAGTCTTATGTTGTCCTAGTATGCTATTCCATAACTGCATTTTTAATTTATGTTTTTTATGCTTGGAAATGAGTGAGGCTTTTGTTAAATGAATTCAGATTAAACAAGGAGGGTTGTTTTATTTATTATTTTTTATTACTATTATTACTAAGACTTTCTAGACTTTCCAAGTAAGTTATTAACTTAGATATATTATTCGGTTATTGGGATAATTTGTGTTCCTTAAATACATTTTATACAATTTACAATGATTAAAGAAGACAACTCAGCCCTTCTGTATTGAAATTATAGCCCAGAAACTTTTACTCATACATTAATACAGTCATGAGTATAATATTGAGAAAAGCAAACTATGAAAAGCTTTGATTTGATATTGTGCAGGTTTAAAAGTATGTTTCTCATTTGCTTTGTGTGCTTCTAAATTAATAAGAACAATCAACAAATATCTTAAAATTAAGACAAAATACTCTTTATAACAGAAAATCTTGGATATAATGCTAAATTCATAAAATTACTTAGTTCTTGCTAAAACAAGAGGCGGCTGATTCTGTAACAATCTTTAAGCATGTAAACATACTTATGACTTAAAATTTTACTGAATCTTTGGTTTTGTTTGGTTTTAGGAGTGCTTGACAAGTTTTCAGAAATTCTCTAAACAAATAGTTTCATAGATAAAGGTGTGGGAAAATGTGACTTATGCATCAATCACAGGTTAAAATAACAAGAAATAATACCTCGCAGCATTTTGAATGGGAAACTGGTACTGAAAGTCTCTTTTCTGCCTGAGGCCTTCTCTTCTGTCCCTGCCACCCACTTCTGACCTATGAGTCACTGACTATTCCAACTTCATTTAAAATCTTTATTAAATTAGTTTGAATCCTAAGCTTTCTGTACTAAGAGAAATTTTGTTGTATTTTATACCTTTAAAATAAAGAATCATAGTGGAGATTGCAGAATCCTTGGCATGTTTGTATATGTGGAAATTTTGGTATATGTATATTTGTGTATGTGTGCAAGTATGTGTGTGTTTGTGTGCGATGTGCGCATGCTCATATGAACACAACTGATTTGACACCCTGGCCTATCATTCCTTTAGTCTAATGATGGCATGCTCTATTGCTTCTTTGAGATGGAAAAACAACACTAATAATGATTTGCATTTATTGAGTGTTTACTATGTACAAAGTGCTATGCTAATTACACTCACTAAAAAACCGTCCTCCATTCAACTGTAAGCTTAGTGTAGTTGCCTGTATGCATCTTGTTCATTACTAATAATACCTATTATATAATGGGCATTCAATAAATTTTAGTTGAGTCAAGGATCGAACCCCACTATATCCTTATAAGACATAACTGTCTCATTATGCAAATGAAAAAAATGAGACTTGAATTCTTAAAATTCACCCTTACTCTAACTCCCATGGGTTTAATTACATTACAATTAGATGGAAATATTCACTAGAGGCAAATATTGGACAGGATTCTTAGTTTGACTTACTAATTTCTTTGCAGGGGAAAAAGTTTCTACTAACACACAATTTTTTTCTTGTTATGAAACAGTAACCTACTAAAAGGTTTCCCTTAAGTATAAGCATCCACAGTGCTTTGCAACTATTCCAGATAAACTGTGTTAATGAATAGTTTAAAAGATCACGGTTTCCTAGTATTGTTTTAAACATATTTGTTGCCTTAAGTTATTTTCATTAAGATATGGAGGGCCATATGACTAGATATAATTAATAAACTTTAATACATATACATATTTAATTTTAGAATTACTTAATTTATGAATTATCTCTTGAATAAAGCTATATGGAAAGTGTCTACTTTTGTTTTTGACATGAATAGGAGGTAAATGCCAACAAAGTCATTATTTTTTGCCCCTTTAAAAACATGAAGAATGAAATGCTTAAGAATTCAGATGTATTTGTTTTCTGGAATTCCCTGGGAAATCATGCTTTCTACAATCAACACTGGAAATATATTGTGGTACATTCTTTGGATTCTCTTAAATATCATTCTACTCTCCTTATTTTGGGGGATGTTGAAAAGCTTATCAGGAAGATGAATTTTCATTGAAAGAAGAGAAATGTACTTCTGGAGCTTCAAAGAAGAGAAACGGCAAATACAAAGGGTTGTGTGCCAAAGCAGAGATCCTGGCTATGGAAAAACAGGGCAAAGAGGAATGAGGCAAAAAACAGGGAGACCGGGGCACCTGGGTGGCTCAGTGGGTTAAGCCTCTGCCTTCGGTTCAGGTCATGATCTCAGGGTTCTGGGATCGAGCCCCATATCGGGCTCTCTGCTCAGCAGGGAGTCTGCTTCCCCCTCTCTCTCTGCCTACTTGTGATCACTCGCTCATTCTGCCATACAAATAAATAAAATATTAAAAAAAAAAACAACAACAGGGAAACCCGTGAGAAATCTGCCTTTAGGCGTAACAAAATGAGTTAATGAGACACAGAAGAGATAAGGTGGAAGAGAGGGACATGGTCCTCTTCCAAGAGGAAATGTACTGCACGAATTTGAAAAGACAGGTTGGAAACATTTTATGTGAAGATTGTGCTAGGGTCTATGAATTAGAGTTATCAGCATATAAATCACAATCAAAGGAACAAGAATTCATGAACTCACACTGGAAGAGTCTGTAGAGCAATAAGGTAAGAAGGACAAAGAGATCCCTGAGAAATACTAAAAATAATATCTGTTGTGGTTTAGAAAAAAGTCTAATTCTCACTTCAAAAAGAAATGAGCTCACAACAAGGACTTATGGTTCTCCAGAAAATGGCTCAATTTTCTAAATTATTTAAGAAATGACTTGTATTATAAAAATAATAAATTATCATTTGGGAAATTTGGAACATGAAGAAAAGTAAAACAAAAAACCCAGAATTCTACCAGTCAGAGTTAGGGCATATTGAACTGTTGACAAGTTTACTACTAATACTTTAATGTGATCATGCCTATTTGTATGTAGGGACTCTGGGCTTGGCCATATGATCTGTTTAGCTAATGAAACAGTGGGAAATATGGTATGAATGGAGGCATGAAAAACGCTTGTATTGTGGGACTTGCTCACTTCCTGCTCTTTGGCTCTGAGACTACCCTATGAAAAAACCCAGACCATCATGCGGAATGATGAGGCAGAGATGAGTCATCTTAGCTGAGATCTCCTAAGCCAACTAGACTTCCAACTTATGAGTGAGGCTATATAAAGTCATCTAGACTTTGTTAAAGTTAAAGTTGCCTAGACCATAAGAGTATCCCATCCAACCCCATAGTCACAAGAAAAAGCAACATATATTTGTTTTTGTTTTAGAGATTTTTATTTATTTATTTGACAGAGAGAGAGATCACAAGTAGGCAGAGAGACAGGCAGAGAGAGAGGGGTAAGCAGGCTCCCTGATGAGCAGAGAGCCCGATGTGGGACTCAATCCCAGGACCCTAAGATCATGACCTGAGCTGAAGGCAGAGACTTTAACCCACTGAACCACCCAGGCACCCCCATATATTTGTTTCTTTAAGCATCTAAGTTTTGGGGTGATTTGTTACAGAGCAAGAGTCAGCTGGTACTATTGCTATTAAAAGAATTAGCAAAAAATATATATTTTACCAAAAAAAATAAATTAGCAAAAAAAAAAAGGCTTGGGTTTATCTTATCTGCAGTTGGCTGGGCGGCCTTGGATAATTAACTTCACCTTTCTGAACTTCTATTTCTTTATCTGTAGAATATTCTCCAGATGAAGTGTAATAATAAATACAAAATTATTATAAGTTCTGAAACATTAGCAGTTATTACTTTTGCTTTTATGTTATGAAAGCACAACTTTTGTTCTAAACCAGGTTTCCTGTTATCAATTTAATATAAAAATCTTATGTGGTTTGTTTTGTTATAATATCCTTTGCGACATAGCAAAATATGACCTAGACTCCAGTGGGCTGAAATATCATTTCTATTAATAAGAATAAATATAAAAGCTCATATTGATGGGGTTTGTATCTGACATGCATTGTGTTTCATCCACTTTAGCTCATAGAAAGTTCCCAACCACTCTATGAAATAGATACTGTTGTCACCACTTTGCATGTGAGGAACCTGCCAGGACTTAGCTTCTAATTCAGGTTTATTCTGAGTTCAGAACCTGGGTTCTGAACCACTAGGTTGCTGTGTGCAAAAATAGAGTCCCAAGTTTCAAAGTAAAAACCAACTGAGGAAGCCCTTGAATAATTCTCAGGTCACTTGGGGGCATTAATCTGGCAACACTCTATTCACTTAGGGCTCTTTGCAGAGTGATTCCACACTCTAAGATCTGCAAAGAGAGCCTGGGACAATTTAGGATGCTCTATCTATTCTTCATAACTTAGGATCTATGACAGATGCAAAGTACTCCCAACTCGCCTTCAATTAAGCAACACATCTTTTTTGGAAAATACATTTTTTTTTTCCTGCATGGGCTTATCATTTCTTCTTAAGCCCTCTTTCTCTCCATTTTATGTTAGGTGGTTTATACCAGTGTTAAAATTTAAACTTCAAAAATTTCTGATTCCTATTAGGCTTACGCCCACCCTTTTTTTTTTTTAACATAAATTTCTTTTTTGAAATTGACTCCTGTCCTGACCCTTGCTGTAAGGTCAGGTACTACTGATTCACTTGATAGAAGATCAAAAAATCTAAATATGACACCAGCCTAAGGGTTATCTGAGCTTGTGTTTAAAAAACTAAACTTTTATAGATTTTTCTCCTTGCCAAAATAAATACTTTTGATCTTAACAATTTCAGTTAAAGCCAAAATAAGACAACAAATAACTCATAATCCAGAGCCAGAAGAAAACACAAACCACTTTAGCTTCCAGAAGCTTGTTTCTATAGCTCTTTTCACTCTTGAACCATTGACCCCTCCAAGTCAGTCCAGGGGCAAAATTACTATGAGTATTCAAAAGTTTAAAGAGTTTGAAATTACTTTTTCTTAAGGTTCAGTTGTGGTGTTATACCTCTCATAGATATTGAAGTATACATCAATTCTTGATTCATAAAATACCTACAGGTTAATACTAGTAACAAAAGGTACTTTTCCTCTCTGAAGTGCAGACTTTAAAATAATTCATCATTTCTGGCTCTTTCCTGTGACAAATGTTACTAGAGGTAATGTAAATGGGGATGTCACAATAGGGTACATTTGAAAGTCTGATAGCTAAGTGATATTTGGATGTATTTCAGGCTTAAATTTTAAAAATAAACTGTTAAAAGAAGTTCTGACTTTGATCTACTGCCCTAGTATACATATTTTTATAAGCCAAAAGCAAGTAAAATCTGCCATAATATTTAGTAAAAAAAAAAATAATAAAAGCAAAATCCACAAACTTTGCATATTACCATCCACAAGTTATCAAATTTTATTTTTCTTGGACAACTCTGAGTAGCTTAGATTTTCCTATCATTTTATTCTTTTTTTTTTTATCATTTTATTCTTCTGTTTCGTGTCTTACTACTCCTAACCCTTGTTTGTTGTTATTTAAGCCTTGGCCCCACATCATTTTGTAGTGTACTTCTCTATTTTGCTAGCTTTCTTGTCTTCAAGAGTTTGACTTCCTCAAAGGTGGAGATTGTAATTGGCTCTCTGCCACCAGTGCCCAGTTGTGGGATTTATATATGATGGGTCTTGGAAAATATGTTGAATAAATGCATCATTTTATGATGTGTCTAACTCTCCCTTTCTCCATGTTTTTCTGTTGCTTTTCTTTAACCTTTCTTTCTTCTCACTCTTGAGGTTTTAAATCTGCCTGGGATCATAACATGTCTGAGGCCCAATCTTAGGTTCTCACATAAGGGGCCTAATGTTTCTGTCCTCAAGGTTTCCTGAAGAATCATTACTATTTGCTCAGATCCTTGCACAACAGGTTAATTATCGTGTTTCCTTCTTCTCCAGCTAGTACTTCCAGATCTTTAAATAGCTCTCTTCCCTTATTTTTCTACCAGGTTCCAAAGTACAGATGAGATGGAAGAACCGAAGCTGGAGTTATGCAATTTGACGGCCATCCCAGCAGAGTAAGTTTCTTGTTTCCTAATGCTTTACTGGAAAAAAATTTATGGTCTACAGGTAGTTTCTCTATCATGGGATTAACTCCTGGCCTTGAGCCCAAGGAACAATCAGCAGTGTAAATGTGCATCAGTTGTCTTACATGTCGGTAGTCTTTCTATTTGTTCTGTGTGTCCAGCTGCTGGTCTGCCATTTGGCAGGCTCACATCAACATTGTGTTAATCAATTTGCTTCCCCCTCATCTGGTTCTGGAAATTGATCCATACATATCTGATTCATTACTTCAAACAAACCTCTGATCAAGGGGCTTGAGAAGTGCTGGCGGCCATTTCAGCTGGAAGAAACAAAAGACCTTGTGGAGATGGTTTCTTTAGAATCCACAAACAACCCAGTTTAATATTACCTCTGATTTCTCACATACAGCAAGTGTTAATTCATATTTTGTCATGATTAGATTTACCTCACTAGGTAAGGAGTAAATGTGTGCATTTTTGGCACTGTGCTAAATATATTAACATTTACTTTTCAAAATAACCCTAGGAAGAAAAGAGACGTACAGTTCCCAAGTTATAGATGAGTCTCTTTACAAAGAGATTTTGTAAAGTAAAACCACTGGCTGGTGGTCACACAGTTATTAAGTCATAGAACCGGAAAAAAGGAGCAATTTTATTTGGTGCTAAAGCCTGTATTTCTTTAACCCTGTGCTAGTGTGTCTGTGGGGACTAAGAAAACTGGTTGGTACATGGGGGATTTTGGAAAGAGTTCCAGATTTGCAACTGAAAATTGCATTATATTTTGGTTCATACTTAGTTGCCTAATTTCACTGAGAACAAGTCACTAAACTTCCCTGGAATTCTGCTATAACACACTATTTGGAGCTTTTTATGAAATGAAATCTGGATTCAATTCAGTTTTATTTTTTAAGAACTCTTATGTTCTTATGAGAACATAAGAAATTGTTATGTTATGAGAAATTGTTAGGTTATGAGAAATTCTGGTTGGTTTGATTGACTACCTTTGTATGTTTTTATTGAAGAGAAATGGAATCAGAGTTGCTATTAAGATAGTACATGGAATTATTTGCAATCTGATGGCAGCAGTGTACTTCACTCTTGTCTCTACTTTTGGGTCTTCATTTTCCCGGTAAACATCCTATTGAAGATACTGAATTGGTCACTGTATACCTCAAATATGCTGTTATCTTTTATACTTCTGACTTTCCAAAAAAATCTTCCTTATTCTAAGCAAATCACTTAAAACAGTGTTAACAGTGCTTCAACAAAGTAAGAGTTAATATAATGTTATTATTCATATTATTTTATTCTTGGCAAACTGCTCTTCAACTTTTAAGAGTCAGTTAAGATACTGTTTTATCTGTGACTCTATGTATTAGTAAGAAATTCCATTGCATGTCATAGAAAGTCCAACTTAAACTGCCTTAATGCAATAAACAAAAAATATATATATATAATAGAGGGACTTTGTTGATTCATATAACTGAAATATCCAGGAGTAGATCAAATCCATCAGTATTTTGGGGGCTGAAACAATCTCTCTTTGTTAGTTCTGCTCTTACTCATTTGCTTTATTTCCCTAGTCTCTTGAGATGACAGTAGGACTGGTACAGTACTAGGCCTGCAAAGTTCATGCTGAGCACAAAAACAAAGTATTTTTTCTTATAACTATTACACAGGCTCTTAGATTTACTCTGATCATATCCATTTGTATCCCATATCTGTTCTTAAAGCAATTACTGTGGCCTGTGAGAAGAAAGGATATATACTTTCTAGGCATAGATCAAGAGTCTACTTTCAGATTATTTTTTTCCCCACCCTCACCTATCCAGTCTGTGAATTTATTCAATGCTGGAATTGTGTTTTGTGCTTTCATGAGCTCCTGGAGATTATTGCTGATGGCAGAAACATAGTTGATTCTCAGTAAATTTGAGTGGGTGGGTTCATGGACTAGTGAAAGTCAAGTGTCTGAAAGACCTTGACAGTGTAGTGAAGCAGTAAATTTGATTCAACTAATATTAATAAAACACCTGTAATGTGCCAGGAAACAAACTGTTAAGAAAACAGCAGTGAATAAGAGAAATCACCTCTATTCTCTTGGAGTTTGCAGTCTGCCATAGAAAGCCAACTGGCAATTATAAATAAATAGCATTATAATAGGGACTGAAAGGGCTTTGGGAATTTGGGAGCAAATTGACTAATCTAGATTAAGGATCTAGGGAAACTTCTTGTCACGTTCATCTTTAAGCTGAACCCTCTGGGGATGAGTATAATAGGGTAAAAGACAGTTGAGAACCAGCAGTGTATGTTCAAAGAAATGAAAGAAATTCCAAATGGGTGGTCAGGATGAAGGTGGTTTAGGCTGGAAAAGGGCTTGAAAATAATTTCTAGAATTGTGTGTCTGATCCTAGGAGAAATAGAAACCCTTTGAAAATATCATCTGAATTTTATGATAATAACTGTATCAAAGACAGATACATACAAAGTTGTATGCTGTCTGAAAAGTCACTGAGAAGAGTTTACAGAAGTTATGTGTTTTCTGCACTTTGAAGAATAAGTAGAAGTTTTCATCACAAAATGGGTAATAGTAAGACATCAGTATGCAGTAGCATATTGATGCAAAGGGCTCATACTTTTCTGGTTTGGTAGACTGAATATGTGTTTGCAGGATACTATGTGTTGAGAGCGCTGGAGATGAACCTAGAAATGTAGTTAGCTGTCAGTATGTGAACTATCTTTGTTTTCTACTTTAAAGAATCTGAATTTTATCCTATAGTCAGTGGGGAATCTTTTAAATAATGGTCATTCTCCTCAGATTCTCTCAGTTGTGTCTTATAAATTCTGGAACTTCCAAAGATAAAGATTAATAAATATGGGCCTAAACTATTTTTTTAATTAGTTGGAAAGACCAACAAAATAACTTAACAAAAAATCATTCAGATTAAGATATTGCAATGCTCCTTGAAATTTCTCATAACATAGATCACAAAATTGCTGACCTTCAAAAGACCACATTTGACGTCACACAGTAGTCCTAAAATAACTCTTTGCTTCATAGTTTTATTGCACAATACATTTTTTTGCGCTCACACTGTAGAAGTTCACTGTTGTTTTGTAGGCAGCTGCCCTTTCCCTTTACAAGGGAAAGTAGCTTTTTATCATCTACCAAAGATCATTGTTGAGGAAATAAGTATTATCACTCTGCCAATGGCCTATTTTAACTACCTTCTCTGGGTAGTAATCAGAACCAGGCTGAATAAAAAGACTGGAAGGTGTTTCAAACAAATCTGTTTATAGTACATAGAAAACAAGAAAAGTAACTGTCTTGACTCTGTTGGTTTATTATTATATAGTAGAATAGCACGCTCTTGAAAAGTTCTTGAAAAGGATTGGATTGCAAATATCACTTGCTAAATCAGCCAGAAACATGGAAACTGCATTGGTATGATTTAATTTTTTTCCATATATTGAACTTATTAGGCACCTTTACAAATCTCATTTCTTAGAGACAGCTGTGTTAAAAATAGCTCACTCAAGAATAAAAGTTTCCCTGTAGGCATCAGCTTCTTTCTGCTTTACATCCTAGGTACCTACTCTTGCTTATTTCCTCAATCACCATTCAGGCATAACACTTTATATGTCCCTCTTTAACTTAATTTATACCAATCATAAATTGTTACCTGTCAGTACCATTTCTCCTGATTCCTGGATAGGGAATAATATTAATAAATGAAAAAAATGCAATAATTTTGAGCAGAAATTTTTCATGATTGTGTTTTGGTTTAAGAAAGACAATTATGATGAAAGTGGTCTGGATGCATTAAAAAGTACAACTAGTGGGTTGCTATTGTAATGATATATGTAAAAGATGGTGAAGTCATTAGCCAGGAGACAGTAAGAATGTTATAGGTTACACATACAAAACATATGGAATTTGTAGAGCTGATTTCTATAGTAAATGAGGAAGAAGAAAGAAACAAGTGGCAATAATAGACAGTGGAAGGATATTGACTTAACACATAGAAAAGGAAGTACATTTGGGATAGGGAAGTATAATGAATAGAGTGTTAGATACATGCAAATTAAGATGCTTTTGGGGATATCTAAGTTGGATATACAATAGACAATATAAATATGTGTCTGCAACCCTAGAACTATAGTATAAGATTTGGTAATCATCAGTATATGGGTAGATAACTGCTGAGCCCAAGGGAATGGATATAACAGGAAGAGTTTATGGAGCAGGAAGCATGGAGACCCAAGAACAGATGCAAGAGTTCTGGTCACCTTTGAATATTTATTATTGGCTAGTTCTAGTCTAAGATTTAAAGATGCTATGATAAAAACTATAAGCATGACTCCTCCTTCAAAGAGCTTGGTATCTAATTCAGGAGACAAACAAGTTCTAAAATGATGTTCATCAGGGGTGCCTGGGTGGCTCAGTGGGTTAAAGCCTCTGCCTTTGGCTCAGGTCATGATCTCAGGGTCCTGGGATGGAGCCCTGCATCGGGCTTTCTGCTCAGCGGGGAACCTGCTTCTTCCTCTCCCTCTGCCTGCCTCTCTGCCTATTTGAGATGTCTTTCTCTCTCTATCAAATAAAAAAATAAAATCTTTAAAAAATTATGTTCATTATAACTTACAAGTTTTTAATGCCATCACCATTACGAAATAAAATTCTAGTATGCTATGAGAGCAAGTAGCTAGAGAAAGTCACCTAGGTAGAAGAGAATGAAAGACAGATGGGCAGTTGTTTATTCCAGGGCAGTTCCTGTTCTTCCTTTCTTAATATGGACTCATTGCTTTTCGTCCCTTATACTTCCTTCAATTTATGACATTCATTTTAGTTTGCTTAAATATATCTTCAAGTAAAAATAAAATGAGTGAATTATAGATAATTTTGTATTGTCCATATCTTGATTGAAAGTCTTACTACATAATAGTCTTACTACACGTTTCTAAGTCAAACCATTTACTCTCAGAACTCTGTGACCACATTTGAATTTAGTTCTGCTAATGACAATTTCAATGTTAATATGATTCTCACTCCATTACATGTAATTTTCATCTATTCTTCCCTTTCCTTGCTCTATTGGAAATCTTTAGTAGTTTGTCTTTATTCATGGTATAATTAAATTTTACAACAGTGGAGTTAGAGTTTTGACATTTCCTCTCATAGAAATCTATGTGTTTTGATGCCTTAAATTTGTAGTGTTTTGTTTGTCTGTTTGTTTGTTTTTTACAACTGTGGGATATTTTTTAGCTTCTTCTACTGGTTATTTTCCTTTTTTTCTTGTCTTTATTTGTGAAATATCTTTGGGATAGATGTCCTTCATTGATTCTGTCTCTTCAGATTTCTCTAATTTATGTCTTTTAGGACTATTCTTATACTTTTTCTTTAATTTTTTGCCTAAAACTTTTCAATCCATTGAATATTTGGTGCATTCAAAGGTGTCTGTACAACAGAGGTATAGGTTGAAGCACAATAATCACCTGGCCGAACTTAAACCATTACCTATACCAGTGAAGTTTTTTTTTTTTTTTTAAGATTTTATTTATTTATTTATTTGACAGAGAGAGAGAGAGAGAGAAATCACAAGTAGGCAGAGAGGCAGGCAGAGAGAGAGGGGGGAAGCAGGCTCCCTGCTGAGCAGAGAGCCAGAATTGGGCCTGATTCCAGGACCCTGAGATCATGACCTGAGACGAAGGTAGAGGCTTTAACCCACTGAGCCACCCAGGTGCCCCACCAGTGAAGTTTTTTATGGTCCTCTACTCACATCCATTTTCCCTGTAAAGGCGATGACTTCTAATTTTTAAAAATAAACCTCATGCTTTTTTTTTTGTAGTTTTAACAAGTACATATTCTAAATAATAAATGGTTTAGTTGTGCATATTTTTAGACTCTTAAGAGATGGCGTCCAAGATGACAGCATAGGTAAAAATCCTGAACTTACCTCCTCCCAAGAGCATACCAAATCTACAGCTACATCTGGAAAATTGGTTTTGAAAAAGACCTGAAAAATAGCTGAATGGCAACTTCACAAAAAATGATAAAAGAAAGGGCCATGTTAATTGGGTAGGAGAGGCAGAGACGATGTGGTCTTGCCCAAAACTCTCACACTGGCATCATGACCCACAATCAGAAGGAATCTCACAAATATGGAACATAATATATACAAGTCCCCAAATGTCTAGTTTTGAAAACCAATATGGCTGTGTCTAGGAGATGTAAAGGACTGTAGGGAACTAAGATACGATTTTCAAAGGGCTTCCATGCAGACTCACTTGCCCCAATGCACAGGGCAAAAGTAGTAGTTTGAAAAGTGCCTGGACAATATGTGAGGGATATTCATTTGCTAATTTTAAAGTAACTGTCTAGTCTTTTCAATATATGGTGCTGGGAAAATTGGACGTCTTTATGGAAGAATGAAACTTGACCATTCTCTTACACCCTACACAAAGATAAACTCGAAATGGATAAAAAGACCTCAGTGTGAGACAGGAATCTATCAAAATTGTAAAGGAGAACATAGGCAGTAACCTCTTTCACATCAGCCACAGCAACTTCCATCAGGACACTTCCAAAGGCAAAGGAAACAAAAGCGAAAATGAACTTTTGGGACTTCATCAGGATAAAAAGCTTCTGCACAGCAAAGGAAACAGTCAACAAAGCAAAGAGGCAACCTGCAGAATGAGAGAAGATATTCGCAAATGGCACTACAGACAAAGATCTGATATTTAAGATCTATAAAGAATTCCTCAAACTCAACACTCAGAAAACAGATAATCATATCAAAAAATGGGAAGAAGACATGAATAGACACTTCTCCAAAGAAGACACACAAATGGCTAACAGACACATGAAAAAATGTTCATCATCATTAGGCATCAGGGAGAATCAAATCAAAACCACACTGAGATTCCATCTTACACCAGTTAGAATGGCCAAAATCAATAAGACAGTAAACAACAAATGTTGGAGAGGATGTGGAGAAAGGGGGACCCTCTTATACTGTTGGTAGGAAGGCAAACTGGTGCAGCCACTTTGGAAAACAGTGTGGAGATTCCTCAAGAAATTAAAAATAGAGCTACCCTATGATCCTGCAATTGCACTCCTGGGTATTTACCCCAAAGATACACATGTAGTGCAAAGAAGGACCATATGTACCCCAATGTTCATAGCAGCAAAGGCTACAATTGCCAAACTGTGGAAAGAGCGAAGATGCCCTTCAACAGATGAATAGATAAATATGGTATGATCCATATATACAATGGAATATTATGCCTTCATCAGAAAGGATGAATGCTCAACTTTTGTATCAACATGGATGGGACTGGAAAAGATTATGCTGAATGAAATAAGTCAAGCAGAGTCAGTTATCATATAATTTCAATTACATGTGGAGTGTAATGAAAAACATGGAGGACTTTGGGAGAAGTAAAGGAAGGGTGAATTGGGGGAAATAGGAGGGGGAAATGAACCATGAGAGACTGTGGACTCTGAACAACAAAATGAGGGTTTTGGAGGGGGGAGAGGGTGGGGAGTTGGGTGAGCCTGGTGGTGGGTATTGAGGAGGGCAGGTATTGCATGGAGTACTGGCTGTGGTGCATGAATAATGAATCTTGAAACACTGAAAAATTAAATTAAAAAAAATGTCTAAGGGGCAGGGGCCTGTTGGAACTCTCTCTAGGAATGGAGGCACTGGCAGGGGCTATTTTTGTGCTTTGCTTTTATCTTATTATCAGCAGAAGGTATACAGAGTCCCTGTACTCTCCTGCTTTCCTACTAAAGCCAACAGGTGTGCCTTGCCCCTGCACTCTGTTGCTGCCTCCATAAATCCAGTGGGCACACCCCAACCCCTGCACTCTCTTGATACTTTCCCAAAGCCAGTGGGAGCACAGAAACCATATGGGCAATGCTTCTTGATTACCTGCCTTGGTGGCCCAGAGGGTTTGCATTTCTGGGCCTCAAAGAAGTGAACTAAAACAATCTTACCCAGATTGTTTTGCAGGCCAACTCTTCCCCCACCTCCTGCCCCCAGGGCACTGCACAGATAGCAGACTGAAGCATATCCCCACTCTTCATGTGACCCACTCCTTCAAGACTGGAAGAGATAGCTGTTTTGTCCAATACATAAAAACAAACAATCAAGCAAAATGAAGAAACAGAGGAATATATATCCCAAAGGAAAGAACAAGATAAAACCCCAGAAAGAAAGAAAGAAAAAAAAAAAAAACCTTAAAGAAACAAAGGTAAATCCTTTACTTGATAAGGAATTCAAAATAATAGTCATGAAGGTCTTGCAAGAAAAATGGATGAACACAGAGAGAACTTTAATAGGGATATAGAATATGTAAGAAAGTACCAAACAGAAGTCACAGAGCTGATGAAATAAACTGAAAAATACACTAGAGGGGTTCAATA
Source organism: Procyon lotor (assembly GCA_028646535.1). Lineage (NCBI taxonomy): Eukaryota > Metazoa > Chordata > Mammalia > Carnivora > Procyonidae > Procyon > Procyon lotor. Next base: position 24,126,533 of record CM053613.1, on the reverse strand, counting down.
GCAGAGAAGATGGAAACAGAAGGAAGAATTGGCAATCTGGAAGACAGGGTAGAGGAATTCACCTAAACGAAATAGCAAAAAGAAAAAAAAAGTAAAAGTCACTTAAGAGACCTAAGGACTGCATCAAGTAGAATAATATTCACATAATAGATGTTCCAGAAAGAAAAGAGAGAGCAGGGGACAGAAAACCTATTTGAAGAAATAATGGGGGAGGGGGAAGGCTATAAACTTAACCTGTTGAAGGAATAGACATTCAGATCCAAAAAGCCTAGAGATTTCCAAATAAATGAACCTAAAGAGATCTTAACCAAGACATGTGACAATTAAAATGTCAGAAGTTAAAGATTCTTGGGGCACCTGCGTAGCTCAGTGGGTTAAAGTCTCTGTCTTCGGCTCAGGTCATGATCTCAGGGTCTTGGGATCAAGCCCCACATGGGGCTCTCTGCTCAGCAGGAGCCTGCTTCTCCCTCTCTGTCTGCCTGCCTCTACCTACTTGTGATCTCTCTCTGTCAAATAAATAAAATCTTCAAAAAAAAAAAAAGTTAAAGATTCTTAAAAGCAGTAGGAATCTTAAAAACAACTTGTTACATACAAGGGAACCCCTCCTGTAAGACTATCAGTGGAGTTTTCCATTGAAAATGTGCAGACCAGAGAGTGGCATGATATATTTCATGAAGAAATCAAAGAAGAAATATAATACTTTGAGACAAATGAAAATGGAAATACAGTAAACCAAATTCTATGGGATGTAGTAAAAGCAGTTCTAAGAGGGAAGTGCATAGTGATATAGGCCTATCTCTAGAAATAAGAAAATTATCCAACAATCTAACCTTATACTTAAAGGAACTAGAAAATGGAGAGCAAACAACACCCAAAGTCAGAAAAATGAAAGAAAAAAAAGATCAGGGCAGAAGTAAATGGAGTAGAGACTAAAAATACAGTAAAAGAAAAAAAAACAATGGAACTAAGAGCTGGTACTTAGAAAAGATAAACAAAATTAGCAAAACTTTAGCTAGATTCACCAGGGAGAAAGAGGGCCCATATAAATAAAATCAGAAATAAGAGAGAGAAGTTACAACTAATATTCTAGAAATACAAAAGATTACAAGAGACTACAATGAACAATTTTACACCCACAAATTGGGACACCTAGAAAAATAATGGATACATTCCTAGAAACCTATAATCTTTCAAAACTGAATCAGGAAGAGATATAAAATCGGAATAGACAAATTTCCAGTAAGGATATTGCATCAGTAATCAAACACCTATCAACATGGGGCACCTGGGTGGCTCAGTAGGTTAAAGCCTCTGCCTTCAGCTTGGGTCATGATCTCAGGGTGCTGGGATGGAGCCCCGCATCAGGCTTTCTGCTCAGTGGGTAGCCTGCTTCCTCCACCCCCGCCTCTGCCTGCCTCTCTGCCTACTTGTGATCTCTTTCTCTGTCAAGTAAATAAATAAATAAAATATTAAAAAAAAAACTACCAATAAATCAAAGCCCAGGACCAGATGGCTTCACTGATGAATTCTGCCAAACATTCAAAGAAGATTTAATATCTGTCTTTCTCAAACTCTTTCAAAATTTGAAGGGAAGAGAGGTCTTCTAAACTTCTTTTATGAGGCAGCATTACCTTGGTATCAAAACTATACAAAGACACCACAAAAAAGACAAAATTACGGGCCAATATCACCGATGAAAAATAATGCAAATATCTTCAACAAAATATTAGTACACCAAATTCAACAATGCAGTAAAAGAATCCTATATCATGATTAAGCGGGATTTATTACCGTGATGCAGGGATGGTTCAACATCTGCAAATCAATTGAGGTGATATACCACATTAACCAAAGGAAGGATAAAAATCATACAAACATCTCAATACATGCAGGAAATGCACTTGACAAAATTCAACATCCATTTATGATAAAACCTCTCAACACAGTTTGTACAAAGGGAATGAATTTCAACATAATATGTAACCAGCCCACAGCTAACATCTTTACTCTAGGATCAGGAACACAAGGATGCCCTTTCTCACCACTTTGATTCAACATAGGAATAAAAATTTTAGTCACAGCAATTAAGTAAGAAAAAGAAATAAAAATTATCTGACTTGGAAAGGAAGAAGTAAAACTGTCACTCTTTGTGGATGACATGATTTTATATATAGGAAACCCTAAAGGCTCCGCCAAGAAACTGTTAGAACTAATAAATGAACTCAATCAAGTTACAGAGTACAAAATCAATACACAAAAATCTGTTGTTTCTACACATTAACAATTAACTATTAGAAAGAGAAAATAAGAAAATCCCTTTTATAATTGCATCAAAATAAAATACCTAGGAATAAATTTAACCAAGGAGGTGAAAGATCTGTACACTGACAACTAGGACACTGATGAAAGAAACTGAAGAAGATATAGATAAATGGAATAATATTCTATGTTCATGGATTGTGAGAATCAGTATTGTTAGTGTCCATACCCAAAGCAATCTTCATATTCAGTGCAATCCCTATCAAAATTCCAGTGATGGGGTGCCTGGGTGGCTTAGTGGGTTAAAGCCTCTGCCTTCGGCTCGGGTCATGATCTCAGGGTCCTGGGATCAAGCCCTGCATTGGACTCTCCGCTCAGCAGGGAGCCTGCTTCCCCCTCTCTTTCTGCCTGCCTCTCTGCCTACTTGTGATTTCTTTCTCTCTATCAAATAAATAAATAAATAAATAAATAAAATCTTTAAAAAAAAATTCCAGTGACATTTTTCATAGCAATAGAATAAACAGTTCTGAAATTTGTATGAAACCACAAAAGATCCTGAGTAACCAGTGCAATATTGAGAGAGAACAAAGCTGGAAATACTGTGCTTCCTTCCATCATACTTTCAAACTATGTTACAATGCTATATTAATCAAAACAGTATGACATTCACATTGAAACAGACACATAGATCATGGAATAGAATAGAGAGCAAAAATATGTGAGGGATCCCACACATATATAGTCAGTTAATTTATGAAAAGGGAGCCTAGAACATACAATGGGAAAAGACCGTCTCTTCATTAGTGTGGGGAAACAGGACAGTCACATGCAAAAGGAAGAAACTAGATTAGCATCTTACACTATACATAAGAATTAACTCAAAATGGATAAAATACTTGAATGTGAGACCTAAAACTATAAAATTCCTGTAAGAAAACTTTGCTAGTTAGCTCCTTGTTATTAGTCTTGCTTGTGATTTATTGGATCTGACTCCAAAAGCAAAGGCAACAAAAGAAAAAATAAACAGGTGGGACTGTATCAAACTAAAAACATCTATTTGGCACAGAAAACCATCAACAAAATGAAAAAGCAACCTTTTGAATGGGAAAAAGTATTTGCAAATCATATAGTTGATAGGGGGTTAATATCCAAAACGTTAACAACTCATATGCTTAATAGCCAATATAATCAGAAAATGGGCAGAAAAACCTGAATAGGCATTTTTCCAAAGATGACCTATAAATGGCCAAAATGCATATGAAAAATACTCAATAGCATACTAATCATCAAGAAAATGCAAATTAAAACCAATAGCCAAGATATGGAGACAATCTAAGTGCCCAACAATGGATGAATATAGATGTGGTGTGTATATGTATAATGGAATACTGCCCAGTCATAAAAAAAAAAAAAACTGCCATTTACAACAACACAGATGGACCTTGACAGTATTATGTTAAACGATTTAAGTCAGCCACAGAAAGGCAAAGACTGTATGATGATTTCACATATATGCGGAATCTAATAAACAAAATAAAATGTATAGATACAGAAAGCAGAAAAGGAAAGAGGTTTTGGGGTAGGTGAAATGCGTGAAGGGAATCAAGGGGTATAATCTTGCTGGTATAAAATAAATGAGCAATAACGATAGAACATACAACACAGTGATTATAGTCAATAATATTGTGTGCCTACTTGAAAGTTGCCAAGAGAGTAAATCTTAAAATTTCTCATGAGAAAAAAAAATTGTAACTTTGTGGTCATGGATGATAACTAGACTTATTATGGCGATCACCTCCCGTTTCACAGGACTTACAAATATTGAATAATTGTTGTACATATGAAGCTGAATATGTAATATGTAAGTATACCTCAATAAAATGTATTTAATAATATCCTGAAGTACATTTGTTTCAGTCAACAAATTATTTTTAATATCTGTTAATTTTGCCACATGTAACTATGGTTTGTTTTCATTCATATGAGGCATTCCTTGTATGAAAGTATACGGTTGTCAGGCACAGGTAAGCCAGCAGGAGTAGAGTTTAAAATCCACTCAAGCTACTCTTCGTCAAGTCCAAGCATCAGTCCAGAAGAGGGGTGCTTTTTTTGTTATTGTCCACTTAGAAGGAAGATTCTTGAATTTTATGCACAGGTGTCATATGAGGTGTGAAATGAATGGGGGTTGATTCCCTAGTTGGCTTATTTACTTTCCTGTCCATAAAATTTTAAATTATTAGATTTTGCCAGATTTTTGCTTTTGTTTTGAAAAACAATGGTTTTATGAAATATCTTGTATAGGTGTCCATGTGCATGTTTTCTTTCCACGTGTGAACATCTGTAGGATATAATTGCTGGGCAATAAGCTATGCAAATGTTTAACGTTGCAAGAAAATATCAAATTAACTTTTACTAATTTGTATTTCCATCAGCAGTTTGTGAACATTCCCATTGTTCTGTAACTTTGCCAGCTGTGGTGCTATTAATGCTTTTGATTTTTGCCAACTATTTAATTGTACCATAATTTTATAAATTGATTGGTCATCTTGTTAATTTCCATGAAAAATGCATTGAAATTTTTAATAGGACTCAATTTAGCCTAGAGATCATTTTAGGGGGAATCAATAATAGTATGATATTTAGGTGATCAAGAAAGTAATAAATCTTTTTGTAGCTTCTTTATTGTTACTGCTCTAAAGTTTTAGAATTTTCTCCATAAAGATCTTGCACACCATTCATTAGACTCATTCTTATGTACCTAATATTTAGTCACATTTATTCATATACATTTTTGCATTTTTTCATGGTTTTAAGAATTGCATTTTAACTTTAGCTCTTATATAAAATATAATAATTGACTTGGGAAAATGATCTTATGTCCAGTCAACTTTGCTAAACTCTTACTTATTCTGATATCTTTTGAGTTTTCTAAATACACAGCCCCCCAAAAATCTGTTGATGGCTAATAATATGGTTCTTGTCTAGATTTTCAGTATATTCAATTTTATTTTTCTTTTTGTCGCACAGCTAGGCACATTTATAGTACAATATTAAACAGAAGGGGTGAAATTTGGCATTTTTCTCTAGCTCTGAATTTTCAAATCAAGTGTTTCTATTCTTCTTTACTACTAATGTTATTTTATTAATTACAAACTTGACTATGCCTTATTTTGTACTTGTTTTATAAATATAAATGCAATGCTACTATGTGCCAATCTTTTTACAAGTTTTTATATACCCATTAACTCTTTTTTTAAATTTATATTCAAGTTAGTTAACATAGAGTATAGTAGTATTGG